>CM064525.1:3134281-3734281 GCA_032716605.1 Paralithodes platypus | reverse complement strand
TGGGGCCTCATTGGTTCATGTTAAGGGAGGGGAGTATGGGCAGTGGGTTGCTTGGGGACATGAGGCCCAGCTGTTTGCCAGCACCATTACCAACAAAAGTAGTCATCAAATTCCGTCAGAAGACAATCATTGGTTTTCTATGCCAGTAGGCAAGGCGGACGGGATTCCCCAACATATGTTTGATTTTATTGGGGCCCCGAAACTATCTTTGTGCCAGTTACCTGAACCATTTTGTCCCCCCACACAGGCTCAGAACGACAAAGATTATAAAATGAGACAGAAAGCCTGGAGGCTGGCGTCTCAACACCATCTCAGCCAACAACTTGGAGCCTCTCTGGCTAGGACCACTGAGTCGGTTAGGGACGCCGGAACTCAGAGGGCTCTTTCTCTGACCAGACGCCTCCTCCACCAAAACTCAATTCAGTCTCTCGGCGATGTCCGGACAGCTATCTTTGAGGCTGTACGGGTTGTACGGCACGTCTACTTTATTGGTAGACGCCCTTCCCAAGCTGAATAAAATACTCTAATAGATGCCATAAAATAATGAAAAAACAATGCCGGTACAGAAGGGGTTAATGTTGCGGCATAACGAGTGTATACCAGGGGATATATATATTAATTGTCCATAAATATAAATAGCAAGGGAGTAAAGGAAAGCATCACATTTCAAATTCAAATATTTATCAACTCTGCGTAAGCAGAGTTTGGTATCGCCCCCCCCCCCCCCCCCCCCCCGTATAGTGGGTGCCACCGGAAAAAAATGCCTGTCGTCGTCGTCATCGTCCGTCTGTCCCGAAACTCCTCCTAAACCGTTTGACGGATTTTCACCAAATTTCACACAAGCATTTGTTGGGTGAATGCGAACGTCAGTCAAAAAAGATTTGTTGAATTTGTGCAATAGTTATGATTTTAGATCCAAAATATGGTATTACCCCCCCCCCCCCCCCACCCCCACCCGGGGGCCCCCAAGAAGCCCCCTGCAATGATGGTGTTCTGTGTGTGTGTGCCCCGTAGGGGCTCACACACAGAACGCCTTCATTCTGGGGGCAAAAACATCTCGCCCCGTATTTGTTAGGTTAAGTTTAAGTTAGTTTAGTTGACATTAGAAGTGATTTTAATGAAAGTGGGGATGATGGTAATTGTAGTGATAATGGTGATAATAGTAGTGATGATGGTAATTGTAGTGATAATGGTGATAATAGTAGTGATGATAGTTGTAGTTGTAGTGATGATGACAGAGCAGTGATGATGATGGTAGTGATGATGATGACAGTAGTAGATATGATGGTGACTACTAGTAGTAGTGATGATGGCCATAATAGTAGTGATGATGGTGACAAGCAATGATGATAGTTGTAGTGATAATGATGACAGTAGTGATGATGGTGACAGTATTAGTGATGATGGTGAGTAGTAGTGATTATGGTGAATGTTGTAGTGATGATGACAGTAGTAGTGATGATGAGGGTAGTAGTGATGACTATAATAGTAGTAGTGCTGATGATAGTAATGGTGATAGTGAATAGTAGTGATTATGGTGACCCATCGCAGAATTGGGTATGCCGTTTTGTATTGGGCAAAACGGCACGTCTACTTTATTTTCAAATTAAAATATTTATTTAGCCTTCAAATATACAATAAGTTTAGAATTTTAATACATGGAAGTCAACTGGCTAAGCCTTATGAGAGAAAAATCTCTTTAAGGCACCTTGATTTAACCCAAATTAATTTACATTTGTACATACATATAATATATACTCTTTCAATTCGCACCCATAAACTTACACCACATAAACATACTCAACACAAAAGTAACTTACAATTTGACGGATGTTTTAATATTTACTCAATAAAAATGATTTGAGGGACATCTTAAAACTAGACAGGGAGGGTTTATCCAAAATATGCCGAGGCAGTGCATTCCAGACCTTTACACCATGATAATGAATCGATGTTTGAGATTGATTTGATGCCAATAATGGAAATTCTAAATCTCTTGCGTTTCTTAAGGTAGTCCTATAGCTTTCATTTAAACGAAAATTAAATAAATTTATGGGATTGTAATTAATAATGGCTTTATAAACAAAGATAGTAGTGCAATATATGTTTATGTTTTATAAACAAAGATAGCAGTGCAATATATGTTTATGTTTTATAAACAAAGATAGTAGTGCAATATATGTTTATGTTTTATAAACAAAGATAGTAGTGCAATATATGTTTATGTTTTATAAACAAAGATAGTAGTGCAATATATGTTTATGTTTTATAAACAAAGATAGTAGTGCAATATATGTTTATGTTTTATAAACAAAGATAGCAGTGCAATATATGTTTATGTTTTATAAACAAAGATAGTAGTGCAATATATGTTTATGTTTTATAAACAAAGATAGTAGTGCAATATATGTTTATGTTTTATAAACAAAGATAGCAGTGCAATATATGTTTATGTTTTATAAACAAAGATAGTAGTGCAATATATGTTTATGTTTTATAAACAAAGATAGTAGTGCAATATATGTTTATGTTTTATAAACAAAGATAGCAGTGCAATATATGTTTATGTTTTATAAACAAAGATAGCAGTGCAATATATGTTTATGTTTTATAAACAAAGATAGTAGTGCAATATATGTTTATGTTTTATAAACAAAGATAGTAGTGCAATATATGTTTATGTTTTCTCATTTTAAAAGCCTTAGAGATTTGAATAATTCATTTGTGTGATTATATTTTCTTTTGAAAGTGATTGTCCTAATAATTTTCGTTTGCACTAGTTTGACTCTCTCTATCTTAGTTTTACCTGCGGTTGCCCAAACTGTGTGACAGTATGAAAAGTAAGGATACACCAAGGACTAGTAAAGTTGTTTAAGTAATTCCGAAGGAAAGCAGTTACGAGTTAGATATAATATACCACATTGTTTATTTAACTTGTTGGTTAATGTTTGTATAAGTGACTGCCAAGTCAATTGCCTATCCACTACAACACCAAGACATTTTATATTTTGCTCTTCTATTAACATTGAAATTCCTATTTTAATGGAATCTACATTTGGAGGAATATTCTTTTTTCTGTGATGAATAATATGTTTTGTTTTGTTGATATTTAAGGTTAGCTTATTTGCGGTCATCCAACAATAGACATTAATTCGTTCATTATTTACTGATTGCACTAGAGTATTTAAATTGCTGTGACTTGCATAAAGTGTTGTATCGTCTGCAAACATAATTGTTTTAAATAGTAAATTTGAGTTAATTAAATCATTCACATACATAAAAACAATAATGGGCCCAGTATGGACCCCTGTGGAACTCCAAAGGCTAAAGATAGTTCACTAGATTTAATATTATTATAATCTACATATTGTTTACGGTTTACGGTAAGATTCAAACCACCTGAATGTAGTATTTCTTATACCATAATGTTTGAGTTTCCCTAATAGAATGTGGTGGTCAACTGTGTCAAAGGATTTTGACAGATCTAAAAATACACTAATTGTAAATAGTCTGTTATCAAAGGCTGCAAGTACGTCATTACTGAATGTTATTCGCGCAGTTTCCGTTGATTTCCACATCTAAATCCATACTGGGCGTCAGAAATTATACGGTTCGATATACAAAATTAATTTAGTCTATTATACATTAGTTTCTCTAATATTTTGCTCATAACAGGTAAAACGGATATGGGCCGGTGATTATTAAATAGCGTCTTATCCCCAGATTTATATATTGGTAACACCTCAATTTTAAGATGATCGGGAAAAAATACCCGTGCAAAAGGACACATTACAGAGGTATAAAATAACTTTTGACAGAGAAGGCATCACGATTCGTAATATTTTCATAGGTATTCCATCACAGCCTGGAGAGGAATCCCGCAGTTGGCTAACTATTTAGTCATTCTTCTGTAGTAACTGGAGGCATTAAGAATGTTGATACTTGTGGATTAGTTAAGTATGAATTAAAAGAAACATTTGACTCTGATGTTTTCAGCTAGATTTTTCCCGACTTTGACAAAGTATGAATTAAATTGGTGTGCTATTACATCTGGTTCTGATCATCGAATGTTGACTATAAAAGCTCTCGTGTGATACCGGCTTTAATATTGGGCAAGCCCTATAACCTGTATTAGTCTATTAGTCAATGTAATATAAGGTATATTTAATATAACCCATACAATACCAGAGACATCTTTTTCATCATATTCTGGCAACTATAAGATGATATTATTCAGCTTAGGAAGAACCTCTAGCAATAAAAAGGTTTCAAACTATCTCCACCAACCTTTTTTACTACCACAGATCCTTCCTAAACTGCATAATATCGTCTAATTATAGCTATGAATACAATATAACACACGTCGCTGGTACTCAAAGGGATAATACGATTGCTTAGAGATACGCCTAACTGGTAATGCATGAGTAAGTGTGGATTATAAATTCAGTCTGGGAACTTGGACTAATAGAGGTTATAGGGCTTGTCCAATATTAAAGCCGGTATCACACGAGAGCTTTTATAGTCAAGATTCGATGATCAACATTTTTCTGGCAACATTTCTGGACTATTTTGCACTGGTATCGGAAACTAGACTGATGGTAGATGAATTTAGGCAACCGAAATATTTCATATGTTGACCACGTAAGCTGCCAGACCAGTGTTAAGGATAAATGTTGAGTGAAAAAGCGCTTGTGTAATACCGCCTTAACCTCTGAAGTGCGCATGGGGGTAATTGGAAACGTCCCCCTGTGCTGACGTATTTGAGGTGTTTCCGTCACTAAAATATTCATTGTGCCATTAATAGCATTAATATTTATCCATATGCGCCTATTATGGGTTGATTATAAAGGTATTAACCTGAAACAACAATAGAGTGAAAACAGCGTTTGGATGGTCAAATCGGAGATATATAAGGCCACTGAGACGCAGTCGATCGATACTCTCTCTCTCTCTCTTGCACTCGCTTGCTATCAGTGATGACCCCCCTCCAATCGGATTCTAATGTTAGCACGAAAATATACCTCAGGCTCCTTAAGGGAGCCCATCTCGCTTTTTTTCTCTTTCTTTCCCTCTATCTTTGGTTTGTATCCATTCGACTCCATTCAACCCACTGTTTAAGACGTTTACCCCCATCCAGGTGTCAATATTTTCCTGGCGAGCGGTAGCGTGCCAGCATATATATATTTTTGTTTTGACAGCAAGCTAAATTTGTACATTTTTCGATAGAAAAATTTCTCCGGCAAAGCCGGATTTCTCCATACAATGATGGCTCGCTATCGTTCGCCAGGAAGAAATTGACACCTGGATAGGGATAAACGTCTTCAAACAGTTGGCTGAATGGGGCAGAATGTATACAAGCCAGGGAAAGAGAGAAAAGGAGAGAATGATAACAAAAAAGCCGGTGACCCCCCTTAAGGAGAGGTATTCAGTTTATTCCCTAGACCTCCATCAAGCTTTAAAATACGCCCCATTGACCCCTTTTCAAGATTAATTTGTACATTTTTCGGTAGAAAAATGTCCCGGCTGAAAGCCGGTTCCTCTTAAATTACAGGCTCGCTATCGCTCGCCAGGATAAAATCGACACCTAAATGGCACAAAAGGTCTTAAAATTGACAGAAATGGGTTGAAAGTTCTTAAAATCGTCAAAATAATGGGGCAAACGTCTTCAAATCTCAAAAGCAATGGGGCTAAACATGAGGGAGAAAGGGGTAAAGAAAAAAATCCCTCAAGTGGATATCTCCCCTTAAGTCTATATGCGTTAGGTTTAGAGTACAAGATTGACTTGATCACTGCTAATGGGTGTTTAGAGTTATTAGAGTTTGACTTGATCACTGCTAATGGGTGTTTAGAGTTATTAGAGTTTGACTTGATCACTGCTAATGGGTGTTTAGAGTTATTAGAGTTTGACTTGATCACTGCTAATGGGTGTTTAGAGTTATTAGAGTTTGACTTGATCACTGCTAATGGGTGTTTAGAGTTATTAGAGTTTGACTTGATCACTGCTAATGGGTGTTTAGAGTTATTAGAGTTTGACTTGATCACTGCTAATGGGTGTTTAGAGTTATTAGAGTTTGACTTGATCACTGCTAATGGGTGTTTAGAGTTATTAGAGTTTGACTTGATCACTGCTAATGGGTGTTTAGAGTTATTAGAGTTTGACTTGATCACTGCTAATGGGTGTTTAGAGTTATTAGAGTTTGACTTGATCACTGCTAATGGGTGTTTAGAGTTATTAGAGTTTGACTTGATCACTGCTAATGGGTGTTTAGAGTTATTAGAGTTTGACTTGATCACTGCTAATGGGTGTTTAGAGTTATTAGAGTTTGACTTGATCACTGCTAATGGGTGTTTAGAGTTATTAGAGTTTGACTTGATCACTGCTAATGGGTGTTTAGAGTTATTAGAGTTTGACTTGATCACTGCTAATGGGTGTTTAGAGTTATTAGAGTTTGACTTGATCACTGCTAATGGGTGTTTAGAGTTATTAGAGTTTGACTTGATCACTGCTAATGGGTGTTTAGAGTTATTAGAGTTTGACTTGATCACTGCTAATGGGTGTTTAGAGTTATTAGAGTTTGACTTGATCACTGCTAATGGGTGTTTAGAGTTATTAGAGTTTGACTTGATCACTGCTAATGGGTGTTTAGAGTTATTAGAGTTTGACTTGATCACTGCTAATGGGTGTTTAGAGTTATTAGAGTTTGACTTGATCACTGCTAATGGTGTTAGAGTTATTAGAGTTTGACTTGATCACTGCTAATGGGTGTTTAGAGTTATTAGAGTTTGACTTGATCACTGCTAATGGGTGTTTAGAGTTATTAGAGTTTGACTTGATCACTGCTAATGGGTGTTTAGAGTTATTAGAGTTTGACTTGATCACTGCTAATGGGTGTTTAGAGTTATTAGAGTTTGACTTGATCACTGCTAATGGGTGTTTAGAGTTATTAGAGTTTGACTTGATCACTGCTAATGGGTGTTAGAGTTATTAGAGTTTGACTTGATCACTGCTAATGGGTGTTTAGAGTTATTAGAGTTTGACTTGATCACTGCTAATGGGTGTTTAGAGTTATTAGAGTTTGACTTGATCACTGCTAATGGGTGTTTAGAGTTATTAGAGTTTGACTTGATCACTGCTAATGGGTGTTTAGAGTTATTAGAGTTTGACTTGATCACTGCTAATGGGTGTTTAGAGTTATTAGAGTTTGACTTGATCACTGCTAATGGGTGTTTAGAGTTATTAGAGTTTGACTTGATCACTGCTAATGGGTGTTTAGAGTTATTAGAGTTTGACTTGATCACTGCTAATGGGTGTTTAGAGTTATTAGAGTTTGACTTGATCACTGCTAATGGGTGTTTAGAGTTATTAGAGTTTGACTTGATCACTGCTAATGGGTGTTTAGAGTTATTAGAGTTTGACTTGATCACTGCTAATGGGTGTTTAGAGTTATTAGAGTTTGACTTGATCACTGCTAATGGGTGTTTAGAGTTATTAGAGTTTGACTTGATCACTGCTAATGGGTGTTTAGAGTTATTAGAGTTTGACTTGATCACTGCTAATGGGTGTTTAGAGTTATTAGAGTTTGACTTGATCACTGCTAATGGGTGTTTAGAGTTATTAGAGTTTGACTTGATCACTGCTAATGGGTGTTTAGAGTTATTAGAGTTTGACTTGATCACTGCTAATGGGTGTTTAGAGTTATTAGAGTTTGACTTGATCACTGCTAATGGGTGTTTAGAGTTATTAGAGTTTGACTTGATCACTGCTAATGGGTGTTTAGAGTTATTAGAGTTTGACTTGATCACTGCTAATGGGTGTTTAGAGTTATTAGAGTTTGACTTGATCACTGCTAATGGGTGTTTAGAGTTATTAGAGTTTGACTTGATCACTGCTAATGGGTGTTTAGAGTTATTAGAGTTTGACTTGATCACTGCTAATGGGTGTTTAGAGTTATTAGAGTTTGACTTGATCACTGCTAATGGGTGTTTAGAGTTATTAGAGTTTGACTTGATCACTGCTAATGGGTGTTTAGAGTTATTAGAGTTTGACTTGATCACTGCTAATGGGTGTTTAGAGTTATTAGAGTTTGACTTGATCACTGCTAATGGGTGTTTAGAGTTATTAGAGTTTGACTTGATCACTGCTAATGGGTGTTTAGAGTTATTAGAGTTTGACTTGATCACTGCTAATGGGTGTTTAGAGTTATTAGAGTTTGACTTGATCACTGCTAATGGGTGTTTAGAGTTATTAGAGTTTGACTTGATCACTGCTAATGGGTGTTTAGAGTTATTAGAGTTTGACTTGATCACTGCTAATGGGTGTTTAGAGTTATTAGAGTTTGACTTGATCACTGCTAATGGGTGTTTAGAGTTATTAGAGTTTGACTTGATCACTGCTAATGGGTGTTTAGAGTTATTAGAGTTTGACTTGATCACTGCTAATGGGTGTTTAGAGTTATTAGAGTTTGACTTGATCACTGCTAATGGGTGTTTAGAGTTATTAGAGTTTGACTTGATCACTGCTAATGGGTGTTTAGAGTTATTAGAGTTTGACTTGATCACTGCTAATGGGTGTTTAGAGTTATTAGAGTTTGACTTGATCACTGCTAATGGGTGTTTAGAGTTATTAGAGTTTGACTTGATCACTGCTAATGGGTGTTTAGAGTGATTAGAGTTTAGGTACAGTAGGTGAGCTAAAATTACACATAAATTAACCCCTTCTGTGCCGGCGACGTTTGGTATATTTTACTCTAGCTATATTTTGACGATATTATGCAGCTTGGGAAGGATCTGTGGTAGCTAACAGGGTTGGTTAAGATATAATGAAGCCTTAATATGGCTAGAGGTCCTTCCTAAGCTGAATATAATCGTCTAATAGTTGCCAAAATATGATAAAAAAGATGTCCCTGGTACTGAACGGGTTAAGAGGAGGATTGTTTTTCTGGACCCCCTTCTCCCTCATTTAAGATGTTTGCCCTATTAATTTGGCAAATTTAAGACCTTTCGTGCCATTTATGTATTGATTATTTCCTAACGAGCGATAGCGAGCCTAAAATATAGGAGCCGGCCATTGGCTATGACATTTTTCTACCGAAAAATGTACAAGTTTATCTCGAGGGGGAATCTCTTTTTTTTTTTTTTTTAAAGCTTGATGGAGGTCTTGCGAGAAAGAAAAATAAATTAATGAACAAGTAAATACAAGGAAGGGTCTATTAATTGGTCGATTTATTTATATGTTTATTATTCTTATAGTTTCTTCCCTAGACCTCCAGCAAGCTTTAAACAAATATCCAAGATCTCCCATCTTCATAGATGTGTACATTTTTCGGTAGAAAAAATTTCCGGCCGAATGGCGGTTACTCCTAAATTACAGGCTTGCTATCGCTCGCCAGGGAGGGGAGGGGGGGGGAGACATATAAACCAACCACTGGACTAATCGTATTTTATATTTTAGTTACCGGTAAAAGTCACGTTTTCTTATATAACCTTAAGTAAGAAAACTAATATTTTTTATGGGTAACTATATGATAATTAATATATGTCCATACAATTTATATATCATGTACGAGTTGCTTCGTGCTGGCATCAAGATGGCGTCACACCAAGTAGAAGCTTTAGAGACCTGCTCCTCACAAAATTCCCTTTCTCATGACACTAACATTAACCTGACTAACCAGACTGACTCAGACATAAACCCAGATAACAGCGAGACGGATGTATGGCTTGATAGCAGTCGTCACTCCAGTATCAACAGAAGAAGGGGGAAATTTCGTCAGCAGCGTGATAACCCAAACAACTACACCAAAGACCCCCGAGTACCGTAGGCCAAAACAACCCTCAGTCGGCCCTGAGTAAGTACCCAAATGAAATCACTACAACATTAATAATTAAATTCAAAGAGTTTAGGAAATTCTATACAAAATGCAACAAATTCCTAGAGTTTAGCAAGAACTTAGAAGACATCCTACAAATTAAGGTAACAGACATAAGAATAAATGAAGGAAAAGGATTAATAGCGGTAGACAGCGAAGACTTTTTCTCCTCGCCCTCTAAATTAGATGCAGCTTTACAAGTAACCCACATAGATATTTGGGAAGTATACATCACTCTCCCTAGGGATTACCAGTACTCCTTTGGAACAATCAGGATACCCACAAATATCACAGTAGAAGAGATTGCCATTGGAATCCAAGAAGGATAACTCAACCATAGACATTTCAGATATCCGCCGTTTCAAAGAAAGAATAGATGGCGACCTACAAGACACTCCAACAGTTCTTATCACGTCTCGGAACCCATTACCAAGAAACATCAAGGTATGGAAGCTTGCCTGTCCAGTCAGCTCATACAGCCCTCTGCCTATTAGCTGCAAAAAATGCAAAAGACTAGGACACTTTGCAAGAAACTGCCGCTCCTCAATCCGCTGCACCAAATGCTCCTCACCACACCCAACAAAAGAGTGCTTAACACCTTACGAGCGGCCTATGCGGTTTATTTATGTGTACCGCACAGCGGGGTGTTTTTAGCCAAAATAGGGCTGTTTACGTGATCATTTTCATGCCTAAATAAGACCCAGAACGTAAAACAAGTACCTATCCCTGAAAGGGCATAAACAGAGCTTTCAAATGACACCATAACGATCCTTGTATGATGGATAGTTTTCTTGCAATAACCGTGCAACGCGAGTGCAAAAAGCAGGTAATTCGGTACTTTCAGTACATAATTGAGTATGTAGCGAGTGAGAGAGGGAGGAGGGAGCTGAGATTTGTGTCAGTAGGTTCGCCGCGGTGGTCTGGAGCAGTCATACGCTCGCTAGTCTCCTGCCACCACTTGTCTCTCTCTCTCAGCCACATTACGTGCTGAAATTGCCACTCGAGTTATGTCGAGCGCCGCCACATAGTCCAGCTTTATTTAACTCGACTTATGTTGCTCGCCGCTAAATAAGGGTTAAGTAATGAAATGAAGTGCCCCAACTGTGGAGGGAACCACCCATCCACATCCAACAACTGCCCAAGGTACCAAGAGGCAGTACATATCCAAGCTCAAAAAAACCCCAACTTAGGCCTAACCAGAACAGCTATGAACAGAAGTTACAGTCAAGCGGTAAATACAGCCGCTCCTAATGAGTATCCCAGTATGCCTAGTTCACAGGGCAGGCCTAGGCCTAAATCAATCTCAGAAAGATGACCATGAAACTGTACAGCAACAAATACCGGTAACACTAACCTCAGCCCAACAGACTAGGCCTAGTACCGGTAGTAACAGAACTGCCGCCCCTCCATTACCAACACCTCCCAATGAATGTACTCCTCCTACTAGACACTCAACAATAACAACAAGATACACCCAAGCAAGCATCACAACCCAAGACACAATTATCAATATGGTAGCAACACTCCCTATTGAGGAGCAATTGAGAACACTAACGAATAGCATTACAAACATTCAAAAGACTATAAAAAACAAGGAAGCTACATCAACAACAAGGCCTATCCAAACTATACCCACAACTATCCAAACCACACCCACACCCACACCATCACCATCAGTAACAGTAAATATACATACCGGTACTGTCGGTACACCCCGCACCTACCACATCAGACAAACATTCTCCCACACCTCCCGCATCTATATGCACTTCCACACCAGTGACACCATCATCACCATCACCAGCTGCAACAGTACCAATACCCTCACCCTCTCCAGAGCGGCCACAGGAAGAGACTACTGACATCAACACAGCACCACCACCAGCTGTAACAGTACCAGTATCCTCACCCTCTCCTGAGCAGCCACAGGAAGAGACTACTGACCCCAACACAGTCCAGGAAAATACCAGTAATCTTCAAATTGAACACCCCCAGCCGGAAAAGAAGCCGAAGGAAACAACAACACAAGCACAACAAGACAACAGAGAGGAAGAAATTAAAAACCATGACCCGAGAACCCGCAACCCAAACTCTAAATCATCTACCCACAATGAACCTGGTGATGGAACGCATCCCGGTACTTCATGCACCCAACTTGAAGTAGACAATCGTGTACAACCACCAAGAACCTGCAAAACATAAAAAATAATGGCTCCGCTCTGTATAATCACCTGGAATGCAAAATCCCTCAATACATCTTTATCTGAACTCAAAAACTATATTAGTAAAACATCACCACATATTGCAATTATTACAGAGACATGGCTCACAGAAAAATACAAACCTACTTTTAAGCCCTATTTAATTGAAAGGAAAGATAGAACAGGAAGACTCGGAGGAGGATTACTATTGCTAACTAAACCAGAATTATCAGCCAAACCCATAAAGTTAGTGCCTTTCCGCAATGGCACACTAGAAATCATAGCTACAACAATCCCCTTTCTAAACTCGCAGTTATCAATAATAGGAACCTATAACCCAGGTGGTCCAATCTCCCATCAGGAACTTGACCATTATATCCTACAAGTATATCCTTTCATAGTAATAGGTGACTTAAATGCAAACCACCATTCATGGAGCCATGGAACACCCAATGCAGCAGGAAATGATCTTTTTAACTACTTCCACAATACCAACTACAGCTTACTATCAGAACCCTACATCCCTACATTCTTCAATCTACAAACTAATTACTCATCGTCTATAGATATATGCTTCGGAACGGGCACCCTCCTTCCAGATATAAACTCTTCAGCTGGGCCAGACTTGGGCACAGACCACCGACCATTAATTATACAATTTCAAAATTGCAACCCCCCAATATTCCCCATCTCGTTACCCAAGTGGCGGATTCCTCCTAATTTTGATTGGCAACAATGGCAGAAAACAGTACAACTACCAGATACTAACTCCACAGATCCAAACATAATTCATAAAAAACTGATAGAGGCAATCAACAAAGCCGCTGAACAGCTCTTCAAGCTTACATCAGGACAACCCTCGAATAAAATCTTGAAGCCGTGGTGGACTCAAGAATGTTCAAAAGCAGTCGCACAGCGCCGCAGAGCAATACAAAAACAAAGAAGATCCAAATCACTACAAAACTGGATACAAGTAAAGAAGGCTACAGCATATGCTAAGAAAATCATAAAATCGGCGCGGAAATCTTCTTGGAAAAGGTACTGTGGATATCCCTCTTCCACAAGTGTGGGCAATGTTCAGAAAAATTATAGGACGACCCTCTTTCCCCTCCTATCCTTTCACCATAGATGGACAGCTGTGCATACTACCAAAAGATCGAGCCGACACAATAGCCAACTCCATACAAGCAAGACAAAATATCTTCCCCCTAGCAGATGCAGATCTAAACAGAATCAATGCAACCATCACAGCTGCCACAACACAACCCTCTCAAATGGACAAGTCGTTCACACTGCCCGAACTAGAAACGGCATTAAACGGCCTTCCAATAAGGAAAGCAGCAGGAATTGACCACATCCCATATGAATTCATTAAATACTTACCATCAACATTCCATCCATTCTTGCTAGACTTAATTAATACAACATGGACTCAAGGAAACCTACCCGACTCCTGGCATAATGGAATCATCCTCCCCTTCATTAGGCCAGGGAAAGACCCTTCACTCTCAACATCATACAGACCCATAACCCTCCTACCCAGCATAAACAAAATAGCCGAAACAATGGTACAAGCAAGACTGACATGGTTCCTGGAATACAACAACATTATCCCACCAACACAGGCAGGTTTCAGACCCACTTGCACAACAGTAGACCAGGTACTAAATCTAGAGCAGGCTATCCTCTCTTTGCTTGCTAACAAAAACACCTGCATAGTTGTACATTTAGACCTCTCAGCTGCATTCGACACAGTTCCCCATAAACTACTATTATCAAAACTAGCCTCTATAGGAGTAAAGGGGAAAATTCTCACATGGCTTCAATCACATCTTTCCAACAGGACAAGCCAAGTCTACCTTCAAGGCCAAATGTCAAAAATAATCAACAATAAGAGAGGACTACCCCAAGGGTCAAGCCTCTTCACGGCATATTTATCAGACATGCCTGTGCTAACCCCAACAAACGCCATACAGTATGCGGATGACATAACGCTATACACTTCAGACCAGGATCCTCAGACAGCACAACGCAACATCCAGAACGCTCTCTCTACACTGGGGGAATGGTTAGAAAATGCCGGATTAAAAATCAACCCATCCAAATCAGTTTTCCAAATCTTCACTAGAAAAAAGAACATTCCACCTACAAGACTTACCATCAATGGGGAAGACCTCACACAAACCCAAAGTCATAAATATCTGGGGGTGATCCTAGATTCCCCACTATTAACCTGGACAAACCATATTGAGCACCTAGTTCAAAGCACAAGCCAGCGACTAAATATAATGAAGGCCCTCACAGGAACAACATGGGGAGCAGACACTGACATGCTCAGAATATAATGAAGGCCCTCACAGGAACAACATGGGGAGCAGACACTGACATGCTCAGAATATTCTACATTGCCTACATAAGAAGTAAATTTGACTACTGCGCCCAAGCTTATTCCTCTGCTGCACCCACCACACTGCAAAAACTTGAGGTGATACAAAACTCGGCAATGCGGATTATGACATGAGCCCTTAAATCATCGCCTATAGCTAGTCTGCAAAGCGAAACTAATCTAATACCCTTGAAGACCAGAAGAGACATACTTTGTGCATCATATTTTTCAACCACTTATAGTGCCCCACCATCACACCCCTTCTCGGCAACCCTACGAAGAGTAGCAATTCAACCGCAGGGCGTCCAACTTCGCAAAGCACCATTCCGGGAAAGAATAGGTCACATTATTCACAGAAAAGCCCACATCTTCCTTGGCTGCCATGCAAATCTTATTGCACAGCCAGTTCCACCTTGGGAGTATAAGCCACCTTCTATATATACAGATCTAATTACCACATCAGGAAAAGAACGACACTCCTCTGAGCTCAAACAGGAGTTCCTGAAATTACTCTCCACCCGCCACCTCAACACTGCCCATATATATACAGATGGATCCCAAATCAATGAAGGTATAATAGCTTCAACTTCAACAGCTTTATGGATCCCAGAATTCCACCTAATACTAGGATGGAAACTGCCTAGTCAAACCTCTATATTCACAGCTGAACTCTATGGAATCTACCAGGCCCTAGAAACCTTGAAAACACTCCCAGCAGGACAATATGCTCTCTGCTGTGACTCAAAGAGTGCAATTCAAGCTATCAATTACACAGCAAAGAAGAACAGAGAGTTGGTATACCCCATACTACAGCAAATCACCAGTCATTTCCTTCATGGATACACCATAAGCCTACAATGGGTTCCTGGGCATACCGGTATACTCCACAATGAGATCGTAGATAACCTTGCCAAAGGTATGCACTCCCTCCAAAACATCACCCACCTCCCATACACCACATCAGACAGAAGCACCATACTCAGAAAAGACATTCTCGTAGACTTTAAGGACGAATGGAAAGTTACCATCTCTGGTACTCAATATGGGACCATAAAAAAAGAATGGGCAATCTGGGAACACACCACTTACAAGAACAAGCCAATAAATACAGCGGCTCTCAGACTCAGAATTGGCCACGCAAGACTGACAGCACACATGTTCAAGATGAAAATAGCAGACAACGAAAACTGCCAATTTTGTCAGACCCCAGAAACAGTGGAGCACTTCCTACTCTACTGTCACCGCCACTACAGCGCCCGCATGACTCTTCGAGAGGAAATTGCTCGAAGAGGAGGAATATTTAACTTAGAAAACATACTGGGTGGAGGCAACCTACCCCCAGCAGACAAAAAATCAATAGCCAATGCTTTGGGGACATATATACGCATAACCAACAGACTCTCCGACATATGAATCATAGTACAGTACAGTACGTACACAAAAATAAATACAGTACCAATCTACAAACCCACCTTTATTATCATCCAACCAAGACAATGCTTAACTTAACTTATGAGACAACTCGACATTAATGACAAACAAGAATACAATTGACTACCATTGCTATACCAATACTAATCGCAACCAATATTGACCTACCCCTTGCTATACCAATACTAATCCCAACCAATATTTTCATACCCCTTTTCAGCTAACACATCTATCATCTATTTACTTCCAGACAAGACAAAAAGGACTTACAATGCTGTACTTTCTTACTTTAACTAACCCAACTAACACATAAAAAGCTGTCCAACGCCAATAACGCCTGTGCAAATATCTGGAGATTCCTACTCCGTGTACATTGCACATCACAACCCTAAGAAGAAGAAGAAGATAATACCAATAGAAGCAAGTATACACAGGTACTTTTTGTGTGTTGCAAATCAGAATGAATTTAGATACAATAAACAACGTTGACTATTAACTTACTGTGGATCAGAATAGCAACAAGCAGCAATGTAGATATTTTAGGATTGGATCTCTCAAGAGGGCTCACCAAAGGGCTTCATATGTTTTCAGTCATCGATACCTGTGGACGTGTTTCCGAATAATCTTATCTGTTGCACAAATTCGAACTATTTTGTGATTTAAGTTTGTAATTGCAATTGTTTCATTGGCTTATTATCGTATTTACTGGTTTATTAGATAACCAGGTTGGTATTTAGCTTAATTGTGTGTGTTTTAAGGATATTTTCCCCGTATTGTATATATATTTGCGTTACTAAGCTAAGCCATAAGCTAACATAATAATAATGACTAACAAAAACTTGGATATCATTGCGACTGTTAAGAGTTACGTAACTCTTAACTACAATATAACTGGGGTTAAGGATCATTTGGTCCTAACCGATGTATTTTATGCAGAGTACAAAAACTACTGCACTCAAAACAATCTTGATGCAGGATCCAGAGTTAATATAGGGAGGATTATGTAAAAATTAGGTATCCGTGCTAATGTGAGAGTGGGGGGCTCTGCTGGGCCGGGCCAGAGGTTCGCGTATTCTGGAATATTGGCCCTAGACCAATCCTTAATAGTCAAGTCGGCCAAAAATAGTAAAGCCCCAAAGTCGTCAATGGTCATGTCTCCAACAACCAAGGCTTCCACTGTTCCCAGCTCCTCAAAGGACCGACCAAAGAAGAGGAGATCAACTGGACCGTCTGAGGAAGCAATCAGGAAGAGTGCTGTTGAAGACATAAAAAAAAACTTCAATAATTTTCTGTACAATAGTTTCGAAGTTTCTTATCTGCCATTTGATAATGTTCCTGTAGACGATTTGTATGCTAGCTACAAAAAATATTGTTTTTCAAAAGATATACTGGTTGGTTCGAAGGTTATGATAGGTCGCCTGTTGGGTAGCATGGGAATCCGGGCAAATGTACGAAAAGGGCAAAAATATTTGTATGCAGGTCTGCGGAAAATTGATGGCAGTTGTTATTTGTCGCAGCTGTGTCCCCTCCCGGAAATCAATGTTACTTCTTGGGCGTTCTCAAAGGCTGCGGAACAGGAGAACGTTGATGATTCGGCCAAGTTTACTGTGGATGGTAATGGAGAAAGCTTGTCTGAGCCACCTAAATTTTATGAGTATTTTGATTGTATGTTTGCTTGGTGGTTGGAGAAGTATGAGGGATTGGCCTAGAGTGTTATTGATTGTAGTCCAATTCACGTTTAATGAGTACTTTTAACCCCTTAAGGATCATGACGCTTTTTGAGAGTATATTTTGGCTATAATTAGAAAAATTTATGCAGTTTAGGAATGACCTCTAGGAATCTAAGGGGTCAAGGCTAACTCAAGCATGCCTCTGGCTGCCACAGATCCTTCCTAACCAGAATAAAATTGTCTAATGATAACCAGAATAAACTGTCAAAATGCGTCATAATCTTGAAGGGGTTAAACATTTATAAATCTTACTTGATGACATATTTTGAGTCACATTATTACTGGTACATTACATAGGATCGACTAGCATATAGAATGTGGTGGTCCAATTAGTATGCATATTACTTGACAAACATCCACCAAAAGTTACTAGCCTAAATTAAGATATGTGGATATACAGTATATATAATAATAATAATAATATTTATTTAGTTAGCATTTTACAATGTTGGTACAACATAATATGTTTCAAATATGACATGGATCAGCTTTGCATAATTCCAACTAAGGATAGCCCAATAAGGTCGCTATTTTTTCAGCGAAGGAGCTCCACCCTGCTTCCCCTCTTACGGCCTCCACTGCTGCAAGCTTGTTGGCACCCAGAGCCACTCTACAAATTTTGTTCTGGGTACCTCCAACTTCGCCAGGTCATTCGTCGTCCATTTCATGGTTTCTAGCCCATACATCAATCTTGGTACAGCCATTCGAATCCCTTCCATACTCCTCTCACCACTTCATACCTATTCGCTCTTGTACTTGCTACACTACCCAGCCTTCCCACCCACTGATTCGCTCTTGACAACCTTTCGTTCTAAGTTCTATCGCACCCTTTCTCGTCCACTATCATTCCCAGGTAAGCCTACTTATATATTCCCTGCTAAAACTTCATATTACAACACTTGCTTTCCTTTGTACATGTGAGCTCTGGCGGCAAATCCACAAGTTCACATCTCACAATTGTACACTCATACTGTATAGCTTCTTAAAGTTCTGTACACCTTTGTTGTAGTGTAGATAAATAAAAAAAAATATATATAAAAAATAAATATACATATTGATGTTTTACTGTGGATAAGTAGACTGCATACCTCCATTTTCTTGAACGTTGTATACTCATTAATAATATATCTAGATCACAATTGAGATTAGGCTTAGGCACAGTAATTCTCAATTTTCCCCCTACTGTAGCATAGCCTATAATCCAGTACCCCATCTTTTAGCTTCCTTATTAACTTTCTCACCATCCTTTATGTACAGTAGAAGGCCTATTCAAGATAAATTGATTTATTGATAGCTAGTATATATTCAACCAAATTTAAGACAATGATTACCTTTTAAAATATATATTTCTCAAGAATACACATAGGGCTTTTATGTCTGTACAAAAATAAATCCCTGTTCTACTTTTATTTGTACAGGAGCTGCAGCTCAACCAGCAGATACATCACAATAAATGTTCTACATTAACCAAATTATTTTCTTTTACGCTTCCAGTCCGGCAGCTAAGGTAAATATAGCATAACAATTGTGCATTTTGTGAGGAAAGCACCAAATTTGGCACACTAGTAGACTATCATATGAACAGATTTGATTATTGGGCCATCTCAAATTCAGCTCCTGATGGCTGTGGCAGCCATTTTTTTAAATGACCACCAGCGGTTACTGTTATGGTACATATCTGCTTTACTGGAGATAAATGCAGGTTAAGGATCCAGTCTTTAGACCTGGGTAGGTTAGTTTCGTACCTAGCTGGCTTATTTCTATCAGTTTGGTTGGAGTAGTCCCTTCTAACCCTGCATAGGCTGGTTTACTTCCTGTGGGAGCTAGAGTGGCATGGCTAGGTGTTGTTGTATATGCTTCCTCTGACAACATTCCAGAATGTCGTCTGGTCATGTGGGCGCACATGCGCTGATGAAGGGTGCGCAGTTACTCTCGGTCTGGTGTTTTGGTGTCCTGGAGCGGCGTTGTTGGTGGTGTTAGTTAGTTATGTAGAGCAGATTAACCAGACCACTGAGTTGGTGGTGTTGATTGCCGCAATTTGTATCGTGGACATAACAATTAGACAATTTTATTCAGTGTTATTCAGACATTTTATTGAGATAGTATTTATTCCTTTGAGTCTTAGATAACAAGCTAAAGAAAATCGTCATATAGTAACCAGAATGAGACGAAAATTACGTCATCGTGATGAAAGGGTTAAGAAGACTTGGGACGAGTTTGTTAGAAGTGATGCTGACCTCAAGAAGATCCGATTACGCATTTCTTTTCGATTTTTTTGCTATTGTATTTGATTTTATTCAGATTAGGAAGGGCATAGGGAAGTTGAAGGGTTAGTTGAGACACTCTTAACCCTTATAATTATCACAGATCCTTCGTAAATTATACAAAATCGTCAAATGATAGCCAGCATATACTGTCAAAATGCATCAAAACTGTCAAGAGATATAATAGTATTATTGGTCTTGCACCAAATGATATGATACTAATGGGGCTGAAGATGAGGGAGAAGGGGGTCCAGAACCAAAAAAATAAGTGAAAATCTCCCCTTAGCCCATTCAGCATTTGAGGACGCATTTTCACTTTATTCTGGCTATCATTAGACAATTTTATGAAGGTTAGGAAGGACCTCCAGGAATCTAAGGGCCCAAAACCAAATCAATTATGCCTCTGACTCCCTTTGATCTTTCCTAAGCTATATAAAATCGTCTACAGATAGCCTGATTAACTGTTAAAAGGTGTCATAATCTGTCGAGGGGTTTTAGGATCTGCATATGATTAAGTTGGACTATATTTAGGTAATTTGTCTAGTTGAGTACATGTTTTATCCAATGTGGTATTTTACCTTCATTATACGATCAATGTTCTCGATAGGCAATAAACATCAGATCTCTCTCTCTCTCTGCTTTACTCTCCTGGTCTTTACTTTAATTGGATTAAGGTCGGACTTATTAGTAGGGAATGCAATGCACTGAACTAAGTAGGAAAATAAAATCAGCGAAAACTAATTATTTCACAATAAGGCAGAGGAATATCAGAATAACCCAAAGAAACTATGGAGGCACCTAAAAACAACAGGCTACAGCAACAAGACAAGGGATTCATCTAACACTAATATTGCTCTCGCCATTAATGATCAGGTTTGCCACAATAAACGACAAATTTCAACCTACTTCAACTCCTTCTTCACCTCCATAGCAAACACACTTGCACAGAAACTACCTCAACCTCTCAATAATTTCAATAAATACACGACGACAACGGCCACCTTTCGAAATTTCTACAGAGATAAAGACATACACCCGAACACATTTGGATTGCAAAATGTTACACCAAAATACACTTTTGACGAGCTGTCTAACCTAAATGTACATAAAAGCACAGGACCAGACAAAATTCCTGCCAAATTTCTACGAGATGGAGCCATTGGTATAGCAGGCCCCCTAACTCACATCATCAACTTGTCAATTAACACCAACACTGTACCTGCTGAACTGAAGGAAGCTATTGTAACCCCTCTATTCAAGAAAGGAAATAAACTAGAAGTTGGCAACTACAGACCAGTTAGCATATTATGTATTGTATCTAAAATCCTTGAAAGAGCGGTATACACCCAAATTGAACCCTACCTCAAACAAAATTATCTATTCTATAAGTTTCAATCAGGTTTCAGATGCATGTACTCGACAGACTCCTGTTTCATCCACTTAACAGATCACATTCGTAAAGAAATGTCTAAAGGTAACTACACCGGTATGGATCTTCTTGATCTACAAAAAGCGTTTGACACAGTAGACCATGATATCCTATGTAATAAACTACAAGCAATGGGCATAGGGTCTGTGAAATGGTTTAAATCTTATCTTAGTGGTAGAACCCAAAGAGTCAAAATTGATGATAATATATCTGATCCTATGCCAATTAACTGTGGGGTCCCGCAGGGAAGCATCCTGGGTCCCTTACTCTTTCTCTGTTATGTGAACGACATGGAACTGAGCGTCTCATGTAAATTATTACTGTATGCAGACGACAGCGTGCTTCTAGTTTCAGGAAAAGACCCAATAAGTATTGCCGCTTCACTTTCCAAAGAACTAGAATCATGTAGTGAATGGCTAGTGGACAATAGACTATCTCTTCACCTGGGCAAGACGGAAGCCATCTTATGTGGAACAAAACGCAAACTGAAAGACATTGTGGGCTTCTCGGTCAACTGTAATGATATTCCTATAACAACAGTGTCACAAGTTAAATATCTCGGACTAAAACTGGACGCGAGTTTGTCAGGTGAAACAATTTTGGAATCTATCCTGAGTAAGTGTAGAGCACGTATAAAATACCTGTATAGACAGGTGGGATGCTTGCCCGCGGCGACCAAAAAGACCCTCTTCCAAGCGCTTGTTCAATGTCATTTTGACTATTCTGTGTCATCCTGGTACTCTGCATCATCTAAATCAGCACAGCACAAACTTCAGGTCACTCAAAATAAAATGGTTAGGTTCAGGCTGAACCTAGGACCCAGATCACATGTTGGCCAGGAACAACTTCAGTCACTAGGTATGCTCAATGTCTCTGACAGGGCCAAACAAATCAGGCTCACTAATGCCTTCAAAATTTTCTATGACAGAGCTCCAGAGTATCTAAAGAATGATTTTGTTAAAGCAAATGAGAGGAGTGGACATATACAAGAAACAGGATTTTTAATTTTAAGGTCCCGAGAATCCAAGGACAGGGTAAGCAAACATTCTTCTTCACTGCCATCAAAGACTGGAACGACCTACCCCAGTCAGTCCGTGAAAAGAGAACACTCTATTCCTTCAGACGTAGCCTGAAGGAACACCTGAACCGGAAAGCTGCGAGAAGGGAGCACCAAGCTTATGTCTACTACTAAATCCGACATAAGAGATAGACAAACCAAACTGAAATGATTACTGATTACGGATTACTGATATTTACTATAGGATGTAAGGTATCTTAAAATAATCCCCTAGAAATACTTTCTCTAAAGTATCTATTTCTTTATCCTCCCCATTTCCCCAGCTAACCTAATCCCACAAGGACCCCAATGGAAATACGCCTAACGGCCTTATTGGGCTATCCTTAGTTGGAATTATGCAAAGCTGGTACATGTCATATTTGTAACATACTATGTGGTACCAACTCTGTAAATTGCTAACTGAATAAATATTATTATTATTATTATTATTATTAATGTCTGTGTAGTCAGTGTGTTTATATGTAACTCTATGTAACATTCACTCTCACTCACACACTCTCTCTCTCCCACTCTTACATTGTCTACTCTCCCGCTTTTTAAATTATCGACTGAACATAATTACACATAAATTAAACATAATTAAATAAATCTATAATGCAAACAAATTGACAAATCAAATAACAACTATAATCCATGCAAACGCAGTAACTGGAACAGGTAAGCATAATTGCCACCCCAAAGCATATCAAGGCAAGGAGGTTAAACGATTATCTCCTATTATTATTATTAACAATATTTTCTTTGTGGCTAGTTCTTCTCTGTTCCTTTCGTATGTCTGCATTATTATCTACTTTAATAGAAAACTAACTGAAAGACATAGACACTAGACAGGTTATATTATTGTGAGTGTAAGGAAGAGTGGGTGCCTTAGAATATAGAAATATTCTTGAATCAATTCTTTACAGCACATAATACTATTGTGCAGTAAACAAAACAGATCTCCTGCCCCAAAAGGAAGTAAAAAACTTAGTTGTTGAGTTGATGTAAAAACAATAAATAACTTTGTCCAATGTCAGTATATATATTTATTTCTTCCAGGGATTGGCATTGAGGGACGGGTGAATTCACATTCCGGTTTAAACTGGAACCCCTGACCCCGTGACCCCAAGCCAGACACTGCTACATGTACCGGTCACCACACCTACAGTAAGTCACCTGAAGGGAGGAGCACTTCACTACCAACGCAGGAAGAGGTGCAGTCAGACGTTGTGTGATAGTCCTGTCACGCCAACTTTCTCAGAGACACAGAATCCAAACTAGAGGTGCACTCGGTAGAGCGCATACCTTTGTCTATGCTGACTGGTTTTTAACCATTAATATAATTGGCCTAAATATTCTTCTGTATTTGGGTTCAAGGATATGATCCGCATAGCCTCCTAAATTGAATTACTTCTTCCTTGACGCATATCCGATCTGCCCACCAAATGTTGTGAAAATCTCCAGATCGTCTCCTAAATTAAACCACTTACTCCTTGGTGCATATCCTATCTACCAAAAGTCTATCTAGGTAAAGTCTAATACTTTATAGCTTTCTCGTGCATCATGCATACCAAACCTGTATTATTGTACACTATGAACTAAAATTCTTACTTACTGTAGGTTTTTTATTCAAGGTGTCACGCGAGTAATGACAAATACTTTTATTACAGTAGATAAGGTGTAACAGCTAATTACAATACCACAAGGCTTCATATTATCCTAATTGACAAATCCATACAATAGCAGTTTAGAAATATTTCCCTTTTCAAGATATGGCATAACGTAAAGTAAAATTAAAGAGTAAGCTTCCTCATAGCGGCACCAGCGTAGCCTACTCCCTCCCAACACCTCCTCCTCACTCACTAACCATAAAATTTAAATGAGTGATTACCAAACACTGACACAGAAAAAGCATATGTATATAGATTTTTGTTTTTACTTAGAATTGCATAATCATTAAATTCTTAAAGTATTTGTCGTAACTCATGTGACACCCTGTATATATATATATATATATATATATATATATATATATATATATATATATATATATACATATATATATATATATATATATATATATATATATATATATATATATATATATAGAGAGAGAGAGAGAGAGAGAGAGAAAGAGAGTGTGTGTGTGAGAGAGAGCTATGTAAACTTAATCTGTTACAGTACTAGTGATTTCAGATTTGCTTCTTGCTTCATTTACCTTTTTTACATCTCCAAGTCTGTATTACGTTGCTTAACTTTCTTGGCAAATATGGAACATTCTCCGAACACGATCACCTATTCAGTTAGGTCATTAAAATTTGGTGTACATATTGTCTTCTAATAACTAGCTATAATATAGATGAAGTGTAGAGGATATAGGTTGTAGCGGGAGGTATACTTAATGTACTTAAATAGGGATGTAGGGAAAGAGTCAGCCTCGTATTGGACAATAGGCCTTCTGCAGATTTCCATTTGTCCATTCCATTTGCATCATATATTGCATATTTTGATGTATTCTTATTCCCTGGTAAATTCCCTTGCTAAATTTGATTTATTCTTCTTCCCTGATACATTTCCTTGCTAAATGTGATGTATTCTTATTTCCTGGTACATTCCCTTGCTAAATTCGATATATTCCTATTTCCTGGGTAGGTTTGCTCTTTGATATGATATTATCTTCCGGGTACACGATTACCAAGTGGCTCGAGGAATTTGGACCGACGCAAATTTTCTATTTTTCCAGGACGAGCAAGATAACACTAAGCTAAATTGATATTTGGTGTAGACTAACTTCAATGAACGCATTTTCTTTATCCAGGAAGATCAAGGTAAGTATAATAGCACTAACTTGAGGTGATGTGTACGAACCTAAATGTACGAATTTCTTTATCTAGGAAGATCAAGATTGCTAACTCTAACCTAAGTTGATGTTGGCTAACATATTTGTACTAGTTTTCTTTATCCAGGTAGATCAAGGTAGCTAACTCTCAAATCAAAGTTGACGTAGGTTACCTGAATACACCTGCATACGTACAGTAGTCTTGATTAGCTTAGGTCGAATAGTTAAACCTTTCACCACCATTGCGTAGTTTGCATCATATTCTGGTTACCATCAGCCAATTTTCTTTAGTTTGTTATCTACTTAAACGACTCAAATGATTAAATACGATCTCAATAAACCCTCTTAGTAACATAGGTCCTTCTTAAGGGGGGATGGGCCGGTTTTCTGGACCACTTTCTCCCTAATTAATCTAGACGGGGGATCTAATGGATGTTTTTTTGAAATTTGATGGAGGTCTAGGGAGGAAACTAGAAAAATAATGAATACATGCAAAAATCGCCCCAAAAGTGAACTATGCATAAAATCATCTAATTTTAGCCAGAATCAAAGGAGGTAAAAAGGGCGTCATGGTGCTGAAGGGGTTAACGTGGAATAAACACGATAAACCCGGTCTGCGCACATTCCCGGAGAGTTACTATGGCCAATGTGAGCCAGATCAGAAATAGCTGTCACTCCGGTTACCAGGGAGTCCAAGGTCTTCTACTCTATTAAGGGAGCCCACCTCGCATTTTTTTCTCTTTCTCTCCCTCTCTCTGGCTTATATCCATTCGGCCCCATTCAGCCTACTGTTTTAAGACGTTTACCCTCATCCAGGTGTCAATATTTTCCTGGCGAGCGGGAGCGAGCCAGCATATATATATATTTTTGTTTTACAGCAAGCTAAATTTGTACATTTTTCGATAGAAAAATGTCTCCGGCGAAGCCGAATTTCTCCATACAATGCTGGCTCGCTCTCGCTCGCCAGGCAGAAATCGACACCTGGATGGGGAAACGTCTTAAAACAGTTGGCTGAATGGGGCCAAATGGATACAAGTTAGAGAAAGAGAGAAAAGGAGAGAAAGATAAAAAAAAATAACAGGTGACCGCCCTTAATCCCACTGCACGGGTACACACGGTATATTGACAGGAGGAAAACAAAGGAAGACAAAGGACTTACGGGGCAGTTTGGACATCTACATTACTAAGCTACTATACTCTATTTTTTCCAGCTGACGGTAAATTGTCATGTTACTATCTTGGTTACTCAGCTATTACGTAGATTTGATAGCGAGATTTATCTATCTATCTATTGCCGGACGTTGTGATCCCTTTCGTCACAAACGAAATGCCCCCATGCACCTCTGTCCCCAGTCATTCGACGTCCCTCCTCCCATCCAGCACTGCCTTCGCTCATATACTTCTTAACTCCATCCTTCCACCTCTCCCTCTCTGTCCTTCCACCTCACTCTCGTACACTCCTTTTAGTCATTCTCTCGCTTCCCTTATGTTCCACATGGCCGAACCATCTCAAGGTGTTCCTTTTCACACTTTCCAGCACATCCATTATATCCACACCACACCTCTCTTGTATTTCCTCATTCATCTGTCTATCCCTCCATGTAACTCCGCACGCACTTCTCAAGTAATTCATTTTCACCCCTCTCACTCTTGGTTTGAGTCTCTTCACCAACGTCCATGCTTCGCTCCTGTAAATCAATGTCGGAATTACCACACTGTCATGCAAGGACTTCTTTACTTCCATCCTGACCACCCTATTTTTTGTTATACTGCTTTCAGCGTTCCTACAACCCTCTTCCCCTGTTGCATCCTCTCCCTCACTTCTTCATCCATAGTCCCATCTTTACTCAACACACTGCCCAATTACTTAAATGAGCTGACATTCTCCATAGCCTGACCGTTCACATAGCGAAATATGTTGGTAATTAGGAAAACTTGGCATTAATACGACGCAGAGACATAGTATATGCTTCATATTTTCCCATTAAGTTTCGAGCAATCAGTGGCTAAGAGATTAAATTTACCGTCAGCTGAAAATAATCCGGCTATAATTAAGGAGAGAGAGAGAGAGAGAGAGAGAGAGAGAGACAGATAGCCAGCCTGTAATTAAGGAGGAAGCGGCCTTCGTCCGAGTCACATTTTGTACTGATTTTTTTTTTTTTTTTTATCTCGAAGGGGGTCTTGGGAGTATTTTTGTTAGGCTTGATGGAGGTCTAGGTCTCAAACTTAAAACCTCCGCTTAAGTTGATGGTCGTGGGAGTGACTTGTCTACTCTTAAGGGGAGATATCCACTTGAGGGATTTTTTTCTTGACCCCTTTCTCCCTTATGTTTAGCCCCATTGCGTTTGATATTATAAAACGTTTGCCCCATTAGTTTAGCGATTTTAAGAACTTTCACCCCATATTAAGACCTTTCGTGCCATTCAGGTGTCGATTTTATCCTGGCGAGCGATAGTGAGCCTGTAATTTAAGAGGAACCGGCTTTGGCCGGGACATTTTTCTACCGAAAAATGTACAAATTTATCTTGAAAGGGGGTCAAGGGGGTGACATTTTTAGATTGCTGGAGGAGTAGGAAACAAACTAAAAGCCTCCCCTTAAGGGGAGATGGGTAGTTTTTTCTAGATTCCCTTCTACCTCATGTTTAGCTCCATTAGTTTTCAGATTTTAAGATGGTTGCCCCATTAGTTTGTCGATTTTAAGACCTTTCGCCCCATTTCTTTGTCAATATTAAGACCTTTCGTGCTATTTAGGTGTAATTTTTTCCTGGCGAACGATAGCGAGTCTGTAATTTTGCAGGCCGGGACATTTTTCTACCGAAAAAAGTACAAATTTATCTAGAAGAGGGATGTCATTTTTTTTTTTTTTAAAGTTTGATGGAGGTCTATGGAGAAAACTAGAGTAACAATAAAAATATGAATAAATAAGCAAATATATACACCCATCCCCCCTTAAACCAGTTTAGCATTTGTTAGGGAGCGACTAATAATATGTACAGTCGCGCTAATAAGTGATGGCTCGGCACCACATGTGTTTTGATCAATAATTAGTATCAGCAATAATCTAAGCTTCATTTATTCATATCGAGTGAAATATGCAACCATGTTCCTACACTTACCCACCCTAATCAACATCTGACAGACATTAATATAGCACAGAGCAAGCCAAACGTAATGACAGTGGGCATGACTGATTAGCGCGCCCGTACATAACCCTACGTTTAGTGAGGTCAGGTCACTTGCTACTGTACTTACGACAGGTCAGGGGTAACGAACAACTTATAGCATCTCATTTTATAGGCTGTATATGAATAATTAAGAAGACGTGTTTTCTATAATAGGTCTTACTTTGGGCTGTTCGAAGAAATGCTTGCCTTATAAATGACCTTGTTAAATGCCTTCAACATGAAGTATAATTCATGTACAGTATTATGCTTCAAAATCCTTATTGTTAAGTAAGTTGCAGTCGTGTTAATAATATTCTAACAAATTTAGATGGGAGCAACTTCAGACTGAAGGTAGATATATATATATATATATATATATATATATATATATATATATTTTTTTTTTTTTTTTTTTTTTGACCCTAGGCGGGTCTAAGGGGGGAAAGTAGAGGGGGGGAGAGGGAAGAGAAAAGGAGGAAAGTTTGAAGGAAAGTAGGAGTAACAGTTGGTGGGCAGACCACCTTGCTATATATATATATATATATATATATCTATATATATATATATATATATATATATATATATATATATATATATATATATATTATATATATACAGTGTATATACTTATGCAGTTTATGCCATATAGTATATTATTGTAACCTTGGTGGTGATGACTGACCAACTAGCAGCATCAGGACACAGTTATCATACACCACGAACCTTAAGTATTTCAGGGTAATTACTGTGAGTGGGGAGGGGGGAACTGAGAGTTAGGGGGCCATGAAGGTACACCTGGATGCCATAGTCTCGGTGAGGGGGGGAGGGGGGAACTGAGAGTTAGGGGGACACGTAGGTACACTCGGATGCCATAGTCTCTGTGAGGGGGGGAGGGGGGAACTGAGAGTTAGGGGGACACGTAGGTACACCCTGATGCCATAGTCTCTGTGAGGGGGGAGGGGGGAACTGAGAGTTAGGGGGACACGTAGGTACACCCTGATGCCATAGTCTCTGTGAGGGGGGAGGGGGGAACTGAGAGTTAGGGGGACACGTAGGTACACCCGGATGCCATAGTCTCTGTGAGGGGGGAGGGGGGAACTGAGAGTTAGGGGGACACGTAGGTACACCCGGATGCCATAGTCTCTGTGAGGGGGGAGGGGGGAACTGAGAGTTAGGGGGACACGTAGGTACACCCGGATGCCATAGTCTCTAGCCCACTCATATCCATTCGTTGACTTAAATTATTTCTAAATTACTAATTTATGAATATAATTTTCTATACATCAACTACAAATGATATATACTACCGGGTATTTATTGAAAAGTAAGTTCTGTTAAAAAAACAATCCAGATAGTTAATATTGCATAAAGAGAAATATAGAAGGTCCACGATTTTTTTAGTGTGTGGATCCTGAGTAGTGTGTGGATCCTGAGTAGGCTAGAGACTATGGATCCTGAGTAGTGTGTGGATCCTGAGTAGTGTGTGGATCCTGAGTAGTGTGTGGATCCTGAGTAGGCTAGAAACTATGTCATACGAGTGTACGCTCGTGGATAAAAATAAGCTTTACAGAGGTGAGCTTAATATATATTTGTGTGAACGGAATGAACCGGGTGATCATACGTCCGTACTGTATTATCATAAGATTTTGACCAACTTCCAGAATGTTTAGAGCGTTAGTGTAAGATTGTTCTTTTCCTCGAGTGTACATACACAGGTACACACGCAGTAACCCTGGTGAGTAGTACCGTACATAAGAAGCAGTATATAAGGGGAGGTGTGGCCAGACGGTACAAGGGGGGGGGGGGGATACGGTACACAGGAAGCAATGTATAAGGTGTAGCCAGACGGTACAGGAGGGGGTACGGTACAGAGGAAGCAATGTATAAGGTGTAGCCAGACGGTACAGGGGGGGGGGGGGTACGGTACACAGGAAGCAATGTATAAGAAGGTGTAGCCAGACGGTACAGGGGGGGTACGATACACAGGAAGCAATGTATAAGTGGGTGTACCTAGACGGTACAGGGGGGGGGGGGGTACGGTACACAGGAAGCAATGTATAAGGAGGTGTAGCCAGACGGTACAGGGGGGGGGAGGGGTACGGTACACAGGAAGCAATGTATAAGGAGGTGTAGCCAGACGGTACAGGGGGGGGTACGGTACACAGGAAGCAATGTATAAGGGGGGAGGTGTAGCCAGACGGTACAGTGAGAGGGGGGAGGGGGTAGGTCGAGGCCACCAAGAGTACCAGGCCGCACGGATGGGACCTTTAAATTCTGTGAAGTTGGCAAAGGTAGGGTTCATTTTCGCACTACCCTCACAGGTCTATACATTTGAGTGAAATATGGGGAAGATCGCGCTGTGTTTCCAAATTATTTCCCCCTTCTAAATACTTTATAAGTAGCCTATATTAAAACTATGTTTACCCATACTCGACAAGAAGGTAATTTTAAGGAAATTTGAAGAAATTAACTATGAAGAAGTAAAAACAGATGAGGAAATTAATTTTGGTTTATGTCATACGAATGTTGAAGTTTGTAAAGAGGATATATAGATAGATTGATAGATAAATATAGTTAAATATATAGATATTATAGATAGTTAAAAGGATAGATTGATAGATAGATATAATTAAATATATAGATACTATATATAGTTAAAAACAGAGTGAGAGTGAGTGCGTGTGTGTGTGTGTGTGTGTACTGTATGTGTGTGAGTAGTGCGTGTGTGTGGTGAGGAGTATTTACCTATTTGTAGTTTACAGGAATTGAGCAGCGCTCGTGTTGTCCTGTCTTAGTTACTTTATAATCAATCCATTTTACTTAGACAAGTATCGTAATGAATATTCCCAATTCCCAGTAATGGATATTCCCAATTCCCAGATTCGTGTGTCCTTGTGTGTGTGTGTGTGTGTGTCTGTTAGAGAAATTACAAATTATTGCATAACAGAACTGAAGATGGATTACATACTAACAGGAACATTACAAACAGACCATTTGGAAGCAAGATTTGGTCACTATCGGCAGTTAGCAGGAGGAAATTACAATATTTCTGTACGCCAAATATATGAGTGTGAAAAGAAGATACGGATGATGTCAGTGTTAAAACTAAGTTTACCCATACTCGACAAGAAGGCCATGTTAAGGAATTTTGAAGACATTAATTATGAAGAAGTAAAAAACAGATGAGGAAATTGATTTTGGTTTATGTCATACGAATGTTGAAGTTTGTAAGGAGGATATTGATAGGTGTAAAGACATCATCCCAGTGATAGTTTATTTAGCTGGCTATTGCTGTTACTCTGTGATAAAGAAAATGAAATGTAATGCATGTAAAGAAATGATTACGTGTTCAGATAGTGGTGAAGACATCCCTGAAAATCTAAGTTACATTGCTGGAATTAGCAGAGGTTCTCTTATTTACCCAGATAGTGTGACAGCCAACATGGTCATGTATAACTATATTGTTAATAACAAACTTGTTCAACTTCCTGCCTTTCGAAATGCTACTAGCCAAAGAAATATAGCAATACAGCTCACAGTTACGGCTTTAGCAGATGTTGATCTCCTGTTCCCTAATGATATGTGTGAAAATGGTCATAACACCGACAAAATAGAAAGTATGGTGGTATATGCTTCTACAAATGCAATATTAAATAATTACTGTGCTAAAGAAAATAACATCCCAGCAGCTACCAGAGCTAATAAGAATGTAGGCATGAAGAGAAAGCTTCAAACCCTAGACAAATAGACTATGTGTACTGTATTGTATAATTATTGTATTGTATTGTGTGTGTTTGTGAGTGTGTGTGTGTGTGTGTGTGTGTGTGACTGCAGGTGTGTGTGTGATTGTGATTGTGAAGGTAAGTGTGTCTGCAGGTGTGGCCAGGTAAGGAATTGGATTTAAAAAGTATAATCCCGGAACGGAGATTGGATTAGGCCTAGTACAAAGGTCATTCCTTTATGTGTGTTACATTACCGGTAATTATATGTTTATATTAATTTATATAGTAATACATTTAGTTAGTTACTTATATGTATTTTTTCACGAATAATAGTGGATGTCGCTAATATTGGCTCTCCAGTAAGGCTCTCTTTATTGGCTGTGTATAAAATATAGTAATGTATAATAGCATTTTGTATTATATTTTCCAATAGGAAAAAGTAATAGTAATATATTTGTAATACGTTTTCATCTTGTACAAATAATTATTCAAGGTATGAGTGTAATTTGCAGTAAATACCAAAGTATGTTGTTATAATATCGGCATCATAATATATAATAATATAATTTTGCGTACACAGTAAAAGATACATATAGTTTTATGTGTACTTTAATTTAAAACTAAACTGATAAAATATAGGTACGATACACAAGAAGCAATATATAAGGGGGAGGTGTGGCCAGACGGTACCTTTTTTGTCCACCCCCTCACAGTCAACTGAAGGTTAGTGGGACGAACTGGTTAGTTACTCAGTTACTTGTTCTCAGTTACTTGTTCGTCAAGGGGAATCCACGCAATGCGAGCTAAGCTCATTATTATCGCGCCTCCTTAACTGGGAATGTATTGCGTGAAATGCATGTTAAGTGTTTTATGTACTGTTGGAATGGCTGTGGATGTGTGTGTAGTCTGTATTTTAGCCAATTGGCGACATCGGAAACGAAGGCTTAGGGTGGATCTGTATGGTACCATTCTCACTATAGACGGTACCGTCTCGCCCGAAGGCTTAGGTAGCCATCAGCTTAGGTGAACCATATGATACCCATCTCGCCTTGTACCATTTTTTTGCCAACCCCAGATGGGACGTCACAACGTCGTCCACTTATTCCAGGTACCTATTTACAGCTAGGTGAACTGAGGCTAACACATGAAAGGGAGACAAGCCCAATTTGTCTCCGCCCGGCCGGGGATTGAACCCCCGACCCCTCGTGTGTGAGACGAGAGCTCTACCTACTAGGCTACGGGCTGTGTGTGTGTGGTGTGTGTGTGTGTGTGTGTGTGGTGGGGGGGGGGGGGGGTGACGGTGGTGGTGGTGGTGGTGGTGGTGGGGGGGGGGAGGTAGTGATGGAGGTACAAAGGAAGTACAACGGAAATCAAGCAACAACAGGTCTAGTGACCCTTCTAGGCTGCTTGTCCTCCAAAACACTGAGGATCAAGTGTCCAAACAGTGGTTTAGAGTAGGTAAGGGAACATTGGAAAGGGAACTACTGCCCTGGAACTAGTGTCCGTGGCAGGATTAGGAAGTTAGTAGGGGACAGATGTGTTAGTAACTGAGGGGGGGATAAAATAAAGTTATTCATTTACAAACGCAGTCAGTCACGGGTTTGATGCGAGATATTTGTCTAAGCGGAGTTTAAATGAATCAACGGTGCTGCAGTCTATAACGTCTCGGGGAAGCCCATTCCACAAGTTGACAACTCGATTGAAGAAGAAATTCTTAGATTCGTGCGAGTTAAAAGATTTACCAATAATTTTGCAACCGTTTCCCCGCGTGTAATTAGATTGGTCGATAGTGAAGTACTTACTACAGTTCATATTGTCGATGCCTTTTATGATTTTGAACACTTGAATTAAGTCACCTCTTAATCTGCGCTGGGTTAAAGGAAATAGATTTAATTCTCTAAGACGCTCTTCGTATGGTTTGTTCTTTAGGCTAGGTATCATTTTGGTAACTCTACGTTGAACTCGTTCTAGCTTGTTTATATCTTTTTGGTAATAAGGGCACCAGGATTGAACGCAGTATTCCACAAGAGGGCGGACTAAGGAATTGTAAAGGGTTAGGATAACTTCTTTGGATTTATGCTCAAATGACCTGCCTATAAAGCCAATTATTTTGTTTGCCTTCTTAACAACTTCTGAACATTGCTGACTCGGTTTTAGGTTACTCGATATTGTTACTCCCAGATCGGTTTCTCTGTTTACATTCTTAAGCTGAGTGCCATTCATCGAATAGTTTGCTTTCTCATTTAGGTATCCGATATGTAGTACTTTACATTTTTCCGTATTGAAACTCATTTGCCAAATTTGGGCCCAACATGACAATTTATCTAGATTGTGTTGCATATCGTCAACTTGTTCTTTTGAGAGTACGCTATTTGCAATTTTTGTATCGTCAGCAAATTTTGAGATTGTACAGGTGAGACCCTCTTCTATGTCATTGATGTAAATTAGAAAGAGAATTGGTCCTAGTACCGATCCCTGGGGTACCCCGCTACTTACATTGGTCCATTTAGATGCCTTACCGTTTATGACTACTCTTTTCTTTCTGTCGCTGAGCCAATTTTCTATCCATTTCAACACACCGTCTTGCATTCCATGCGCTTTTAGTTTTAGCAGTAAACGTTTGTGGGGAACTTTGTCAAAGGCCTTTTGAAAATCAAGGTATATAATATCTACAGCTTTACTCTCATCGTAGAGGTTGAGGATATCGTGGAAGAAGTCTAAGAGGTTTGTTAAACAGGAACGTTTTTTACAAAAGCCGTGTTGAGTATCTTTAAGCAAGTTATTTGCCTCTAAGTGATTTACGAGTCTGTCTCTTATGACCGTTTCTAGCATTTTACATACAATTGAGGTTAAGCTAATTGGACGATAGTTACTGGGTAGGGATTTGCTGCCTTTTTTTAATATCGGTGTTACGTTGGCTAGCTTCCACTGATCAGGCATAGTCCCAGACTGCAAGGATTCATTGAATAGCAATGTCAGTGGTTTGGAGAGCTCATCCTTAGCTTCCTTTAGAACTCTAGGCGAGATTGTATCAGGTCCAGGCGTTTTATTTACCTTGAGTTTATCTAAACAATTCAATACTTCTCTCTCTGTAACGGTGATATTGCTTAGAACATCTGAATTATCAATCTGAATCGGCGATGGTGTAGGGATATCACTGAGGTCTTCGGTTGTAAAAACTGATGCAAAGAAGGTATTGAGGGTATTACTCATTTGTACTTCGTCTTTGGTGTATTCTCCATTTTCATCGACTAACGGTCCAACAGTTGAAGTACCTACTTTTTTCTTTCTGATATAACTATAGAATTATTTCGGGTTTGTTTTACTTTGATTCGCAACATGTAACTCCAAGGTCTTTTTACTTTGCTTAATTAACTTTTTGGCTTTGCGTCGTAGCTCTACAAATTTCACCCGTTCTTCGTCATTTTGTGAGGATTTTAATCTATCATTAGCAAATTTTTTAGCAAGCAGACAGTCTGAAATATCTTTATTCCACCATTTGGGCTTATCATTATGGCCTGGACGCCGTATTTTCGATGGTATGCAGTCTTGGCAGTGGCCTTAAGGTAAGTGGTTGTGAAACACTCCCAAGATGTATTTATGTCGTTATTGTTAGTCAGAAAGCTCCAGTCAGTTTCTTTAAGCTTTGATTTAAGTTTATGAAAATTTGCTTTCTTGAAATTAGGGACTTTCTCAATGCTGCTATTTGATTTGTTACTAGTAAACTTTAAAGTGAAAGTTATCGTACGATGGTCGCTGTTACTGAATTCATCACCAACATTCAAATTCTCTATTAATTCTTCTTTTGTTGCGAGTACAAGGTCAAGCACATTATTACCACGGGTCGGAGATTATACAAATTGAAAAAGTGAACTCTCTTGCAAGTTAGCATAGAGGTCGTGTCCAGAGTGTGAAGTAAGAATATCGCCCCATTTAGTCACGGGTAAGTTGAAATCGCCAAGAATTACAGTATCTTGTATGTTAGTTATTTCTGCAATTTGTTCATAAATTTCACTGTCAGTTTGCACTGATTGAGCTGGGGGTCTGTATAATAAAGCTAGTGCTATTTTAGTTCCTCGTTTATTATTTAATAGTACGTAAGATATGTCTATATTCGCAATTTGAGGTTTTGACATTAAGACGGGATTAAGACTTTCCTTTATAAAAAACAGAACTCCTCCTCCATTTCTATTGATCCGACTTTTCTCAAACATTGTATAACCAGGAAGCGTATATTCGGCTAAAAAGTCTCTGTCTTCCGTATTTAACCAAGATTCTGTAATGCCGATTATATCATAATGTTCTGTAAACACGATTTCCTCTAGATCTGAAAATTTATTGCGTATGCTACAAGCATTTACATAAAACACCTTAAGAGTATTAGAGTTGGATGTTACTGATTGTGCATTGTCTGAATTTTCAGTTCGTATTTGACTTACACTACCCCCGGATACCCCCGGTTGACCCCGTTTTTTGAACGGAAATCCTTGACTGCATCGTTCAGCAGACGACCAAGACGTGCAGCTCCTACTTCATTGAGATGTACACCATCTCCTGAAAACAAAGATTTATCATAGTAAAAATGATCCCATGTGTCAACAAAGCCGATGTCCTCCTCCCTGCAGAGTTTGGCTAGTCGGCGATTTGTACTGGTAGCTATGTTGTAGAATCGGTTTTCTACATCAATCCGGGGAACAATTCCTGAAATTAAGATTCTATTAGATTTTTCCTTGAAGGACCTGATCAGCCGCCGGTACTTGCAAAGTAGTTCCTCTGACCGCGTCCGTTGGACATCGTTAGATCCAACGTGGATGACGTACGTAGTGCTTGCGGGGGCGAGCCTGGAAACCTCTTCCACAGCACTCCTACGTTGAGTGTGGCAAATTCTTGAAGGGATTCAAGCTTCGTAGTCAGGGCATCGATCTTGCGGTGAGCTGCATTCATTGAGAGGTGGTGGTGATGATGGTGGTGGTGGTGATGATGGTGGTGGTGGTGGGGGAGGTAGTGGGGGTAGTAAAAGGGGGTAGGGCAAATGGGAGACACATAGAGGACTAGAGGTACATGGATTGGTTAGTGTCTGAAACACTTTCCGGTTTATTACAGGGAGATGTAGACGAGAGAAAATTAATTGTGAAGTACTCTCATTGTTGTATTCCCATATTACCATCTCAACTACTCTCTTATCAAATTTCTTCTCTGAAGAACTAATTACTACTTCCAAGAAAAGTGTGTACCAAGTAGAACATCTCTCATATATGAACAAAGTTTCCCAATATGATTGTATTCAACCATTTCAGCTCAAATTTTCGGCCATGGTGAGAGTGTGGAGGGGGAAGGGAGGAATGGAGCAAAACTAGCAAGAAGAGGAGTGTGAACAAGGATAAGAACTATACCCTGTTCCAAATAAGTAGGCAAGAAATCGTGAGCCCTAACCCCTATAACTGAAAAAGTGCTACAGCAAATGGGAATGGGCTGTAAATTTCCACACCTAATCCCTGGCTAACCCTTCCCAAATGGTAGAATTATTGGCTCGATTACTCTAGTCGTCTGTGAGTGATAGAGGTTAGTGTTCAAGAGTTTGTGTCTACTTATTTGGAACAGGGTATAGTCAGAGGGTCGAATTGGGAAGGAAGTTAGTGAAACAAATAAGTCAGAAAGGGAAAGGGAGGACGTTGGTCAGAGTGGGAGAGCAGAAAAAGGGGGTATAGTAGTGAGAGGAGAGGAGGGGTGGATGATAGTGTGTGAGTGTGTGTGTTTGTGAGAGAGTGAGAGAAAGAGAGGGGTATTGAGAGTGGGAAAAGAGAAGAGGGGTGCTGCTAGTGAGAGTTTGGTGAGGGGAAGTATGGGTGGAAACAGTGATTGGGGTTTAAGCAAGATAGGGAGGGTAGAACTAGAGAGGGTGGAGAAGGGAAATACAAAAATAAGTAAGATGGGGAGGGGTGATATAAGGAAGGAAGAAAGTGAAACCGATAAGTGTGAGTGGCGAGGGAGGAAGGCAATGGCAAAGAGGGGGTATCAATGAGGGAGGTGGGGAGAGAACGATAAGAGGGGGTGGAGGAGAGGGAATTATGGGAGTGATAAGGGGAGGGAAAGACGGGTGGAGGAAAGGGACGGGAGGGAATGAGAGGAAGGGGAAGAGTGGGAAGGAAATCAGTGAAGGCGGGAGAGGAGAGGTAGGATGCAAGTGAGATGGGTAGGAGAGAAGAGAAGGAGAAAGGGGGAGAAACTAGTGAGAGGGAAAGGGGCTAAATAAAAGGAGAACCATAGCACGGGTCTTTATGAACTCTGCGTAAGCAGAGTGGTATCGCCCCCCGTATAGTGGTACACTCACGCGTACTAAAAGTTGCTCAGGGGTGGGTTCTCCCTTCCCCTACTCCACCCTGGGCAGGTGGAAGTGGGGAGTCGGGTCCAAGTCTACCCCCACCTTCCACCCCCAAACTATCCCCAACTCCCGCACCTTCCTTCTCTAGCTGGCAGTTAGTGATTAGCGACGACTGTTCTCAGGTATTACACATTTTTGTTAAACCATCATTGCATATACTTACCATGGTCAACATTTGAAATATATTAGGAATTTATTAATACAATATACTGCATAAATACATTCTCAAAATGAGTCTCTATACACAACGTGGGTTACAAGAATCTCGGCTGTAGTGGTCATCTGCTTCTCTCTCTCTCTCTCTCTCTCTCTCTTAACACGCAGACTACGAGATCAGTTCATTCAAGTTTTTAAAATATGTAATGGGTTTGATGTGTATCATAGCAAAATGTTTAGCCTCGATAAGAATACAATACGCAACCATGACTGGCAGTTAGAATCGAAGAGGTTCAGCACTAGTATTTGTGGAAACGGTTTCCCATTTATGATCTTTTCTACCTGGAATAAGCTTTCCTCGGAAGTTGAAAACATTTCCTCAGTTGAGATGTTGAAGAAGACAGTAGATAGTATTTAGCACACTCTGTAATATAAGGAGTGTAGTGCACTTAAAAGTGTCTCTCTTTCCACTTCGAATATATCCCCGAAATGGACCGCAAGGTCTTCGAGATACTAACTATTCCCTGTAACTCCTTGGAACTCTTTCATAGCGCACACTTTCTACCACCAAGATTTAACGGGTCTGAATGGGTTATATTTCCCTTCATTAGTATAATAATAATGTATACACCACTATTGTCCAACATCATATGGCACCACAGACACTTTAGACTTGCGGGCGCCAGTGGCACCCAGGCCTGTGGAGGCAGCAAGTCCTTCAGTTCACACCAGACTCTCACATAACCAACAAGCGTCTCGGCGCTCCTGTACTCAACCCTAGCCAATAAAGGATTGAAGAGTACTGGTGTTATATCTCCATTCATCTTTATTATATGGCGCAGTGTGTAGGATCTATATCTCCATTCATCTTTATTATAATTAGTGGGGAGTGAGAGGGCGAGCCCTGCTAATCAAGGGCTCTATACGCAAACCTTACTAAAAGTTAACACCGACTTTGATAGTAATTTGTATCGAGATCTACATTTAATTGATTGAAAAACAAAATGTATAGGCCACATAGAATTACATGCATACCGTTAATAGTATGTATGGTGTTGAATAAATGGGTGAAACTGATTGCAATGATAGAAAAAACAAAACATTATTATGTTCTCTCCACTAACCAACTTTACTCCTAAACTCGATTAATGAAATTAACAAACACATGTGGCAGTCCGGGGATTCGAACCCAGGACGCTCACACCGAAAATCAACACACTTATGCATTGCACCACAGTCGCAAACTACTACAGTCAATGTTTGCCTTTAGTCCTTTCCTTTTATGATATAAAAGCCCGACTGTGTAAGTAATTTGAGAACCTAGGAGTAGATCGTAGAGGGCACGTTGATGTGTATTGCAATAATAGTGAACATAATATACTGAATACTGTATGAGATTGCATTGAATTACGGTATAATTATATTTAAATCACATTAAGTCTTGGTCGTAGAAAGTAGTGCAATGAGACACACACACACACACGCAGAGAGTTACAAGGAGTTACAAGGGATAATAAGTATATCAGAGACCTTTAGAGACTTTAGTGCACTACACTCTTTACAGAGTGCAAACTACTCCCTACTCTCTTCTTGAACTGCTCTACTTACATCTTCGGAGGGAAGTTTGTTCCAGGTAGAATAGATCTTATACAGTATGTGAAAATGTGTCCATAAATACTAGTGCTGAACCTTTTCAATTGTAATTTACAGCCATGGTTGCGTGTTGTATTCACATTGAGAGAGAGAGAGAGAGAGACCCAAGACCACTACAGACAAGATTTGTCTAACCCACGTTGTGTATAGAAACTCATTTTGAGAATATACATACAGTATACTGTATATTGTATTTATAAATTCCTAATAAATGTTAGATGTCGGCCATTGTAAGTATGTGTAATGAGGTTTGACAATAATTTGTAATACTTGAGAACAGTCGTCGCTAATCACTAACTGCCAGCTAGAAGAGGAAGGTGGGGGAGTTGGGGATAGTTTGGGGGTGGAAGGTGGGGGTAGACTTGGACCCGACTGCCCCTTCCACCTGCCCAGGATGGAGTAGGGGAAGGAAGGACCCACCCCTGAGCAACTTTTAGTACGCGTGAGTGTACACTCACGCGTACTAAAAGTTGCTCAGGGTTGGGTCCTTCCTTCCCCTACTCCACCCTGGGCAGGTGGAAGGAAGGGGGGGGGGGGGGTCGGGTCCAAGTCTAAACCCACCTCCCACCCCCAAACTATCCCCAACTCCCCCACCTTCCTTCTCTAGCTGGCAGTTAGTGATTAGCGACGATTGTTCTCATGTATTGAAAATTATTGTTAAACTACATTACGCATGCTTACAATGGCCGACATTTAACCCTTTCACGCATTTATGGCACAGAGGTTGCCAGATTAGCAATAAGAAAAAAGAGTTCTCACTCTTATAATTACCTCTCCAAAATTAGTTTTCTGCCCACAGCTAACTCAAAGACAACTGCAGAGCTTGAAGTAACTAAACTAAAGGTTTCTAAATACCCCTGATGGTAACAAAGGCTTTAAAGTATCCCCAATAGGCTCAAAATCGCGTCATATGTCGGAGAGGGTTAACATTTATTAGGAATTTATAAATACAATATACTGTATAATTGTATTCTCAAAATGAGTTTCTATACACAACGTGGGTTACACGAATCTTGGCTTTAGTGTTCTTGTGCTTCTAGCTCTCTCTATGCGTGTGTGTGTGTCTCTCTCATTGCACTACATTCTACGATCAAAACTTAATGTGATTTCAATATAATTATACCGTAATTCAATCCAATCTCACACAGTATTCAGGATATTATGTTCACCATTATTGCAATACACATCAACGTGTCCTCTACGATCTACTCCTAGGTTCTCAAATTACTTACACAATTGGGCTTTTATATCAGAGAAGAAAAGGACTAAAGGCAAAGATTTGCTGGAATAGTGTTGTGGCTGTTATTGATCGTTTCGTTTATCATTTCAATCAATTAATCCCATTTATTCAATACCATGCATACTATAAACGGTCTGCATTTAATTGTATGTGGCCTATACACTTTTTCAATCAATTAAATGTAGAACTCGATATAAATTACTATCAAAGTCGGTGTTAACTTTTAGTAAGGTTTGAGTACAAGACTACACTCCTTACAGAGTGTGCAAAGTACTATCTACTGTCTACTTGAACTGTTCAACTGAGGAAATGTTTACAACTTCTGGGGAAAGTTTGTTCCAGGTAGAACAGATCTTAAATGGGAAACAGTTTCCACAAATACTAGTGCTGAACCTTTTCAATTCAAACTACCAGCCATAGTTGCGTATTGTATTCATGATGAGGCATATATATTTTGCTATGATACCCATTATCAAACCCATTATATATTTTAAAAACTTGAATGAACTGACTTCGTAGTCTGCGTGTTAAGAGAGAGAAAGAGAGCCACTACATCTGAGATTTTTGTAACCCACGTTGTATATAGAGATTCATTTTGAGAATGCAATTATACAGTATATTGTATTAATAAATTCCTATTATTTGTTTACATGTCGGCCATTGTAAGCATGTGCAATGATGGTTAACAATAATTTGTAATACATGAGAACAATCGTCGCTAATCCCTAACTGCCTGCAGCTAGAGAAGGAAAGTGGGGGAGTTGAGGATAGTTTGGGGGTGGGAAGTGGGGGTTGACTTGGACCCGACTCCCCCCTTCCACCTACCCAGGGTGGAGTAGGGCAAAGAAGGACCCAACCCTGAGCAACTTTTAGTACGCGTGAGTGTACATGCTAACCGAAATGTCTGTCTGTCCGTCCGAGAACTCCTCCTAGACCGTTTGACGGATTTTCACTAAACTTCACAAGAACCTTCGGTGCGTGAATGCGACGGTAATTAATAAAATATTTTTTGAATTTGTGCAATAGTTATGATCTTAGGTCCTAAAAATTGTTTCCCCCCCCCCTTAACCAGCGTCCCCCCCCCCCCCCTCCCCCCCCCCCTCTTCAGGACCCCCACCGCCCACCCTGTACCTATTCCTGTGGCTTTCTGTGTTGATGGTGTGAGTATTAGTGATGATGGTGAGTAGTAGTGATGATGGTGAAAGTTGTAGTGATGATGACAATAGTTGTGATGATGATCATAGTAATGGTGATGATGGCAGTAGTAGTGATGATGGTGACAGTAGTAATGATGATTGTAAGATGGTGGTGATGATAGTAGTAATGATGGTTGATAGTTGTAGTATCAATGATGATAGTAGTGATTAAGATGGTAGTGACAATGATGACAGTAGTAGTGATGATGGTGAGAGTAGTACTGATGATTGTAATTGTAGTAGTGATGATGATCATAGTAATGGTGATGATGACAGTAGTCGTGATGATTGTGGCAGTTGTAGTGATATGACTATAATAATAGTAGTGATGATGATAGTAATAATGATAGTGACTAATAGTGATGATGGTGACTCATCGCAGAGTTGGGTAGGCCGTTTTGATTTTGGGCGAAACGGCACGTCAACGGGGTTACGATAGAATAGGCATACAATTATATGCCGTCAAAAAGTAATGGAGTAAAAATGCGGTACTCATTATCAAGACTTACTGATTAAACTGACTGTTTAAAAAATGGAGTTTCAGTAGGTTTTTTTTAGAAGACAGAATTAGAATATCTTACTTGAAAAGATAAACCATTCCAGAGTTTAGGTCCAGCAATTAACAGAGACCTGGATCATGCCTCTGTGCTGACTTTGGGAATATATAAATTGCTTTTCTGTCTAGTCTAGTGGATGAATACAAGAAGTAAGGACATCTGTTAGTCCCCAGACTAGGTGGCTGGAGCAAAATAGGAAAGAAGAGTAATTGGACAGAGGAAGAACAAGCTGAGAAGTGAGAAGTGCAGTGGAAGACTGAAAGTTCTCGGGCTCAACCAAGTTGCTTCATCTGTTAGTCAATAAAGAGAGAAAACTAAATATAGGAAGAAACTACACGACACATACATGGTAGATAATTGAAGGGCAGATAATTAAATTGAAAATATATTAAGCGAAATGAAGGAATGGACATATTTTAAAATAGAAAGAAACATAATTATATTTAACTGGATATAATTTGAAAACAATATATAAGATACACGAAGTTAATTGAAGGGAAGATATTATGCCTATAAGTAGTTAAGTAGTTAAGGTAAAGAGATGGTGGCTGCGATAATTCGACCAAGATTCTACAAACAATTACCAACTCTACAATCCACTAATAAACAACCTAAGTTAATAACCTACAACCTCCCATCCAAGACAGCAACAACGAAGAGGGTTATTAAGATTCATGGTGATAATTATGGTTATATGCTAGGTACAGTACATTCAGCCTATCAAGTTAACCCTTTGAATACCAACGACGAGTGTTATTTTGTTCTAACTAGATTTCGACTATTTTATGCAGCTTAGGAAGGATCTGTGGTAGTAAAAAAGGGTTGTTCGAGATACTTTGAAGGCTTATCATTGCTAGAGGTCCTTCCTAAGCTGAATGTAATCGTCTAATAGTTACCAGAATATAACAGAAAAGACGTCACCGGTACAGTAGGGGTTAAGGGGGAAGGGTCTATTTTTTGGTCGAATATTTCATATATTTATTAGTTATTTAGTTTCCTTCCTAGACCTCCATCAAACTTGAATATACATCCATTAGATCCCCCTCCCACAGTAGATTAATATACATCCATTAGATCCCCCTCCCACAGTAGATTAATATACATCCATTAGATCTCCCTCCCACAGTAGATTAATATACATCCATTAGGTCCCCCCTCCCACAGTAGATTAATATAACATCCATTAGATACCCCTCCCACAGTACATTAATATACACCATTAGATCCCCCTCCCACAGTAGATTAATATACATCCATTAGATCCCCCTCCCACAGTAGATTAATATACATCCATTAGATCCCCCTCCCACAGTAGATTAATATACATCCATTAGATCCCCCTCCCACAGTAGATTAATATACATCCATTAGATCCCCCTCCCACAGTAGATTAATATACATCCATTAGATCCCCCTCCCACAGTAGATTAATATACATCCATTAGATCCCCCTCCCACAGTAGATTAATATACATCCATTAGATCCCCCTCCCACAGTAGATTAATTTGTAAAAACAAATCGGTAGAAAATTGTCCCGGTCGAAGGCCGGTTCTTCAGGTTCGCTATCGTTCGCCAGGAAACAAATCGAACCCTAAAATGCACGAAAGGTCTTAATATTGACAAAGAAATGGGGCGATAGGTCTTAAAAACGCCAAACTAATGGGACAAACATCTTAAAATCGGACAACTAATGGGGTTTAACATACAAAGGAGTAAAAAGGAGTACAAAGGAAATCAAGCAACAACAGGTCTAGTGACCCTTCTAGGTTGCTTGTCCTCCAAAACACTGAGGATCAAGTGACCAAACAGTGGTTTAGAGTGGGTAAGGGAACATTGGAAAGGGAACTACTGCCCTGCCACTAACGTGGCAGGACTAGGAAGTTAGTAGGGGACATATGGGTTAGTAACTGAGGGGAGGATAAAGTTATTCATTTACAAACGCAGTCAGTCGCGGGTTTGATGCGAGATATTTGTCTAGGCGGAATTTAAATGAATCAACGGTGCTGCAGTCTATAACGTCTCGGGGAAGCCCATTCCACAAGTTGACAACTCGATTGAAGAAGAAATTCTTAGATTCGTGCGAGTTAAAAGATTTACCAATAATTTTGCAACCGTTTCCCCGCGTGTAATTAGATTGGTCGATAGTGAAGTACTTACTACAGTTCATATTGTCGATGCCTTTGATGATTTTGAACACTTGAATTAAGTCGCCTCTTAATCTGCGCTGGGTTAAAGGAAATAGATTTAATTCTCTAAGACGCTCTTCGTATGGTTTGTTCTTTAGGCTAGGTATCATTTTGGTAACTCTACGTTGAACTCGTTCTAGCTTGTTTATATCTTTTTGGTAATAATGAGGGAGAAGGGGGTCTAGAAAAACGCCCTAGCTGCCCTTAACACTATCTGGTGCGATGCTTGGGAGTTATTATGGCTTGGTTCATAATTATAGTATTGAGGAATTTGATTGTTTTGGAATTTTCGAGCAATTTAATATTTAGTTTACCCCTTACTATAAAAAACACACTTCCAGAAACCCCCTCAATATATAAACATAATAAATAAATAGCAGGATCGCTATTTATATAAACCCCCTCAATATATAAACATAATAAATAAATAGCAGGATCGCTATTTATATAAACCCTCTCAATATATAAACATAATAAATAAATAGCAGGATCGCTATTTATATAAACCCCCTCAATATATAAACATAATAAATAAATAGCAGGATCGCTATTTATATAAACCCCCTCAATATATAAACATAATAAATAAATAGCAGGATCGCTATTTATATAAACCCTCTCAATATATATAAACATAATAAATAAATAGCAGGATCGCTATTTATATAAACCCCTCAATATATAAACATAATAATAAATAGCAGGATCGCTATTATATAAACCCCCTCAATATATAAACATAATAAATAAATAGCAGGATCGCTATTTATATAAACCCTCTCAATATATAAACATAATAAATAAATAGCAGGATCGCTATTTATATAAACCCCCTCAATATATAAACATAATAAATAAATAGCAGGATCGCTATTTATATAAACCCCCTCAATATATAAATATAATAAATAAATAGCAGGATCGCTATTTATATAAACCCCCTCAATATATAAACATAATAAATAAATAGCAGGATCGCTATTTATATAAACCCTCTCAATATATAAACATAATTAATAAATAGCAGGATCGCTATTTATATAAACCCCCTCAATATATAAACATAATAAATAAATAGCAGGATCGCTATTTATATAAACCCCCTCAATATATAAACATAATTAATAAATAGCAGGATCGCTATTTATATAAACCCCCTCAATATATAAACATAATTAATAAATAGCAGGATCGCTATTTATATAAACCCCCTCAATATATAAACATAATTAATAAATAGCAGGATCGCTATTTATATAAACCCCCTCAATATATAAACATAATTAATAAATAGCAGGATCGCTATTTTATCATGAAATATTTAACTGAAGGTAAATGATTTAATATACTATTATGATTCTGGTATTACGTTTTCATTATCTCTCTCTCTACACACACACACATATTTACACAACCACACACACAGATACACACGCACACACACATAACCACACTCACTCTCTCTCTCTCTCCTGTTTATCTATTGGTGCCCAGCCAAACTCTATCTATCCATCTCTCTACCTCACCTCTCCATATACCGGTGTACAATATAGACAGCGAACCTCCTTACTATACTACCGCTATTTGTATCACCCCAGCGACCCCCTAACAGTCAGTCAGGGTTTTGTCCCAGGCTCTCCCTCTAAGGCGGGTGAACTGCTTTTTTTTTCTCTTCTTTTCTCTCTTTCTCTGGCTTGTATCCATTCGGCCCCATTCAGCCAACTGTTTTAAGATAATTATCCCCAGCCAGGTGTCGATATCTTTCTGGCGAGCGATAGCGAGCCAGCATTGTATGGAGAAATCCCGCTTCGCCGGAGAAATTTTTCTATCGAAAAATGTACAAATTTAGCTTGCTGGCAAAACAAAAGTATATATATGCTGGCTCGCTACCGCTCGCCAGGAAAATATTGACACCTGGATGGGGGTAAATATCTTAAAACAGTAGGCTGAATGGGGCCGAATAAATACAAACCAAAGAGAGAGGGAGAGAAAGAGAAAAAAAAAAGCGAGGTGAGCTCCCTTAACAGTCAGGTTTTTGTCCCAGGCTCTCCCGTTAAAGGTTGTTAGGAGTTACGTAATACACACGAGGCTCACAGCACTTCTCATTGATGGAAATGACTTACTTAGATGCACTTACACTTTAGGACTAAAGATTACATACAGTCGGCCAAATAAGTGATGTCTCGATACTATGTTTATTTTGATCAATACTTGGTATGAACAATATTTAAACTTGATATCATTATTTCGAGCGAGGTAAACAAATATGTTCCTACACTTACCCACCCTATTCAACACCTGGCAGACATCAATGCAGCACAGAGAAAGCCAAACGTATTAACAGCTGAGACATGACTTATTAGCGCTACCGAACTTACACTTCAGAAGGACTACATAGATGTATTTTTTCTAAGGAGACAAAGGTCAAAGCTGCCTGTAACGAGTGTCTCCCCCAAATTGCAAGAGTGACAGGTCCGAATTCAAAGGTACGTCAGAGACAAAATATCTGGGCACACGGAACTTGAAGCATGACATTGTGCAAATGTATCTGGAAGCGGGTTCTTGCGATTATATATTATATATTTGATTTATTATTATTATTATTATTATTATTATTATTATTATTATTATTACTATTATTAGTTTTATTTATTTTTTAAAGTTTGGTAGAGATCTAGGGAGCAAACTCCCCCCCCCCCCCCCCCTCCTCCTCCTTAAAGAAAACCTAAGAAAGATGAAAGAAGGCAAGAGACAACAGAAAAGGAACAAGCTACAAAGGAACGATGGATGTTGTGAACCGCCCCTCCCCCCAAAAAACAACAACGACAACAACAACAATAAAATAAACAAATAAATAAATACATAAAATAAAATAAACAAATCAATCAATAAATACAAAATATAATAAACAAATAAATAAACTAATTAATAACAATAGATGAATAAAAAAGCAAACTACCAGTCTAAGGATATTTTAGACTGCAAAAACCTACAGTCTAAGTAACTTCAGTCTAAGGTTAATATCTTAGACTGTGCAAAAACCTACAGTCTAAGTAACTTCAGTCTAAGGTTAATATCTTAGACTGTGCAAAAACCTACAGTCTAAGTAACTTCAGTCTAAGGTTAATATCTTAGACTGTGCAAAAACCTACAGTCTAAGTAACTTCAGTCTAAGGTTAATATCTTAGACTGTGCAAAAACCTACAGTCTAAGTAACTTCAGTCTAAGGTTAATATCTTAGACTGTGCAAAAACCTACAGTCTAAGTAACTTCAGTCTAAGGTTAATATCTTAGACTGTGCAAAAACCTACAGTCTAAGTAACTTCAGTCTAAGGTTAATATCTTAGACTGTGCAAAAACCTACAGTCTAAGTAACTTCAGTCTAAGGTTAATATCTTAGACTGTGCAAAAACCTACAGTCTAAGTAACTTCAGTCTAAGGTTAATATCTTAGACTGTGCAAAAACCTACAGTCTAAGTAACTTCAGTCTAAGGTTAATATCTTAGACTGTGCAAAAACCTACAGTCTAAGTAACTTCAGTCTAAGGTTAATATCTTAGACTGTGCAAAAACCTACAGTCTAAGTAACTTCAGTCTAAGGTTAATATCTTAGACTGTGCAAAAACCTAGTCTAAGTAACTTCAGTCTAAGGTTAATATCTTAGACTGTGCAAAAACCTACAGTCTAAGGAACCACAGTCTAAGGCAATTTTAGACTGTGCAAAAACCTAACCCTTGGACTTGTAACCAAACGACCTCGATGCCCCAAGATGAAACAAACTTAAGGGAGCCCACCTCGTTTTTTTTTCTCTTTCTCTCTCCCTCTCTCTTTGGCTTGTATCCATCCAGCCCCATTCAGCCTACTGTTTTAAGACGTTTACCCCCGTCCAGGTGTCAATATCTACTGGCGAGCGGTAGCGAGCCAGCATATATATATTTTTATTTTGACAGCAAGCTAAATTTGTAAATTTTTCGATAGAAAAATGTCTCCGGCGAAGCCGGATTTCTCCATACAATGCTGGCTCGCTATCGCTCGCCAGGAAGAAATCGAAACCTGGATGGGGATAAACTTCTTAAAACAGTTGGTTGAATGGGGCCGAATGGATACAAGCCAGGGAAAGAGAGAAAAGGAGAGAACGATAAAAAAAGCCGGTGACCCCCCTTAAGAGATGATACTTTAGTGTAGATAAGAACGGAATGATATGGGGAAGAACACGAGAAGGACAATGTGTGTTATTGAGAGAGAGAGAGAGAGAGAGAGAGAGAGAGAGAGAGAGAGAGAGAGAGAGAGAGAGAGAGAGCGCGCAAGAACAAGAACTATAATAGGCCAACTTCGAATATTGCGATTATCGAACAAAAACTGTATTAATCAAAAGTTAACCCTTTCAAGATACGACGACACATTTCTTTTCTGTTTTATAGCTGTTATTAGACGATTTTATCCAGAGTAGTAATGGTGCACGGAAGTCAGAGGTTTAATTGAGATATTAGTTTCCATTTTGATGCCCACAGATCCTTCCTAAGCAGTGTAGCATTATCTAATGGTACCCAGAGTAATTGAGATAGCCTTTACCCTTTTAATCCCCACAGATCCTTCCTTAGCTGCTTAAAATCGTCTAATGATAGCCAAACCAAATTGTCAAAATGTGTCATAATCCTCAAGGGGTTAATGGGATGAATCGGGTAATTAATGAAGGGATTAACCATTAATTCATTCTAGACATATTGTGCAAACAGACAGACAGCCACACATCATACAGACAGACATACTAAAGGCATCGATTACAAAAGTTAACCCCTTGAAGAATATGACGCGTTGTAACAATTTATTCTGGCTATTATTGGACGATTTGTTTCTCTCTCCTTTGGGTCAGCCAGCTATCTTGATTTTTGTTTATATTAAGTCAGCGAACAACCTCGTAGATTGTGATTATCAAATAAAAAAATAAGTCTTATGGCGATATTTAGGAAAGTTTAAGAGGAGGGGGGGGGGGGGGGCAGGGAGTATTCAATTTTTAACCAAAAGGGATATGGGTCCTTTCGTGCAGCAGCAGCTAAAATTAGTAACCAAGTTTCATCTAAACTATTTGATTAATTCTCGAGGTATTTTTCGAACACACAAACACACACACACACACATAGGCAGGTCCTTTGAGCATAAATCCAAAGATGTAATCCTCACTCTTTATAATTCCTTAGCTCGCCCACTCCTGGAATATTGCTTTCAGTTCTGGTGCCCTTACTATCAAAAGGATATAGACAAACTGGAAAGTGTTCAACGCAGATTCACTAAAATGGTACCCAGTCTAAAGAGCAAACCATAAAGAAAGTCTTGAAGAATTACATCTGTTTCCCCTAACAAAGCGTAGATTAAGAGGCGACCTAATTCAAGTCTTTAAGATCATCAGAGGCATCGACAATATGAACTGTAGTAAATACTTTACGATTGAAAGATCAAACTGCATACAGGGAAATTGTTGCAAAATCATTGCTAAATCATTCAATTCGCACGAATCCAAGAATTTCTTCTTCAATCAAGTCGTCAACTTGTGGAATGGACTTCCCCGAGATGTTATAGACTGCAACACTGTTGATTCCTTCAAAGTTCGCCTTGACAAGCACCTTTTTTTTTTTTTTAAGAGACAATGAACGGAGGAAGGAAAAACACAGATAAAACAAAAAGGTCCATGTGCCTAAAGGCATCCTCCATTCATAAAATGTTTGTAACAACTGGATTTAAACATTTGTAGATTGTAAGTTTGTGGAAAGCAATTCGAGGAAAGTGAATTCCAAAGAGTAGTAGCTCTGGGGATAAATGAATTCTGATAAGCAGAAGTTCTGCATTGTGGAGGAGAAAGTGTAAATTCATGGGCGCTCTCAGCTGCCCTAGTTCTACGGGGAAAGATGTGGAGAGGCGGCACAATTGAAGCAAGTTCCTCGGAACAATTGCTGTGAAAATATCTGTAGAATAATGCAAGGGATGCAACGTTTCTTCGTATGGATAATGTAGGAAGGTCCTGTGTGATTGCAGGGTTATTGATTAATCTAATAGCTTTATTTTGAATTTTGTCCAACTGCCTCAAAGCAACCACTCCACTTCCACCCCACAGAGGTGAACAGTAATCCATCTGAGAACGCACATAACTTTTATATATTACGGCCAACTGCTCGTCAGTGAAGAATTCTCGAACTCTGTACAGGAGTCCCAGTTTTTTAGAGGCATTCTTAGCAATGCTTCTAACATAATGTGTCCAGCTCAAGTTAGTAGTTAATGTTACACCGAGAATGTCAATACTAGGGGAAGTGGGAATATTTACATAATTAAAAAATATATGGGAGTCGGTGAGATTCTGTCGGTTAGAAAATTTAATGTACTTGGTTTTCTGTGCATTAAAGGAAACTAGATTCTCTTGTCCCCATTCATTAATTCTAGAAAGGTCCTGGTTCAGAGAAATTGCAGTGTTTATTTTTGAATTTATAAGATCGGGTTGGGTGAAAGAATTGGTAAATGTGAAGGAACTGTGGAGTGTTGAGTCATCTGCGTAGGAATGTATTGGATTATGAGTGGTAGATATGAGATCATTGATATGAATGAGGAACAGAGTTGGGGCCAAAACTGATCCCTGGGAAACACCAGGATTTATTGAGTGAAATTGAGAATAAAGGCCATCTATCATTACACGTATTTTTCTGTTATGAAGATAAGAAGAAATTAGTGGAACTAATGATGCAAGGCCGTAGTGTGACATCTTCGACAATAAGGATTGATGCCAGACTCTATCAAATGCCTTTGATATATCCAGTGCTATTGTATGTGTTTCACCATGTTGGTCTGTAGCTTGGTTGATTTGATGCGTAAGAAGGCAAAGAATGTCAGATCTGCAGTTGATCGACATTGTCTAAAACCATATTGCCTATCACTGATTAATTTATTATTCTCCAGATGCTTAATTATGTGATTATTTAATATAATTTCAAAGACTTTACCAAGAGTGGAAGTTATAGCTATTGGTCTGTAGTTTGATGGATCTGAAGAGGCACCTTTTTTAGGAACTGGATGGATGTTTGCTTCTTTCCAGGGTACTGGGAAGCATGAGGTATGAGTACACAGACGGAAAAAAAAATCCAATACAGGAGCGAGCACCAAGGAGCAATTATTAAGTACTATTGGAGGAATTTCATCTGGACCAGGAGCCTTATCTACCTTGCTCTGAACCCAAGGTTGACTGCATTTGTAAATGAATAAAATATTTCCTTAATTGTACGATTACATTAATATTGTCACCCCTCCCTACCATGTTAATCTCCAGGAAGGTATTTCCCTTTCACATCTTTATATCTCTTGAAATACTGTTAGACACTAGAAAGAGCAGTATTTTGGAGGGAAAGTAACCTTGAGAGGTCGCAAGACCTGCTGTTGCTTGTTTTCCATTGTACTCCTTGGTACTTTGTACACACACACATACACAAATCGTGAACTTAATACATTGCCCTTCACATTGCGTTTGGCGATACGATACGTAGAGTAATAACAGGGAGAAGGAGAGGAGGCAGATAGAGTGAAGATAGATGGACAGTGAAAATAGACAGAGAGTGAAGATAGACAGTAAAGATAGACAGACAGTGAAGATAGACCAAGATCTACGAAACCTGACTTACTTTTTCTCACCGAAACACATTTGTCCAAGGCAGCAGACAACAAATCCTTCTCTGTATCCTCCTGCTACCTCTATCTTCAATTCAAAGCCAAAAGTGGATGTTGCGTGTATGTACGCAACAATCTTTCTTGCTCTCGTGTTCCCAACTTTGACTCTTCTGAATTCTCAACTCTCTGGCTTAAACTATTTTGTCACTCTCTCACTAATTATATCTGTGCTGTTTATCTCTCCCCTAATTCTATTGATTATCCAAAATTCTTTGACTATCGTACTTCTAAAGTGGAACACATTCTATCCAATTCTCCCTTCTCTGAAATCTCCATCTTAGGAAATTTCAATGTTCACCATCACCAATGGCTCCTTTTTCATTTCACTGACCAACCTGATGAACAAGCCTACATATTTTTTTATCCTAAATGACCTAGAGCAGATAGTGTAGCACCCCACTCGTATTACACGGACCTCTATAGAGATTGGCTCAACATTCTTGACTTATTTCTAATCACTAATCCTTCTGCTTACACAGTAACTCTTCTGCCTTCATTGTGTCACCTGTCCTGTTTCTCCAGTACGGCCTTCTGATCCCCCCCAGCTGGCGGCGCTTGTGGCATTATGGCGCCACCGACTGGGTGGCTCTTCGGCATTATTTCTTTGATTTCCCATGGAATGATTTTTGCTTCCGTGGCCGGGAGTGCCGAGCGCATTACTGAGGTAATCCTTTCGGGCATGGAAGCATACATCCCATTTTCTTCTCTCAAACTAACTCACAAAAATCTTGGTTTACTCACGCTTGTTCTATGCTGTCCGCAATAAGGAGGAAGCATTCAAACGGTACCATCGCCTTCAAACTCAAGAATCCCGTACTATGTATGTCTCTGCCCGGAATCAAGCCAAATCTGTCCTTCGACTCGCCTAAAACTCTTTTATCAATAACAAATGCTCTGATCTTTCCAACTCTAGCTCTTCACAAGCTTTTTGGCTTCTAGCCAAAAATATCTATAACAATTTAACTTCCTCATCTTTCCCTCTTCTTCTCCATTCTGATGGTACCACCTCTGACACAGCTGAACTTTTCGTTCATACTTTCGCTAAAAACTCCACCTTGGATGATTCCGGCGCTACTCCTCCCTCTCCACCCCCCTCTCACTTACTTATGCCAAAGATCATAATCTCTTCTAAGGATGCACTTTCTGCCCTCTCTGGGCTTAATACTAAGAAAGCGTACGGTCCGGATGGTGTTCCTCCTGTTGTACTCAAAAACTGTTCTTCATGCAGACTCCCTGCCTAGGCAAACTCTTTCATCTCTGTCTTTCCTCTAATGTCTTTCCTTCTTGCTGGAAGTTTGCTCTTATTCAACCTGTCCCAAAGAAGGTTGACCGCTCCCAACCCTCCAACTATCATACAATTGTTCTCATTTCTTGCATCTCCTAAAGTGTATCTTCCCATAATCTACTTTTAGATCGCCAGTACGGTTTCCTTAAGGGCCACTGTACTGGTGATCTTCTTGCTTATCTTACTAACTCTTGGTCATCCTCCTTTCAGGACTTCTGTGAGACTTTCTCTATTGCGCTAGACATCGAAAGCCTTCGATTGTGTATGGCATAAATCTCTAATTTCCAAACTACTCTCCTTTGGTTTCTATCCCTCTATCTGTGCCTTTGTCCCTAATTTCTTTTCAGGCCGCTCCATAGCTGCAGTTGTGGACAGCCATCGCTCACTTCCTCAACCTATCAACTCTGTTGTTCCTCAGGGTTCTGTCCTTTCTCCAATTCTCTTTCTAATATTCATTAATGATCTCCTCAACTGTACCCCTAGTCCTACCCAGCATGCAAACACTCCAAAACAAACGTGATGAGGCCATAAAACGCCGATTTTCTGATCTATCAATTATTTCTGTTTGAGGTAAAGAAAATATTGTTACTTTCAACGGCACCAAGACCCAATTTCTCCCTCTATCTCTCCATCACAATCTTCCACACGACTATTAATTATTCTTCAACAATACACAAATCAACCCTTCATCTTCCTCAATATTCTAGGTGTATCTTTTTCATCCGACCTTTCTTGGAAAAATTATATTACCACTCTTGCTAAAACAGCTTCCCAAAAGTTAGGTGTGCTCAACCGTCTCCGTTGGTTCTTTACCCCCACACAGCTTCTTGCTCTGTACCGGGCACAGTGCGCCCCTGTATTGAGTATTGTTTGCATCTGTGGGGAGGATCCACCCATACCGCACTTCTCGAACAAGTAGAATCAAAAGCATTTCGCTCATCAACTCACTTCCTCTTATTAGTTCCCTACAATCTCTTTCTACACACTGCAATGTTGCATCCCTTTCACTCTTCTATTACTATTTTAACAATCAGTGTTCTTCAGAGCACTCTCAGTGCACCTTGCGGAGAGTGAGAGGCACCCACCTTTCAATACAGTCCCACTCCTATTCTGTACAGCTCTCCAACCCAAAAATTGGCAAATTTTCTCAGCCTTTCTTCTACTCAACAAGTGAACTCTGGAACTCTCCTTCAATCAATCTTTCCTTCATCCTATGACTTAAACTGCTTTAAACTTCGTGTGTCCAGGCATTTTAACCCCAACATCTCTTGAATTTGGCTCAGTCACTCTGTTGGCTGTGGGGGAGACAATCATTACAGGCAACCTGCCTTTTGTCTCATTCATACACATATAAAAGAAGACATAGACTGAAGATAGACATTGAAAATAGACAGGCAGTGAAAGATAGACAGACAGTGGTGATAGACAGACAGTGAAGATAGACATACAGTGGTGATAGACAGACAGTGAAGATAAACATACAGTGGTGATAGACAGACAGTGGTGATAGACAGACAGTGAAGATAAACATACAGTGGTGATAGACAGACAGTGATGATAGACAGACAGTGGTGATAGACAGACAGTGACGATAAACATACAGTGGTGATAGACAGACAGTGGTGATAGACAGACAGTGAAGATAGACATACAGTGGTTATAGACAGACAGTGAAGATAGATATACAGTGGTGATAGACAGACAGTGAAGATAGACAGACAGTGGTGATAGATAGACAGAAAGTGAAGATAGACAGACAGTGATGAGAGACTGACAGTGATGATAGACAGACAGTGATGATAGACAGCCAGTGATGATAGACAGACAGTGATGATAGACAGACAGTGATGATAGACAGACAGTTGTGATAGACAGACAGTTGTGATATATAGACAGTGATGATAGACAGTGATGATAGACAGACAGTGATGATAGACAGACAGTGATGATAGACATACAGTGATGATAGACAGACAGTGATGATAGACAGACAGTGATGATAGACAGACAGTTGTGATAGACAGACATTGATGAGAGACAGACAGTTGTGATTGATAGACAGTGATGATAGACAGTGATGATAAACAGACAGTGATGATAGACAGACTGATAATAGACAGACAGTGATAATAGACAGACAGTGATGATAGACAGACAGTTGTGATAGATAGACAGTGATGATAGTCATGATAAACAGACAGTGATGATAGACAGACAGTGATGATAGACAGACAGTGAAGATAGACAGACAGTGATGATAGACAGACAGTGATGATAGACAGACAGTGATGACAGACAGACAGTGATGACAGACAGACAGTGGTGATAGACAGAAAGTGATGATAGACAGACAGTGATGATAGACAGTAATGATAGACAGACAGTGATGATAGACAGACAGTGGTGATAGACAGACAGTGATGACAGACAGACAGTGGTAATAGACAGAAAGTGATGATAGACAGACAGTGATGATAGACAGTAATGATAGACAGACAGTGGTGATAGACAGACAGTGATGATAGACAGACAGTGAAGATAGACAGACAGTGATGATAGACAGACAGTGATGATAGACAGACAGTGGTGACAGACAGACAGTAAAAAGGAGTACAAAGGAAATCAAGCAACAACAGATCTAGTGACCCTTCTAGGTTGCTTGTCCTCCAAAACACTGAGGATCAAGTGTCCAAACAGTGGTTTAGAGTGGGTAAGGGAACATTGGAAAGGGAATTACTGCCCTGGAACTAATGTCCGTGGCAGGATTAGGAAGTTAGTAGGGGACAGATGGGTTAGTAACTGAGGGGGGGATAAAATAAAGTTATTCATTTACAAACGCAGTCAGTCGCGGGTTTCATGCGAGATATTTGTCTAGGCGGAGTTTAAATGAATCAACGGTGATGCAGTCTATAACGTTTCGGGGAAGCCCATTCCACAAGTTGACAACTCGATTGAAGAAGAAATTCTTAGATTCGTGTGAGTTAAAAGATTTACCAATAATTTTGCAACCGTTTCCCCGCGTGTAATTAGATTGGTCGATAGTGAAGTACTTACTACAGTTCATATTGTCGATGCCTTTGATGATTTTGAACACTTGAATTAAGTCACCTCTTAATCTGCGCTGGGTTAAAGGAAATAGATTTAATTCTCTAAGACGCTCTTCGTATGGTTTGTTCTTTAGGCTAGGTATCATTTTGGTAACTCTACGTTGAACTCGTTCTAGCTTGTTTATATCTTTTTGGTAATAAGGGCACCAGGATTGAACGCAGTATTCAGTGATGATAGACAGACAGTGATGACAGACAGACAGTGGTGATAGACAGACAGTGATGATAGACAGACGGAGGTGATAGACAGACAGTGGTGACAGACAGACAGTGATGATAGACAGACAGTGGTGATAGACAGACAGTGGTGACAGACAGACAGTGGTGATAGACAGACAGTGGTGACAGACAGACAGTGGTGATAGACAGACAGTGGTGACACACAGACAGTGGTGACACACAGACAGTGGTGATAGACAGACAGTGATGATAGACAGACAGTGGTGACAGACAGCCAGTGTTGATAGACAGACAGTGGTTATAGACAGACAGTGGTGATAGACAGACAGTGATGATAGTTAGGCAGTGGTGATAGACAGACAGTGATCATAGACAGACTGAAGATAAACAAACAACAAGGAAAAATGAATCCAGAGAAAAGCCAAGCATGTAATATTTATTAATATTTATTCAGTTAGCAATTTACAGAGTTGGTACCACATAGTATATTACAAAATATGACATGTACCAGCCTTGCATAATTCCAACTAAGGATAGCCCAATAAGGCCGTTAGGCGTCTGTCGGTGTGTGTTTCCACCTGGTTAAAAGGGAAGGTGACATAAAGGTAGAGGTGTACAAAAAACCCTGGGAGTGGGTTGGTCACAACACTACTACTTTAACTAACCCGGGGGTATGATCGTGCTGGAGAAGACTCGTGCCGGACACAACCCTGGGCCTACAGATCGCCCACACTCTCACTCTCACACACACACACCCACACACACTAACTTAGACACACACATACTTCTTATCTATTCTTTACACACACATAATTAACTTACGGTAATTAAGGAGCCTACTGCTACCACATGCGTGGGAAGAGAGGTTTTGGCCACCTCCATAAATAAAACTATTTAACGCTTACAGATTACGAGAGACTGGAATTGGAAGAATAACAGGCGGTGGGGACCGATAAATGGAGTGTGGCTGCAGTGCCCTGATAAGCCCACTCCTAACGCGTAATGCTTGACCAGTCTCTGTGACCGTTCTATGGTGCTTCTGGCTGGATTGCTCTTAAGTGAGAGAGCTTTACTGCCCTGTTGGTTGCCAGGCCAACTAAAATACCCGGGTTTGTCTACTGGAATAAGTGTAATATCCCTTGATCACTTAATTCTAGAGTCTGGCCGTTTGAAGGTGGTTAGTAGTACTTGGTAAGGATTCAGGATATCACTGTCACTACTTTCGGAAAAATCAGTGTCTTTAGGACACGAGTGCTGCTCAGTTGGGAGCTGGGGCACGTTCGGACTGTCTGACCTCGGAGAGACCTTTGATTTAGTGTGGCAGGCATAAGGAAGTCAGAATCTAGAACAGAACGAACACCATTGACGAATAGGCGGATGCGGATGACGACGCGGGAAAAATATACCATCAACCCCCTTATTATAGCATTGTATTGGTCATTTGTTTTCCTTGAAGTTAGAAGCCAAGTATTTGAACTGTTACAACAAATTTAAAACCATGTCAGCTTCTGGTAATACAAAACTCAAAGCAACTTGTGCTAAGTGCAAAAAGCTAAAGTGGTTTATCAAATTCAAAGAAGGTGCATATGCCAGCATCCACCATGATAGTCTCTGTCTCTTTTGTGAGATAGAAGGAAAACTCATGAATGAGGTAGCCAGGATTAAGGAAAATTTAAAGCAAAGAGACACAGAAAATACAATTCTAAAGATCGAAGTTTCTGAAGGAAGAAACAAAATAGAAGAGTTGAAAAGGTAATAGATAGACTTAGATGTGAGACTATTGAGAGAGTGGCAGCTGTTACTTCAAACACCAGCACAAGTCATGCAGGTGCAAGTAAGAACAATAAGAATCTAGTGCCAGTCAAGGAGGCAACAATTGAAGCAGCAACTAGAGAAAAGGCTGCGATTACTGCTACAGCTAGTGCTAGTGACCCTTGCTATGCTTGGAGAGAGGTCAAACACAAAAAGAAAAAATACAAATCAGACAGGAATAGGAGTTTAACACTTCAAATAGATTTAGCCTTCTAGACCATGCCAAAAGTCAGTATGACTTCCCTAAGTCTCCACAGAACAGAGGAAAAAAGGATCGTCAAGTGCAGAGTGGGCAGCGAAATGTAAAGCCTACTATGCATCATTCAAACAACAAAGGGACCAAACTTAACATGTCAAGCAGGTTTGGTCTCGTTAGTGACAAAGAGACAAAAACAATTTTGATTGGAGATTCTCAGGTCAAAGGCCAAGAGTCTCACTTTGTCAAGTTTCGCCGAGATGTGAGAAAGGTGAAGAGCCTCACAGGTGCAAGGACTTCCCAGATTACAAAGGAAGTGGAAAAAGTCTGGTCCAAGACAAAGGGGACGGCAATAATAGCCCAGGTCAATGGTAATGACCTGTTTCTCAAAAGAAATAAAGTTGGTGCCACAGAGTCAATAATAGGAGAGGTCATGACTCTGGCTGATGAACTCCGACTCAAGACAGACAGAGGCATGATACTTGGTATTTTGTCCAGGATGTATGGAGGGGATTGTGCTACCAGCAAAGCATGGCTTAAATGGTAGGTTAGCTCAAAGTTTATATACATACAAGAAGTTAACTCACCGAAGTAATATTAGAACCTCCGACATCCAGTGTGACGTCACGCCTGGGACAGTAGGACCATATTTCATATACAAACCTGAAGAATTTAAGGATGTGTGGCTTTGAAAAGCTGAATAACATGTCTTTCATTGGAGTATACTATATTTAGTTGCGATTAAGTCTAATGTCAGTATCTTGTGAGCTTGTCACCACTTTAAGGAGTCATTATTATATAATTTTCGGGATAAAATCGTTGTATGAATATCATAGCCAAGGTCTCTGCATGCAGTATTGGCCAGTCATCAACTCATTATGCTAACCTATTGTGTTCCATAATGAGAATTATGGTGAATTGTCTTAAAAATGGGTTAATGTTGCGATATACTGGTCATCGGAGTGTTTACTGTGTCATAAGATAGTGAAATATACGCGGAGTATAGGCTACGTAGTGGTAGAGGGCGGCGCACACTAGGACAGCTGACGCATACGATAATTTAAGTGTGTTCATTATTACGCCTTCTGCGTGTCGTAAGAGGCGACTAAAGAGGTTGGGTCGGAGGGCTTGCGACCCCCACCCGGAAAAAATATCTAAGCAAAGAAAAACGAACGAACAGCCTCGGATGCGGACGGAACCAACGTTGACGAACCACAACCGACTAAGGACATGCCTTCGGACATTCTGAGAATGGCTACGTGGAATGTTAGTGGCATGAATGATGGCACAAAAGAGAGAGAGGTTCTGGAAGTGTTAGTAAATGCCAGGCTGGATGTATGTGGAATGACAGACCAAATGGAAAGGTTCAGATGTGAGAGAGTGGGAGTGTGGAATGGGTGTGTGTGCTGGAGTGAGTGAAGGAACAGCGAGAGAAGGTGCATGTTTGTTTGTAAGTAGCAAATGGAAGGAATGTGTAAGAGAGTATGGGTCTGTGGGTTCAAGGATTGTGTGGGTGAGAATGAAAGTAGGAATACAAACGTGGGTGATTGTATGCGTGTATGCCCCGACAGAGGATATACTTGAAAGAAAGAAAGAGGAGTTCTGGATGAATGTGGAGGCGTGCCTGGAGAAGTTTGACAAGAACGAAAGAATATTTCTGATTGGGGATATGAATGGTAAGGTGGGTGATAGGAAAGTTGAGGGAGTGGTGGGAGGGTGGGGGGTACCATCAGAGGTGAATGGGAATGGTAGTGCACTTGTGGACGTATGTGTGGGGAGGAGGCTGTGGATAGCCAACACCTTCTTCCGACACAGAATGATCCACAGGTACACGTGGAAACGGATGTTGACGATGAAGGATAAGACAGTGGTGGAACGAAAGTCATTGATTGATTATGTATGTGTGGATGAACGAATGAAGAAATCTGTGATGGATGCTAGGGTGTATAGGGGTATTGGAGGGGGTTTGTCTGATCATTATGTAGTGGTAGCTAAGGTTAGGATACAAAAGAAGTGGGTGAGGAGAGCTGGAGGGAGGCGAGAGGAGGGTGGAATGGTGAGGAGGGTGGAGAGGTTGCAGGAGGAGGAAGTCAGGGAGGAGTACAGGAGAGCAGTGGAAAGACGACTAGGTGGGTTTGACCTGGAAGTTATGGAGGAAGTGGAGGAGATGAACAAGGTGTTTAAGGATGAGATCTGTGCAGCATGTGAGGAGGTGTGTGGAGTGAGGAGAAGAGGGAGGGGAGTGAAAGGTACAGCATGGTGGACAGAAGAGGTAAGAATAGCTGTGGAAGAAAAGAAGAAAGCATATAGAGAGTGGTTGGGTAGTAGAGGGAATGAAGATTCCGAGAGACAGAAACGAGTGAGGTATGTGGAGAGTAAGAGGGTGATGAAGAGAGTAGTGAAGGAAAGTAAGAGAAGAGTAGATGAGGAATTTGGAAGGAATCTGAGTGTAAAATGGAGGGAGAGTAAGAAACTGTTCTGGAAAGAAATCAAGAAAGTTAGGGAAGGTAGCAAGGGAAACAGTAAGGGTGTGAAAGATAAGAATGGGAGAATGCTAGCCGAGAAGCGAGAGAGAGTCGAAAGATGGAGGGAGTACTTCAGTGAGTTGCTAAATGTAAGGAATGAAGAGCCAGCAAACATAGCTGGATATGGTATGGGAGGGAGAAGAAGAGAAGTAGTGGAGGAGGAGGTGGGGATCAGGAGGTCAGAAGTGTGGGAAGCCATGAAAAGAGTGAAGTTGGGGAAAACACCAGGAACAGATGGAGTGTGTGGGGAAATGTTGAGGTATGGTGGTGAGATAGTGATAGAGTGGGTATGGAAAATGTGCAAACTAGCATGGGAGAAGGGGAGTGCACCCGATGACTGGAAGACTGGCATAATAGTCCCCCTATATAAGGGCAAAGGGGAAAGAGGAGTGTGTGGTAACCACCGAGGAATATGTCTTCTAAGCGTAGTAGGGAAGGTATACAGTAGGGTAGTGATTGAGAGAGTGAGAGTGAGAACGGAGAAATGGATAGGCGACGAGCAGGGAGGTTTTAGGAAGGGAAGAGGATGTGTAGATCAGATTTTTACCCTGAATTGTGTTGTGGAGAAGTATCTGGAGAAGAAACAAAAGGTGTATGTTGCCTTTATGGACTTGGAGAAGGCCTATGACAGAGTGGATAGAGAAGGTTAGTGGAAAGTACTAAGAATATACGGAGTAGAGGGCAAGTTGCTGAAAGCAGTGAAGAGCATGTATGAGGGTGCAAAGGCGGCAGTACGTGTGGAGAGTGAGCAGAGCGAGTTCTTTGACCTGAATGTTGGTTTGAAACAGGGGTGTGTGATGTCCCCGTGGTTGTTTACTGTATATATGGATGGAGTCATGAAAGAAATACTATCAAGAGCAGTGGATGTTGGTGTATCACTGAAAAGGGAGGGAATTGAGTGGAAGCTACCTATACTGCTGTTTGCGGATGATACAGTTCTGATGAGTGATAATGAATGGGAGTTGCAGGGTCTGGTAAATGAGTTTGGAACAGTGTGCGAAAAACGGAATTTGAAGGTAAATACGGGGAAGAGCAAGGTTATGGTCTTCGAAAGGGGTGAAGTCACAGAGTGTGCGCTGAAGCTGAACGGTCAGGCTATGGAGATCGTCAACTCTTTTATGTATCTGGGCAGTGTGTTGAGTAAAGATGGGACTATGGATAAAGAAGTGCGGGAGAGGGTACAACAGGGGAAGAGGGTTGTAGGAACGCTAAAAGCAGTAACAAGAAATAGGGTGGTCAGTATGGAAGTGAAGAAGTCCTTGCATGACAGTGTGGTAATCCCGACACTGACTTACGGAAGCGAAGCATGGACGTTGGTTGAGAGACTCAGACCAAGAGTGAGAGCAGTGGAAATGAATTACTTAAGGAGTGCGTGCAGAGTTACATGGAGGGATAGACAGACTAATGAGGAAGTAAGAAGGTGTGGTGTGGAGGTAGATGTGCTGGAAAGTGTGAAAAGGAACAACTTGAGATGGTTCGGCCATATGGAACGTATGGAAAGCGAGAGAATGACTAAGAGGGTGTACGAGAGCGAGGTGGAGGGACAGAGAGGGAGAGGTAGACCGAATGAGAGGTGGAAGGATGGAGTGAGGTAGTACATGAACGAGGGCGGTGCTGGTTGGGGGGAGGGACGTCGACTGACTGGGGACAGAGGTGCATGGGGGCAGTTCGTTCGTGGCCACCCCTTCGGGGATCACGGCGTCAGGAAATAGATAGATAGATAGATTATTATTTTCCCATTAACCTTCTCCCACTAACACATGATTGCCTGAACAGTATAAACTGCCTTTAAATGTGTAGTCACCACAACGTACCCCGGGTACATTCAGTATGATTGTACTGTAGGTACTGCACAATTGAAAAAAGAACAAGAAAACAAAGATACTTTGAAATATGGCAACACCGTTAGCCACTCGGGAACACAGACACACACGAAACCCGTTATTATAACTGACATATTCTTTAATTTATTTTATTTTTCACCACTATCATGAGTACCTAAAAAATGTCCAGCTTTTGTCTGGTTTAATTATTATAACTTTCGCCAGCATATAATAATAGACCTGGGTAATATATTAAATGCTCTATAAGAGAGTTCGCTATGACAACTGTGCTTTCGTCTGCGGGGAAGGCATGGCCGCAGCCGCTATGCCCTGACATTTACACCGAATCATGATTCTATTTCGATGCATTTAAAATACTTTGATGATAAAAACTATCCCAACCAACGTAACCAAACTTAATTCAAGACATACAGTAAACATACATCGACATATACCTGTAATTGGGCGTGAATATAGTAGAAGTATACCGGCTGCAGGGCATGAGCTTCCTTGGTCTGCATATTTATATCGAATATCATTACACAATTAATGACTTGATTGATTTTTTTTCATATTCTACTTGTTCTTAATATAGTGCTTTCTTGAATTTCTAGCCATAAAATATGCAAAGCTTCTACCAGTATGAGTTAATAATGGAAAAAAAAAGTGGAACGACATTCTCCCCATGTTGTCAACATCTAGCCTACATCCCATGCATGACGTCACGATTTTACAAGACTAACAAGTTTCGGCGAGCTACCAGAAATTTGAGTATCTGGTGGGTCTACTTGTTAGTGTGTATATACTTTGGGTTAGCTGACCTGTGTACCCAGAAAGGGGTGAGATTTGTGGACCCATTTGATGAGATCTATGGGAAGCACAACCTCTACCTCCGCGACGATGTGCACTTAAGCACTAGCGGTAAAATCAAGCTTGGTGATTTCCTAAATCACCATCTTTACAGCTTGCTGAGGGCAAGAAAAAATGTAGAAAGCATCCCCCAACAGGAAAAATGCAAACCCTCCTCAACAGTTGATCTCAAACTTCCAAAAAGAGGTCCCACAAAAGAAGGAGTTCATCCCTTGGAGAACAAGAATAGCTCTCAACAAATAGCAGAGTTCTCCAGTAGATTGAGAGATTTCTCGCAACTCCCTCAAGACTCTACACCTCAGTTGCCAATTTCTGAACCAGTAGATAGTGGTTCTTCTACCTCAGGTGAGTATTCACCAAACATAGGGAATTGCAACACCTCTGATAGTGTACAGGGAAATAGTGTGCAAGAAAATGCCCTACTCCCAGAGACCCCTTTCTCTTCGGGAAACGAGGTAAACTAGGGGGTTCTAAGAAAAACCTGAATCCCCTCAAGGTAGTATTATTTAATGCCAGGTCAATTAGGAATAAATGCTCCGAACTTCGGGCATTGTTGTCTACAGAATGCTTCGATGTAGTGGCTATCACTGAATCCTGGATTCACAGTGATACCAGAGATTATGTTGGGGAATTTGAAATACCTGGATATAGAATGTTCCACAAAGACCGAAACATGCAGGAAGGGGGCGGAATTCTTTTGTACATCAGAGATTTTCTAAACCCAATTGACTGCAAGATTTGGCCAGAACATGAACTGCATGGAGTAGACCTCATTCTAGGTAACTTTATCTATAGGATTGTTCTGGTGTACAGGCCTCCACATTAAAATGTTGAAAAGGATGAACTTCTGTACACAAGACTGAGTGCTGTTATCGAGGGTAAAACCAGTGTGATCTTAGGTGACTTCAATTGCCTAGTAAACTGGGAAGGAAGAACTGCCGATGCTTTACTAACGATAACTTTTCGATCCAGTGGGTGAACGAGCCAACTAGAAACAGTATACTAGATCTTGTGTTCACCATTGAAGAAGAAAGTGTGACCAGCCTATCTGTTGGGGAATCACTTGGAGTTAGTGACCACAATCTAGTTAGGTTCTCTCTTTGCACCTTTAGCAGCAGACCCACCAGTCCTCAGAGTGCAAAACTAGATTTCCGTTGTGCAAATTTTGAAGGCCTTCAGGGAAGCTTATCCCAGATCAGACTTGGGGGTGAGAATGTTAATGCGATTTGGTGCTCATTCAAACAGAAGTTTATGGATCGACAAGCTGCATTCGTTCCTACTAAACTTATTAAATCAGGCTCAACCCAACCAAAATGGTTCACTAGTGACATAGATTCAGCAATTAGAAAGAGAAAGGTTGCATACAGAAAGACCAAAAGAACTCAAGACCAAAGAGATTTAGATTCCTTCAAAAATATGTGTAGGAAAGTTAAATCTCTTATAAAGGAAGCAAAGCAGAATGAAGAACTCAGGGTTGCAGCCCTCTGCTAAGGGAGTCAAAACGAGTTCTTCAGCTATGTGAACAGCAGGAAGCCATTCAAAAGTAGCATTGGACCTCTAAAGGACCCAACAGGCCAACTTCAAACTTCTGGCACTGAAATAGCTAAATCCCAAAACGACTATTTTGCCTCGATATTCACATGGGAAAATACCAGTGACATGCCAAGTCCAGAACTAGTGCATGAGGGTGAAGTTCTTAGCAGAATTAGATGTACCCCAGAGGAGGTAACAAAAAGAATAGATAAGTTAAATAAGTTCAAGGCATATGGCCCAGATAACTTTCTGCCCCGAGTTGTACGAGAAGTACGAGATTAAATCGCACCTTTCTTGGCAGACATTTTCAATAAATCACTAGAAATCCCTGAAGACTGGAAACAGGCCAATGTGACCCCAATCTTTAAGAAAGAGGATCACGAGTATCCCAAGAATTATCGACCAATTAGCTTGACTTCTATCATAGTAAAATTATTAGAAGGGATACTAGTACACAAGATAGTTAACTACACCGTACTTAGAAATCCACAATTTAATTACAGATTCCCAACATGGATTCAGGCGACACCAATCATGTCTTACCAATTTGCTGGAATTTTTCCATGAAATGCTGAGTGAGTATGACAAAAGTAGAGCCATAGACATCCTTTACTTAGATTTTCAAAAAGCTTCTGACAAAGTGCCTCATTGCAGGCTAATGTCAAAAGTGTGTGTACTAGGTATCAATACAGAGGTCACAAATTCGATAGAAAGTTGGCTAACAGGTAGACAACGAGTGGTAATCAATGGTATTTCTTCTGAGTGGACTCCAGTCACTTCTGGAGTTCGACAGGGAACTGTCCTTGGCCCACTACTGTTTATCATATTATGTCAATGACATCGATATTGGTCTGTTGAGCGTGATCTCCAAGTTTGCAGATGACATAAAGCTTGGAATGAATATGAAAGACCCCAAAGGGGTTGAACAGCTCAGGATGGACTCAGTAAGTGGTCGGAGACATGGCAGATACTTCTAAACTTGGAAAAGTGCAAGGTGATGCATATCGGCCAAACAAATCCCAATTCAGGCTATTCACTATTGGGAATGCCTCTAGAAGTGACTTACTTGGAAAAGGATTTGGGTGTTCTGATTAGCAGTGACCTAAAGTTTTCCAAGCTGTGCATTGAAGTAGAGAAGAAATCTCAGAAGAGGCAAGACAATATAAGTATAGAAATAAGGAAATAGTCCTCACACTTTACAACACTCTGATACGGCCTCTCCTGGAGTATGCTGTTCTATTCTGGCTCCAGCACTCAGGAAAGATATAGAGCGACTGGAAAGATTACAAGCTAGGGCTACAAAGCTTATTCCATCGCTTAGTAGAATGAGCTACGAGGACCGGTTGAGAGCTCTTGATCTCTTCCCAATGGAGACACGCAGACTACGAGGTCAGCTCATTGAAGTTTTAAAAATATTTCATGGGTTTGACAATGTGGATTAAAGCAAAATGTTTAGCCTCAATATGAATACAACACGCAACCATGGCTGGAAATTAGAATTGAAAAGGTTCAGCACTAGTATTTGTGGAAACTTTTTCACATATAAGATCTGTTCTACCTGGAACAAACTTCCCTCCGACGTTGTAAATAGTTCTTCAGTAGAGCAGTTCAAGAAGAGAGTAGATAGGATTTTGAACACTGTAAAGAGTGTAGTGCACTAAACAGTCTCTCTCTCCTTCCACTTCGAGTATCTCTTCAGAATGGACCTCAAGGTATCTGAGATACTAATTATTCCTTGTACCTCCTTGTATAGCAAGTGATAAGTTCAAAAGAGAAAAAATTAAACAGAATAAATTTAAAGTAGTCCCGGGATGTACCAGAAGAGTTAAGCATCTGCTAGTGTAGCTAGGGATAAATATCTTACCTGGGTTACAGGTGGTAGAAGAATAGGAACTAATGATCATGATGCCATGCTTTCTAGTCGGAGATAATTTAAAGGAATGTTGAAACAATGTCAAGCAAACGAACAAAGAGAAGTATGTAATTCGATTGTTGAAAAATTTAGATATACCAATAAATTTAAATTTTGGAAGAATGTTCAAAAGAAAAGGGGATGCAAAAAACCTGTTGATATAGTGGATGGCCAGAAAGATAATTCCTCAATTGCTAATATATTTGTGAATAAATTCTTACAAAATCCACTAATAGTTGAAGAAAATAATGATACACTAATTGCGAACTATTTGGTCTGATAAAAGAAAGTTCAATATGACTCTATCTAGTGTTTCTTTAAAACGCATTATCAATGAGTTAAATACAGGAGTAGGCCATGATGGTATTCATTCTATATATTTAAAGAATGCATCCGAAAGTTTCTTGCAGAACCTTGCCCTGTTTTACAATATGTTTTTCTCACTGCTATCTACCGGAGCACTTACTGAAGGGTACTATTAGTCCTATCCCTAAGGATAAAAATAATACTACGGATTCATCAAACTTCCGTCCGGTCATGCTGCCTCTTAAGAATCTTTGAGATGTACATTTTATCAATTATAAATGCAAAAATAATCCTGAATTATAGACAGTTTGGGTTCAGAAGTGGATCTTCAACAAATGATGCTTGTTTCCTATTGAAGGAAATTATGAATAAATATACTAATAAAAATAAATCTGGGTTTTCTACATTTATTAATTTAAGCAAAGCCTTTGATAAAATTTATCATTTCATTCTTGGGGATAAATTGATTCGTGCTGATATTTCGGTTGACATTGTCCTAATATTAATGCATTATTTACGAAATCAAAAGGCTTGCATCAAGTGGCAGGACTTTCAAAGTTCATAATTATTATTATGTAGAAAGAGGTGTGAGGCAGGGGTGTGTGCTTTCACCGTTCTTATTAATTTTTGTATATAGATGAAATAATTAATATGGTATCTAATCTAGAAGAGGGCTGTAATTTTGGCCTTAGCAAACAAAACATACTGGCATACGCTGACGACATTGTTCTACTTGCTGGATCTGTCTTGGACATGGAGATACTCTATAATACGCTAAGCACAAACATTGATGATCATAAATTAACTATTAACAAGGAAAAGTCCAAGGTTATGATTTTTTATTCTAGCAATAAGAATATACCATCCCATGTAAAACTAAATAACGACGTTTTTGAAATAGTGAGTGAATATAAATATTTAGGCCATCATACTCTTTCTAATTTCAAGGATTCGAGAGATATAGAATTTAGACTTAATATTTTTTACGCTTCCTTTAATACACTTTTTAGAGACTTTATATTTATAAATATTGAAACTTTTATGTTCCTTTTTAACTCTTACTGCTGTCCGGATTATGGCCTATCTCTGTGGAACCATGGGACATCTTTTAAATCTAGTTTATATAAAACCTTTGAAGTAGCATACAGTAATGCGCTTAAACGTATATGTATTGTGCCAGCGTATGCCAGTAGCCACGTCACTGCCTCAAACTGTAATCAGTTATTATTTAAGCACCTAAACGCCCTGATACAAGCCAGATTTTATAAGCGCATTGGACATTTGAAGAACCCGTTAATTAGAAATCATTTGCCTTTTTTAAAGAAGGGATATTTTATTAAACAGATTGAATCCTATTTTCACAAGGAATACAACGTTGATTTATCAATGGAAAACCTTGATATATTAACCTCCAGAATCAATTGGGTCCAGAGGCATGAAGACCGTAGAGGGCCTTGTTTATATTATGGATTATGGACATTAGTGCTATGTTTTATTCATTTACTTTTAATATATTTCCATGAGTTTAATCAATTACTTGTATATATAGTAGAGTCATTTTCAGAGCTTCAGTAACCGTGTTTAGGATACCAAAGTTTCTCAGTGAATTTAACAAGGGCAACTGATGCTAAAAAAAATAAGCCCCCATACACCTCACCAAAATGACGGGAAAGTTGTTATTTTAGACGTTTTTCAAAATGGCCGCCGCCGTCATCTTAAAACATTTATAAAGTTCTATTTCTTGAAGTGAATGGCCAAAAATGACAATTTTGGTGTCTATTCCCACTAATTTTGGTGTCGGAAAACCAATGGGATGGCATAATTAAAAAATAATTAAGAACTAATTACCAAATAATTAAGAAAATAAGAAAATAATTAAGAAAATCAATGGGATGGCATAATTCATGATTGAGAGTCCCATTAACCTCAACATCTAAGACAAATATGATGTTGTTAAATCCACTGAGAAACTTTGGTATCCTAAACACGGTCACGGATCCTCTGAAACTTACTCAAATAATATAATATATAATTTAAAATGTAAACCAAGAATGTTGACTGATCAATTCCTTCTCTTTCAGGTTTGTTGCATCGAATTTGGCGTGAAGAATCATAAGCATGGAACGTAGAGGAGTTAGTGATGTGCCTGACCCAGGACCTGGATTAAAATGCATATTATGTCAACATCCCTGTATAGCTGATGATAGTACGGACAAGACATCTGATACAAAGTGGGAGAATCTAAGGAGCAAGTGTTTTCGGTGGAAGGAACTTGATAAATTTCAGCATGCCTATGCAGCAGTGGAGTGGGACAACGGGCCTAAAGGCCTGTACATGCATAGTAAATGTTACACCCAGATCAGTAGTAATCGCTATATTCAGCAAGCACAGAATCGTAAACGGGAATCTGAACAGGAAGAAGTTCAAGCATCAACTTCAAGTCAACAACTCCCAGGAAATGTGCCTAAAAAGCTTCGTTCTAGTACTGGAGTGGTTCATGATAAGAATCTCTGTGTGTGGTGTATGAAAGGACCACAAAAAAAAACAGTAATCCTGGCAAGTCCAAACTTTTGCTGCTGTCAACAGTAGACGCATGGAACCGGTTCAAGTTGCATACAGTTTATCTGTCAGATGAGCCTATAAGAGAAAGATTGAATACCCTACTTGCATCTATCCCAGACAGTCGAACGGCGTTTGGATTGGAAATTCGTTATCATCGTGAATGTTGGCGCAATTATGTCAGCAACCCTCTGAAGGAGTCTTTTCCTGCTGAAAAAACAGAGCATCTGCAACATGTTAATCTTCGAGAGGCCCAAAATATCTTCTTTCATCATGTCCGTCAAGTTATCTTTGAAGATCATGAAATCCGTACACTGCAAGGTCTTGTAAAGGATTACAAAGGCATTACTTCAAATTATGGTTACTATTCCACAGCAAAGTCCAGTTTCGTGAAGGAAATTCTGATCAAGGAATTTGGAGATGACATAGCATTTCATGAACGAGGTCAGAAGAATGTGAGTGAACTGGTATATGATGCAAGAGCTGCAGGTTCATATCTTGAGGCTGCAATATCCTCTCTACAGTAGGTGTAAGTGACGATCAGCTGGTGAAGAATGTAGCTGGGCGACTCAGAGATCAGATCATCAAAACAAAAACTGTTCCTTGGCCTCCATACATACATGAGCTAGAAGAATATGAAGACCTGAATGATCTCCTCGTGAAGCTCATCACTTGGTTAAAGCACCCCACAAAGTCTGAAGTCGATGACAAGCCCCAAGTCAGATCAATTGCATATATTTTGACCAGCTACATCACTGGAAGACGTACTGCATTTGAGACAAACCTTGGTGTACTGCTACATGGTATGACAAAGAGCAGAGAAATGGTAGACATATTACATAAGGATGGCCTGGGAATCAGTTACAATGATGTGCTTTTGCTTAGAGATTTCTGGGCAGTTACTGACCTGAAGCATTCAACTGAGTGTCCTTTTGAACTTTCTGAAGGAACACCGGCAATATGTATAGTCGACAACGATGACTTCAAAAGTGAAACTTTGACTGGAAGTGGCCAATCACATCGTACAAATGTCATGTTTGTTCAGCCAGACCTACCTAAGCTAAATCTACCTACCCAAGATGATGATAGACCAGTTGCAAATAGCACCTTGCCTTCGTACCTCTCTGATAGCCTCAAAGAACTTGGGAGCCAGATGCAAAGAATTGAACCATACAAAACAGTCAAGCGTGGTGAACCACCCATCAGACTAAGGATAACGGATGAACAACATCTGGACACAGTTCCTCTAAAGAATGAGAAGCAACTCCTGTCAAACACGCGGAATGTTAACAACGTCAACCGGATAAGAGGCTGTGTTCATCGTCACGCAAATCACAAGAGACGAGGTTCAAGAAAGCATGCAGATTGTGCCCCAAGTAAGATGAAGATAGATGAACAATCTGTGCAGGATATCAGTGCATGTCTCACCGAGTTCCATTGTGATCCATTTGACCAATCAGATCTGACACTAAGATCCCTGCAATCTGGAATTCAAGCCTCTCCAGCTCTCTTTGCTGATCTGAAGTCTGCAAAGGCCGATGGAGAAAGAAAAGTGGAGGAATTTGTAAATGAAAGAGTCTATTCCAAAACAAAGTCCCTCAATGCTCAAATACCACGTACTAAAAGAGGCAATTTTGCAACTCAAGAAATCGAGAAGACAGCGAGTGAAAACCTGAAACAGACAACTGAAGAAATGGAGAGTAAGGCATTTACCTCGGTCATCAAACTTGTTGAGGTAAGTGACGGCTTAAAGATGGAAGACTTAATGCAGCATCGAGTAACAGATGAGTGCCTTTCAATTTTCAATGCAAATGGTACTATGCACAAAACGCAGAAGAGTAAGCTACAGGAAAAACTGACAATGACATCCATACCGTACCCTGATATTTACACATCAATAGTAGACATGGGACTAATCTGGTGTCTAACAACGCCTACTACTGAAGACAGAGAAAAAGCAGATGGAACCAAGTTAACGTGGGGAGACTATGGTGAGAAACTTGTGAACTTTGTCCTGAATAGACATTCGAATGCAGAATGTGTTATCTTGGTTAATGACTCGTACGAGCAAGACTTCTCCATCAAAGATTGTGAACGACAACACCGTCAAAAAAATCAGTCCATTTGCAATGTGTTTATGAAGTCAGAGGACAAATTTCCTTCTAATAGAGACTTTCATGCTCTTCTTGGTAAGCCAGAGAATAAAGTTTGCCTTCAAGCATTTATCAAGGCTGCTTTCAAAAGAAAGGCATCTACAACCACTATTCAGCTCATACACTGTGTTGTTGGCAAACCAGCAAGGAATCTCACCACAGATGAAGTTTTGCAGAATCTCACATACGCCCATGCAGAAGCAGACACAGCTCTGTTCACTCTTTATGGTAAGCTGCGGTCAGAAGGGTATACAGAAGCAGTTGTCATAGACACTGAAGATACTGATAACTACGTTCAGGCAGCCTATGTGGCTCGGCAAATATCAGGACTCTTGTGCTTGAAACGCAAATCTCAGCTGATAAATGCTCGGTGTTTGTGTAGTGAGGCAATGGCGGAGTCTTTGATCCCACTTTATGTTCTTACCGGATGCGACCATAACTCCGGCTTTTATGGAATAGGCAAGAAAACTATTGTTGACCGTGTAGAAAAATCATCAGAAGCTCGCAACCTCCTTAAAAGTTGTGGCACAATCATCCCAGTCACACAGGAAATCATCAATGACTTACAGAAATTTGTTATCCGGTACATCTATTGTGACACCAAACACAAGACCCTAGCAGAGGTGAGAGCAGCAAGTGGTCAGTACTCAAGAAAAAGAAGATCATCAGACTGGTACCTGATTCTGACAGTCTACGACCACACTTAGAGCGCACCAATTACCTCACATATCTGCAGAAGAATTTCCAGCTTCAGAATCATCCATCACCAATTGGCCATGGATGGCACCTTGTAAATGGCTTATGCCTCCCAGTACGCTATACCCAACCTGCACTTCCATCATTCCTGGATCTTCTAAAAACTCCAAGTCATCCACAAATGGAGAGCAGCGATGATGACAGCGGAAGTGATTCGGACAGTTGTGCATCATATTTGTCCTGCAGTGATAGTGCATCTTAATGCAGTAGGTCTCATGTTTTATTAATTTAGGATACCAAAGTTTCTCAGTGGATTTAACAACATCATATTTGTCTTAGATGTTGAGGTTAATGGGACTCTAAATCATGAATTATGCCATCCCATTGATTTTCTTAATTATTTTCTTATTTACTTAATTATTTGGTAATTATTTATTAATTATTTTTAATTGTGCCATGCCATTGATCTTCTGACACCAAAATTAGTGGGAATAGACACCAAAATTGTAATTTTTGCCCATTCACTTCAAGAAATAGAACTTTATAAAAATTTTAAGATGACGGCGGCGGCCATTTTGAAAAACGTCTAAAATAACAACTTTCCCGTCATTTTGGTGAGGTGTATGGGGGCTTATTTTTTTTAGTATCAGTTGCCCTTGTTAAATTCACTGAGAAACTTTGGTATCCTAAACACGGTCACGGAAGCTCTGAAAATGACTCTACTAATATATATATATATTTGTTTGGGCAATTATTCTATACAGTTTGATTTGTAAGATTGATAAAATTAGCTTAATATTTTGAATCATCTTTACATCACTCTTGTTGTATTGTTTTATTACAAACCATTCATATCTATATTACTTGCTATAACTCTATTACTTTGTATTTGGTTTACGTTACCAGGCCAATAATCCACTTTGCATCTTGTGTTTTAATTACATTGTCTTAAATATTGTTTTAATATATCTTACTTACTTATTATTAAATCTTAAATAATTAATATAAGTTTTAAGCAGGCATCTTTTGTGCTTTTAAAATTAGGCAATATTTTAATTCTACTGCATTTTAAAGGAATATATTTACTATTGTTCATAGTCTTCTATTCTGATTGAAGGTATGCAGTGCTCCCTGATGTCATACTACTGTACTTTATTAACTTACATGTGGGGGTGATATGTAATATATGGTTATCTGTATATTATGAAATAAAGAATATTGATTGATTGATTGATTGTATATGTCTCTCTCTCTCTCTCTCTCTCTAGGCTCTTAGGAAATGTACTGCACGACTCCAACGTGTTAGATTACAACGGCCTTGAAAATAGGTCCATCCATTTCCGTTTTCCTCAAATATTAACCCTGAAATACCTCAATCCCCCCCCCCCCACAATTCTTTCACTAGCTCACTCAATCACACACACGCACACACACATATTCTCTCTGGATCGAGGGCTCTTCTCTCCATATAGAGTTGGCATATCACACACACACACACACACAGCCCGTAGCCTAGTAGGTAGAGCTCTCGTTTCACAAACGAGGGGTCGGGGGTTCAATCCCCGGCCGGGCGGAGACAAATTGGGCTTGTCTCCTTTCATGTGTTAGCCTCAGTTCACCTAGCTGTAAATAGGTACCTGGAATAAGTGGACGAAGTTGTGACGTCCCATCTGGGGTTGGCAAAAATGGTACAAGGCGAGATGGGTATCATATGGTTCACCTAAGCTGATGGCTACCTAAGCCTTCGGGCGAGACGGTACCGTCTATAGTGAGAATGGTACCATACAGATCCACCCTAAGCCTTCGTTTCCAATGTCGCCAATTGGCTAAAATACAGACTACACACACATCCACAGCCATTCCAACAGTACATAAAACACTTAACATGCATTTCACGCAATACATTCCCAGTTAAGGAGGCGCGATAATAATGAGCTTAGCTCGCATTGCGTGGATTCCCCTTGACGAACAAGTAACTGAGAGTAACAAGGAAACCTCATACTTCCTGTACATTGAAACTGATAATGTAGTTCCAAATATAACAACTTAATTCCCCTTCAAACTTTAATCTTAGAGAAACGGATAATAATGTTCAGACTTTTCAATGAGCCTACAACATTACAGTATTATTTGAATTATATAATATGCACACGTAGCCTATACTATAATTATCCTAAAACTGCATTCAAGGATCTAGTGTTATGACCTTGAGGATAATGACGCATTTTAAGGGGCGAGGGGCCGCTTTTCTGGTCCCCCTTCTTCCTCATGTTTAGCCCCTTTAGTTTTCAGATTATAAGACGTTTGGCCCATTAGTTTGGCGATTTTAAGACCTTTCGGCCCACTCTTTGTTGATATTAAGATTTTTCGTGTCATTTAGGTGTCGATTTTTTCCTGGCGAGCGAAAGCGAGACTATAATTTAAGAGAAACAAGCCTTCGGCTGGGACATTTCTATCGAAAAATGTAAAAATTTATCTTGAATGAGGGTCTTGGGGGGTGTTTTATTAAGCTTGATGGAGGTCTAGGGAGAAAACTAAAATAATCATATAAAGATACATAAATGAACAAATAAATACACCCATACCCCCTTAACAGTTTATTCTGGCTATCATTAGACGATCTTATGCAGATTACGAAGGAACTGTGAGAGTTAAAAGAGTAAAGAGTGGCCCAATCAACCCTCTGACTGCCATGCACCTTTCCTACTCTGAAGAATATCTCTTAATTATATACAAAACAAACTGTCAAAATGCGTCATAATCCTTAATTGAGGGGTTTAATATAAGAATACATACACATTTTTAGTATCGAAACTAATTGAACCAGTCGATGAAAACATTATTTGCTTTATTATTGTACCATGACCCACTCTTTCATTTTAACCACGTCTGTACCGGCGACGTCTTTTAAAAAATATTCTAGCCATATTTAGACGATTTTAGTCAGTTTCAAAAGGGACTCAAGCAAGTAACAGGCTTCGAACTATCTAACTCAACTCTTTTTACTACCATATATCTTTCTTAAACTGCAAAATATCTTCTAAATATTGCTAGAATAGAGCTAAAAATACGTCAACGGTACAGAAGGGGTTAATATGGCTAGTATTAAACAATTGTATTAAGTTTCGGAGAGACTTGATTCCCAGACAACCTTCCAAAGCTCCATTAAATCGCCGTGTGACGCCACCGTACACTGAAAGCCTATTAACCCCTTCATTACCGGTGACCTATTTCAGATTTGATATCAAGGGTATTCTGCAGAAAAACAACTCCTCGATTACGGGATTCCTGTCTTATGGAATTATTTATTTTCGCTCTTACCTTACTCAGGGGACCTTACTGATGCTTTGAAAAGTGCTACTTTTCTTATGTTGTCAATTTGATTTTCACTCCCCTATACAATGTTCAGTTATTTATGTACAGCCAGTCCAGGGCACTTTGTTAACATTCTAGTCTCCTTGGAGGCTTCTCCCCGATGTTCAGTAGCCAATCTACAGCCAAAGCTGAAGATTGCGGAGTAAACACCGTAGACTTCATCGACTTTACTTTAGGCGCCCGTCAATCTTTTATTGTTATAATACCCGGCCAGCGGGGATGTGGGGGCGGCAGTCCCCACCCATAATACTAGGATAGGTTTGGCAAGGTTGTTACGTTAGGCTAATGTCTTCTCAAAGTTGACTATATCGAGTAAACCCCGCATTCCCAAACTCTCCCCTAGATTGTTGGGGTATCGGAATTACAATTAACAATGTAAATGCTAATAACAATTGTTTTCCCCACTTTCTAACAATAAAATACACACTTACAAACCATTACAATATACAAAATAAAAAAGCATGAGTTCTGCAGAATTACCGATATCAGCTATATTTAAACAATTTTATGAAGCTTAGGAAGGATATGGGGTAGCTAAAAGTATTAAATTAGATAGTCTGTAGCCTTTTAATTGGTAGACGTTCTTCCTAAGCTAATTAAAATCGTCTAATAGGTGCCAGAATAACATGAAAAGAACGTCACTGGTACTGAAGGGGTTAAGCCCTTCAGTACCATGTAATTTTCATCTTATTCTGGTTACCATTAGACGATTTTCTTTACCTTACAGACTCAAAGGGGTAAATACCATCTCAATAAATCATCTGAAAATAACATAGGTCCTTCTTAACCCTTAACTGGCAGCGCGCAACTTATGTCGTGTGAAATAAATATGGACTATGTGGCGGTTCACAACTTCTGTCGAGCGCCATTTTCACCACGTAATGTTGCTGAGAGAGAGAGCTGAGCGGTGTGAGGAGCGTAGCAACCCTATGACCATCCCCCACCACCGCGGTGGACCAACTGAACTGTATTCTAACTTCCTCCCCCTCTTCTCACTCGCTACACAGGGAATTATGTAGGGAAATTACCTAATTACAGGGTTTTTGCACTCGTGTTGCACGATCGTTGCAAGAGAACCAGTGGTCGTACAAGGATGGTTCGGGTGTCATTGGAAAGCTCTGTTTACGCCCTTTCAGGGATAGATACTTGTTTTACGCTCTGGGTCTTATTTAGGCATGATAATGATCACGTAAACAACACTATTTAGGGTAAAAAAAAACGCTGGGCGCTACGGTCAAATAGACCGCCTAGCCTGCCAATAAGGTGTTAAACTGCATAAAATAGTCTAATTCAGCCAGAATTCCAGGTAAAAAGGCGTCATGGTGCTGAAGGGGTTAAGGGGAGATGGGCTGTTTTTTTGGTCCCCTTTCTTCTTCATGATTATCCCCATTAGTTTTGAGATTTTAAGACGTTTGCCCCATTAGTTTGTCGAATTTAAGACCTTTCGCCAAATTTCTTTGTTAATATTAAGACCTTTCGTGCCCTTTAGGTGTCGATTTATTTCCTAGCGAGCCTGTAATTGTGGAGGATCCGGCCTTCGGCCGTGACATTTTTCTACCGAAAAATTTACAAATTAATCTCGTAGGGGGACCTAATGGATGTTTTTTTTAAGTTTGATGGAGGTCTAGGGAGGAAACTAAATAAATAAATAAATATACAAATAAAAAGACCTCCCAAAATAACCACTGCCCCCTTAACTTCCTACTGTTGTTTTTGCCACTCGTAATAATGGTTACTGTACCGTTGGAGGGAGCCACATCCTTGTCTAAACACCGGTGAAGGGCGGAGGCGGTACCGTAGCCAAGGTTTTGTTTCCATTATTATTATTATTAGCATTATTATTATTTATATTATTATTATTTATTTAGTATTATTATTATTATTATTTTTTTAGTTTGTTCCCTAGACCTCTATCAAGCTTTAGAAATCGCTCCCAAACCCCTCTTCGAGATAATGTTTTACATTTTTCGGTAGAAAAATTTCCCGGCCAAAGGCCGATTCCTCTTATATTATAGGCTCGCTAGCGCTCGCCAGGAATAAAATTAACACGTAAATGGCACGAAAAGTCTTAATATTGGTAAACAAATAGGGCGAAAGGTCTTAAAATCGCCTAACTAATGGGGCAAGCGTCTTAAAATCTAAACATTAATGGGGCTAAACATGAGGGAGAAGGGGATCCAGAAAAACAAAAAATTAGCAAGACTTACCAGGAGACTTTATTCACATTCCACTTTTTTCTTTTAGGTTCGTAGTCACTTCTTGTTGCCATGTTGAATCGATTCACTTGCGTGTTTCAAGCTGTAAGGAAGTTGGAGCCGTAAAAATCCATATACAATAGAAATGCAATAATAATAACATAAGAACATAAGAAAATGGGAGTCTGCAGAAAGTCGATTGGCGTAAGCAAGGCAGATCCCTGTCCCACACAACCCCAATTACAAAGCCCAATTATAGGCTCAACACTCTAATACCCTGAGGATCATCTTACCAAAACGGTTAGAGATTAACGCAGGATTATGGGGGTCTGCAGAGCGCTGATTGGCCCAACCCGGCTGATCCCCATTCACACCCAACCCTTCTCGTCCATATGCTTATCCAATTTTATCTTAAAGCTCCCTACCGTTTTTGATCCCACTATAGCACTTGGTAGTCCATTCCACCCATCTACAACTCTGTTACCAAACCAATATTTGCCTATATCTTTTCTGAAACAAAATTTATCTAATTTGAAACCATTGGTACGAGTTCTTTCCCTATCACTGAGCTTTAGTACATTTGTCATGTCCCCTTTGTTAATCCCACTAACCCACTTGAACACCTCTATCATATCCCGTCTAACTTTGCGTCTCTCTAACGAATGTAAACCTAATTTCTTCAACCTTTCTTCATACGGAAGATTTCTAATATTATGGATAATTTTTGTCATTCTACGCTGTACTCTCTCCAATGAATCTATGTCCATTCTGTAATAAGGACACCAAAATTGGACAGCATAATCCATATGGGGTCTCACTAATGACAAGTAAAGTTTTAAGATAACATCAGCAGTTCTGTTACTCACACTCCTAGAGATGAACCCGAGAATCCTGTTTGCCTTATTACGAACGCTTATACACTGTTTTCTAGGCTTCAAATCATTGCTAACAAACACACCTAGATCTTTCTCGCAGTCTGAATTTTCTAATTCTAAATTAGCTAGTTTATATTTAACATTTGTTTGCATCTTCCCTATCTTTAATACCTTGCATTTGTCAATGTTAAACTTTATCTGCCAATTTACTGACCATTCATGTAAGGTATCTAGATCCCTTTGGAGGCACTCTATATCGTTATCTGAATCAATTGATCTCCCCATTTTAGTATCGTCTGCGAATTTACTTATCCTACTAGTTATACCTAAATCTAGGTCATTTATGTATATAAGAAACAACAGGGGACCTAATACCGATCCCTGGGGGACACCACTTTTGACTGCTCCCTAATGACTTGGTACCATTTATGCTGACTCTGTTTCCTACCAATTAGCCATGACCTAACCCATCCCAACAACGATCCTCCTATTCCATGTGCCTCAACCTTTCTCATCAATCTCTCATGAGGGACTCTGTCGAAAGCTTTACTGAAATCTAAATAAATTATATCATATGACTTGTCACTATCTACTGCTTCATATACCTCTGAGAAAAAGCTAAGCAAATTAGTAAGGCAAGAACGTCCCTGAGTGAATCCATGCTGAGAAGAATTTTCCTAGCAATAATAGACTCTAGCAACTTTCCTATGATTGATGTGAGACTAATGGGACGGTAATTGGATGCTATCGATTTATCACCTTTTTTGAAGATCGGAACTACATTTGCAAGCTTCCAAGCTTCTGGAACTAAACCTGTTTCTAATGACTTGTTAAATACAAATGCTAATGGGCTACTTAACTCATCTCTGCATTCTTTTAATACTCTAGCATATACCTCGTCAGGACCAGGCGATTTTTGAGGTTTCAGTCTGTCAATTTCCTTAAGCACATCATTTCTACTTATACTAACTGTACTTAACATATTTTCTATATTATCACTATATACCATATTGACTTCTGGAATCTGTGCCAAATTTTCATTTGTGAAAACTGAAAGAAACTGACTATTTAATGTACTGCACATTTCTAAATCATTTTCTGTTATTTCTCCTATTGAAGTTTTTAGGGGGCCTATTACATCTCTAAGTTTAGATTTATATAGTTGGTAAAAAGCTTTAGGGTTATTTTTTGAGTCACTGGCTATCCTTATTTCATAATTTCTTTTTGCTTTCCTGATTTCCTTTTTGACCTGTCTTGATAGAGTCTGATAGTATATATGTAGATGATTTTCGCCTTTCTTTATGTTTCTATATATTCCTTTCTTTTTTCCTATAAGATCTATTAGCTTATTAGTCATCCATTTTGGTTGGTTCTGCGTCGATCTAAATCTTCTTTTAGCGATATATTTATTTTGAGCATTGTGGAGTGAAGCAATAAACTGGTTATATGTAAGTGGCAAGTTTAACTCTGGCATATCCTGACTTAATTGCTTAACAATAGGGTCCACCCTTAAGTCTCTTCTTAGCCCACCATAATCGGCTTTTCTGAAATCTGGGATAAGTGTCGTATTCTCTTTAGCATTCCCTGTCCATTGTATATTAAAATAAATAGATTTATGATCGCTATTTCCAAGGTGGTCACCAATCTCTACATCATTTATCATATGTTCATTGTTACTGAAAACTAAAACAAGAATATTAATACCTCTAGTCGGCGTATCTATGAATTGAAAACAAAAAATATCTTGTACTACCTCAATAAACTCTACTGAATCGGAGTCGCCTATTTGGTGCTGCCAATCAATGTTCGGAAAATTAAAATCCCCCATAATGCACACATTGCTAAACCTTGATGCTATTTTAATTTCCTCCCATAACGATGTTCCGCCATTTCTACTCATATTAGGCGGTCTATATATAACTCCAATAACTATGGTCTCACTACCTTCGTTAACCTCTACCCAAACACTTTCATTATCATTATTTAGTCTAATACCTGATTGTTTGTAAATTTCATTAATCGATTTTAGGAGTATGCTTGGTTGTTGGAAGGAACATAATAATTAATACAGCTTTTTAATGTACTCCTGACAAACACTTCTATACCCCCGCCCCTCCTACTTGTTCGGTCATATTTAAACAAACTATATCCTGGAATATCAAATTCTGCTAAACAATGCCTAGATTCTGTATTAATCCACGTTTCAGTTAGCGCTATTATGTCTATATTTTTTGTGCTAACGAGTGCTCTAAGTTCGTTCATTTTGTTACATAAACTCCTACAATTTGTATAATATACCCTCAACCTATTACTTTTATTTCCAACTAATTTTCGATTGTGTTTAGCTAACTTATTATTTCCTGTTGAACTACTAGCTCTAGACGGAAATTCTACTCTATCAGTATTCTCATCTTTACTATCAGTTACATGTGTAGTGTTATCGATACTACTATTACACATCACTATATCCGCACTATCTTGACTGATTATTTCTATTTTACTCACTGGTTTGTCACATGAAGTACCATATGGAGACAGTATTTTACTTACACACCCAGGTTTTTTTAACGAAACCCCGCAACAATCTTGTCCAGTGAGCTGGCTAAGGTCGAAACTCCTAGTCGAGAAAGATGTACTCCATCCTGGGCATACAGTTCATCCTTACCATAGAAGTGGGTCCAGTTATCTAGGAATGGTATTGACTTTGCCTTGCAATACTTCTCCAGCCGGCTATTTACACCAATAGCCCTGGAGGACCATTCCTTCCGTACCCCTCTTCTTGGCAGGATACTGTGTACCACAGGAACTCCACCCTTCTCCTTGATCCTCTCCAGCATTTCCTGGTACTTGGTCAGCAACTCCTCAGTCCTGCATCTCCATGTGTTATTGGACCCGCGTTGATGAAGATGATGGGGTCCTCCCCACCCACTTCTAGGACACCATCCATCTTCTCTGCCACCCTCCCGACTCCGGCTCCAGGTAGGCAGACAACTTTACTAACATGAGTGTTAGTAGCCCCGTCAAGGTACCTAACCATTGAATCACCGACAATGAACTTAGCTTTTTTCCGTTGTCGGCGTGTAGCAGGAGTTGTAGCAGCAGTTGTTGCAGCAACAGCAGCAGACTCCCCCCCCCCCCTCCCCTCTCACTGCCTCGATGATCGCCACTTCCTCGCCATCACTCTCATCAGCCAAGGTGCTGAAGTTGTTGTGGGTCTTGAGTGGCTGCCTTTTCAGCTTGCAAGCCGTTGCACTTGTTGACACCACTTTCCAAGGGGCTTCACGATCCCTGGGAACACTTCCGGTAGTCTCACACTTCTTCTCCGCCATAGCTAGTCTCAAGGCCAAATTTTCATCTCTGAGACACTGAATCTCCTGCTCCACATTCTCCAGTCTTTCTTGCAAAGCAAGACAAAGCTGGAGAGTATGGGAGGAGACAGCAGACTCATCAACAACAGCCATCACTAAGAAAGTTCACTAGGACCTCACTAAGGGTAAACAGGTACACTAGCGGTCACTGGGGACGTCCGCACTGGTCAAGGGTCAGAGGGCAACTGAATAATGTAGAATTCCGATGGATAGAAAGTGTGTTGAATATGAGTGCATGTTATTTATATATTCATTACAACTGTTACGTACTGTGGTAGGATAAGAACATGTTTGTATGGTGTCTGTAAGCCAAACTGTTATATTTATAATCAAATCAATGGACATTGGTTCGGTTCCTATGAACCGAGACATGATCAAACCATATAAAACCAAATCTATGAACTATGAATCTATTGATTAGATTCGTATTCACGAAACATCTTTCTCCTTATGGAAACTTTATACTTTAGGAAATATTACTCTACTGATTTTACTTCTTATTATTTTTGTTTTATCATCTTCCGTATTTGTATGAAGAATATAATTATATATATTTGAAAAACATTACATATATTTTTTGTATTTTTATTATATTGCTAAACAAAAAATATGAAATTCAAACTTAACACTTAAAAATTTAAATTATTCAAAACTACAACCCAATTAAACAATAATTATTCTATCGTGAATGAAACAAGAATTGGTTATTTTATTTACATTGTACTCTATCCACAGGCTTAACTACTCTTCCATATTTAGTTTATGTCATCTGTGGTAACTCATTGATTTCGTCATGATGTGTAGAACAGTTATCCTCGCCCCGTCGTGGTGTGGTAGCGACTGGCGTTGTGTTTCCGCTGGTGGAGGTGTTTCGTCTGGGGGGGGGTGCCGGTGAGCCTCCTGTCCAGTGTTTGGCAGTGCTGGTGGTAGAGGAGTGAGTAGACTTGGGCTTCTTTCGTAGACGTTGCCTATTTCTTCTATATATCTGTCCTTCCTCTGACTTCACAACATATGATCTAGGGTTAATTTGTTTGCCAATTGTTGCTTGATGCCACTCCTTACTACCTGATACGATGGGTGTCGTGACTAGCATCTCGGACTTCCACCCAGAAGGCCCGGGATCGCGCCCACGCTCGGCGCATTACAGATTTTTCACAAGCACTGAGTCGTTACCATCCCTCATGAGCAAGGGGATGGGTTAGTAGTACAGGACCCCAATGGAAATACACCTAATCGGCCTTATTGGGCTATCCTTAGCTGGCTTAGCATGTGCTAGCTTTAAGAATTATTATTATTATTATTATTATTATTATTACCGTTGTGATTTCTACGTTCGGCATACCTCTCAGATATGTTCCTCCGTTTATTTTGACATCTTGAGCTGTCATCATTCAGCGAGGGTGATGCTGGTCTTAGCTTATGGGGAGAAGTTGGAATTAGTGTTCTTGTATTCCTGCCAAATATCTTCTGTACAGGGTTAGTTTCAGTGTCCTCTGAGGGGGTGTTCCTGCAATGCATCAGTCCTATGTACGGGTCCTCCCCTGCCGCCTTGCTCTTTCTCATTATTCGTTTGGCTAATTGTTTCATGTCCAAAGTTCCACTGTCTTGCAAACCTGCTAAACTCCGTTGATGTGTACCGAGTCCCGTTGTCGCTTATTACAATATCCGGAATTCCATGTCTGGCGAAATGAAGTTTCATTTTATTGATCACCGTAGACGATGTTGTATCAGGTAGAGGGTCTACTTCAAAGAACTTGCTGTAATAATCGACAGTGACCATGTAGTATTTTCCAGCCCAGATAAAGATCAGTTCCAACCTTCTGCCACGGGTGTTTCGGTACATCGTGGCGTCATGGGTCTACAAAGGTAAGACCACGAACGAGCCGGTTGCAACACTCAAACTGTTTCTGTGTCTCCCTCACAGTCTATATTAAGACTTCCTGGCTTCACCGTGTTGACTGGTTGAATCTAAAGGCTTCAAGCCTATGTTCGGAGGTAAACGTTGAAATACAGAACAAATAATAACGATAGTCAGAGGAAACTGTTAAAACGCGTCATAATCCTCAAGCACTTACAATGTATATAGTCAGGCACATACCCCATTAAATGCTGTTATGCCAGGTTTTTGCTGGGGTTAACTGGACTATTTAGGTAGGTTCTTACTCGACTGGAGAAGTTGAAACCACATGAACACACGCACAAAGGTAATAGAGTATAAATATAATACAGAGTACAAGCATAGAGTATCTTATTCAATGTAACTATAATATTTATACAAAGTTACAGTCAGATATATATAGGTATATACACAATATTTCCTAGCACGATCAAGGATCCACAATAAGTTCCCGGGGGATTAATTGCTGAGGGGCACAGGGCCCTGGGTGGGGCTTTGGTTTCCCGGGCGTTTCCGCACCCTCCTCAGCTCCCCGCCATGGAGTGGCTTTGGTCACCCAGGCTTTATTATGGTCGGCAGGGAGGGTTCTGTGGGGGCGCTCGGTTATGGCCTTGGAATTGCTCGGGGCCTTGGGGCTGTTCGGCCTGGCAGCTTGGGGAACAACAACAACAACAACAAGTTCCCGAGGGATGACACTATGCACTTCCGGTGATGTTGCACTTCCGTGGCACTTCCGACGAGGTTCTTGGGCCGTGGTGGTGGTCCTGTCGTGTGGTGATGACAGTAGGATGGAAGATGTTGTAGAACTCTTGGGTTTGGGTTCTTATATGAATACGTTATGTTCTAATGTTCTACCAGTGTTATACGTAACATATCATCGGATTAACGTTAGGAGAGGTTGTACCGGTGTTATACTGTCTCTCTCAACTATCCTGACTTTTATAAGAGTCTTAATCAAAAACTTTTACAGTACTCTTGGGTTTAGGGTCTTAAATGAATAAGAGTCTATTCTGCCAGTGCTATACATATCGTATCATCGGACTAATGTAAGAGAGAGAGTTGGGATGCCTGTGATCTCCAACTTCTCTTAACTGTCCTGACCTTTATAAGAGTCTTTCAAGGACTTTGGATGGGTTTGTATTTGGGACTTTTACGAATACATGTCTTATTGCCAGTGCCTGGGACAACGTACTGTAAGGACTCTATGCAAAGTGCCGTTATGCCAGTGTTACGGTATCTCGCGAGTCCTGACTTAGAAAGAAGCCAATTGCCAGTGCGTGAACTTCTAACAATTCTTACTGAAATTTGGTTTACTACCACTAAAGCGCACGTCAGTACAGCTTTCTTTAGCGACAGTAATTCCTGATGATCGAGGCGAAGAATTAATATTGAGTGGCCACCATGGTGATTCAATAACAATTCTTTTGTAGAGCCAAGATCTAAAAATCCTTAACAAACCTTTATTTGCCAGTGCTTTAATAGTTTGTTGAGTATTAGCCCAAATCTTCCGGTTCTTAAAAACCCTTCCAGTGAAGTGTTGTTTTAAGAGCTTTCCAACTGTAATGATCTTTCTTTGTCTGGCATAATCTTACCGATGGCGGCGTTTCTCCAGGTGCTCCTTCTCAGTACAAGAAGGGCGGATATGCGGGGAGGAGGGCCTGGGGCGGCTGGGGTAGCCCCTCTGGTTTTCCCTGTCATGGTGGTGTGGCTTGGAGCAAGAAGGGCGCATGGTGGTGTAGGACTTATGCAAAGTTTTGCTTGTTTTTCCTTTCTTCCGGTCCTTCTTGTCACTGCCCGTATTCCTGATGGTGACTATGATGTCCTTTCCTGATGTTGGGGGAAGTGCGGGTGTGATGTTGTGTTTCCACGCTCTTTCTTCGTTATTTCACATGCCATAAAACCCCCAGTACTGTTTGCAATACAATATAGTCCATTCATTATAAGTAGGCCAGAAATCCTGACCCCTAACCCCTGTAACTCAAATGGGGTGTAATTTTTCACACCTATTCCCTATAGCTGACTTACTCTAGTCCTTTTTGAGTTATGAGAGATTGAGGGTTGGAATTTCTGGCCTACCTATAATGAACAGGGTTATAATCACTCATCATAGAATAAGATGCAAGCCATATCTACTATATAAAGGGCACTTTCTGTGAGTCTGTCTGTCTGTTTGTTCACGAACTACTCCCTCAGTTTTCAAGGTGGAGATCCCATACTTGGCATGCATACTAAGGGGGTGCCACAATAGGTTGTCCCTTCACCCCCCGGGGGGCGGGGGACGGAATTCCCCTTCCCCCCCCCCCCCCCCCAAAGATAGACAGCCCATACTTCGATACCTCAGCTAGTCAATTCTATAAAAGCAAGGTCGAGTAGTCTAAAACCCTAAGCAACCATAAGGTAACCTTTACAAATCCAATTACGCATTTCTGTTCTGTTTTCCGGCTATTATTAAACCAGTTTATTCAGATTTGGAAGAGTATATATGGAATTCAGAGGGTTAATTGGGAAAGTCTTTACCCTTAAAATGTACACAAATCCTTCCTAAATTGTATAAGATCGTCTAATGATAGCCAGAAAAGAAATGCGTAATAGTATCTTGAGTAATAAGAAGAAAGCCAATCAAGGTCGAGTGGTGAGAGAACCAAACAAACCCTAACGTAACTTTTCCTCCTGTTTTGACGTAACACCAAGCTCCCTCAAAAAAACAAACGCAAAACAAATCCTAACGTAAACAAACCCTAACGTAAGCGAACCCTAACGTAACAAACCCAAACGTAACAAACCCTAACGTAAACAAACCCTAACGTAAACAAACCCTAACGTAACAAACCCTAACGTAAACAAACCCTAACGTAAACAAACCCTAACGTAAACAAACCCTAACGTAACAAACCCTAACGTAAACAAACCCTAACGTAAACAAACCCTAACGTAAACAAACCCTAACGTAAACAAACCCTAACGTAACAAACCCTAACGTAACAAACCCTAACGTAAACAAACCCTAACGTAACAAACCCTAACGTAACAAACCCTAACGTAAACAAACCCTAACGTAAACAAACCCTAACGTAAACAAACCCTAACGTAAACAAACCCTAACGTAACAAACCCTAACGTAAACAAACCCCCCAAAAACCCTAAACAAACCCTAACGTAAACAAAACCTAACGTAACAAACCCAAAACAAACCCTAACGTAACTTTTCCTCATGTCTTTACGTAACTCCCCAAAACACCTTCCAACACAAAAACTGGTTGGCCACTTAAGGGGAGACAGACCGTTTTTCTGGACCCCTTTCTCCCTAATGTTTATCCCCACTAGTTTTGAGATTTTAAGACAGTGGTTCCATTAGTTTGGTGATTTTATGACCTTTCACCCTATTTCTTTGTCAATATTAGGACCCTTCGTGCCATTTAGGTGTCGATTTTTTCCTGGCGAGCGAAAGCGAGCCTGTAATTTTAGAAGGAATCGGCCTTTGGCCGGGACATTTTTCTACCGAAAAATTTACAAATCTATCTTGAAGGGGGGTCTAGGGGGTGTTTTTCTAAGCTTGATGGAGGTGTACGGAGAAAACTAAAAAAAATATGAATAAATGAATTACTAGACCAAACAAACAGCCACTGTCCCCTTAACCCCATAAAAAGGAAGCTAGAGGCTATCGATAACCTTCTCCTGGTAACATAGATCTGAGTTTAGGATCTGGGGGTCTTTGAAGATGCAATATTGTTTCACTTAGCAACAACATTTACCCTTTAATGGGAGGATACTATTTAATTTTACTTATTTTCTTTATTTTATATATATTTGCTTATATTTAGCTTGCTCCCTAGACCTCCATCAAGCTTAAAAAAAAAAAAAAAAAAAAACAAGACCCCCCTTCGAGATAAATGTTTACATTATCGGGCCAGTTTCTCCTAGATTACAGGATTGCTATCGCTCGCCAGGAAACAAAAATAGACACAGGAGATCTTAAAATTAGATAGAAATCGGGTGAAAGGTCTTGTGTAGGTCCTGTGGAGGCTCTACACACAAACTGGTAGGCCACTTAAGGGAGCCCACCTCGCTTTCTTTGTCTCTCTCTCCCTCTCTCTTTGGCTTGTATTCATTCGGCCCCATTCAGCCTTTTGTAAGACGCTTACCCACATCCAGGTGTTAATATTTTCCTGGCGAGCGGTAGCGAGCCAGCATATATATATATTTTTTTTTACAGCAAGTTAAATTTGTACATTTTTCGATAGAAAAATGTCTCCGGCGAAGCCGGATTTCTCCATACAATGATGGCTCGCTATCGCTCGCCAGGAAGAAATCGACACCTGGCTGGGGATAAACGCCTTAAAACAGTTGGCTGAATGGAGCCGAATGGATACAAGCCAGATAAAGAGAGAAAAGGAGAGAAAGAGAAAAAAGCAGGTTACCCCCCTTAACCCTATAAAAAGGGAAGCTAGAGGCCATTAATAACCTTCTCCGTAGTAACCTAGATCTGAGTTTAGGGATCAGGTCCTTTGAAGATGCTATATTGGGTCACTTAGCACCAGTAATAACCCTTTAAAGACATAATTTCCTCTACAGCTAAATTTACAACCCACTTTTATAATAAAAAAACAAAAAAAACATCGCACGATTTTCTTTAACCTAAACAGAGATAGTTGTTGAAAGGTTAAGTACACTACTTCTAATAATGAACCCAACTCTGTGACGACATGTTTTATGCTATAGACTTTATACGATATATATATATATATATATATATATATATCATAGACTCCTTTAAAGAAGGACTGAAACCTCCCATGCTCGGGGTTTGTAACTTGAGTCTGAAGGATTAACTTGAGTCCTGGGCTAAAATTACTTCTAGAAGGGCTAGAGACACGATCTCGGGGTCCAAATAGGAGTTATTGAGGACCGCGAGTTCACTAGCGACATTTTCAACACCACCTGGGGTCATCTTCAAGGTCAAAAGGTCATATTTCAAGGTCAAATTAGTGAATTTTGGTATCCATCTGCGCGACGAATCCAGAAAGCCTTGGACAGCAGACTACAAGTTTCACTAGGCTGGAGGAGGCCTGCCAAATTATATCTACCTGCGCATGGCAAGGAGGTGGTGTTCGTAAGCTGAAGCTAACTCAGCAAACTGCTGAAGTCTTCACTGTGTCCACACGTAATAATGTGGATGCTGCCAAATTGCTTCTGGCAGAGAAAGATTTTGACTACGTTCTTCCTGCTATATTCGCGGATGAAGCCTTGGAAAAGTTTTTCGGCCAAGCCAGGCAAAGAAGCGGTGGAAACTTCTACATTGACGTAGTTGACATTATGGCTGCAGCTAAAATTGCAAATTTGCAGACACTCATTAAGCATGACATTATGCCAGAATCTAGTTCTCGTGTGCTTGATTGCGACAAGAATTGTACTACTTCCATAAATCCAGATGAGCAAAGTGAACTCATTGACGAGATCACTCCTCAAGACACTCAGGAACTCTTGAGGTCTGATGATAACCCTTAACTGGCGGTGCGCAACATATGTCGAGTTAAATAAATTTGGACTATGTGGCGGTGCACGACAGCTGTCGAGCGCCATTTTCAGCACGTAATGTTGCTGAGAGAGAGAGCTGAGCGGTGGGACGAGCGTAGTAACCTTATGACCGCTCCCCACGACCACCGTGGACGTACTGAACTGTATACCACCTTCCTCCCCCCTTTCTCACTCGCTACACAGGGAATTATGTACGGAAATTACCTTATTTTAGGGTTTTTGCACTCATGTTGCACGATCGTTGCAAGAGAACCAGTGGTCGTACAAGGATGGTTCGGGTGTCATTGCAAAGCTCTGTTTATGCCCTTTCAGGGATAGATACTTGTTTTACACTCTGGGTCTTGTTTATGCATGAAAATTAGCACGGAAACAACCCTATTTAGGGTAAAAAAAAACCGCTGTGCGGTACGGTGTAATCTACCCTACCACCCGCCAATAAGGTGTTAAGCATAAAGTTGTTTATTTGGCCGGACACCTTGTTCATAAATATGGTGATAGCACTAGTATGGAGGAGATCATTGATGATGATGGTAACGAGGTGTCATCTGAGTTCCTAGATAATCTGAATAGAGGTGGACGGAGTGTGCCGACTATGTCAACCGTCTTTTTTGTACATGCCTATAATTTGCATGACAAGACTAAAATGCGTTGCCGCTTTCATTTTGCTGAGCTGTTATCCTTTGTAGATGCACCTGTATCTAGTAGTAATGCTGCATGTACTACTTTAGCTAACATTCTATTGAAAGCTCATGTCCTCAATGTAAGTGACAAAGAAAAGGCTGTGGGATGCCTCAGGAGGCAAGAAAAGCTCTCCAACTAGCGATAGCTCTCCAACTAGTGGTAGACATAGACATAGTTGTAATAGACATAGTGTTGTGATATGCATATAATGTTTATGTAATACGAAATATGATAATAAATATCAAATTTTGACAGCTCTACAAACTTGCCTCTTATTACAATCAGCCATCTCTCACCGTTTATGAGTTAGACACAAAAAACGGGCAAAATTACCAAAATTCACTAATTTGACCTTGAAATATGACCTTTTGACCTTGAAGATGACCCCAGGTGGTGTTGAAAATGTCGCTAGTGAACTCGCCGTCCTCAAAAAAACCTATTTGGACCCCGAGATCGTGTCTCTAGCCCTTCTAGAAGTAATTTTAGCCCAGGACTCAAGTTATTCCTTCAGACTCAAGTTAAAAACCCCGAGGTTGTGACGTTTCAGTCCTGATATATATACATATATATATATATATATTTCCCCCCCCCCCTTCCCCCGTTAGGGGAATAAAAAAAAAAAAAAAAAAAAAATATATATATATATATATATATCGTCTGATGTCTATAGCATAAAACAAGTCGTCACAGAGTTGGGTTCATTATCAAAAATAGCGTGTTTAACCTTTGAACCTTTGAAAGCTCCCCTTAACCCGGGAACGGCGCCAACGGTGCCAAGATAGTAGGGTCATTTGCTTGGAATCCGTGACCATTTTGTTCCTACCTTTTTCTCTCGATGGATTTGACAACTTGAACCACTTTAAAGGAAAATTAGCTCCTATGCCCCTCTGAAAAATGACGGCTAACTCTGCTAGAGCCCAATATTCAAAATGGCCACCAACGCCATCTTGAAAAACATGAAATGTAATATCTCTGGCATCAGATGAGCTACAAGGATGAATGAAGTGTCCTTTTTCACTAATTCTGGCATTACAAATCCACTGGAATGGTTATTGTATTGTATTGTATTGTATATTGTATTGTTATTGTATTGTATTATACTAATTGTACATACTAATCTGCCACTTCACTTTCACTACATGATTCACTGTATGAGCCACTATCAGATCACTTTCCTCACTTTCGCTGCTATCATCACTGTTGTTCTCTGCCTGCGGATTTGTAGGTAGTGGTATGGATGGGGGAAGTGGGGGCTGGGTTGAACGGACAGGCAGACATAGGCCATTTACAAGATGCCATCCATGGCTGATCGGTGAGGGGTGACTTTGGAGCTGGTAATGCTTTTGCAAATATGCAAGATAGTTTGCACGCTCCAAGTGTGGACGGAGACTGTCCAAGTCAGGCACAAGTCGGATAGTGCTTTTTTTCTTCTGAGCTCTCTACTTCGCTGCCCTCGCATCTCCTAGGGTCTTGCTTTTGGTATCACCATAGACATATCGAATGACAAACCGCTCCAAATCACTGATGACCTGTTCTGTGACTAGGAGCTGTGTACCACATGCTGCTAGCAGGTCGTGTGCCTCTTTAGACTTCTCCAGACGATCTGCGATGAGCTTCTTGCTTGCTCCATAGAAGCCAGAGTTGTGGTCACACCCAGTGAGGACATGAAGTGGTATGATGGATGCAGCCATTGCCTCACTGCACAAACATCGGGCATTGATAAGCTGACGTTTGCGTTTCACACACAGGATTCCTGTTGTCTTCTGAGCAACATATGCCACTTGCACGTAGTTGTCTGTGTCCTCTGTGTCAAGAACGACAGCTGCTGTGTAGCTGTCTGACCGGAGCACACTATATATGGTGAGCATTGCCGTATCTGCCTCTGCATGGGAGCATGTGAGCTCTGGCACAAGCTTGCCTGTGGTGAGATTCTTTGCAGTGCTGCCAACTACACAGTAGATGATCTCGGTGCTAGTTGTTGCTGCTGTTCTCTGGAATTCCGTTTGAAGAAATGCCTGAAGGCGGATTTTGTTCTCAGGTTTACCCAGGAGAGCATGGAAAACTTTACTAGAAGGAAATTTATCTTCTGTCTTCATTAAGACATTGCTGATTGGCAGTTTTTTTTGGTGCAGTATTCTCTCACTGTCCTTGATCGTGTAATTCTGATCATATGAATCATTGACGCAAATGATGCGCTCAGCATGCTTGTGTCTCGTTAGAACGAAGTGCACCAACTTCTCTGCATAATCTCCCCAGGTATACTTGGTACCGTCTCCCTTCTCTCTGTCTTCAATGGTAGGAGTTGTTAGGCGCCAGATGAGGCCCATATCAATAATAGACGTGTATAGGGGAGGTGTGGTGGAGTGGTCATGCCACTGGATTGGTAATCCAATGGACCCGGGTTCAAATCCCGATATGTCAATGGGAAGATATTATTGGGATTGAATTTGTGCTGTACCTAGTATCAGTGCATTACCACAAAGCCCACCGAAATGCCAAAAAAATACCCTCATTGTTCCCTGATTAAATAACACTGTATGAATATTCCCATATTCAAAATATGTTATAGGGGGACAATGCCTAGTGAGTTCACTGCTCAATAGGTGGCGTTCTGAGAGTGAGGGTCTGAGTCTGGAGGGTGAGACGGTGAAGCACTTGAAGGAAGGAACCAGCCGCTTCAGAGATGGAGCTGCTTTGAGCCATGATGGATGCTTCACATGTCTCACTCCCCAGACTGGAACAAGACCTCACGGGCTTCACCGTGTTGAGCGGTGGAATGTACAGGCTCTCAGCCTATGCCCGAGAGGGAGTAGTTGGCATATAGAAAAAAAATAAAAAAATAAAAAATAAAAAATCAGGCTCTGGAATGACAGTCATAGTTAGTTTTTGTTGAAGCTTGCTTTTCTGTGCTTTACGGATGGTTCCATTGACGTTGAAGATGGAAAGGCACTCGGCTGTAACACGATGCTGCAGGACTTCTTGAAGTTTGAGGGCACCACTCGTTTCAACCAGTCCGAGAACAGAGGCCAAGGCATTACGCTCCATTTCCTCAGTCTTTCCCTTCAGGTTCTCACCATCTGCTTTCTTCAATTCCTGAGTTGAAAAGTTCAAACGTTTGCTATGGGGAACTCTGTCGTTGAGAGACTTGGTCTTGGAATACACTCTCTCATTCAAGAACTGCTTCAGTTTGCTTGTGCCATCCTCCTTTGCCGATTTCAAGTCGGCAGTGAGAGCGTCTGAGGCTGGGATTCCTGACTGTAGGGATCGAAGTGTCTTGTTTGTATGGTCAAATGGATCACACTTGAATTCAGTGAGACATGCGCTTATATCCTGTACAGCTTGTTCATCCTTCTTCATTTTACTCGACGAGCAATCAGCATGCTTCCCGTTGTCGACTATAGCGATAGCAGGCTTACCCTCAGCTAGTTCGAAGGGGCAATCAGATGAGCACTTGAGGTCATTGACCACCCAAAAATCTCGCAGCATAAGTATGTCATTGTAACTGATGCCCAGTCCATCTTTGTGCATTATGTCGACTATCTCCCTACTCTTGGTCAGTCCATGTAGCAAGACAGAGAGATTTATCTCAAATGCAGTGCGTTTTCCAGTGATGTAGCTTGTGAGGATAGATGCAATCGATCGGACGGATGGACTGTCATCAATTGCAGACTTATTTGGGTGTTTCAGTCATGTGAGCAGCTTCAGCAGGAGCTCACTGAGGTCTTCTTCTCTCTCCAACTCGTGTATATATGGGAGCCAGGGAATAGTATTTGTCCTGATGACTTGCTCTTTGAGTCGTGCCGCAACATTCATCACCAACTGATCATTGCTGACACCCAATGAAGATATTGCCGCCTCGATGTATGTACCTGCTGCTGTTGTATCATATACCAGTTCACTCACATTCTTTTGAATGCGTTCATGAAATCCGATGTCTTCCCAAAATTCATTGACGAGAATTTCCTTTAAGTAGCTGGATTTTACTACTGAGTTATGTCCGTGATTTGAGATAATGCGCTTATAGTCCTGCAGCAGGCCTTGCAGTGTGCGAATTTCATGGTCTTTGAAGATGACTTGACGAATATGATGAAAGAAGAGAGCTTGGGCCTCTTGGAGGTTTACACGCTGCAGATGTTGAGTGCTTTCATCTGAAAGGGGCTTGTGGTCGCTTACATATTTGCGCCAGCACGCATGATGGTAGCGGATTTCCAACCCAAATGCTGTTTGACTATCTGGGATGGATGCAATCAGAGTGTCAAGTCTCAATCTCATGACCTCATCTTCCAGACGTATGTAACTTGAATTTAGTCCAGGCATCTACTGTTGATAGGAGTAAAATCTGCTTGTCACGATCACTACTCTTGTATGCCCCTTTCATGCACCACACACATAGAGTCTTATCGTGAAGGACACCCATACTGGAGCGGAGCCTTTTAGGTGCCATGGCCTCTGGGGAAGGGTCTTGTTGATCTGATGCTTCATCTCTTTCAAGACGTTCCTCGGATTTGTGTTTGCGTTTTTCGGCTTGAGAGAGCTTGCGCTTGCTGGATAATGATGCGTAACAAGTGCTATGCATGTGGTGGCCCTTTGGTCCCTTCTCCCAATCCACATTTTCATGTATATGTTGAAACTTATCAAGTTCTTTCCATTGTAAAGACTTTTCCCGGATGGATTCCCACTTCTCAGGTGTAATGTTTTCCAAACGATCATCTGCGGTACATCGCTTACCACAGAGTAAAATGCACTCGTATTCATTTAATGTCTTGTCTGGTAATTCTTCACTCTCTCTTCTATTGTCCATTATTTCGGTCACTTCACAAGTCGGCGATTTTCATCAGATGGGCATGCGATCCATCTGAAACAGTAAAAAAGTAATATTAGATATACACCGCAGGCAGAGAACAACAGTGATGATAGCAGCGAAAGTGAGGACAGTGATTCTGATAGTGGCTCATACAGTGAATCATGTAGTGACAGTGAAGTGGCAGATTAGTATGTACAATTAGTATAATACAATACAATAACAATACAATATACAATACAATACAATACAATAACCATTCCAGTGGATTTGTAATGCCAGAATTAGTAAAAAAGGACACCTCATTCGTCCTTGTAGCTCATCTGATGCCAGAGATATTACATTTCATGTTTTTCAAGATGGCATTGGCAGCCATTTTGAATATTGGGCTCTAGCAGAGTTAGCCGTCATTTTTCAGAGGGGCATAGGAGCTAATTTTCCTTTAAAATGGTTCAAGTTGTCAAATCCATCGAAAGAAAAAGGTAGGAACAAAATGGTCACGGATTCCAAGCAAATGACCCTACTAAGAGGTTTTACTGGACGAAGGCGACGGGACTCTTAAGATCCAAGGCCTAAAAAAAAACTTTCAAAAGACCCCAGTGGCACTCAAAACAAAGGAATATGTGATTAAGTGAGATAATTCCCCTCTATGCCTTCTATTACTCCTCCACATGTGTCAACCCCCCCCCCTTCAATTATCACTTATTTTTCCTCTTATTCCCATGTTTATTGGTTTATTTTCCGTGCCAATATCCCCCACCCGGATTCAAGGTCGTGGGACGCATATAGAGATCGTGGCAAGAGAGAGACTTCACTTACAAAGCTCCAGTGTGGATTGATAAGTGAGAGAGGGAGGGTGTGTGCTGCTCCGGCTCTACTCTCATGAATGAAGCGGTCGGCAATATTTCGTTTTTTTCACCCCCCAAATACTATTTCCAATTGTTTAATTGCTGTTACATGTTAATATATTCATATTAAGCGTAAAATAGGCACATACGAATAAGTAATAACGATATTTATCGGAAAATTCTGATTTTAGTTGGGAATGTATGAAAATATCCTCGCATGGCGGACACTTTCAAATACCATAGGTTCACCGTTTAAAGGTTAAGACTATGTCTGGTAGTGACTGGGTATAATTAAGGTTTCCCCCTAACAGTGAACGCCTCTCAATGTTTGGGTAAGGCATGGTCCCTCTCATCTTAAAGGTGGAGTCCAACCACAGCTTTTTTTCATCTCACTCTTTTTGTTCGGGGGAATAATAATTCAGGTTAGGTAGTTACTGGATTTAGCCTTCATGAAAAATATTTATACTAATCTATAATCTGTAAAAATCCGCCTTCTGTCTAATCGCATAATAAAACCAAAATTATTCCGATATTATGCCGGAATAATTTTGACGATCGAATGTTGTCAAGAAGGGCTCCTGTGAATCTTGTTTAACCCATTCAGTACCAGTGACATGCTGTTTATGATTAGATAATGATTAGGTAATGATTTGACGATTACATTAGGTTTAGGAAGGACGTCTACCCATTAAAATGCTACAGACTATCTCGTTTAATCAATTTAGCTACCATACATGCTTCCTAAGCTTGATAAAATCGTCTAAATGTACCTGAAATCAAATTAAAAAGACGTCTCCGGAACAGAAGGGTTAATGAAGCCTTTTGACTCTAGACCCAGAAATCCATCTAAACTGAATAAAATCGTTTGCACTGTCAAATATTATGGTTTAATTTTTGTTATATTTATTTAATTGTTTTTCTTATTTTTTCTATTTGCTCCCTGGACCCCTATCAGGTTTAAAATAAAATCCCTAAGAACCCCCTTCTAGATAAATTTGTGCATTTTTCGGTAGAAAAATACCCCGACAAAGACAATTTTTCCAATTAGTTTTTAATATGGATACTTATAAAATTACGAGAAATTATAAAGACAATTTTGGCAACCAGCATAGAATATATATGCATATCAAAGTAAGATAAAATATGAAGACAATTTTGCGGCAACTAGTTTGAAATATGTATGCTTTTAAAATCAAGACAAATTATAAAACCATTTATGTACTCAATAAAATCCCAATGTATACAAGAGGTAAATGCTATGCTCTGGTAGTGGCTAGGATAGTGTTAGTGTTGTTTTTGTTGTGGTGGTGGTGGTGGGGGGTAACGGAATAATATGGAGTGGTTGAGGCGGGCATAGAGAGAACTAGTTACTATAAATGGACTGTACCGAGGCCAGGGAGAGAGAGAGAGAGTTACGTAGATACACAGACTGCACAGACCTTGCGGTCCATACTAGGCAGTCCGGACTTAATGCTAACATAGAATTTTCTACAAGGTGGAAGATAAGGATAACAAAGCAGAAAGCTTCCCCCCCCCCTCACCACCACCACTACCACACCCTCCGATCTTGGGGTAGCATGAAATGGGGTTGAAAATGAGACATTTTCTACTGGGAAATTTATAGTAAAGAAGTTGAAAAATATTGTATACCACTGATGCTTTACCTACGCCTTTTTTTTTTTTTTTTTTACCTATAATACTCCAACCTCCTCAAATTGGATGTCTAGACTCCTTTTGAATGTGTCAATTGTATAAATTGTACCACTTTCTCTGACAGTTTGTTCCACTTGTTCACCACACTGTAGGTGAAGAAGTGCTTTGTGACATTGAGATTCACCCTTATGGTTTTTAATTTCATTCCATTTCCCCGAGTTGATGAACTATTTTTCTTATTTGAGCAGTGGATCTACATCAGTTTTGTCAAAGCCATTTAATATCTTGAAATATGCAATTAACTTACTGCACAATAAATGAAAACAAATATATATTTTTTTAATCTTTCATGATATGATTTATTTTTCAGTGAAGGTATCAAATTTGTTGCTCTATGCTGCACTGGCTCGAGTTTCTCAATGTCCTTATACATATACGGAGACCAAAATTGCATGCCATATTCAAGATGGGGCCTCACTATGCTATTTTAATAGCGGTACTATAACATTTTAATTTTTATATGTTACATTTTTCTTATTTTATCACAATGTTCTGCACATTGTTCTGAGGTCTTTAAGTTATCAGATACTAGAACCCCCAGGTCTTTAGCAAATGCACTTGTTTTGATTGGCTGGCCTTTCATCTTGTATTCATATTTTTTTGTTTTATTACCCATTTGTAAGACCTGACATTTGTCACCATTGAATGGCAACTGACATTTTTCTGACCACTCAATTGTTTTATATAAATCAGATTGCAGCTTGTTTATGTCTTCTTCAGTTAATACTGAATTTCCTATCTTTGTGTCATCATCGAACTTTGAGATAGTGCTATTAAGTCCTACATCAATGTTAAGAAACAAAACTGGCCCCAGGGCCGATCCCAGAGGCACTCTATTATGATCAGGCTGCCGCTCAGATTCTACTCCATTTATCATAATGTATGATGGAGGTCTAGGGAGGAAACTAGAAAAATAATATATTAAAATAATATATTAAAGAAATATATACATAAATAAACAAATAAATAAAAGTCTCCCATTATATATATATATATATATATACTAGAGTCAGCTATCCCACTGCAACACTGATTGGGATGTGTATGGAGTGAAGTGCATCATTAAACTAACCCCAGACATTGATCCTGGCGCGTACGGTACTTATATTGACCTTCACATTATGGACTACGTAGGACAGGGAACATTTAATTTACACAGACTCTCTCTGACACACACTCATGCTCACTGTTATTCTCACTCACTTTCACTCACTCTTACTCTCTCTCACACATACATACAAACTCTCTCACACACATATACACACTCACACTCACTCTCTCTCTCTCACACACACACACAGTCTCCTTTTCACTCTCGCTCTCTCTCTTCCGGTGTCTACTTACCTACATCTACCTTGAAGGGGGCAAACATTACTAGCATTAAACACCCCACTGTACATAATTATCATTAATATTATCATACTACTAAGATTTTGTTTTACTTAAATGTACCCTCCTTTTTTTCTCTCAAATACCGGGTCAATCCTCCCATATAATAGTATTATCTCTTGAAATGTATTTTTCTTAATCCAAATACTTAATTCCTGTACCTGTGACCTCTAGATACTATACAGGTTTTGTTTTTATTCTATGTGAATGAAGTAGACAAAAAGCAAAGCTGCCTGTAACAAGTGACTCCCACATAGTTGAAAGAGTGACAAAGAGCCAAATTCAAGGTACGTTAAGTCAAAGTGTCTGGGCACACGGAGCTTGAAGAAGTTTAAGTCATAAGATGAGGGAAAGACAAATTTAGAGAGTTAGTTCTAAATCTTACTTGTTGAAGAAAGATTGGGAAAATCAGTTCAGTTTTGGGTTAGAGAGTTGGACAGAATAAGGGTGGGAGTGTGTTGAAAGGCGGTTGGCCCCCACTCTCCGTAAGGGAGGAGGTATACACTGAGAAAGCTCTGAAGAACACTGTTAATTACGTAGCCCTCAGTAGGGGTGGCGAAGTATTGTAATAATTGCGTCGTGTGTTTGTCTGTCTGTGTGTGTGTGTATGTGTGCTCCGTCGGGGCACACATATCACAGCAGTGATGGTGGGGCACAGACATCACAGTAGTGAACTCGATGGTGATTGTGATAGTGATAGTCAAGATATGGTGGTAGGTGTGATGATTACGTAGCTCCGTAGGGGTAGCGTAGTATTGCAATCATTGCGTCCATGTATCTGTCTGTCTGTGCACTTTTGTATGATGATGGTAGTGTTCGTGTAGTGAATATCTGTGTGTGTATAGGTTTCTGTCGCTCCCACTTCATCCTTCCCTATTGTATGATGGTGGTGTTCGTGTAGTGAATATCTGTGTGTGTATAGGTTTCTGTCGCTCCCACTTCATCCTTCCCTATTGTATGATGATGGTGGTGTTCGTGTAGTGAATATCTGTGTGTGTATAGGTTTCTGTCGCTCCCACTTCATCCTTCCCTATTGTATGATGATGGTGGTGTTTGTGTAGTGAATATCTGTGTGTGTATAGGTTTCTGTCACTCCCACTTCATCCTTCCCTATTGTATGATGATGGTGGTGTTCGTGTAGTGAATATCTGTGTGTGTATAGGTTTCTGTCGCTCCCACTTCATCCTTCCCTATTGTATGATGATGGTGGTGTTTGTGTAGTGAATATCTGTGTATGTATAGGTTTCTGTCACTCCCACTTCATCCTTCCCTATTGTATGATGATGGTGGTGTTTGTGTAGTGAATATCTGTGTGTGTATAGGTTTCTGTCACTCCCACTTCATCCTTCCCTATTGTATGATGATGGTGGTGTTCGAGTAGTGAATATCTGTGTGTGTATAGGTTTCTGTCGCTCCCACTTCATCCTTCCCTATTGTATGATGATGGTGGTGTTCGTGTAGTGAATATCTGTGTGTGTATAGGTTTCTGTCGCTCCCACTTCATCCTTCCCTATTGTATGATGATGGTGGTGTTCGTGTAGTGAATATCTGTGTGTGCATAGGTTTCTGTCGCTCCCACTTCATCCTTCCCTATTGTATGATGATGGTGGTGTTCGTGTAGTGAATATCTGTGTGTGTATAGGTTTCTGTCGCTCCCACTTCATCCTTCTCTGTTGTATGATGATGGTGGTGTTCGTGTAGTGAATATCTGTGTGTGCATAGGTTTCTGTCGCTCCCACTTCATCCTTCCCTATTGTATGATGATGGTGGTGTTCGTGTAGTGAATATCTGTGTGTGTATAGGTTTCTGTCGCTCCCACTTCATCCTTCTCTGTTGTATGATGATGGTGGTGTTCGTGTAGTGAATATCTGTGTGTGTATAGGTTTCTGTCGCTCCCACTTCATCCTTCCCTATTGTATGATGATGGTAGTGTTCGTGTAGTGAATATCTGTGTGTGTATAGGTTTCTGTCGCTCCCACTTCATCCTTCCCTATTTGTATATCCGCTTATCTACTCTTCTCCCTATCTTTCTCTCTTTTTTCCTTTTTCCCCATATCCTAGTTTATATACCTCCACACTTTAATTCATCACCCCTATTATTCTCTGCCTACCCATTCTTCTCCATATATTTCCCTCTTCCTCCCTTCTTCTCTCCCTTTCTCCCCATATTCTCGTTTTTATACCTTCCCCACTTAACTTCATCACGCCTATAATGATTTGTCCTCCTATTCTTTTCCCTATGTTTATCTCTTTCTTCCTTCAACCCCCCCTTTCTCCCCATACCCTAGTTTCTATACCTCCCCATCTTACATCATCACGCCTATTATCCTCTGCCTACCCATTCTTCTCCCTGGCTTTCCCCCTGCCTTCCTTCCTACCCTTTCTCCCCTCGCCGTGACCCCTCAATTGACCTCCCCCGTGACCTGACCTCCGCGGGGTGAAGGCTGGTATGGGTCTTGGCAGGTCTTGGTATGGGTGTAGGTCGTGAAAAGATGGTAGGGAGGCTGCGAGATACCAGGTCCTCTCTCTCTCTCTCTCTCTCTCTCTGAATATTTACCTATTGGTATTTTACAAGATAATGAGCTAGGGTATGTGTGTGTGTGGGAGATAGATAGATAGATAGATAGTTAGATAGATAGATAGATAGATAGATAAATAGTTAGATAGATAGATAGATAGATAGATAGAGAGAGAGAGAGAGAGAGAGTGAGAGTGAGTGAGTGTGTGTATGGGACTGCGTTGTGTTATGTGTGTGTATTTGCTGTGTTGTATGTTTTTCCTTTCCCATTCCTCGGCCAATATCAAGCCCCCTACTGGAGAGTCAACAAGAACAGTTAACTCTGCTTCCCTCATGGTAGATAGAAGAGTATTTGACCCCTTGCCTAGAAGAGGCAGTTCCTAAGCTAAACAAAATGTCCAGATGTCTATGCAAACTAAATTTCCAGATGTCTATGCAAACTACAGAGGACAGCTAGAGATCGTAACTATGGCAGGAATCACATCAGCTAATTAAAAACATATAATATTAGCCAAAATAATATAAAATACTTAAATGATCGGGACAAGTCAATATACTAATTTAATCAACCCCCCCCCCCTTTCTCTCTCTCTCTCTCTCTCTCTCTATATTATATATATATATATATTATATATATATATATATAATATATATATATATACTGTATATATATATATAATATACTGTATAAATATATATATAGATATAGATAATATATATTTATATATATATATATATTATATATACAGTATATATATCTATATATATAATATATATATATATATATATATATATATATATATCTATACAGTATATTATATATATATATAATAATATTATTATATATATATATATATATAATACAGTATATATCTATCCCAAAAACGTTTTTCAGTAGTGCAGTTCAAAAAGAAAGTAGATAGTATTTTGTACCCTCTGCAGTAAGTATAATGCACTAAACAATCTATTTTCCCACTTCGAGGATTTCTCCGGAATGGACCGTTAGAGATACAAATGATTTCTTGCAGCTTCTTGTAACACACACACACACACACACACACATACATACACACACACACTCACACACATACACACACACTCACTCACTCTCTCTCTCACACACACACACACACACACACTCTCTCTGTCTCTCTCTCTGAATGTAGTCACTCGTCTGTGGTAATCGAATCATATGAGGCCTGTATCAAGTATCTTGCTCTTGAACTACAAAACTCAGTTACAAAAAAGGTGCACAGAACGCTGGAAGCATAACGCTACAATGAATAATACAAAAATAAAGCAAATAGGCCTATTTATGTTAAATCCTAGGGGATTATGACACGCTGTAGCAGTTTATGTTGGCTATCATTAGACGATTTAGCAGTTTATGTTGGCTATCATTAGACGATTTAGCAGTTTATGTTGGCTATCATTAGACGATTTAGCAGTTTATGTTGGCTATCATTAGACGTTTGTATGCAGTTTATGTTGGCTATCATTAGACGATTGTATGCAGTTTATGTTGGCTATCATTAGACGTTTGTATGCAGTTTATGTTGGCTATCATTAGACGATTGTATGCAGTTTATGTCGTCTATCATTAGACGTTTGTATGCAGTTTATGTTGGCTATCATTAGACGATTGTATGCAGTTTATGTTGGCTATCATTAGACGTTTGTATGCAGTTTGTTCTGGCTATCTGTAGACGTTTGTATGCAGTTTGTTCTGGCTATCTGTAGACGTTTGTATGCAGTTTGTTCTGGCTATCTGTAGACGTTTGTATGCAGTTTATGTTGGCTATCATTAGACGTTTGTATGCAGTTTATGTTGGCTATCATTAGACGTTTGTATGCAGTTTATGTTGGCTATCATTAGACGATTGTATGCAGTTTATGTTGGCTATCATTAGACGTTTGTATGCAGTTTATGTTGGCTATCATTAGACGATTGTATGCAGTTTATGTTGGCTATCATTAGACGTTTGTATGCAGTTTATGTTGGCTATCATTAGACGTTTGTATGCAGTTTATGTTGGCTATCATTAGACGTTTGTATGCAGTTTATGTTGGCTATCATTAGACGTTTGTATGCAGTTTATGTTGGCTATCATTAGACGATTGTATGCAGTTTATGTTGGCTATCATTAGACGTTTGTATGCAGTTTATGTTGGCTATCATTAGACGATTGTATGCAGTTTATGTTGGCTCTCATTAGACGTTTGTATGCAGTTTATGTTGGCTATCATTAGACGATTGTATGCAGTTTATGTTGGCTATCATTAGACGTTTGTATGCAGTTTATGTTGGCTATCATTAGACGATTGTATGCAGTTTATGTTGGCTATCATTAGACGTTTGTATGCAGTTTATGTTGGCTATCATTAGACGTTTGTATGCAGTTTATGTTGGCTATCATTAGACGATTGTATGCAGTTTATGTTGACTATCATTAGACGATTGTATGCAGTTTATGTTGGCTATCATTAGACGTTTGTATGCAGTTTAGGAAGGACCTCTAGGAATGTAAGGGGTCGAAACCAACTCAATTGTGCCTCTAACTCCCAAAGATCCTTCCTAAGCTGAATACAATCGTCCAATGATAGCCTAAAGATCCTGCTAAAGCCACGTGACAACCTTCAAAGGGTTAAAACCCATACAAGCTTTGCAAGCTGTAAAAAGGATCAAATTGTATACCCAATAATAATAATAATCATACAAATAATTATGCGACAAAGAACCTAGTGCATTAATAAATAAATATGAAGCATTGTGTGCCAGAATATATATAATCTATATTTTATTAATTTCCCCCCAACACCAAACACCTCCAATGAAATTAATGAAAACATATTTGTGATCCACCGGGATTCGAACCTGCGTTATCACACAGATTTTTAAATGCAAACTGAGATAATTATCATAGATGTATTATAATCAAGTAATAATGATCATAGATGTATTATAATCAAGTAATAATTATCATAGATGTATTATAATCAAGTAATAATTATCATAGATGTATTATAATCAAGTAATAATTATCATAGATGTATTATAATCAAGTAATCATTTATTGACAGTGAACTCGAATAGCTATATAGAAAAATGCAATGATATCAGAACATACTATTATACTAGGTGTTTATAAACCCTTGAGGATTATGACGCGTTTTGGTAATTTATTCTGGCTAACATTAGACGATTTTATTCAGTTTTTGAAGGCCCTCTAGCAGTCAAAAGGGGTAAAAACTATCTCAATCATCCCTCTGACTCCCACAATTCCTCCTTCTGTTGTTCAGTCCAATATGAAGATTTAGACCAGACACCATTCTCAAATATGTCATCTCCACCGCTCTTAAGGGGAGATTTGTATTTATATGTTCATATATTTATTTATCTATATATTTATTATTTTGGGTTTCCTCCCAAGACCTTCATCAAGCTTAAACAATACCCCCTAGACATCCCCTTCTGGATAAATGTGTAGATTTTTCGGTAGAAAAATGTCCGGCCAAGGCATCACTCTCTTCTTTATTTAATTCTCCAATCACTCATTTATTACACGATAGCTCCCAAAATATTAATAATGTTCAATCTTCCATAAAGTCTCGTTTTCTCAGTTTAATTTTATAAGTATATTTTGTCTATGCTTTCCTCAATATTGTGTGTTAAAGTCTGGCTAGTTCCATGTGTTTTATATGTATATTTTGTCTATGCTTTCCTCAATATTGTGTGTTAAAGTCTGGCTAGTTCCATGTGTTTTATATGTATATTTTGTCTATGCTTTCCTCAATATTGTGTGTTAAAGTCTGGCTAGTTCCATGTGTTTTATATGTATATTTTGTCTATGCTTTCCTCAATATTGGGTGTTAAAGTCTGGCTAGTTCCATGTGTTTTATATGTATATTTTGTCTATGCTTTCCTCAATATTGGGTGTTAAAGTCTGGCTAGTTCCATGTGTTTTATATGTATATTTTGTCTATGCTTTCCTCAATATTGGGTGTTAAAGTCTGGCTAGTTCCATGTGGTTTTCCTCTCTTAACCCTACTAGGTGCAGAGCGGGCCAATTTGGATCCTCCCTGATTGACTCCATTAGCTTGGATATTTTAAGACGTTTCACCTCATTAGTTTGGCGGATTATATGATGCTTTAACCCAATAAGGTGTCGATTATTCCTGGGCGAGCGATAGCGAGCCTGCAATTTGGAAGAAACCTGCCTTTGGCCGGGACATTTCTCTACCGAAAAATGTACATATTTAGCTTGAAGGGGGTCTGGGGAACGTGTTTTTAGTTTGAAGGGGGGTTTGGAGAGGCGTTTTTCCAAGTCTAGAGGTTAACTAAATACACATTGTTCGAAAGTGGCTAAAACAATTAAAACCCTCAATAATAATTAAACAAAATACCATAAAAATCCCCGAGACGTTGCACCAGATAGTGTAAACACCATTACCTTATTTTCCTGTGGTTTGACCTTTAACTTCCTCCTTTCACACCCCCCGTAAAGTCAGTGACCAGTCTCTGCAGCTCTCCCACACATTCTGGCAACATGGCACTGGTGTCTGCGTATAAACAGGTTACCATTGTACATTCCCCTCACTCATACTCCAATAATTCAATACAATGCATTTACAAGGGCATAGACATTATACAAATAAATGCCAGTTAAAATAAGTACACAAATGTATAGTTTATTGACGTATGTACAATGTGAAAATTAACGAAACGATTAAAGAAGTCAGTCAGTAGCCAAACCCACATTCAGTTAATGGGGTAGGGAGGATACACAAAAAACCTAGGAAAGGGAACAGAGATGACAGAGAAATAATACATATAATAAACGCCAGCCAAAAGCAAGCACTCTAGCATTCACAACACCATTCACAACACCATTCACAACACCAGTCACAACAACAACATTCACAACACCATTCACAACACCATTCACAACACCATTCACAACACCATTCACAACACCATTCATTCACCAACTCCCAAAATAATGCTATACATTTTCCACAACAAAGTCGCTTCACATCAACATCGACTTTGTTGTGGAAAATGTGGAAAATTAAACAAAATGGTGTACAATCATTGTACATATTAATCTACATACCTGCCTGCACTGTAAAATGTGTGTACGTATAACAGAGCAGACAATAAGATATAATGTGTGTACGTATAACAGAACAGACAGACTATAAGATATAATGTGTGTACGTATAACAGAGCAGACAATAAGATATAATGTGTGTACGTATAACAGAACAGACAGACTATAAGATATAATGTGTGTACGTATAACAGAACAGACAGACTATAAGATATAATGTGTGTACGTATAACAGAACAGACAGACTATAAGATAAACTGGTACTAATGCGAAGAGTGGTAATTTGATCGCATTCTAAACACTTTCACTATTATGGCATTCATTCTAGAGCACATTCATAATTATTATCTTCCATATGTTCCAAAAGCTGGAGAACAGTTCAAATTGTCACACACGACTATTAAGGGGGGTCACCGTTTTTTTTTATCTTTCTCTCCTTTTCTCTCTTTCCCTGGCTTGTATCCATTCGGCCCCATTCAGCCAACTGTTTTAAGACGTTTATCCCCATGCAGGTGTCGATTTCTTCCGCGAGCCAGCATTGTATGGAGAAATCCGGCTTCGCTGGAGAAATTTTTCTATCGAAAAATGTACAAATTTAGCTTGCTGTCAAAACAAATATATATACAGTATATGCTGGCTCGCTACCGCTCGCCAGGAAAATATTAACACCTGGGTGGGGGTAAACGTCTTAAAACAGTTGGCTGAATAGGGCCGAATGGATACAAGCCAAGAGAGAGGGAGAGAAAGAGAAGAAAAGCGAGGTGTGCTCCCTTAAACACATCATTCACACCAGTTTCCCCACAGTCGACGTTCTATATCGCACAATCAAATTTGTCAGTGTAGTCTATTCGCTGTAAGTAGGCGAGAAATCATGACCTCTATCCTCTGTAACTCAAAAAGGGCTAGAGCAAATGGGCTGTAAATTCCCACATCTATTCCTTGACTGACTCTTCCCAAATGGTAGAAATGTTAGCTTGATTACTCTAGTCGTTTTTGAGTTACAGAAGTTAGAGGATATGATTTCTCGCCTACTTACCGCGAATAGACTATATATGGAGAGGATTAGGTGAAAGTATTGAGTGATAAGCCTTTACATCGTCACATGTCAAAAGTTGTAGTTGTTGTTGTTTCCTGGGTCGAGGGTGATGAAAGAAGCTCAGGGTGTTGACACGAAACGTAAACAATGATGCAGAACAGAGAGCAGGAAAGGAAGTGACAACGGCAAGGTGAACCGGGAGGGAGGGGGGGGGGGGGGGGATATGGAATAGAAGGGGGAGCCGAGTAGAAGCGTAAATAGAAAGAAAGTTAGAAAATATCGGGAGAGAAGAAACTACATGACATTTATAGGCGTTAAACCATCAGGAAACTCAGCACGCAAATTTCTAAATTGCAGTGTAATAAATGTGATATATTATTTACAATCACAATTTCTGTCTTTACCTTTCCAATAATTCTACATTAACACACACAGGCGATAATACAGAAAATACAAAGGAAGTGAAGAAAGACAAATCAGAGTAACTCAGAGATTAAAAGTATAAAAGAGAAGCCCGAAAATGAGACATATGAACAGAGAGGAGATAAAGAGAGCCCAGAAAACGAGATCTAGGTGAGAAGGAGAACAGCAAGAGAGACCCAGGAGACACCAAGGTCGACCAGAATGTTACTTTCAAACTTCCCTCCACAGTGCGGGACAAGTCGGCTCACTTATCATATTTCGCCACCGCATCCACCCTCAAAATTCCTTCTTCCCATTTCAATAACACAAAGCATGATAATCTCACCCTAATCAATACAGCAATGATATATAATTCGACATGCTAAACCAGCCAAAAACCAAGTAAGCCATTGCAAGACTAAACTAGGAGCGAGTAAATGTGTTGTCAAAAATCTCCAGCTGATGTTTACAATAGGCAAGCATGGGGCAGCAACGGAGCAAGGGGTTGAAGGGGGAGGGGGAAAGGGGGGCTGGAGATGGTGGGGGGTGAAGGGAACTGATAAAAGTGAGAGGGCACGAGGGCTTGGCATCATTTAGGAAGTGAATTAGGTTGAGGCAACATGGTGGTGAGTTTTGACTTGATTTTTGGTGATCATAATTCGTGTTGTGCATTTCGATGGTGGCATTGGTTTTTGACTAACCAAAGTATAATAGATTAAATATATATTTGTTTCTGTTTATGCATGGGGCATTCGGGATTTTCTCGTCGAAAGCTATATTTATTATTTACTTATTTGCCGCGTAATTAAAATTAACACAATTGACTGTTCGAAGTTAGAGGCACTATTTAAGGAGCGGGAGTTTTCCCCATAGACCTCCATCAAGCTTGAACACATATATATATATACTGTATATATATATATATATATATATATATATATATATATTTTTTTTTTAGATTAATTTGTACATTTGTCGGTAAAAAAAAATCCTGGTCGAAGGCCGGTTCCTCTTAACTTACAGGCTCGCTATCGTTCGCCATGATAAAATCGACACCAAAATAGCACGTAGTGTCTTAATATTAGATATGAAATGGGGCAAAAGTTCATATAATCGCCAAACTAATGGGGTGAACGTCATAAAATCTCAAAACGAATGTGGATAACATATGGGAGAAGGGGGACCAGGAAAAAACAAACACCTCCCCTTCACAGTAACCTTGCAATATTATAATGATAAATGTTGCTAAGTGAGAGTACGTGTTTTGTAAATGTTTAATATCGTGTAGGCCTACTTGCAATATGGAAACACTTCTGAAGCATTAACGTAACAAGTTGACATTCAGGAACTCACTGACCTTGAGTATCGATATATCATTATATAAACTGGTTTAGTGCAATCATGGGTGCAATATATACTTAAAGGTTTAAGCTAAACAATAATTATATAGGGTAATAGCCAAATACAGGCTATGCAAATTAGCTATGCTTAACTTCATAATAAATGATCGTGTAAATAAATCAAACGTTATAATGATAGAAATTTGTTAATATTAACTGATTACTACAGATTTAATACTAAAACAATCTATTATATAAACATACCATTTAAGCTATTGTATATTTGCAATACAAAGCGGCTCCTTTCTAATGTGATTGGTTGATTTAGGTCATTCTAAGTGTTGAAAATAGTGCCATGAAAAGTGTGTGTGTGTGTAAGTGTGTGTGTGTGTAAGTGTGTGTGTGTGGTTGTGTAAGTGGACCACATAGCAAATACCAAGTGTCAGGGAGGGGGTGGACCAACAGGGGGTCATTTACGTACAATACCCTGCCACACCAAATGCTTCATAATGGTCACATACTATTTACCGGTACTTTACGGTGCACCACTAAATAACTTGAAACAGTACTACACAAGGCACCTAAAGGTACCTTACTTTTATTTATGAATAGTGAACACGAGGACTTAGTATTTGACACCTTGGCATAATATATATATATATATATATATATATATACATACAGGTATATGAAGATACCGGTAGATAGATATATAAAATAGTGGCAAATAACGTATTAATTCGAACATTAATGTACAACTATGAAACTGAGAATTTCGGTATGGCATGTTCACAATAACTAAAAATAAGTCGTGAATGATGTAGTTAAATTAATATGGACTTACAGAACCAACAGGTGATGGCGGTAAATACTAGTGTTTATGTGGAGCAAGACGCTTATTACAAATCATTACAGGTACGAAGTGTTTGGCGGGTTAAGTCACTTGGCACCCCGGGGTGACTTGCTCATTGGTGGTCAGTTTTATCACAATCATGTTATTTTTCCAAGATATATACATGACAAGGATGGCCGGCAATTATATTTCGAAATAGACCATAAAATAGAAGGAAAGGTATGTGAAAAAAATAAACATACATAAACGTTAAAAATGTACTTAGCTTGGTGCGCCACTGGGATATTTCTAGTTTATTTCCGCCGTCAACAAAGTTGGAGAAGGTTATGTTTTTGTCTCCGTTTGTCTGTCTGTCCGTCTCACTGTAAACAAGATATCTAAACAGTTATGAACCGGTTTGCACGAAATGTTATGGGCAAATAGGATATGCGCCAAGTAAGAAGCGATTTAATTTTGGATGCAATCGGTAGAGCAGCGCATACCACTTCCAGCGTAGGCAGCTCACAAAGTTATTAACAGATTTTCACGAAATTTGTTGGCCACTTAGGATATGCGCCAAGAAAAAAGTTATTCCATTGTGGAGGCGATCGGTAGAGCGCATACCTCCGCCAGCGCAGGCGGAAGTAAGCGGTCTCCCAAGTACCCCTCTATTTTATTTTGAAAATTATGCATAAATTTCACTCTGGCTACCACCAGATGACATTTGCAATTTAGGAAGGATTCGCTTGTATCAATAATCAAGGGATTATGTTGAATTTTTCATAAAATGAGACTCCCTGCAAATGGTTTATGAATCACCATGTTAACCCTTAGAAGAGACGATAATACATTGTTTTCTGTTTTTTGGCTATTATTTAACGATTCTATTCATACGAGAAAGGGTTTATGGAAGTCAGAGGGTTAATTGAGATACTCTACCCTTATAATTCCGACAGATTCATCCTAAATTCTATATAATCGTCTAATGATAGCCAGAAAATACTATCAAACTGTTATTATCATCAAGAGGTTAAAGACTAATGCTGATTTAAAATGATGCAGAGAAGTCAGAGATTTTGTATTCCCAACTGTCTGAACGTACGTCTTTTGTTAGCCTGTGATTCAAGGCTAGGTCCAGAGGTTCATAAATAAGGGACACCAGATGGCGTCAAGCACCATGCTGTCATTTATAAACACATGAGCTGTTTAACGATTACTATGTTCTCAACAAATATATCAAGTTTGGGGATACTCGTAACTTAAGGGGATTGTAGTTTTCATTATAACAATCGGCAATGAGAGTGAAGTGGGATATGTCGGTCCGTAGCAATAGGGAATTATGTAATTGATATAGGAACTGATTGACAACAATCTAATATGAAATTATAATGGTTCACTATATAACTTCATATTGTTAATATAAGTAGTATTAGACTTAGTGCACAGTATTGACAATATTGAAAAACATTATAGCGGTGGAGCCCCTTTTATAAATCACCGTACGTGTCCATGTATTACACAGTACGATCTAATGCAAGTGAGGTTTGATCATTTAAATCAATTTCAACATCTCTAATATTTCAATAGTCTTATATTACCCAAAATTATCAATGTAGGCTACAGGAAATGGTAAAACATCGTAGTTTCATAATATATATTCTAATGGGTTATTATTACTATACTGTAGAACACTCCAGAAATGGGTTATTATTACTATACTGTAGAACACTCCAGAAATGGGTTATTATTACTATACTGTAGAACACTCCAGAAATCTACGGATATCCATATTCGCTTTCACTATCATTACTGGTTACTGAATCGACAAAATATTCCAATTGTTTTTTTTTAAAGTTGTCAGGTAATATCTGTAAGCGAACGACCCTGGTCAAATAGCTGAACACCGATACAATATCTGGTCCGGTAAATGGACTAAACAAATAGAATATTCTTAGTTAGCTACTCATGAAACTATTTGATTTAGTGTCTTACCATACAAAATGAAATAAAAGTCCATCTGTAAGTGAAAGTAAACCCTGCCCGGTACTAACACGTTCATCCAGCGAGTTTCTGTTCTAAGTTGCAGCCTTGTCATACTACGTCTGCTATATTTATAAGTTGCAGCCTTGTCATACTACGTCTGCTATATTTATAAGTTGCAGCCTTGTCATACTACGTCTGCTATATTTATAAGTTGCAGGCTTGTCATACTACGTCTGCTATATTTATAAGTTGCAGGCTTGTCATACTACGTCTGCTATATTTATAAGTTGCAGCCTTGTCATACTACGTCTGCTATATTTATAAGTTGCAGGCTTGTCATACTACGTCTGCTATATTTATAAGTTGCAGCCTTGTCATACTACGTCTGCTATATTTATAAGTTGCAGGCTTGTCATACTACGTCTGCTATATTTATAAGTTGCAGCCTTGTCATACTACGTCTGCTATATTTATAAGTTTCAGGCTTGTCATACTACGTCTGCTATATTTATAAGTTGCAGGCTTGTCATACTACGTCTGCTATATTTCAGCGCAATATTTCTACCTATATATTTTAACCCCTTGAGGATTATGACACGTTTTGACAGTTTATTCGAACATTAGACGATTTTATGGATCTGAGGACGGATCTGTGAGAATTAAAAGGATTAAAACTATTGCAATTCACCCTCAGCATTCCATATACCCTCCGTAAGCTGAATATAATCGTCAAATAATCGCCAGAATAAACTGTCAAATGCGTCATGATCCTCAAAGGGTTAAATTTGCAAGGTTGGGTATGCAGCATACGTCTGTAACCCTCGAAATGCAACCCGAGGCTTTGTTGTAGTAAAAGTCTACCTGCTAAACTAAAATCACCTCGGTACGATGGGGGGTCACCTGTTTTTTTTTAAATCTTTCTCTCCTTTTCTCTCTTTCCCTGGCTTGTATCCATTCGGCCCCATTCAGCCAACTGATTTAGGACATTTATCCCCATCCAGGTGTCGATTTCTTCGTGGCGAGCGATAGCGAGCCAGTATTGTATGGAGAAATTCGGCTTCGCCGGAGAAATGTTTCTATCAAAAATTTACAAATTTAGCTTGCTGTCAAAACAAAAAATATATGTGCTGGCTCGCTACTGCTCGCCAGGAAGAAATTGACACCTGGATGAGGGTAAACGTCTTAAAACGGTAGGCTGAATAGGGTCGAATGGATACATGCCAAAGCGAGAGGGAGAGAAAGAAAAAAAAAGCGAGGTGGGCTCCTTTAAGAAACACGGAGACAACTCAAAATTATCTCCCCAAATAATAACTTGCAAACTATACCCTGTTTTATATAGGTAGGCCAAAAGCCTTAAGCAATAACCTCTATAACTCATAAACAACTAAAGTGATCGAGCTAATACGTCTACCATTTGGGAAGAGTCCGCCAGGGAATAGGCGTGGAAATATACAACCCATTTGTTCTAGCCCGTTTTGAGTTACAGAGAATAGAGGTAACGATTTCTAGTCTACCCGGCAACTTCTATTCGCATTTTCTAAAACATACTTAAATAACATTATGTAAACCTTACTATAATATATTACAATATTAGTAAAATATGATAAAATAATAAAATATATCACCATAATAATATAATATAGTATACAGTATATATCTAATATATCACCATAATAATATATCACCATAATAATATATCACCATAATAATATAATATAGTATACAGTATATATCTAATATATCACCATAATAATATATCACCATAATAATATATCACCATAATAATATAATATAGTATACAGTATATATCTAATTGTCCAAACCAGAACAAAAATAGTCCAAAATGTAGCCTTAATAAACGTGCGGATCAAATATTACCGCGAAAGTCTGCGGTGTAAATCCAGTACCGGTATTCATTAAGTATATACCGTGCCCATTATAGACCTGTCGACCCCATCACTGTATATGCTATAGTTCATTAAGTATATACCGTGCCCATTATAGACCTGTCGACCCCATCACTGTATATGCTATAGTTCATTAAGTATATACCGTGCCCATTATAGACCTGTCGACCCCATCACTGTATATGCTATAGTTGATTCTAACTGTCCTACAACTTTCACACCCAAGCCAAGTTTGGAATCTGGTAGCTAATTATCTGGCACTCAATTAATAATAAAACAAAACAACTCCTTAGCTGACTTGATGACTGGTAACGGAGTAAGCGAGGCCAATATGTTCTGTGATCATTTATTACTGATATTCCACATTAACCTAATTAGTACGGTGACGCATTTTTAACCTTTGGGGGATTATAGCGCATTTTGACAGTTTATTCTGGCTAACATTAGACGATTTTATACAGTTTAGGAAGGATCTATGGGAATGATAAGGGTAAAGGCTATCTAAAATAACCCTCTGACTTCCATATACCTTTCCTATTTTGAATAAAATCGTCTAATAATGGCCAGCAAACAGAGAAGAAATGTGTCCTCGGATAGTAAATGGGTCAATTAGAATCTCCTGCTTATTTGACACAAAATAAGGTAACTAAGATGAAAGTTATTGCAGCAGTTGACCTTGACCTTTGAACTTTACCTCTGATCAATGTTGGTCAAGTGAGATCCACATGACCGGTGTGACACCTCAAATATAAATGTCATCAGGTTTAGAGAGTGAAAAGTTGAACTGCTTCTTGAGATTGATGACCTTGACCTTAATCTGTCCAGACTCGATTTACTGTCAAACAAGTTCGGCTCTAATGTGATAGCAAATTTGAAATGTCATATTTTAAAAGACACGTACAGTTGCCCACATAAGTTCTGTTCCTCTTTGTGATCTTATGTATGTATATACAGTATATACAGTATATACAGTATATATATACTCGGGCACATACTACATTGCTGAGGGTGGCCGACTCGAGACTTATACATGGAAATATAATGCGCATGATTGAATTACGAGTGTAGTTTCTTATGCAGGGGTTAATTCAACTGACTAGTCAACTGATAATTAATAGAAACCACACTCGCAAGGTTAAGGCCTTGGGTTTGAACAAAACATAAAAACACAAACAATACGCTCAATGTATCAGAGTGAGAGCTGAGCGATCTCTGCCATACCCATAGCTTACTCTGACTGTTCCTTTTACTGATATATCTTCTAGATCTCAAGTGACGGCGTCTTTTCCGTGGATCGACCTCCCTACTGCCAACCAAAAAGTTGGCAGATTGGGAGCCAAAGCGTCACATTTTTCCCTTGCCCCTCAACTTTCCCTTCATAATTGCTGAGGGGCACAGGGCCTTGGGTGGGGCTTTGGTTTCCCGGGCGTTTCCGCGCCATCCTCAGCTCCCTGCCTTAGAGTGGCTTCGGTCACCTGGGTTTTGTTAGTGGTAAGCAGGGAGGGTTTTGTGGGGGCACTCTATGGCCTTGGCCTTGCTCGGGACCTTGGGGCTGTTCGGCCAGGCAGCCTGGGGAACAACAACAACAACAACAACAACCTTTCATACTAATTTTACTCTCCATGCATTAACTCACAGCGAGGAACAGAACTTATGTGGTCAACTGTACCTTAATGTAGCATACTGATTGTATGATCGTTAACATAAAAGGTAATTTGTTTTGTTCACACACAGACACACACACACACACGCACGTTATCCTACACGTAGTCTCACCATTGCATTTGCGTATGCAATATGGCGGGAACTCAGGAACCTCACGTTGCTAAAGGCCGCATGTGACCTCGTAGTCAAGGTAGAATAAGCATTGTACTGTACCTGCAGTAGGGTAAGAAATAATGTAGTACTGTATTTCAGCCTCACGACTGCAAGAGAACAACAACAACACACACACACACACACACACACATTACCAAACAGGCTTAAACAATAATTGTGCTAACCTATACCATTCTAGAGTAATAGAGTAGTCCAATTTCTATGTACCAAACTCTCTCCATGTTGAATGAATGAATGAATGAATATAGACAAGGTGGGTGAAGGTGAAAGAAGGGAAGTTTTTATTGGTTAAGTAGGAGAGACAGTGGTAATAGTGAGAGAAATAGGGTGTCGCGTCTCCGTGTTCTCTGCTCCCTTGTAAATATAGAAAAGTTGGTCATTGCAGAGATCATTAATGCCTAACACCACCAATAGGCTTACCATGGAAATTTTTCACCTAATATGGATCAATAGCGGTTAAGGGGAGTCACCATTTTTTGTTTTATCTTTCTCTCCTTTTCTCTCGTTCCCTGGCTTGTATCCATTCGGCCCCATTCAGCCAACTGTTTAACGACGTTTATCCCCATCCAGGTGTCGATTTCTTCCTGGCGAGCGATAGCGATAGCCAACATTATATGGAGAAATCCGGCTTCGCCGGAGAAATTTTTCTATCGAAAAATTTACAAATTTAGCTTGATGTCAAAACAAATATATATATATATATATATATATACCGGTATATATATATATATATATATATATATATATATATACCGGTATATATATATATATAATTATATATACATATACTGTATATATGCTGGCTCGCTACCGCTCGCCAGGAAAATATTGACACCTGGATGGGGGTAAATGTCTTTAAACAGTAGGCTCAATGGGGCCGAATGGATGCAAGCCAAAGAGAGGGAGAGAAAGAGAAAAAAAGCGACGTGGGCTCCACCTCCTTTACGTAGGGCACGTGGTACCCGTCTTGCAACTCATTCCCACCCCTACTCTGTGCAACTCTCCAACCCAAGAGTGAAACGTTACTCTCAAACTTTCTTCTACTCAACATCTGAGCTCTGGAACTCTCTCCCAGAATCGGTCTTTCCCTCTTCCTATGACTTAAATTGCTTCAAACTCTGTGTGTCCAGGCATTTTGGCTCGAACGTCCCTTGATTTTGGCCCTGTCACTCTTTCAACTATGGGGGAGGCACTCGCTATAGGCAGTTGTGCCTTTTGCCTCCCTCAATCACATAGAAAAAAAAAAAAAAAAAAAAAAAAAACAGAAGGCAAACTCAAACTCTCTAAGCAATATATAATTCATTCATGTATAAGTAGTGCAGTATATATATATATATATATATACTCTTTTGTAGTGAAAGGTTTAACTTGAAATCATAGTCAGGCTTTCACTTTCATTAACATAGCTACTACAATATAACATTTAACATGGATTTACTAACAGCTTTGTCTAGACTCTAGTCTAATTAAGCCATATAACTAAACCAGTCTTACAGTGGATGGCTGAACTACGTCTTGTTCTGACTACCAGTCATTATTTTATTATCTGTTTTTATTTAGTCAAGGAAGAACCTATTTGAAGTAACATTTAGGGTTAGAAGATTGATAAAAATACACTCGGAAAATTTGACAGAATGAATATAAACACCATATGAGGAGGAGCACTTTATGGACAACGCTTCACATATAAACACCATATGAGGAGGAGCACTTTATGGACAACGCTTCGCATATAAACACCATATGAGGAGGAGCACTTTATGGACAACGCTTCACATATAAACACCATATGAGGAGGAGCACTTTATGGACAACGCTTCACATATAAACACCATATGAGGAGGAGCACTTTATGGACAACACTTCACATATAAACACCATATGAGGAGGAGCACTTTATGGACAACGCTTCACATATAAACACCATATGAGGAGGAGCACTTTATGGACAACGCTTCACATAATTATAAACACCATATGAGGAGGAGCACTTTATGGACAACGCTTCACATATAAACACCATATGAGGAGGAGCACTTTATGGACAACACTTCACATATAAACACCATATGAGGAGGAGCACTTTATGGACAACGCTTCACATATAAACACCATATGAGGAGGAGCACTTTATGGACAACGCTTCACATATAAACACCATATGAGGAGGAGCACTTTATGGACAACGCTTCACATATAAACACCATATGAGGAGGAGCACTTTATGGACAACGCTTCACATATAAACACCATATGAGGAGGAGCACTTTATGGACAACGCTTCACATATAAACACCATATGAGGAGGAGCACTTTATGGACAACGCTTCACATATAAACACTATATGAGGAGGAGCACTTTATGGACAACGCTTCACATATAAACACCATATGAGGAGGAGCACTTTATGGACAACGCTTCACATATAAACACCATATGAGGAGGAGCACTTTATGGACAACGCTTCACATATAAACACCATATGAGGAGGAGCACTTTATGGACAACGCCTCACATATAAACACCATATGAGGAGGAGCACTTTATGGACAACGCTTCACATATAAACACCATATGAGGAGGAGCACTTTATGGACAACGCTTCACATATAAACACCATATGAGAGGAGCACTTTATGGACAACGCTTCACATATAAACACCATATGAGGAGGAGCACTTTATGGACAACGCTTCACATATAAACACCATATGAGGAGGAGCACTTTATGGACAACGCTTCACATAATTATAAACACCATATGAGGAGGAGCACTTTATGGACAACGCTTCACATAATTATAAACACCATATGAGGAGGAGCACTTTATGGACAACGCTTCACATATAAATACCATATGAGGAGGAGCACTTTATGGACAACGCTTCACATAATTATAAACACCATATGAGGAGGAGCACTTTATGGACAACGCTTCACATATAAACACCATATGAGGAGGAGCACTTTATGGACAACGCTTCACATATAAACACCATATGAGGAGGAGCACTTTATGGACAACGCTTCACATAATTATAAACACCATATGAGGAGGAGCACTTTATGGACAACGCTTCACATATAAACACCATATGAGGAGGAGCACTTTATGGACAACGCTTCACATATAAACACCATATGAGGAGGAGCACTTTATGGACAACGCTTCACGTATAAACACCATATGAGGAGGAGCACTTTATGGACAACGCTTCACGTATAAACACCATATGAGGAGGAGCACTTTATGGACAACGCTTCACATATAAACACCATATGAGGAGGAGCACTTTATGGACAACGCTTCACATATACTGTAGCTTCAACATGATAAAGCTATATGCGAAACGTTGTCAATAAAGTGTTCCTCCTCATATGCTGTTTATATTCAATCAGGATTGGAGAAGCATGTTTTTGCCTTTCTGTATCTATAGGTCCATTCTAAGCTGAATAAAATCGTATAGTGTAAGCCAGAATTGAATCAATTCTCGTCATGGGATCGACGAGGTTTATAACCCCGTGAGGATCATGACGTATTTTGACTGTTTATTCTGGATATTACTAAACGATTTTATAAGTATGTATTATGGATGTAGCGGAATCGGGATGTTGCAGATTCATAAGCTATTAATTAATATTTGTGTTGCAGTAGGTCATTACATTAGTTTACAGTACATCACAGTTAGTTAAGCTCAGTTTTGTGATAGTACGTCAGGTCAGGGCAGGTGAAGGTATTGAGGGATAAGCCTTTACAACGGCACCTCGTATCTACTTTTCGAAGCGTGTTGAGAGGGGAGAAAGGGTGTTAGAGATAGAGGAAGCTGTTGGAGTGGCTTTGTTGTGCGTGTTATTATTCTGTAGATGGTGATGGTAATGATATTGAGGGAAGCCTTTACAACGGTACCTTGTATCTACTTCACGAGGAGTGTTGAGAGGGTAGAAGCTAGGGTGTTGGAGAAAAAGGAAGCTGTTAGAGTAGCTTTGATATGGGTGTTATCAGTCTGTATACGTCGTCCAAGTTTCCCCGATTGGGTGCGACCATATAAAACACGCTAGGCCGATATTAAGTTGGCAATAGTGCTGCCAGTTCCATGACCGCAACTCTCAGGGAATCATTTTAACAGTGTAATGTTTATGGTACCTGTTCAAAAAATGACCAGTAGCCTACCAGGTAGATTCCGGTGTAGGTGTGTTCATACTGGCAGGTAAGGAGGTTAATGTGAGTAACCTGGATATTAATTGGTAGTTTGGTTCTGATCTAAATGAAAGTGATCCGTTCCCTCTCTCTCTCTCTCTCTCTCTCTCTCTTTATGGGAACATAGGGATCGCAACATATATGTGGTCATCGTAACTAAGCATATATACCTTTCACTCTCCCTCACACACACACACACACACATATATATATATATATATATATATATATATATATATATATATATATATATATATATATATATATAAATATATATATATATATATAGATATATATATAAATATATATATATATTGTATATAAAACGAGGGGCGGTCAATTTACATCAATGCACCACCTTCAAAATAAATAACAGGATCCCATAATAAAATTCGCAATCATAACATCACTTAAATACAAAACAAAAAATAAGATCTTTTGTTAGTTGTCTTCCTTTGTATATTAATTACCCATCGTACATTATAACCAAGGCTGTTCGTCACATCCATCACCCGCTCAGACTAACAACAATGAAGGCATAAATCTCAATACATCTGCATACTCCAGCTTCCTCGTAATTTTGACCCTCGTGCTTCCCATACATCACAAAACACACACACACACACACACACACATCTACCTATTTTCCAACACTATGATAAATTAGCTTAAGGAAGCCCACCTCGCTTTTTTTCTCTTTCTCTCCCTCTATCTTTGACTTGTATCCATTCAGCCCCATTCAGCGCTTTAAAACGTATACCCCCATCCAGGTGTCAATATTTTCCTGGCGAGCGGTAGCGAGCCAGCATATATATTTTGTTGTTTTGACAGCAAGCTGAATTTGTAAATGTTTCGATAGAAAAATTTCTCCGGCGAAGCCGGATTAATATAATCCTCTCCATACAATGCTGGCTCGCTATCGCTCGCCAGGAAGAAATCGACACCTGGATAGGAATAAACGTCTTAAAACAGTAGGCTGAATGGGGCCGAATGGATAAAAGCAAGGGAAAGCGAGAAAAGGAGAGAAAGATAAAAAAAAAACGGTGACCCCCTCAACCCTTTCAGTGACTCAGAGCATGGGAGTCGTGTTGGCTAGGAGGATGTTAGGGTCATTTTAGCACAGCTGGGCGATATTATTTAGGGCAGATATTTATTGATTTGTTTATGGATTTATTGTTTTATTATCCTTTTAGTTTCCTCCCTAGACCTCCATTAAGATTAAACAAAAATACACCCAATACTCCCTAGAGATAAATACACCCAATACTCCCTAGAGATAAATTTTTGCATTTCCGGTAGAAAAATGCCCTTCCTTCTAAATTGCAGGCTTGTTATCGTTCACCAGGAAAAAATTGCATATAGGCCTAATCGTCTAATGACAACCAGAATAAACTGTCAAAGTGAGTCATATTGTTCAAAGGGTTAATTTTAGTTTTCAAAATAAACTAACAGAAAACGGTCCTAAAACGGCACACTATACCTTATCGTCCACCATTTGCACATTGCACACTTCATAATGACCTATTAATGACCTCTGGTATTAGGTTTATTGCATATTGGTATCTTTATCGTGTGTGTGTGTGTGTGTGTGTGTGTGTGGGTGGCTGTGTTGGGTGTGATTACGTGAGTGTGTATGCATAATAATAAATAAATAATAATTATCGGTTTATTGTTCACTTGCAGCTGTGATGTTTACAATGCTTAATCTGCCTTAACTACGAGGTCACATGCGATCTTTGACGATCGTGAGGTACCGAGCTACCACCATAGTACATACGCAGATGCACTAGTGAGAGAACGTGTAGGCTAACACAAGCTGATAGTTGAACAGCCTGGCTAGGGAGGTAAATGGAGTGCGGGAGGGGGGTTGGGTAGGTGGGTGCGGCTCTGCCAAGTTACGATTTGCTGGGGTGGTTGAGAAATATAATATGTGCGGCAAACTGTACAGTACACTCGGTACAGTACGGTACACTCATAACTATTGTAATATGTGCGGCACACTGTACAGTACACTCGGTACAGTACGGTACACTCATAACTATTGTAATATGTGCGGCAAACTGTACAGTACACTCGGTACAGTACGGTACACTCATAACTATTGTAATATGTGCGGCACACTGTACAGTACACTCGGTACAGTACGGTACACTCATAACTATTGTAATATGTGCGGCACACTGTACAGTACACTCGGTACAGTACGGTACACTCATAACTATTGTAATATGTGCGGCACACTGTACAGTACACTCGGTACAGTACGGTACACTCATAACTATTGTAATATGTGCGGCACACTGTACAGTACACTCGGTACAGTACGGTACACTCATAACTATTGTAATATGTGCGGCACACTGTACAGTACACTCGGTACAGTACGGTACACTCATAACTATTGTAATATGTGCGGCACACTGTACAGTACACTCGGTACAGTACGGTACACTCATAACTATTGTAATATGTGCGGCACACTGTACAGTACACTCGGTACAGTACGGTACACTCATAACTATTGTAATATGTGCGGCACACTGTACAGTACACTCGGTACAGTACGGTACACTCATAACTATTGTAATATGTGCGGCAAACTGTACAGTACACTCGGTACAGTACGGTACACTCATAACTATTGTAATATGTGCGGCACTGTACAATACACTCGGTACAGTACGGTACACTCATAACTATTGTAATATGTGCGGCACACTGTACAGTACACTCGGTACAGTACGGTACACTCATAACTATTGTAATATGTGCGGCACACTGTACAGTACACTCGGTACAGTACGGTACACTCATAACTATTGTAATATGTGCGGCACACTGTACAGTACACTCGGTACAGTACGGTACACTCATAACTATTGTAATATGTGCGGCACACTGTACAGTACACTCGGTACAGTACGGTACACTCATAACTATTGTAATATGTGCGGCACACTGTACAGTACACTCGGTACAGTACGGTACACTCATAACTATTGTAATATGTGCGGCACACTGTACAGTACACTCGGTACAGTACGGTACACTCATAACTATTGTAATATGTGCGGCACACTGTACAGTACACTCGGTACAGTACAGTACACTCATAACTATTGTAATATGTGCGGCACACTGTACAGTACACTCGGTACAGTACGGTACACTCATAACTATTGTAATATGTGCGGCACACTGTACAGTACACTCGGTACAGTACGGTACACTCATAACTATTGTAATATGTGCGGCACACTGTACAGTACACTCGGTACAGTACGGTACACTCATAACTATTGTAATATGTGCGGCAAACTGTACAGTACACTCGGTACAGTACAGTACACTCATAACTATTGTAATATGTGCGGCAGACTGTACAGTACACTCGGTACAGTACGGTACACTCATAACTATTGTAATATGTGCGGCACACTGTACAGTACACTCGGTACAGTACGGTACACTCATAACTATTGTAATATGTGCGGCACACTGTACAGTACACTCGGTACAGTACGGTACACTCATAACTATTGTAATATGTGCGGCACACTGTACAGTACACTCGGTACAGTACGGTACACTCATAACTATTGTAATATGTGCGGCACACTGTACAGTACACTCGGTACAGTACGGTACACTCATAACTATTATAATATGTGCGGCACACTGTACAGTACACTCGGTACAGTACGGTACACTCATAACTATTGTAATATGTGCGGCACACTGTACAGTACACTCGGTACAGTACGGTACACTCATAACTATTGTAATATGTGCGGCACACTGTACAGTACACTCGGTACAGTACGGTACACTCATAACTATTGTAATATGTGCGGCACACTGTACAGTACACTCGGTACAGTACGGTACACTCATAACTATTGTAATATGTGCGGCAAACTGTACAGTACACTCGGTACAGTACGGTACACTCATAACTATTGTAATATGTGCGGCACACTGTACAGTACACTCGGTACAGTACGGTACACTCATAACTATTGTAATATGTGCGGCACACTGTACAGTACACTCGGTACAGTACGGTACACTCATAACTATTGTAATATGTGCGGCACACTGTACAGTACACTCGGTACAGTACGGTACACTCATAACTATTGTAATATGTGCGGCACACTGTACAGTACACTCGGTACAGTACGGTACACTCATAACTATTGTAATATGTGCGGCAAACTGTACAGTACACTCGGTACAGTACGGTACACTCATAACTATTGTAATATGTGCGGCACACTGTACAGTACACTCGGTACAGTACGGTACACTCATAACTATTGTAATATGTGCGGCACACTGTACAGTACACTCGGTACAGTACGGTACACTCATAACTATTGTAATATGTGCGGCACACTGTACAGTACACTCGGTACAGTACGGTACACTCATAACTATTGTAATATGTGCGGCACACTGTACAGTACACTCGGTACAGTACGGTACACTCATAACTATTGTAATATGTGCGGCACACTGTACAGTACACTCGGTACAGTACGGTACACTCATAACTATTGTAATATGTGCGGCACACTGTACAGTACACTCGGTACAGTACGGTACACTCATAACTATTGTAATATGTGCGGCACACTGTACAGTACACTCGGTACAGTACGGTACACTCATAACTATTGTAATATGTGCGGCACACTGTACAGTACACTCGGTACAGTACGGTACACTCATAACTATTGTAATATGTGCGGCACACTGTACAGTACACTCGGTACAGTACGGTACACTCATAACTATTGTAATATGTGCGGCACACTGTACAGTACACTCGGTACAGTACGGTACACTCATAACTATTATAATATGTGCGGCACACTGTACAGTACACTCGGTACAGTACGGTACACTCATAACTATTGTAATATGTGCGGCACACTGTACAGTACACTCGGTACAGTACGGTACACTCATAACTATTATAATATGTGCGGCACACTGTACAGTACACTCGGTACAGTACGGTACACTCATAACTATTCGTGGACTTCACCTATTTCTATTTTTGAAAGTATATCTCTGGAAACGAATTTATGACTATCATTTTCTATACATCATCTACACGACTATAGATACTATTTATTAAAAATCCAGATACAGTAAATATGATTGCATAAATATAAACATAGAGGGCCCACGAATTCATATGTGTGGGCGAGAGACTATGGTATCCAAGTGTACATCGTAATTGTTGCATTTTGAGAGTTTAGGAGTAAAGTTGGTTGGTGGAGAGAACATAATAATTAATTCTGGTTCAGTAGTAGTTTATCGAGAGGCCTTCCCTAGGGTTAAGCGCCCCATTAATTACTATTTCCATTCACCTATTCATAGCCTCCGATAGTGCAGTTGGAATGAATGTACTATACAGTCACGAGCAAAAATACTGCGACACCAACCAAATCATTTTCGCCCCTTTGTCTCCAAAGGTATTGCAAAGCTTTGTATTCAAACTCACAATTATTTCTGTATTTCATTCTAGCTACCGTCAAACAATTTTTTTCAGCTTAGTATAAACCCCTAGTGATGAAGGAGTTGACGTTATCTGGCTGATGTCGCAGCATTTATGCTCGTGACTATACATGCTAAGATTTGTATGCAGGATTCGAAACTGCATAATAAATCGTAGGCTTGTGCTGCATTTTTTAACTGTCTTCGTGGCGCAATGCATAAGCGTGTTGATTTTCGGTGTGAGCGTCCTGGGTTCGAATCTCTGGACTGCCACATGTGTTTGTTAATTTAATTAATCGAGTTTTGGAGTAAAGTTGGTTGGTGGAGAGAACATAATAATTATATGTATTACTAGCTGAAAGGTAGAACACATAGACTGATTTAATTGAGAACTCGAATTGTACAGTTGTAAAGGATAAGTCCATCCGTTATATTTTAATGCAATACAAGAATTTTCCAGTCGACCTTGGCCATCCATGAATGGAGCAACAATCATATGCACGCAAGTTATTTACTTATTTTTATTGTATAATGTATTTATTTATATATTTACAAATCACTAAGTTTCTGTGTTTTTATATACGATTAACGGGATATTGTGTTTTCAATGTAAACTTCCCTTGGTGCATTCTCTTATACTTAACGTAAACATTTCATATACCCTATTCATTATACTCCATACCGTACTTTTTACAGTATATATATATAAATATATATAAAATTATTATTATTATTATTATTTTTTCTATATCTTATGAAGGAGACAAAAGGCAGGTTGCCTGTCACGAGTGCCTTCCCCAAAGCCGAAAGAGTGACAGGACCGAATTCAAGGGACGGTGGGAGCTCGAAATGCCTGGACACACAAAGTTTAAAGCAGCTTAACTCATAAGATGAAGGAAAGATTGATTGAGGGAGAGAGTTCCAGAGTTCACTTGTTGAGTAGAAGGAAGACTGAGAACATTTGTCAATTCTTGGGTTGGAGAGCTGAACAGAATATGAGTGGGATTGTGCTGAAAGGCTGGTGCCTCGCACTCGCTGCAAGGGAGGGGGTATGCACTGAGAGAGCTCTGAAGAACATTGATTGTTGTAATAGCGATAGAAGAGTAAAAGAGATGAAATATTATGGCGTTTAGGAAGAGATTGTAGGGAACTAGTAAGAGGAAGTGAGTTGATGAGACGAAATGCTTTGAACTCTACTCTTTCGAGAAGTGCAGTATGGGTGGAGCCTCCCCAACCATACAAACAATACTCAATACTGGGAGGTTTGACGTACCTCCCAACCTACCAAATAGGAAAACCTACTATTTGGTAGTAGTCTTGGAAAATCCAACGTCAAGGCTATTAACCTAATTGCAATGACGACTTGTCTATTTTGACTACTATGTCGTCATTCCAACCGCGGTTAAAAAGAAAACGTCTAGAGTCTACTCCTTATCTTGCTCTAGGAGACGTTGTACATTAACCCAAACTACCACCGAAGGTGAAAAAAGCATAGAAGAGAAGAAAAAGGGGTTTACCTTAGTTACCGCTTAAGGCCCATCCTGTCACCCTGTGTTCCGTCATGTGCAGATCCCTGTCGAACGTGCGCATGAGCGACCCTCTCTTGTCATCACATCTCACGTCAGCAGAAGAACGCGGATGGGCAGGGGTCCGGCGTGAGGGAGGGTATTATGTACGTTGGATTTTCCAAGACTACTACCAAATAGTAGGTTTTCCTATTTGGTAGGTTGGGAGGTAAGTCAAACCTCCCAATTTGTTAGTAGTCTTGGCAAATCCAACGTCAAGGCTGCATAACAAATAGGAGGAGGACATCCAAGCCCCACCTACCAAAAAAACCAATGCATAAAACAAAATTACGAATGACAAAGACACAATTTAACAAGAGAGTTTAATAAAAGAGTGAAAAACTGAGGAGTAGCTAAAAAGAACAGTTTTAACACATGCCCGTCATTCATAGTAATGCAAAAACATAGACTTGTCTGAAACCAAAAAGGTACTGTACCCAAAATCCCTTTTCTTCACAAACCAACAAAAAAACACTGAACACAAGAACAAAACACAATTTTTTCAATGTGGCAAAAACACTTATGTACTGGAACAATACATAATGCCAAACTTGCAATCCAGTGTTGCAAACCCATACACCCCCCCCCCCCCCCCTTTGTAAAAAAAACAAAGGAAAAGAACGAGGGACAAGGGGGGAAGACCAGGGATCTTCGCCAGAGCACCAGGAAACACGACCCCCGAGAGCAATCACCGGCCGAGGGGGTCGAACACTGGACACGGAGAGGTAGGAGGAGATGAAGGAATTGATAGAAGACCACAAAACCGCTGAGGCGAAGGCAGGGAAGGATCGATGTGGCAGGAACCGGAAGGAGGCAGCAAAGGATCTGACATCGCGCGCAGAAACCCCTACAAACAGGGTGACGGGCACGAACGGTCCGACAAACGTGGCGGCCCAGCTGCACCTGCTAGAGCCTCCCACCTGTCCGAGGAGACACCCACACAGCAGTACCCGAAGGCGGCGCCACAGACGCAACAGAGGAGTGCAAGGCTGACACCGGGCACAACACATGGCGAGGATGCCCACGCCGTAAAGCCTGGACGGCGAAAGGCTGGAAAACGGGGGCCTCCCTCCCATGCGTGGTAACAAAAGGTGGGGAGGAGGCGAACGAGACGCCATGCAAGGACGGGGAGAATCGCACGCAGTCCCGGGGCCGTGACAATGCCGCTAGTGCAGACACCCGATCCCCAGTGGCCAGAGCGACAAGGAAGAGTGGACGCCCGAGCAACGGAACCGGCGTAGCGGCCCTTGTATACGTGGGGGAAGCCAGAAGGACCAGAGCCCGCCCCAGATCCCACAGCGGAGGGACCTGGTGCGGAGGCGGTCGATCCCGGAAGGCAGCCGTCAGGAAGGAATCCAGCACCTGTGGCGGAACGACCAGCCCAGCGACGGACCCAAAGAACCCCCCGGACGGCAGACAAGTGGGTACGTATAGCGTCGACTGGAAAGCGACGTGTACGGAAGAGGTGAAACAAGGAGCGTAGGACGAGGGAAGGAGAGCCAACTGGCAGGCGAGTGGCCTGTAGCCACCTAGTAAAAGACCTCCAGCGGGACCCGTAAGTCCCCCAAGGAGAAGACGGCCAGGAACGCTGCAGGAAGTCAGTCAGGGCACGGCCGGGGACCGGGAGCCACCGTGCCTCATGAACAAGCACGATGCGAAGGCCAAAGAGGTCCGCAGGACCCCAACCTAGCCCAAGTGGAAGCCGGAGACAGGTAGAGGGACCGGACTCGGGCACCACCGCGGCAACCGGGCGGACCAAGTCCGTGCCGGCCACAGAGGCGCGAGGAGCCAGACGCAGCAGTGGTACAGCCGCAGCTTCGCGAGGACTGGGCACATCAACAGCGCGTCTGGTGGCGGAAAGATGGATATCGACCGCCACCTGTACCAGGCGACCATGAAAGCGTCCGGACCCCCCCCCCGGAGCGCGAGGCCGGAGGGAGAGGTCCAGAGGCAACTGGCGCGGCACCCCCGATGCGAACAAGGCGACCTCCGGAACACCTCAGGAAGCCGCGAGGTCGGCGAACACAGTCCGTTTCATCGCCCATTCTACAAGAACGCCCTGCCCTCTCGACAGGGCGGCCGCCCAAAGGGTGGCAGGCCCGGGCAGGGAGGAGGCATGCAAGGAGAAGGGGTGTCGGTCCGCGAGGAAGAACAACTCCACCGAGACCCCCAATAGAGTCAACGACCTGGAGGACCCCCGCATAAGGAAACAGGGGACAGCTTGTCTGAGTGTCCAACCCGAAGGCCACCGACTTACCCCGAAGGGCCAGCGCGTGGTCCCGCAGGAAGAACAAAGGAACCAACAATCCGAGGTCATAGACGGGTAAGAGGAGGGAGACCCACCCATCTGCCGGGAAGTGGACGGCCCAGGTTCGATTGGGAACCTCACCCAACCTCGCTCGACGTATCTGTGGTTACCCAGACCGTCGGCGGGGGGGGGGGCGGTCCAGGGCACAGCCGCAGAGAGCGAGCCCCGAGCAACCCAGCGACCGAAGCGTCGGCGAACGGTACGCGGGAGCGGCAGGAGCCGATCCATAGGGGCAACGGAAACACCGCGGTGCCCATGAGGAGGAGGCGGCGGAGCCAGAGGCTCCCTAAGGTAAGGGGCAGAGCGGCCCAATGCAGCGAACCCACGAACGAGTCCCAGAGCCACCCCGGGAGGGAGACCGAGTGCAACACGGCGAGGACCGTCCACCGAAGGTGCACCGCGGCCGGCAGACCCCGGGTCACCGTAGCGCCGGACAAAACCCATGCGAGACCGACCCATGGCACGACACGCGACGGGGTCAAGCGTGACTTGGGAACATCGAAGGGGAACCCTAACCGTGCGATGTTGCGAACGACTGTGAGGGCGTCGCCAATGCACAGGCCTAGGGCGTCGGAAACTACCAACCAAACGGCCAAGGAAAACAGGAGCTGGAGCCCGCTCCTGAGGAGAGGACCCAGAGCCTGCCCCACCAGTGCGGAGAAGATCTGCGGCGCGATGTGGAGACCGAAGGGAAGGCCGTCGAACAGGAACACACTATCGGAAGTCCGAACGGCCAAGAATCGCTGGAAGCGAGGATGGAGAGGAACGAGCCAAGACACATCCTGGAGGGCCAGCGACACTACCCACGACAGAGGGCACAGGGCCAGGCGTACCAGGGGTACCGGCAGCATCCGAAACCGTGTGTGCACGAAGTGCCCGTTGAGGGCCGACAGATCCACCACCGGTCGCATCGCGTCGCAGGTCGGCGACGGAACCAGAAAGACACGGGAGAGGAAAACCGGGTGACCGGCGGTCAACTCCCTCGACGCTACCCAGCTCGGGCATGGAAGTGAACACGTGGGCCACCTCTGAAGAGATGGGCCGTTGTCGGTGACAAGAGCGGAGTGGGGGTCTGGACGTCCACCTCCAGGTGAGACCCCTCCGCGCAACCCGCCGCCCCCAACGTCCCTCGCGGCTACCGAGGGGCGCAAGGGCGAAAACAACCCGATGGAGCACCCGAGAGGAGGGGAGCGACTCGGTACTCCCAGGCGAGAAGGAGAACAAGGAGGCCGACCCATAGAACTACACATTGTGTTGACGTGGAGGTACCCCCGGTACGGGCCGTGCGGGCATGAGCGCCACGTTGACCTCCTCTACCCCCGCCCCCCCCAACCTCGTCGAAAAGGGCGGGCCACCCCAACCCCAGGCCGGCGCGGGGCTGACCCCTTCGAAGGGCGGCCGGAAGTGGAAGGCCGGCCAGCCCCGACACAGAGGGGATGAAAGGGGCAAGAACAGAAGTGCGAGGCGGAACCGATGCACTGGCCAGCAACGTCCCAGTCCTGCGCCCGTGCAAGGCGGCAGCACTTGCAGCAGCACCCCGAAGAGGACCGGCAGAAGGACGGGACTGAGAAGACCCCACGCGCGGCACAGCGCGTCGGTGCGTGACGTAAGCAGGGTCCGTAACGACACAGCGCGGCGTCGGGTGGCGGAAGCAGGGGCCGCCGACAGAGAAGCGTAGCATTCCCAAGCATCCTGCGTAAAAAACCCCGACGTATATAGCGCAGAGTACAACAAACCCTGACGAAGAACCAAGGGGGCCGGCCGGCAGAACGAAGACCGTACCGTCGTGCGGTGCCGAGTTGCCGCGCACAAAACCGCCTTCAGCTCGGGAACCAAAGACACCGCGAGCCGAAGGTGGACCCGCTGAACGCGGTCCAAACCCTCGCGAAGATCGCCTGGCGCAGACGCCTCGAAAAGCCGCAGGTGGTGAACAGACGTCTGGAGGGAACCTAAAGACAAGACAATAAGTCCGTCACCCTCTGTCGCAAGGGAAAAACCTTGGCGACAGAGGGCTGATCCGGGGGAGAGAAGAACGGGGTAGCAATAGAACAAAGTTCAAGAACGGGCGCGCTCATCCAGGACCAGAACGCGCCGTCCAACCCGCCGACAGACACAAGAGGAGGCAAAATCAGGGACGACTCCGGGGGAGGGACGGAAGGAGAGCCGTCGACGGATCGGTGTGTGAAGTCGAAGGCCTCAGCAAACCAGGCCTCCAATGGGAGAGGGTGACCGAGCATGATGGCTAAGCCAGGCGTACCGGCGTCGCACAAACCTGTCCCATAGGAGGACAGACCCGTCAACACAGCCAGGGACTGAACAGCCGGAAGGATGTCAGGGCGGCTGAAGCCTGACCAGAGCGTAGGCCTGCAGAAGGGAGGGGGACCGTAGCAGGGGTAGGTAGGGTGAGGCGCGGAGGGTGAGTCACCGCCAAGAAGGGCGAGAAGAGGGAGTCTTCCATCGACTCCAAGCGCCCGTCGAAGCGTGACACAACCCAGCCCTGCATAGCCGACAATCGATCCGAGAGAGGCTACCCCCCCCCCCAGATTGGGCGGCCCGCAGGGGCGAGCGTGAGTGGGAGCGAGACCCACGACACGAACCAGCAGCGTCGCGGCCCAAGGAAGGCGAGCGACGACGGTTGTGTCGCCGTTGAGGGTCTCGTCCCCGATCACGAACGGCCGAGGGGGAAACAGCACCATTCCCCTCTTCCAGCGACACATCAGCTCCTGAGAAAGGGGACCCCAAAACCTCGCGAAACCCCACCGAGGCAAGAGGAGGGGTACCCCCCTGGCGAGACGGTAAGTGAAGGTCAGGAAGAGAAGAATGAGGAGGAGCAGGACGACGGGAGTGGGAAGGCTGGCCGGGTGAAAGGAGGCCAGGAGCCGCGGGGGGAAACAGAGCAAGGATCCCCGGGGCTGAGATAACAGGGCGGCCCGACACCGAGGCGGAGGAGGGAGGGACCACCACCGTGGGACGAGACCGTGAAGGAAGAATAGGCACTGAAGCAGGTGAAGTAGGAGAAGCAACGACATCCAGGCGGACCCTCCTGGACAGTGTAGGAGGAGGGAGCAGAGGGCCAGCTACAGCATGAACAACCGCGCGCGGAGAGGACAACGTAAGAGGAAGTCGTCTGGGCTGGGGAAGCGGGCGGAAGGGAGTAGAACCCCTATCCGTAGAGGCCAGGGGCAGAGCCGCTAACCCCGGCCTCAGGGCGAGAACCATGACGAGGGCGATGGGCGTCGTCAAGGCGATCAGGAGGACGACGAGGCGAGCGAGAGCGTGTACGGAGCCGGGGAACCCCCCGACGATGGGACGACCGGCTGCGGGACCCAGGGGAGAGGGCCCGAGCAGGGAGAGGGCCCGAGCAGGGAGAGGGCCAGGTGAACGGCCTTCAGTCGGGTCAGGGATACCCAGGGCGACGCGGATCCGGTCGGCAACAAAGGCCGGGGAACGGTGGCCCACAGTCCTAATGTGGCGGGAGACCATCGTCCACACCGACGGAAGGGAAGCAGAGGCCACAGCCGCCGCCGAGGAACCAGGGCCATGGAGCAGCACAACCACCAGGGCCAGACACGTGCCACACAGAGCAGGGAGGTAGGCCGTAGAGGACACACAGAGCGAGTGGCGCAAGCAGGACTTGTGCCTCTCCAAGCACGGGGAGCGACAACCAAGGCGAAAGCAAGGCAGCCTACCTGCACTAGAAGAAACACACCATAATCAGCACGTCGAAGGAGTAAGTGGAGAGAATGTCCAAGAAGAACCAGGGAAGGAGCATGGGGAAACAGGAACACACATGCAAACAGGTATCCGTACTCACCCTAAACTGGGAGCACAGAGGTAGGTGAGGAGGGCGGCCGAGGCGGAAGAGCACTAGCAGAACCTGCAAAGATGGAGAAAGTGTTAACCACCACTCAACATCTTACATGCAGGGCCTATAACACCAGTAAAGTGCATACACCAATATAGTATCAGGCAACAAGATGACATAAAAAAAGTCAATAGTGAAAGCCAACTATTACCGCAAATTTGCGGGCCAATGGAGGCATAACCGTACCGACACCACCCTCCCGCAATTTTGCGGGACCCCCAACGATCTCCGCAAATTTGCGGGGAGCCGAAATGTCCCAGAGGACCGAATCAAGCCCCCGCAAATTTGCGGGACCGGCCGAGATGGTCCGGCGCCGAAAAAGCGAGAGGAGCGTCTAGGGAATACCAAAAGAGGCCCAGAAAAAAGCGTCATCTCCTTATGAACTCCAAGCGACGATGGCCATCAAGCTGAGCAGTGTCTTCCTTGATAATATCCTGACTCAACCGGTCAAGGGAGAGGCAAGGAAGACACACCAGGGGAGAGGAAGCACATCCCCCAGGAACCACCCAACCCACAGAGATAGAGCAAAGCCCATGAGGAGAAGTGGCAGGAAGGGTGGTTTGGCACAAACAGGGGCCCCCGTAGGGTACCCCAGGATTGGGCAAAAGGGTATGAAAGGATGGAGGTGAAAACAGTTAGGGAACACAAAAACCAGTAAATGAAACTGGCGAGAAAAAGGGTGGCCTAGCCGTGAGGAGAGAATGTGTCAGGGGCGAAAAACCCTGTGGTGTGAGGGAGGGGCCCCCGTGGGGTACCCCTGGATATCACGAACCACCAAGCGCCCAGGCCCTTGAGACACAGTGAAGGCTCGAAATGGGGGACTCGGGAATAACGCTAATAATGCGGCCGACACAAACCCGACAAACAGCACCGCCACCACGAAATCTCAGATTGTGAACCAACTGTACACCTAGGCTATGAAAATATGAAAACTCATAGGGGCATAGCAATTCCTGAATGAGAAACAAGCTAGGCTAAAATAAGCTAAAAGCTAAACTATGCCCAGACTAACAGGAAAAAAGAATATGAAAAGAGAAAGGAATGAAAAACACACGAGGAACGCCAGGCGCCCCCATACCTTCGGTAGCTATTTCCACACGCGTCTCCATTAAACACACTGAGGAGCCCATTTACGTGTGCCCTAGATCACGTAACATCTGTCTAACAAAAAAGAAGGCCAGATAAGCCGAAACGAACCTAAACAGGGTGAATTAAAGGAGCACAACAAAAGCGACTGCATTCAATGGAGCGCGTGAAAAAATGATGACAAGAGAGGGTCGCTCATGCGCACGTTCGACAGGGATCTGCACATGACGGAACACAGGATGGGCCTTAAGCGGTAACTAAGGTAAACCCCTTTTTCTTCTCTTCTATGCTTTTTTCACCTTCGGTGGTAGTTTTGGTTAATGTACAACGTCTCCTAGAGCAAGATAAGGAGTAGACTCTAGACGTTTTCTTTTTAACCGCGGTTGGAATGACGACATAGCAGTCAAAATAGACAAGTCGTCATTGCAATTAGGTTAATAGCCTTGACGTTGGATTTTCCAAGACTACTAACAAATAGGGGTACACTGTGCCCCGATACAGAGCAAGAAGCTGTGCGGGGGTGAAGAACCCACGGAGACGATTGAGCACACCTAGCTTTTGGGAAGCTGTTTTAGCAAGAAAGGTCGGATGAAAAAGATACACCTAAAATATTGAGAGGAGATGAAGGGTTGATTTGTGTATTGTTGAAGAATAGTTGAAAGTCTTGTGGAAGAATGTGATGAAGAGATAGAGGCAGAAACTGGGTCTTAGAGGCATTTAAAGTAACAAGATTTTCTCTTCCCCAATCTATGGCCTCCTCACGTTTGCTTAGGAGTGCTTTGATGCTGGTTTGATGTGAACAAAATAGTTGAATAGTGTAAGGTAGAGTCGTCAGCATATGAGTGGATAGTACTAGAAGTACAGTTGAGGAGATCATTTAGAATATTAAAAAGATAATTGGAGACAGGACAAAACCCTGAGGAACACCGGAGTTGATAAGTTGAGGAAGTGAGTGATGGCCATCCACAACTGCAGTTATGGAGCGGTTTGAAAGGAAATTAGAGAAAAATGCACAGATAGAGGGATAGAAACCGAAGGAGAGTAGTTTGGAAATTAGAGATTTATGCCAGACTCTATCGAAGGTTTTCAATATGTCTAGCGCAATAGAGAAATTTCACCGAAGTTTCGAAAGGTGGATGACCAAGAGTTAGTATGATATGAAAGAAGATCACCAGTAGAGCAGCCCTAAAGGAAACCATACTGGCGATCTGAAAGTATATGGGAAGATAAATGCTTAAGAAATTTTGAGTTAAGAATAGTTTTAAAAACATTTTTAGATGCAAGAAATGAGAGCAATTATACGATAGTTGGAGGGTTGGGAGCAGTCACCCTTCTTTGGAACAGGTTGAATAAGAGCAAACTTCCAACAAGAAGGAAAGACGTTAGAGGAGAAACAGAGACGAAAGAGTTTGCTTAGGCAGTGAATCAGCATGGAAGAACAGTTTTTGAGTACAACATACAGTATAATTATACAGTATATATACATATTATATATATATATATACATATATATATATATATATATATATATATATATATATATATATTGTTACGTATCTTGATCCTCAAGTGGTTAACTTGATGAATCTAGATAGCACAGAGATATATATTAAGGTATCAGTCAGCTGAAGGCAAAACAAAAGTAAAATCTAATAAAATTATTTCCTGTTGTTGCTTCCTTTCCTTTTGGATCTTAGGACTTAGTATCCTTTATTGACTGATACTCTTTAATTATGAAAAATACTGAAACTAATTAAAGTCATGTAGTATTTATAAAGAATTATTATTTAACCGAAGCTTAGTAGGCTATGGTTATGAACCGAAGAAGTTATATCTAAAGAAGGACTATTAATTCTATAAAAAGTCTTGAAAGATAAATATTAAAGTAAGAATATTTCTGTCCCTACCCTTTTTGAAATGAATAGATAGTTTTCTTATATGTCCTTTTAATTATATTTAATGTAATTATTCTTGGTTCTTGTCTTACGTTAATAGTATTATATTATTATTATCATCAGGATTAATATCAAAGTCACATAAAAAGTTAGATATATATTTAATAATTAGTTAAATGTATTTCTTAACCACGTAACATTGAGGTTTGATTATGAGTAAATTAAGTTACAGGATCGCTTCATAGATTCGATTCAGGTCTCACTCAAATAATATGAAAAGCAAAAATAATATTTTGAAGCTAAAAGAATTTTCTTCAGCTTAGGAAATCACTAGAAGTAATATTAACACAGCCATGTTAGTCTAAGGCGATATTACTAATATAAGACAATAGCATCACCGTACTAAGCACCGTTAAGCAATGTAAGCTTAATTAAAAGAAAATGAAAGAACTCGTAAGTATTAATCTAAAACAATAGTATTACTTTCATCATAACCCAATTACTTAAAGAGTTGTTTTAGTCCACAAGTTAGTCAACTAAAATAGTTAAGTACATAATAGTAGCGTTAACGTTAATTCGCAATCAAATAGTTAAGTACATAAATAGTAGCGTTAACGTTAATTCGCAATCAAATAGTTAAGTACATAAATAGTAGCGTTAACGTTAATTCGCAATCACATATCTCACTAACCAACATAACGTAAGTGTTTACACCGAACACACTTAACACACACTTATATAATCTGACTGACAGTCACAATCCCATTATAATACTTCACCCAGTCTTCCTCCAGCTGCAAGTTCACCTTCCCCAACTCCAAATGAGACTGATTTGAATGCCCACAACTCGGGTCTTATATACTAAACAATGATGGTGTAGGAACGAATCAGGAAGCGGGGGGTGGTGCGCGCTCCTATCATAGCTCCTCGAGTTGCATAACAGGTGCCTGGTCCACTCACAGCTCCTGGCGTCGATCATACGTCATAGCGTCGGGTCATCGAAGTAGTTTGCAGGGTCCCCTATGACGCACGCAGGTGTGAAGGCTTGTTTGCTGGTATGCGGGCGAGCTGGTTTCCCACTCGCTAGTCTGCTTCACCGCTTGGGTAGTTTGAAACTCCTTCAACTCTAATTCTAACTCTTAAATTAACATACAGGGCTCCGTATGTCAGACCTCCCCCCTAGAAAAGAGTTTAAGGAGTATAGTACATAATATGAAACATAATACATAAATAGATTCACCACCAGATTGGCAACAGCAAGATTATAATGAGGATATAATAAGGATATCACCCAAATTAGGCAACGTCTCCAGGTACCACATCAGAACATAGCCGGAACGTAGCTGGAGCGTTATTCGAACTGCAAGGCATTATCTCACAGCTGAAGGCTTGAAAGCGCACTACAAAAGCATGATATTTACCTCGCTACAAAGGGAGAGCTAATTGCCAAAATCCTCTCATTAAGTTAAACTTACTGCTGTATGAGGCCAACCTGGTAAATGCAATCTTTGATCCGTGGCAGTGGGTAGGTATCGTTCTTTGTGACAGCATTAACTTGCCTATAGTCCCTACAAAACCTATGGCTCCCGTCTGGCTTTGGCACAAGTATGACCGGACTACTCCACTGGCTTAAGGCCCTTGTGATCAGCTGGTTTGAAAAAATGAAGTCAAGCTCGACCTGCAGTATACTCCTGCGTTGTGGTGAGACACGGTAGGGGGATAGTTTAATGGGAGTTGCATCCCCTACGTCGATGTCGTGCACGGCCAAAGAAGTGAGCCCTGGAGTATCACGGAACACACTGGGAGACTGAGATAAAACAGAGATTAGTTGGTTCGCTTGATCAGCGGGAAGATGACATAGTTTAGATGGTAATTCCCCCCAAGCTACTGAATTATACTGAAAGTTGGATAGGCTACATGACAAGTCAAAGTCTGCATGGATACCTTCAGGCTCTGGAACAGTCTGTTGCGGGTCAGTAAGAGAACTGAAGATTTTGTCCGCACCAGGCTGTCCACAGGTCCTTACATTCACTGCCACAGTGGGAGAATCTGGAGGAGAGGAATCAGGGGACCTATGGTAGGGTTTCAACATATTTATATGGAATACTTGCGTGGGCTTTCTCCTGTCTGGGGTAGTTACTAGATAATCGGTAATGCTCACCCTCCGAATGATCTTATATGGGCCCCTGAACTTGGCAGATAAAGGTTGGCCAAAAAGGGGGAGCAGGACCAAAACCTCATCACCGGGCTGAAACTCCCTCTCACGGGCTTTTCTGTCATATCATTTCTTCATGGAGCTTTTAGCCACTGTCAAGTTTTGAGCGGCAAACTCACATGAGGATCTCAGCCGGGTTTTGAAATCTGAAACATACTTGAGGAGGTTTTGGTTCCCCTCCTGGCCAACTAGGCTATCCTGCAATAGTTGCAAAGGACCTCTTACCTGGTGACCGAAAACTAGCTCATTAGGGGAAAAACCCAGGGATTCAGTTGGAACCTCACGAGTAGCAAATAAAAGAAAAGGTACCCCCTTATCCCACTCAACTCCGGTCTCTGTACAATACTTACGTAACATTCCCTTTAATGTCTGATGATATCGTTCGAGAACCCCTTGACTCTCTGGGTGGTAGGTGCTAGACTTAACATGCTCGATACCCAACTCCTTCAGGGACTGCTGGAAAATGTTAGAGGTAAAATTAGTTCCTTGATCACTTTGCACCTCATGGGGGAAACCCATTCTGGTGAAGAATTTGAGCAGTTCCTTGATGACAGTTGGAGCAGAGGTAGTCCTTAAGGGTATAGCCTCTGGGTAGCGAGTTGCCATGTCCATGATAGTTAATAAATAAATGCTACCTTGGGAAGTCTTAGGCAATGGGCCTACAATGTCAACTACCACCTGAGTAAAAGGATTCTCGAAAACGGGCAAGGGCACCAGAGGATGTACAGGCACCTTCTGATTGGGTTTTCCTGTCATCTGGCAAGTGTGACACACTCTACAAAACTCCACTACATCTGCACGCATTCCTGGCCAGTAAAAGTGGGCTCTGATTCTGTCTAGAGTTTTTCTCACACCTAGGTGTCCTGCCAATGGTATACAATGTGTCATTTCCATGATATCTCTACGACAAGGTTTGGGGACTACTACTTGATGGACGTCCCAAGCCCCGTCATCGATTGGTCTGTGTGGCGGTCTCCATCTTCGCCACAATACTCCTCCTTTGAGGTAGAAACATTCACCACCCTCCTTCTCACATTCCTCTTCACTCATGGACCTGGCAGCTAACTCCTTGCATTCACTATCATCTCTCTGTAGCTCTACCAGGCCACTAGGACAATTTGGAGGGGTTTCATGGTCATCGTTAGGGTCAAGATGAGCCATAAAGGTGTCAGATAAATCCACCTCAGTCACATCATCAGGCACAGTTGGAGCATCATTCACACTCTCATCATCCCTTTCATCAACTCTTACATTCGGTACATTTCTGTCCGAGGGAACTGCTACTTGAGACATTGAACGTGTGACAGCACACACAGGGAAAACTGTTGGCATCTCCTTTTCGAGCTCACCGGTTAGTGGCTCGTTAACAGGGGAAAGTGACAAAATGGGGTCTGGTCGGACTTTCTCACCTGCTACATCATTCCCCAAAAGGAGTGTTACCCCAGGCACAGGGATATCTTGGGACCTACACAAAGCTATGGTGGCCTCACCCTGTAGTAACTCACATTCAATTTTGCCTTTTACCAAGTGTGCATAAAATTGGCCTCCAGCACCTCTCATTACAACTGGTTCGCCAGGTGGGCACTCAGTGTAAGGATTCACCATGAGGGTGCTAGTAGAACCTGTGTCTCTCAGAATTTTTACCTCATGCATACAACCATTTAATCTCACGTTGCCAGATGAAATAAAGGGACGGTAACTGTCCTGCACTGATGGTGAAATTATTATTGGCTTAACCCTAGTGGGTTTCACCACACATGCTACTACACCCCTGTCTAGATGATTTACGTTAGCTGCTAGGTACTCCTTCTGTCGGAGTCCTGTATTAAAGGAACTTTTGGTGCTAGGTACTCCTTCTGTCGGGAGTCCTGCATTACAGGCACATATGGAGTTTGAGATACGGCGGCAACTGTCTGCCCCGATCTCTCGGTTCTCTCCTTGGCCCAGCACTGATAAGCTAGGTGGCCTCTCTTGCCACAAAAAGTACATACTTTAGGGGATACGGGAACGTTCCCTCTTTGAGCATTACTATTAGTTTGGGGCCCACCTCTGTTACCATTGCCCTGAGTCGCATTTTTAGTTGGGGGAACAATTCTATTTTGGCTAGCTGGGGAAGACGTTATAGGCTTGTGACTGGGTCTGTCAGATTTGTGATTGGGATACTTAAAATTAGAACTAGAATTATCGTAGGGCTTCTTTCCACGAAATTTGTTGTGTGAGCACGTATGTGTCAGCCATGTCAGCGGCGTCGGCAAGACAATCTACCTTTTTCCCCTTTAAATGATAGGATACAGAAGAATCAATTTTCCATAGGAAATTTTCTAACAGGACCAACTCCTTCAGATCGTTGTAGCTTGTGACTTTCTTACTCTTGACCCAATGATTGAAAGTTTTAGTCATGGTCCTGGCAAATACCTTATGGGTTTCTTCTACTTTTTTCTGGTTTTTACGGAAAGATTGCCTGTAAGCTTCAGGCTGCAATTGATAGGTTTTTAGGATAGCTTCTTTGAGATTGTCATAATCCTGCCTAACTTCTGCTACTTCTGACAAATACGTGGCTCGCGCCTGCCCTGTCAAAACGGTTTGCAACATAAAAGGCCATTGATCTCTTGTCCACTTCATACCTCCAGCAACTTCCTCAAACAAAACAAAGAAGTCCTGCACATTATCCTCAGTGAAAGGTGGAATGACACTGGTCATAGTTAATCCCAGAGGGGGAGCAATTAAGGGAGCATTTGTATCGACATTTAGTTGAGCTATACGATATTGATATTCACATTGTTCGGTCGTTGCACTGGCTTTTATTCTGGCTAGTTCTATACTTGCTTCGGTATTTATTCTGGCTTGTTCGGTCTTTATTCTGGCTAGTTCCAGTACTTGATCATCGGTCAAACCAGGTGGCAATTGTTCATCAAGTTGGCTAGGTTTACTCGAGATCCCACCAACTGCTCCGTCACCCTCTCCGCCTTCTACAGGGAACAGGTGGGTTTTTATGGTCTGAGCCACCTCTACTTTAGACATGTTTGAGACAGTTAACTGGAGATGTGAGGCAAGCACTTTCAGTTCAGATTTTGACAGACGGTCAATATCAGGAGCTGTGGGTTCTGATTCTATGAAAACTCGAGCATCTTCGTCATTAATTAGTTGAGGCATGATTAATATTTGATTTTTAAGTAGTGAAACGTTAATAATATTGAGTGAAACTGTATGAAACGAATCCTGGCAAGGTCGCCACTCTTCTGTTACGTATCTTGATCCTCAAGTGGTTAACTTGATGAATCTAGATAGCACAGAGATATATATTAAGGTATCAGTCAGCTGAAGGCAAAACAAAAGTAAAATCTAATAAAATTATTTCCTGTTGTTGCTTCCTTTCCTTTTGGATCTTAGGACTTAGTACCCTTTATTGACTGATACTCTTTAATTATGAAAAATACTGAAACTAATTAAAGTCATGTAGTATTTATAAAGAATTATTATTTAACCGAAGCTTAGTAGGCTATGGTTATGAACCGAAGAAGTTATATCTAAAGAAGGACTATTAATTCTATAAAAAGTCTTGAAAGATAAATATTAAAGTAAGAATATTTCTGTCCCTACCCTTTTTGAAATGAATAGATAGTTTTCTTATATGTCCTTTTAATTATATTTAATGTAATTATTCTTGGTTCTTGTCTTACGTTAATAGTATTATATTATTATTATCATCAGGATTAATATCAAAGTCACATAAAAAGTTAGATATATATTTAATAATTAGTTAAATGTATTTCTTAACCACGTAACATTGAGGTTTGATTATGAGTAAATTAAGTTACAGGATCGCTTCATAGATTCGATTCAGGTCTCACTCAAATAATATGAAAAGCAAAAATAATATTTTGAAGCTAAAAAAAATTTCTTCAGCTTAGGAAATCACTAGAAGTAATATTAACACAGCCATGTTAGTCTAAGGCGATATTACTAATATGAGACAATAGCATCACCGTACTAAGCACCGTTAAGCAATGTAAGCTTAATTAAAAGAAAATGAAAGAACTCGTAAGTATTAATCTAAAACAATAGTATTACTTTCATCATAACCCAATTACTTAAAGAGTTGTTTTAGTCCACAAGTTAGTCAACTAAAATAGTTAAGCACATAATAGTAGCGTTAACGTTAATTCGCAATCAAATAGTTAAGTACATAAATAGTAGCGTTAACGTTAATTCGCAATCAAATAGTTAAGCACATCATAATAGCATTAACGTTAATTCCCAATCAAATAGTTAAGTACATAATAGTAGCGTTAACGTTAATTCGCAATCAAATAGTTAAGTACATAAATAGTAGCGTTAACGTTAATTCGCAATCAAATAGTTAAGCACATAATAATAGCATTAACGTTAATTCCCAATCACATATCTCACTAACCAACATAACGTAAGTGTTTACACCGAACACACACTTATATAATCTGACTGACAGTCACAATCCCATTATAATACTTAACCCCGTCTTACTCCAGCTGCAAGTTCACCTTCCCCAACTCCAAATGAGACTGATTTGAATGCCCACAACTCGGGTCTTATATACTAAACAATGATGGTGTAGGAACGAATCAGGAAGCGGGGGGTGGTGCGCGCTCCTATCATAGCTCCTCGAGTTGCATAACAGGTGCCTGGTCCACTCACAGCTCCTGGCGTCGATCATACGTCATAGCGTCGGGTCATCGAAGTAGTTTGCAGGGTCCCCTATGACGCACGCAGGTGTGAAGGCTTGTTTGCTGGTATGCGGGCGAGCTGGTTTCCCACTCGCTAGTCTGCTTCGCCGCTTGGGTAGTTTGAAACTCCTTCAACTCTAATTCTAACTCTTAAATTAACATACAGGGCTCCGTATGTCAGAATATATATATATATATATATATATATATATATATTAGAGATGGACCGAATATTTGTTTCGTATGTTTTTTTTTTTTTTTTTTTTTAAGAGACAATGAACGGAGGAAGGAAAAACACAGATAAAACAAAAAGGTCCATGTGCCTAAAGGCATCCTCCATTCATAAAATGTTTGTAACAACTGGATTTAAACATTTGTAGATTGTAAGTTTGTGGAAAGCAATTCGAGTGAAGTGAATTCCAAAGAGTAGTAGCTCTGGGGATAAATGAATTCTGATAAGCAGAAATTCTGCATTGTGGAGGAGAAAGTGTAAATTCATGGGCGCTCTCAGCTGCCCTAGTTCTACGGGGAAAGATGTGGAGAGGCGGCACAATTGAAGCAAGTTCCTCGGAACAATTGCTGTGAAAATATCTGTAGAATAATGCAAGGGATGCAACGTTTCTTCGTATGGATAATGTAAGAACATAAGAACATAAGAAAATGGGAGTCTGCAGAAAGCCGATTGGCCTAAGCAAGGCAGATCCCTGTCCCACAGGGAAGGTCCTGTGGAAGGTCCTAGGAAGGTCCTGTGTGATTGCAGGGTTATTTATTAATCTAATAGCTTTATTTTAAATTTTGTCCAACTGCCTCAATGCAACCACTCCAGTTCCACCCCACAGAGGTGAACAGTAATCCATCTGAGAACGCACATGACTTTTATATATTACGGCCAACTGCTCGTCAGTGAAGAATTCTCGAACTCTGTACAGGAGTCCCAGTTTTTCAGAGGCATTCTTAGCAATGCTTCTAACATAATGTGTCCAGCTCAAGTTAGTAGTTAATGTTACACCGAGAATGTCAATACTAGGGGAAGTGGGAATATTTACATCATTAAAAAATATATGGAAGTCAGTGAGATTCTGTCCGTTAGAAAATTGAATGTACTTGGTTTTCTGTGCATTAAAGGAAACTAGATTCTTTTGTCCCCATTCATTAATTCTAGAAAGGTCCTGGTTCAGAGAAATTGCAGTGTTTATTTTTGAATTTATAAGATCGGGTTGGGTGAAAGAATTGGTAAATGTGAAGGAACTGTGGAGTGTTGAGTCATCTGCGTAGGAATGTATTGGATTATGAGTGGTAGATATGAGATCATTGATATGAATGAGGAACAGAGTTGGGGCCAAAACTGATCCCTGGGGAACACCAGCATTTATTGAGTGAAATTGAGAATAAAGGCCATCTACCATTACACGTATTTTTCTGTTATGAAGATAAGAAGAAATTAGTGGAACTAATGATGCAAGGCCGTAGTGTGACATCTTCGACAATAAGGATTGATGCCAGACTCTATCAAATGCCTTTGATATATCCAGTGCTATTGTATGTGTTTCACCATGTTGGTCTGTAGCTTGGTTGATTTGATGCGTAAGAAGGCAAAGAATGTCTGCAGTTGATCGACATCGTCTAAAGCCATATTGCCTATCACTGATTAATTTATTATTCTCAAGATGCTTAATTATGTGATTATTTAATATAATTTCAAAGACTTTACCAAGAGTGGAAGTTATAGCTATTGGTCTGTAGTTTGATGGATCTGAAGAGGCACCTTTTTTAGGAACTGGATGGATGTTTGCTTCTTTCCAGGGTACTGGGAAACATGAGGTATGAGTACACAGACGGAAAATGTTTGCCAATACAGGAGTGAGCACCAAGGAGCAATTCTTAAGTACTATTGGAGGAATTTCATCTGGACCAGGAGCCTTATCTACTGAGAGATTCTGCAAAATAGTTTTGGCATGTCTGGTGTGGATCTTAAGTGAGGGAATTTCAGGCGAATTAAAATTAAGTACAGGGACATCTTGATTTATTTCATCTAAGGTTGAGTTGGTGGAGAAAATATCCGCAAGAAGGTTAGCTTTACCTCGTGGGTCACTTACAAGATTGCCAGTCGGAGATTTTAATGGTGGAATGGATGAAGCAGTAGTGAAGTTGGATTTGAATGAGTTAAGAGTAGACCAAAATATTTTGTTATCATTTGGATTATTTAGAAGTTTATTTGCCTGCTTGTGGAGAAAGTTTGATTTAGTTAGGTTTAATACAGTTTTGGCATGATTTCTGATGTTTCTAAAGTAATTAAAGGCTTCATGTTTTTGATCTTGTGTATGCATTGTAGGCTATTGCTTTTTGTTCAGTTACTCTAGCACAATTATGGTCAAACCATTTAGGTGAATTAGATCTTTTACTGTACTTTTGATGAGGAATAAAAGTTTCCATTCCAATTTTTACAAAATCTTGTATGTGGCTCAAGGTGGAGTGTGCATCATTAGAAAAGAAACAGGTCCAGGGAATATCAATAAAGAAATCTTGAAGACCCTCCCAGTCTGCCCTATCGTAATGTCATTTAGTCACCAAAACAGGTTCAGAGTGGGAAGGTGTGGTAGGTGATAGACAGGTGGCCTGTATCAGACAGTGATCAGAAGATCCAAGCGGGGACCTCACTGTAACATCATAATTTTCTGAATTGGTTGTTAAAAATAAGTCCAGTAGGTGGGAATTATGATTAGGATTATCTGGTACACGGGTGGGTTGGTTGACTAGTTGAGTGAGATTAAATGAGTCTGCAAATAGCTCACATTCAAGACCAGCATCATCAGTCCTGGCTGAGTGAGTGAGCCATTCAACATTATGGACATTAAAATCACCCAACACAGTGATTTCAGAAGAAGCATTTAAGTTGAGGACACTGAGTTGTGAGGACAGAGAATCAAAAAGACTTTGCTCTGGAGGAGTATTTGGGGAACGGTAGATGCAACATATGTATTTAAATTTACCAGCAGAAATTAATTTGTATATAGAATAATCAAAATAGGGACAATTGAAACTAGTAACCTCCTCCAGGGCAATTTCAGATTTTGCGAAGCAACATACACCTCCTTTAGGTCTGAAATTTTGGAGCAGTTGATAACCTGGAAAATTAAATCTAGACGTGTCAGATGTGGATGTTACTTGAGTCTCTGTCAAAAAAAGGAGAGTAGGGGATTCTGCTTGAAGAAATTGGTGTACAGAATTAATGTTAGAGTGAAGTCCCCTTATATTACTAAAGAAAAAGCTGCACCGACGAGCAGCTTTGGGACGTTGCAATGCTCTTGACACAGTCACATGATGACGACCGGGAGGGCCCTGTGTCAATGACCCAACCCTGCCGGGGGTGGATATCCGAGGGACCACCAGGTTTGCTCTTAACAATTGTACTGCCATATTTATTAGGTAAGTGTATGGTGTTACATGTATGATATGTAGTGGGAAGAGTAGTGTTTTATGGATAGAGGATAGCGATGTAGGGCAATGTCGTGAAGTTGGATGTGTATGTTATATAAAGAGGGTTTTCCTGATACCCCTGATGTGTGAGGCAGAAATATATGTATCCAGCTACCAAGGCCTGGGAGAGAAAATGGAATTCAGGCTATTCCCTGAGTCTCCCGAGAGTCCCGAAACCTTGGCGGTAGTACTTCCCTGGGCGGGGCTGCCTACCCCTACTACCTACGAATGTGCGAATATTCGCTATGTTTTTCAATATTCGTATTCGTATTTCCATTCATAGCTATTTGCAAACATGCGAATATTTTCACGAAACCAAGAGAAGATATACAAAAATGTAAAATATTACATTTTAAAGTCAAGAGTGTGCAAAAAAAATATAAATATGTTTCTAATATATAACTAGGAACCCCAAAAGGTTCACCAAACCCAAATATACGAAGCGTTTGTTGACGTTCTTAAAAAAAAAAAAAAAAAAAACACACACACACACACACACAGCTTGCGTTCGCTTGTACGATGTCGGTGAAAGGAATGCTTCTTTATTAAACCCGCTAAGTACCATAGTATGTGAATGTTTTTTTAAACTAATGGAACTGAAATTGTGTACATCGACTTCCAAACCAATTTGATGATCTCTGAACTTTGAAATAATTGTAATAGTTCCGAAATCTGACCTTGTTCATTATAACGGAATAAATGGTCTTGGTACAATGTTGCCAATGTACCGGCTACCGCTAGATCCAGCGAATCACTTCCATCTAGCGACATCAAGATGTGATGAATTCTAGCGATATTCAAGTTATGTTCCCTATTTTAAGGAATTGTAGAGATTTTTCGATTGTTAAAGATTATTTTAGATACTTCAACATATGTTTTCTAGTGACATACAGGTTTTTACCGGACAGCTGCGAGAAGGGAGCACCAAGCTTATGTCTACTACTAAATACGACATAAGAGATAGGCAAACCAAACTGAAATGATTACTGATTACGGATTACTGATATTTACCATAGGATGTAAGGTATCTTAACATAACCCCCTAGAAATACTTTCTCTAAAGTATGTATTTCTTTTATCCTCCCCTTTTCCCCAGCTAACTTAATCCCACAAGGACCCCAATGGAAATACGTCTAACGGCCTTATTGGGCTATCCTTAGTTGGAATTATGCAAAGCTGGTACATGTCATATTTGTAACATACTATGTGGTACCAACTCTGTAAATTGCTAACTGAATAAATATTATTATTATTATTATTATTATTATTATTATTATTGTCTGGTGACTATCTAGCGATTTGTCAATGCTATTCTAGCATACATTTGTGCTTTAGTTTATCATGCATTGTTTAATAAATTTACCCTATTTCTCCAGAAGACTTCCTACATGGTATAGTGTATTGTTCTAGTGATAATTAAATATTATACAGGACTATTTTAAGTTGGCTGATGATTATGAAACAGTAATATGCTGGACGATGAGAATATTGTATGTAAACATGTCTCGGATATCACTGATAATTGTTGGCATTTTCTGCCACAAGCCCAATGGCTAATCAGTGGTGGTAACGCAGCTTTTACACATTCACATCGTCATTGGCTTCCGGTAATTAATGTCATAGTAATTTAATTAACGTTTGTTGGCGATATAAAAAGAATTCCCAGTTCTTGAAGGATGACAATTTCATCCTTCAAGAAAGATTGAAATATTCGCTATTCGCAATTCGTATTCGCAAATTTGACCAACAAAAATTCGTCTTCGTATTCGTATTCGCGAATAGTGAAAATTGATATTCGTTCCATCTCTAATATATATATATATATATATATATATATATATATATATATATATATATATATATATATATATATATATATACAGTATATATATATATATATATATATATACAGTATATATATATATATATATAGAGAGAGAGAGAGAGAGAGAGAGAGAGAGAGAGAGATAAATGGATAAACATGGATATGCCCAGCACACACATTATATATAAAGGCCTGCAAAGTTTATTAGGAATTAGCAAACATTAGCCAGTTCCTTAATAAAACAGAAGCAACAGGACTATAAGGTTTACCCAGTTACTGTAAAAACTGGCACCCCTTGAGAACCAGTTTCCTGAGCGACATTTATCCCCCACTCACATACTCTCACACACACATACACACACCACACACGTACATACACATTCACCCTCACACACACACACATACACACCACACACACACACATGCCGCCGATTGACATTTAATAACCTCATTTCCAATACCGCCACTCTCACCAGTACCTCACACCAGCATAGGCCTATAATAACTCTCTCTCTCTCATATATATATATTGAGTATATATCACAAATACACGTGAGCCACTAAATGTTTCTAATCCCACTGAGAGATTAGAAACATATATATATATAAAGAGAGAGAGAGAGAGAGAGAGAGTGATTGTATATATTTTATGTATATACTGTATTGTTATTATCTACTTTTTATCTCACCAATTTGCACTTAGACGCTTTTGGGTTGAGCACTGTACATAAAGGTGTTTGGGTGATGGTACTGTGTCTAAATAACCTGCATCAGTTACAAACACAAACACAAAACATAATATATTACCCACCACCATCAGCCAATCAACTCCAAATACAGTCCTCTTACTTAAAGGGAGGTTTATGATGATTTGTTCATTTATTCATTATTATTTTGTCTTCCTCCCAAGGCCTCCATCAAGCTTAAATATATACCCCAAGATAAATTTGTACTTTTTCGGTTCCTCCTAAATTACAGGCTTGCTATCGCTCACCGGCGACGCCAGGAAATAATAGGCATCTAAATGACACAAATAAATAGCAGAAAAGGTCTTAAAATCACCAAACTAGTGTAAACGTCTTAAAAACTCAAAACTAATGGGGTTAAACATGAGGGTGAAGGGGGTCCAGAAATAATTACCCCTCCCTTTAACACGAGAAAGTGCAAATTCGCCATGCAGGTTAAACAAATACACGTGTGACAGGGGGCGGCGGGGGGGGGGGGGGGGGAGGGGGGTTCTGGCTCCCCTTCTCCCTCATGTTTAGCCCCATTAGTCTTCCGATTTCAAGACTTTCGGCCAATTAGTTTTGCGATTTTAAGACCTTTCGTCCCATTTATTTGTCAATATTAAGACCATGTCCTTTAGGTGTCGATTTTTTTCCTGGCGAGCGATAGCGAGCCTGTAATTTAAGAGGAACCGGCCTTCGGCCGGGAAATTTTTCTATCGAAAAATGTACAAATTTATCTTCAAGGAGGGTCTTGGGGTCATGTTTTTTTAAGCTTGATAGAGGCCTAGGGAGGAAACTCAAAAAATAGGAAAAATGTACATAAATGAGCAAACAAGTACGCCCATAGGTTAGCTTCCAATACATACAGTTGCCCCCGTAAGTTCTGTACGCCCATAGGTTAACTTCCAATACATACAGTTGCCCCCGTAAGTTCTGTACGCCCATAGGTTAACTTCCAATACATACAGTTGCCCCCGTAAGTTCTGTACGCCCATAGGTTAACTTCCAATACATACAGTTGCCCCCGTAAGTTCTGTACGCCCATAGGTTAGCTTCCAATACATACAGTTGCCCCCGTAAGTTCTGTACGCCCATAGGTTAACTTCCAATACATACAGTTGCCCCCGTAAGTTCTGTACGCCCATAGGTTAACTTCCAATACATAGAGTTGCCCCCGTAAGTTCTGTACGCCCATAGGTTAACTTCCAATACATACAGTTGCCCCCGTAAGTTCTGTACGCCCATAGGTTAACTTCCAATACATACAGTTGCCCCCGTAAGTTCTGTACGCCCATAGGTTAGCTTCCAATACATACAGTTGCCCCCGTAAGTTCTGTACACCCATAGGTTAGCTTCCAATACATACAGTTGCCCCCGTAAGTTCTGTACGCCCATAGGTTAGCTTCCAATACATACAGTTGCCCCCGTAAGTTCTGTACGCCCATAGGTTAGCTTCCAATACATACAGTTGCCCCCGTAAGTTCTGTACGCCCATAGGTTAGCTTCCAATACATACAGTTGCCCCCGTAAGTTCTGTACGCCCATAGGTTAGCTTCCAATACATACAGTTGCCCCCGTAAGTTCTGTACGCCCATAGGTTAGCTTCCAATACATACAGTTGCCCCCGTAAGTTCTGTACGCCCATAGGTTAGCTTCCAATACATACAGTTGCCTCCGTAAGTTCTGTACGCCCATAGGTTAACTTCCAATACATACAGTTGCCCCCGTAAGTTCTGTATGCCCATAGGTTAACTTCCAATACATACAGTTGCCCCCGTAAGTTCTGTACGCCCATAGGTTAGCTTCCAATACATACAGTTGCCCCCGTAAGTTCTGTACGTCCATAGGTTAGCTTCCAATACATACAGTTGCCCCCGTAAGTTCTGTACGCCCATAGGTTAGCTTCCAATACATACAGTTGCCCCCGTAAGTTCTGTACGCCCATAGGTTAGCTTCCAATACATACAGTTGCCCCCATAAGTTCTGTACGCCCATAGGTTAGCTTCCAATACATACAGTTGCCCCCATAAGTTCTGTACGCCCATAGGTTAGCTTCCAATACATACAGTTGCCCCCGTAAGTTCTGTACGCCCATAGGTTAGCTTCCAATACATACAGTTGCCCCCGTAAGTTCTGTACGCACATAGGTTAGCTTCCAATACATACAGTTGCCCCCGTAAGTTCTGTTGCCCATAGGTTAGCTTTCCAATACATACAGTTGCCCCCGTAAGTTCTGTACGCCCATAGGTTAGCTTCCAATACATACAGTTGCCCCCGTAAGTTCTGTACGCCCATAGGTTAGCTTCCAATACATACAGTTGCCCCCGTAAGTTCTGTACACCCATAGGTTAGCTTCCAATACATACAGTTGCCCCCGTAACTTCTGTACGCCCATAGGTTAGCTTCCAATACATACAGTTGCCCCCGTAAGTTCTGTACGCCCATAGGTTAGCTTCCAATACATACAGTTGCCCCCGTAAGTTCTGTACGGCCATAGGTTAGCTTCCAATACATACAGTTGCCCCCGTAAGTTCTGTACGCCCACAGGTTAGCTTCCAATACATACAGTTGCCCCCAGTAAGTTCTGTACACCCATAGATTAGCTTCCAATACATACAGTTGCCCCCGTAAGTTCTGTACGCACATAGGTTAGCTTCCAATACATACAGTTGCCCCCGTAAGTTCTGTTGCCCATAGGTTAGCTTCCAATACATACAGTTGCCCACGTAAGTTCTGTACACCCATAGGTTAGCTTCCAATACATACAGTTGCCCCCGTAAGTTCTGTACGCCCATAGGTTAGCTTCCAATACATACAGTTGCCCCCGTAAGTTCTGTACGCCCATAGGTTAGCTTCCAATACATACAGTTGTCCCCGTAAGTTCTGTACGCCCATAGGTTAGCTTCCAATACATACAGTTGCCCCCGTAAGTTCTGTACGCCCATAGGTTAACTTCCAATACATACAGTTGCCCCCGTAAGTTCTGTACGCCCATAGGTTAGCTTCCAATACATACAGTTGCCCCCGTAAGTTCTGTACGCCCATAGGTTAGCTTCCAATACATACAGTTGCCCCCGTAAGTTCTGTACGCCATAGGTTAGCTTCCAATACATACAGTTGCCCCCGTAAGTTCTGTACGCCCATAGGTTAGCTTCCAATACATACAGTTGTCCCCGTAAGTTCTGTACGCCCATAGGTTAGCTTCCAATACATACAGTTGCCCCCGTAAGTTCTGTACGCCCATAGGTTAACTTCCAATACATACAGTTGCCCCCGTAAGTTCTGTACGCCCATAGGTTAGCTTCCAATACATACAGTTGCCCCCGTAAGTTCTGTACGCCCATAGGTTAGCTTCCAATACATACAGTTGCCTCCGTAAGTTCTGTACGCCCATAGGTTAGCTTCCAATACATACAGTTGCCCCCTGTAAGTTCTGTACGGCCATAGGTTAGCTTCCAATACATACAGTTGCCCCCGTAAGTTCTGTACGCCCACAGGTTAGCTTCCAATACATACAGTTGCCCCCAGTAAGTTCTGTACGCCCATAGGTTAGCTTCCAATACATACAGTTGCCCCCGTAAGTTCTGTACGCACATAGGTTAGCTTCCAATACATACAGTTGCCCCCGTAAGTTCTGTTGCCCATAGGTTAGCTTCCAATACATACAGTTGCCCACGTAAGTTCTGTACGCCCATAGGTTAACTTCCAATACATACAGTTGCCCCCGTAAGTTCTGTACGCCCATAGGTTAGCTTCCAATACATACAGTTGCCCCCGTAAGTTCTGTACGCCCATAGGTTAGCTTCCAATACATACAGTTGCCCCCGTAAGTTCTGTACGCCCATAGGTTAGCTTCCAATACATACAGTTGCCCCCTGTAAGTTCTGTACGGCCATAGGTTAGCTTCCAATACATACAGTTGCCCCCGTAAGTTCTGTACGCCCACAGGTTAGCTTCCAATACATACAGTTGCCCCCAGTTAGTTCTGTACGCCCATAGGTTAGCTTCCAATACATACAGTTGCCCCCGTAAGTTCTGTACGCACATAGGTTAGCTTCCAATACATACAGTTGCCCCCGTAAGTTCTGTTGCCCATAGGTTAGCTTCCAATACATACAGTTGCCCACGTAAGTTCTGTACGCCCACAGGTTAGCTTCCAATACATACAGTTGCCCCCGTAAGTTCTGTACACCCATAGGTTAGCTTCCAATACATACAGTTGCCCCCGTAAGTTCTGTACGCCCATAGGTTATCTTCCAATACATACAGTTGCCCCCGTAAGTTCTGTACGCCCATAGGTTAGCTTCCAATACATACAGTTGCCCCCGTAAGTTCTGTACGCCCATAGGTTAGCTTCCAATACATACAGTTGCCCCCGTAAGTTCTGTACGCCCATAGGTTAGCTTCCAATACATATAGTTGCCCCCGTAAGTTCTGTACGCCCATAGGTTAGCTTCCAATACATACAGTTGCCCCCGTAAGTTCTGTACGCCCATTGGTTAGCTTCCAATACATACAGTTGCCCCCGTAAGTTCTGTACGCCCATAGGTTAGCTTCCAATACATACAGTTGCCCCCGTAAGTTCTGTACGCCCATAGGTTAGCTTCCAATACATACAGTTGCCCCCGTAAGTTCTGTACGCCCATAGGTTAGCTTCCAATACATACAGTTGCCCCCGTAAGTTCTGTACGCCCATAGGTTAGCTTCCAATACATACAGTTGCCCCCGTAAGTTCTGTACGCCCATAGGTTAGCTTCCAATACATACAGTTGCCCCCGTAAGTTCTGTACGCCCATAGGTTAGCTTCCAATACATATAGTTGCCCCCGTAAGTTCTGTTCCTCGGCGTGATCTTATGTAGGAAAATAAAATGAGTATGAGTGAATTGTGTGTGTGTGTGTGGTTTCTTTTAATTATCAGTTGACTAGTGATAAGAGTTGATTGCTGCATTAGAAACTACACTCATAACCCTTTCAAGCTCCAATACGCATTTTTGTTTTGTTTTCTGGCTATTATCAGACGATTTTATTCAGATTAGGAAGGGTATATGGAAATCAGAGGGTTGATTGAGAGAGGCTTTACCCTTTTAATACCCACAGATCCCTCCTAAGCTTCATAAAATCGTCTAATGACAGCCAAAATATACTGCTAAAACGCATCAGAGCTTCAAGGGGTTAAGGGGGAGGTAGTCGCTTTTTCTGGACCTCCTTCTCCCTCATGTTTAGCATATTAGTTTTGAGATTATAATGCGTTCGTTCCATTAGTTTGCCGATTTTTAGACCTTTCGCCCCATTTCTTTGTCAATATTCAGAACTTTCGTGTCATTTAGGTCAAATTTTTTCTGGCGAGCGAAAGCGAGCCTGTATTTTTAGAAGGAATCGGGATTTCGGCCGGGAAAGGGAATCTAGGGGTTGATATTTTAAGCTTGATGGAGGTGTAGGGAAGCAAAAAAAAAAAAAAAAAAAAAAAATATATATATATATATATATATATATACTGTATATACAGTATATATAAATAAATACTTACACCAAAAAATCAAGCACTACCCCCTTAATTCAACCATGCGCATTATGTTATAGATCACGGAGAGGAACAGAACGAAACCTATGTGGGGGCAACTGTACATCGTTAATGTAGGACCTCTATATACTATATATATATATATATATATATCAGTGCTAAAACCTTCATTAAGCTTTTAAGGGGAAATGGGTCGTTTTTATGGTCCCCCTTCTGCCCCATGTTTAGCCCCATTAGTGTTCAGTTTATAAGGCGTTCGGCCTATTAGTTTGGCGATTTTAAGATCTTTCGCCTCCTTTCTTTGTCAATATTAAGATTTTCGTGTCATTTAGGTGTTATTTTTTTCCTGGCGAACGATAGCGAACCTGTAATTTAAAGAACCTTTAAAACAAAAATACACCCAAGATAAACTTGTAATTTTGTTTATATAAAAAAAAATCCCGGCCGAAGCTCTTAAATTACAGGCTCGCTGTCGCGCGCCAGGAAAAAAAATGGACACCTAAATGGCACGAAAAGTCTTAATATTGACAAAGAAATGGGGTGAAAGGTCTTGAAATCACCAAACTAATGGGCCGAACGTCTTAAAATCTAAAAACTAATGGGGCTAATCATGAGGGGGGGGGGGGGGGGGGGGGGCAGAAAAAACAACCATCCCCTCTTAAAACTACAGTATTCAACAAGAGCGATTCGTAATTTCTCTATTTGGGGTAAAGAACGATAAATTATATATATACTCTAAAAGTGTAACGCCAACACAGACATGTAAAAGGGATGAGAGAGAGAGAGAGAGAATAAGCATACTCTGGTCTTCAGAACGTGATATTGTATCTAATATTTTATAGTCATTTTGACCATTATATCTGTCATACTGTTTAAATAAAGAGAGAGAGGGAGTGTGTGAGAGAGAGTTAGTGAGAGTGTGTGTGTGTGTGAGAGAGATAGAGAGAGATAAATAGTGTGTGTTTGTGTGAGTGAGAGACAAAGTAGGCCTATGTGTGTGTGAAAGTGAGTGTGTGAGAGTATGTGTCAATACACAGCAACTCGGTCATAGCACGGTCACTACACTCAATAAACCGGCTCCTCTTTACTTTTCCTTCATTAACAAATACGTCCCACATTTCCAAATTCTACTTGCTTTACGTAATATACCCAATTTCACGTCCCAATGTTCATATTTACAGTATAATATAGTATCTAACTCACTTATAAAAATACCAGATTTACATTCTATTCACCTTTTGTAGTATACTGCGACACACTGCATAGGCCTACACACACATATATTTTTGTTCTATATTCCAACTGCTACTTCCGGACATAGGCTTGAAGCCTGTAGATTCAACTACTCAACACGGTGAAGCCAGGAGGTCTTATTCCAAACCGTGAGTGAGACACAGAGACAGTTTAAGTGTTGCAACCGGCTCGTTTGTGGTCTTACCTTCATAGACCCACGACGTCTGGTTGTCTCCCCCAAGGTCCATAAATATAAACCTTGGTCTCCACGAGGCCCTGGGCAAACCCCAACTCCTCGAAGCTGCATCGGCACTGTCCTATTATCCTTTCTCACGGTTTCAGACCCTCTTTCTCGAAAATGCCACCGCTGCTTGCTCACTAGGCACTGCCCCCATAGCATCTTTTGAATAAGGGAATATTCATACAATGCTAATTCATTGGAAACAACGAGGGTATTTTATATGGCGTGTCCATGGGTATTGAAGTGATGCACTGAAACTAAGTACAGCACAATTTCCATCCCAATAATATCTTCCCATTGACACATCAGTATTTGAACCCAGGACCTTTAGGTTACCAGCTGCAGTCCGGTAGCAAGAATATTCCACCACACCACTACTGCATCCATAAACAGGCTAAACTTGTATGGTGTCATCACACAACTTTATCTACCGGTATTGTAACTTTCCCCTTTGCTAACTAATAACTCCCTCCACAGGTCAAATGGCTGCTGTGTGCTGGGTGGTGATTGTGGTGCTTATTTCATCACTATGCCATCCACAAAGATGATAAACAACCATGGTGACATCACAAAAAATATGTATCATAATATTACCTCCTGGCTAACTCCTACTCCCCCAACAGGTCAGATGGCTGCTGTGTGTGTGTGTAGTGGGTGTGATGGTGGGTGTGAGCGAGGGGACAGGTGTGGTGGGCATGGACAGGTGTAAGAACAGCTGTTCCGCCGTCCCCGAGGACCTGTGGCCGTACTGCTGCGAGAGCCACAGCACATGCTGCTACGAGTTCGCTAATTCCTGCATGGTAGGTGGTAGATCTGGTTAAAAAGAGATAAATAGATACAGTCGATAGATAGATAGACTGACACTGATTCGATTATCAGAAAGAAACATATATTGATAGATACAAAATTAAATTATTTAATGGACAGACAGAAAAGTAGAGGGATAGATTGTTGGATAGGATTGATTCTTATATGCAGATTAGACGAACATAGACATAGCAAGCTAGAGATTGATAGATGAATAGGATTACATACAGTATATAATGAAAAAATATAATGTAAAACTAAGTCAATTCCTCAATCTTGGTTCGATGTGGGCTAAGCAACACCTTACAACCGTATTTATGAATATAAGTCGTACATGCCGCATGAGGTAAGCTATGTAAAAAGAGACATTTATATACAATTAAGGGAGCCCACCTCGCTTTTTTCTATTTCTCCCTCTCTCTTTGGCTTGTATCCATTCGGCACCATTCAGTCTACTATTTTAAGACGTTTACCTCCATCCAGGTGTCAATATTTTCCTGGCGAGCGGTAGCGAGCCAGCATATATATATTTTTGTTTTGACAGCAAGCTAAATTTGTAAATTTTTCGATAGAAAAATGTCTCCGGCAAAGCCGGATTTCTCCATACAATGCTAGCGAGCGATAAGAAATGGACACCTGGATGGGGATAACCGTCTTAAAACAGTTTGCTGAATGGGGACGAATGGAAACAAGCCAGGGAAAGACAGAGAAGGAGAGAAAGATAAAACAAAACGGTAACCTCCCTTAAGGTAAAATTTTCCATGTAAAAACCTTAACTACTACGATCCCTTGACCTTATTCTGCGGGTCAATGAAGGTCACAGACCGTCGAGGTGTGGCCTAAACCGGCTAAGCTGGTTAGATGGGTCTGTGCAGTCAGTTGGTAGCATGACACCACAGAACAACACAACACATCAATAATTAACACAACACATCAATATGTGTTGAGCGAATCCTCGGTAAAGAGCTTTATGGGGAGGTTTGGTATTTTTCTGGAACCCCTTCTCCCTCATGTTTTGCTCGATTAGTTTGGCGATTTTAATACCTTTTGTGCCGTTTAAGAGTTGATTTTTTCCTGGCAAGCGATAGCGAGCCTGTAATTTAAGAGGAACTGGCCTTTGGCCGGTAAATTTTTCTTCCGAAAAAAGTACAAATTTATGCCGAAGGGAGGTCTTGCGGGTATTTTAGAAAGCTTGATGGAGGCTTTGGGAGGAAACTGAAAACAATAAATAAATAAATTAACAGATAAATACAAATCGCCCCTTAACCCTTTCAGTATTTGATAACATATTTCTGAGTTTAATTTTGTCTCTCATTAACCCGCGAAGTGCGATAAGCCGGAAGTATGTGTATAGCGAATGAGATAGGCCTCACGGAAGCAAGACCATGACAAAACCCTTAAAAAATGCCCCAGGGGCTCTCAAAACAAAGGAATATGTCATTAGGCGAGATGATTCCCCTTTAGTACTTCCTACCACTCATCCATATGTTTCTCAACTCCCCCTTCCCCTCCTTTCCCACCTTTTTCCCCTCACCTCAATTATCACCTAATTTTATTCTTATATTTCTATCATTTATATGTTATTTTCCGCGCGAATTAATAAGACACTTAAAGCGGGGGGGGGGGGGGGGGGTTCATGTATTACTGGTATACAGTATTGTAGGCAATGAAGTTGATAAGGGGGTAGTGGTTATTTTTTGGGCCTTTTTTATTCACTTATTTCTTTTATAGTAACCTCCCTAGACCTCCATCAAGCGTAAATAAACACCCCCTAGATCCCTCTTCAAGATAAATTTGTACATTTTTCGGTATAAAATTGTCCGGGCCTGAGGCCGATTCCTCCTAGAATTACAAGCTCGCTATTGCTCGCCAGGAAATAATCAACACCTAAAGGGAACGAAAGGTCTATATATTGACAAAGAAACAGGGTGAAAGGTCTTATAATCGCCAAACTAATAGAATCAAAGTCTTAAAATCTTAAAGATAATGGGACTTGAAATTAAGGAGAAAAATCAAATACTTCCCCCGTAAAGGTATGTTCTTGGGCGTATTGTAGATTACTGCAACTTAGTACAGCGCAAATTAAATCCCAATAATATTTCCCCTAGATAAACAGGAATCAAACTTGCAATTCTGTGGTTTCTAGTTCAGTATCATATTAATTTTGCGGTGTGATATATACGGTATTACATTTATATCTTACTGAATGGGAGTAGTAACTGTATTTTTATTACCATTATTATTGTTGTTAATCGCATAAATTATACTCACTGCTAGTCTTCTGGGTGTTTGCAGTTAGAAAAGCTTAAATATTTCAGTCTTTCCTGTGAAGTTACAAAATTGTATTCTTTGCATATTGTATTCTATTGAAACATGAGTAATACATTCTCAAATAAACTAGTCCAACATCTGCACGGCACTGCAATTTATTATTCTAAGCACCATTAGCCTAGTTTTTGTGTTGCTGTATCTCACATATCAAGGCCACAGTGACCTAAACTGTAATTAAAGAGGAGTCATGTGATAGGTCAGGGCACTTAGTGGAGGAACTTAACTACTTGAATAAGATATTGGCCAGAACAAGGTTACAAGTGACATCAAACCTTAGGTAGATCTCTTAGCCTTAACCCGAGGAAAGCACCATTGATGTTTTTTAAATGCCGGCGTATGCAAAAAATACCTTAGATTTCAACAGAATTAGTAATATTTCCCATATAAGCATTATTTCTGCTCCATGTGCATATATTTTACTTATATGATGAACATGTGAACGGTGAGGAACAGAAAATTGGTGTAAACAGCAAATATCTAGTGAAAAACGTATACATGTGATGGTGCGTGAGACTATGACTCATCCTATTTCGTGCAGGGAAAGGGAGGAATGGCGAAAATAGAAGGAAAAATAGCTAATAATTTGGAGGGGAGAGGAAGGAGGTACTAGAGGGTGAATGTACTACCTAATCACATACTGCTTCCATTTTAATGCCTGTGAGGCAATTTTTTTCAATAACTTTCTTCCGCGAGGCATATCGCATCCGCTATACAGACACTTTTGTGAGGCCGTGAGGCATATCGCTTTCTAAAGGTTAATTTATATTCTTACTATTTGTAAGCTAACAAATACAAAATAACGGGTAGCTGTAGATTTCTTTCCACAAAGCTCTGGGGCACCAGTACTGCTTCTGCCTCCTACAGAACTATAACGTTACACATCCGGAATGGTGCTTCTAATAAATGAATAATGTTTTTAAACAAACTAAAATAAAAATATAGTTGAATAATGGACTTACATTACATTAATTTAACTTTATTCTTCCACCAGCATGACTGCCTGCCGAGGGTGCACACCGGAGATGTGAGTGTGGTGGAAGAGCGTCCTGGTTTGTGCTGCGCCCTCTATAACTTGTGCTGCTTCAGGGAGACATTCCGGGTGTCCTCTCACAACCCTAACAGTCCTGCCCCTTCTAGCTTCGACCTGGCTCACAGATTCCATACAGGGGCACCTCCAGCACAAAAGCCTATTGTTGCACCGTCCTCAGTGGCTATACCCCGAGGAAGGCCTCAATCTAATCGGAGGGATAATGTTGGGGAAATCAGACGCACACAAGAAGCAGGAGAAAAACGGACAAGTCTCTTCCGTTCTGAGCCAACAAAAAAACTGAGGAGACCCGATAGTCCACAAGCTTTAACAAAAACTGGTGAAGCAGAGGGAAGAAATCGTCCAACAGTAAAAACCTTGGTTAGGGAGAATCAGCAAGGATTAAGGAAAGTACCAGCTGATGATGAAAGAAGAGAGACCTTAATAGAAATAATGAAACCAAAGAGTAGGCCAAAGACTTCCTCACCTTTGGCTTCAAGGACAGATGGAGATACATTAAGAGGCGAGCCTAGAGAATCACTTGGGTCAAGGAGGCCAGCCAATCAATTTGCATCAGCATCGGACGATTCAAATCCAAGAGGATCCCGTCGTCCAAAGGTGAGCAAGATGTTAAGGAGACCCCCTAATAAAGGAGGACCAGTGACAGTCTTAACAAATGGGGATAAGAGAATTGGAAGACCCGCAGGAAGGCAAAGACCCACTGGCAGGCCAAGTGGTCAGGCAAGCACCAAACAAAGGCCTCAAGAACAAACAGGCAGACAAAGACCAAGTCAGCAGGAAGGAAGGAAGACACAGACAGGAGAATCAAGAAGAACTGGAAGACCTCAAACCTCTTCCGCCACTGCAACCAAAGTTGACCGGGCACCAGAGAGCAGAGTAAAAACCCAAGCCAGACCACAACAAGTGAGTCCAGTGCAAGAGCCGGCTGCTGTTCAAATTGAAACTGCTCAGATTAAGGTACCTGTACTTCCAGAAATTGAAGTGGATCTGTTCAGTGTTAAAAAACCAGCTGTTGTGGGAGAAGGAAAGGAAGATAAGATAACGGACAAAATGGAAGCTGTGGGAGCAGAAGGAATGGAAAAAACTGAAATGGAAATGATGGATAAAGGAATAGATGACATGGTAAAAATGGAAGCAGCTGATGATCAAATGCCAGACAAAATTGCAGAATCTGCTGATATGATAAAGGATATAGCTTCAGAAATAGAGATGGCTGAAACCCCATCTGAAGCAGGCATGGAGAAAACAAAAAGCCCAGAACAAATAACAGTAGACCAAGTAATCACTCAGGCAGTACAAGACATGATGAAGCAAGCAACACCAGAGGTGACCATCCAGCCAACCAAAGGTCAGGCTGAAGCACAGCCACAAGCCACGGAGTCCAGGTCAGGTGGAAGAACCAAAACAAAAAGCAGATCAGATGCCTCCGAGGCATCCGAAGCTACAAGTACCAGAGGCTCCCGTACTAGATCAGGGAGCAGAGGGACTGGTGGAAGGGAAGATGGGAGCCGAGGCCGACCACAGGCTGAAGAAAGCAGTGGATCAAGGGGGGGCCAGGGACGAACTAGATCCGGTGGCCGAGGACGAGCGCAGGCACAAGAGACGAAAACAGAAGCAGGGGACAGTACGCAAGGCAGACAGAGCAGCAGGGGAGGTAGCAGGTCAAGCAGACAGGAGTAACCTGTCCATATACACTTCTTTATTATGATTTATAAAATAAATTAAGTTTGTCACTATAAAGTATAATACATCAGTTTATTTTACTACACTATCAATATTTATTGTACCTCAATTATATATTGCATTTGTATTTGTTTGGGAGAATTTAACAACTACAACCCTGCAGCTGATCATATCAAAACTGGTTACAGATGTTCAAACCCCAAGTCTCGCATTTTTGGTAGGCCCACATTAGATTTTGTACACATCAAACATATACCATTATACCATTACACTATGTTGTTTGGTACTTTTAATGCAATACTGTATAGTGATCATAAGTACATGAGTATAAATATATTGTTTTCAAAATACCAGTGTATCATTTATTTCAATGAAACCCTACTCATCCATCTCTTCATTATCACATGCACCAGCCACTCCTTTACGCCAAGATTTCTCATAGCCCACTGCAGAACATCCCTGGGCACCCTATCAGAGGCCTTCTCTAGGTCTACAAACACAAGATACAGATTCCTATCTTTATGTAAATATCTTTCTTATTTAGAAGTTAATAGGGATATATATATATATACATATATATATATATATATATACAGTATATAGTAGAACAATGAGGGAAATAACGCCGGGAACCATCTTGTTTATTCAAATTTTCGGCACCTCATGGAGCCATCATCAGGAACTATATATACCCTAAAAAAGAGATCAGACTCAGTAAACAATCAAGTAGGGCTAAATATTAATAATTGAAAATACAATTTAAAAGTTCAAAATATCATACAATTCTAGTTACATAATTCTAGTTACATATCTTAAAGTAAATGATTCGTAAAATCTAAAAGGAAAATTACTAACCTCTAATAGACAGGACACTGAAATAACATTGAAAATCTGGACATCGTTCAAATCATAAAGGAAAATCAACGACTAAATATCAAGCGGGGAACAAGCACAAGGTCGGTACAAGAGAATAGGACAACAAATGTCAAACAGAATGAATTAATAAATACTTATGAGTTACTGCTGACTAGGGAAAGTAAAGGAGGCCTAAATATTTTATATTAATCCTAAATCATCTAAATAATACAAACATTAAATTTCAAAAATAAAATACTAAATTACTTACTGTACAACCAGCTAGGAGTTGTCGCGACAGTGGTCAATGACTAACTGACTGAATAAGTTTGAGACGCCTAATTGAACAAAAAACAAGAAACAAGAACCAAACACAAAACACCAACTCCTTAATTTATAAAGTGTTGAATTGAATTCGAAAAAGATTCATGAACAGTTATTAGCAGTATTAATTTCAGGATTTTGGTTCGCTATCAATATTTTCTCCCCTATGAGTGCTTCATTATGATATCTAAATCTCGCTATTATTTGAACATTAATATCAGAGAATGGATGATCCTCATTACGTGAATGTTCATGAATAGCTGAAAAGGGCATTTTTTGCAGAAACTTACCAGTCCTATAGCTTTTACCAATGTGTTCGAAAACCCTGATTTTGAATGAACGGCCAGAACATCCCAGGTACCTAGCCTGACAGCTAGGACAAGTAAATTTATAAACAATATTTGAATACAATGGATTCGGCACAAGGTCCTTGAAGCGAAAAAATTATCCAATTATAAATTTATTAGTGAAAATTAGTCTAAAATTAACAGAAGGAAATTCACGCTTTATTATATTCAGAATCAGTTTACGAAACTCATAACTAATCCCACCATAATAAGGCATCTTGATATATTTAATTAATTTAGGTACGTCAAAATTTGGAACATTATTTACTGAGGTTTGCTTGGAAAATAAGAATTTCTTCAAGATAAGTTTAAAAAGATATTCTTTTAAGTTATTCATCAAAAAGTAATCCCTCAGTTTACATATCTCCGCAGGAAGCAACTCATAACTAGAGCATATGGCATAAGCTCTCTCTAGCAACGTTTTAATCAAATTAATTTTGTAAATTTCGGGACAGAAACTGAACCAGCTCCTGCCCAAACCCGTGTGCGTTGGTTTCCTATACAGTCCTGTACTTAATCCCTTATTATTTTTAGTAACCAAAACATCCAGAAAAGGAAGTGACTCATTTTGTTCGTTTTCGCAGGTGAATTTGATATTTTTGTGCTGGCTGTTTATATACTGAAAAAAAAACGACAATTCTCATCTTCACTGTTAAAAATAAAGAAACAGTCATCCACATAGCGTCTATAAAAAATGGGTTTGAACTCCTTCGGACAATTATCTAACCACTGTACCTCTTTATTGCAGAAGAATGCTCCCGCAAACCCTGGACCGAGACTTGAACCCATGCTTACCCCATCTATTTGATTGTATAGACATTTATTAAAAAGAAAGCAAGACTCAGTGGTTGCAAAGTTAAACAGTTTTCTTATTAGATCTTTACCTATGTCAAAAAAATGCTTAGGTTCATATTTATCTAAAATTATGTTAAGAGTTTCTTGTAAGGGGACATTGGTGAATATATATATATTAGTTTGACCAGACCACAGAGCGCCAATATGTAACTCTCACAGGGCTGGCCCGAAAGATTAGGCGAGGGGTACTGTGTATCAGGATGAACATATAATATTATATGGGCAAGTTTAATAAAAGACGATGAAAAGGCTTAATGAGACTTGAGAAAAGGAAGTACCGGTATAAGTTAAAATATGTCAAAAAGGGAGCATTGCTTAAAAAAAACATACAATTAGGGAAAAAAGAGAAGGTGAATCAGCTAAAATGTCAGAATAAGATTTTGTATCAAAATGTATGGAACGGGATTGGGAATATATATAGGACAATCAATTATAATATGTTGACCCATAAGCTTTGTACGGTACCACAAGTAGTACAATAAGTCGTTTGGAGATGACATTGAGTAATCATGTGTCAAACACACAATCTAGTCAACAAGATCTGCGAGAGCACTGCCACAGAAGAGCTGTGTGCTTAATAAAGCGTAACTTGTTAGTAGGAGATTGAGCGGCCCACAACGTTTGCTGATGACAGGCCCTAAAGATGTTGGTAAACGGTTGTGAGTAATAGGCAAAGTAACTGCAATTTTTGCTGTATTATCAGCAAGTTCATTGCCTCAGAGTCCTACATAAGCAGGTACCCAGCAGACCATTAATATGCAAGTTAATATGCAAGTCACGAAGAGAACACTGTAACTGTGCAACAAGCCTATTTTATAAATAGCAGCCTCGGAGAGCCTTAACCGCATTCCAGGAATCACTGTATACACTATACAGTATCACAATATGTATATCTATAGGTGCTCGCAGGGCAAATAATATGGCAATATAAACTGTGGCATGCATGGGCAGAGATATCTGAACCTGATGGCCAAGAGATACAGCAGCACATCCAATGCCCAAATCAGATCTGAATCTACCAGTATAAATTGCAATGTAGGAATGTTTACGATGGATGTGTTCTATGGCATCTTGTATAAAATTAATAATTCCGTTGAAGTGGTAGACTGCTTGGATATATTCATATTATCACCAACCCATTAATTAGTAGTTGGATAATTATAATGTAAAACTTGCAAAACAAACAAACCAAAACAGGGACGACACAATATAAAGACAAAATAACTTATACAAAATATGTATAAACCTGTGTTGGATGTAAAGGTCAGGGAGGAAAAGAAGGAGTAGTGGCAAAGGAAATGAATATCCAATAGTAGATTGGCACAGGTAGGGAAGGGAGGAACTTGGAGACCGTCTGAGATGGAACATTTATATTATAATGTAAAACTTTCAAAATACACAAACCAAAACAGGGACGACACAATATAAAGGCAAAAGAATGGAAAGGCAAAAAGATGGAAGTGTCGGTTGACAGAGACGCACCTGTTGGGTTCTGGAGTGTGGGATGGCGAGAGTGAGCATGATGTGTGGGGTGGGGAAGGAGGGGTTGTCTGAGATGGGATGGATGCAGGATATAAATGTAAGAAAAAGGAAGGGGTAGCTGTGATTTTGTCAGAGAGGTTGAAGAAGTCTGTGAAAAACTATGGATGCGTGGACTCGAGAATTGTGTGGTGTGAATGCAAGATCGGGATAGATAGGTATACTTTTATGTGTGTGTATGCACCGGTCAACCAAGAAACTGAGAAAGGTGTGGAAGAAAATAGAAAGTTTTGGAATAAACTCAAAAAATGTATAAGAGAAAGGCAAGAGTGTACACAGGTAATTTTACTGGGAGACATGGAGTGGAGGTCCTGGAGGTCCTGGAGTGGTGGTGTCTACGCAGTGGGACCACCTCTCGGAGCTGACGACCATGGATGGCTACCGACCCTCCCGGCCGGGGACAAGATCACTGACCAGTGGAGGCAGTGGCGTAGCCAAGGGGAAGGGGGGGGGGGGGGGATGGGGGGGGGGGGCACGTGCCCCCCAATGAGAAACCTGTGCCCCCCACCAGACACCAGAGCCCTACATGTATACCTAGTTTGTTATTGTTAATTTGTATTCAAGAGGAAATTAGGAACTCCTGGATAGAAGGCACCACGACCTAAAACAACAATTCAAATTATTAAAGATCATAAGTATCTCCATTTAAATTTATCACTTCATCAACAGCAGTAACAGTGAACATTTGTAAAGGAGTATATAATTATTATAGTTACCGCCTTAATCATCGGTTGGAGGTTCGTTTTCTTTCGTTTATATAGCTGCTGGATTTTTCATCCATCCTAAATTGGAAAATTGAATAGTAATGTTATATCTGAACTATTTCTTATTCTTATTATTATAAAGTTTAAAAATGTTCAGTTAATTTAAGGCAGAAAGAAAACAAAATATTACTACAAAAGAACATTATTTCTCGAATGAATGCTACGAAACGGTTTTTTTATTTATCCTATATAATCGCTCAGCTGATTGCTGCGTGGTGATGAGAAGGACGAGGGAGGGCACTTTCGGTAAGAAATTGTTCTGGTTTGTGGCATTTATTGTACGGTTATCATGATGTCTTATTATCTATTCAACTCTAATATAATTTGCAGGCATTGTGTAAACACAATAATGTCACTAAACCTTAATTATAGAGATTATACAGTACACCATATCAATACAATATATAGCCTAATCCTGCAAGTACTGTACATTTTCATAACTTAGGTGAATCAATAAAGCTCTCCCTTCAACCCTCCCGTAGATTATGAAGTAGTAATTTTTGTATGTAAAGGATATTCCTCTGATTATGTCTCACAAGATTTCTTTGGTTTAGTTTCAATTATGCGAATTAGCATATAATTTACAAACTTTCTGTCCACAAATATACAGTACAATTGTTTAATAAAGTTATTATATACAAATTGATTATGTAAATTGAGTTAGTGTTAGTTGAGTTTAATACAATATAGGCTAATGTTAAACATATAGACAAAGCGAAAGATAAAATCAAAGAGGAGTTCCTTAGAATCATTAGTTTGATAATGTGCTATTTATAAAACAAAATATGGCTTCTGATTGAGTCTATTAAGTAGTGAAATTTAAAAAAAAATCTCGGTGGGGCTCACAGCGCCCCCCGAACGCCCCAACTGGAATGGCTCGCTTTCTCTCGTCTATCAATTTATAGGGGCCCACAGCACTAGGGCCCAATGAAGTCTCTACCTGGCCCTGAGTGTCAGGTGCCCCTCCCATGATAGTGGTGCCCCCCCAGGTGCCCCCCTGCTGAGAAAATCCTGGCTATGCCACTGAGTGAAGGACAGCCGGCTGCCAACCGTGGGGAGCAGTTTCCGGGAGCCAAACCGCCACAACAAACCCCTGTGCCCCCTCTCTGGGGGCACGAGTCCTTGGAGCAGCTTCGGTCGCGCCGGGCAACTACCACACCTCTCACACCACACACACACATTACACTGTTTTTCCTACACCAAGAAATTACTCTCCGGCTGTCATTTCTCTAAGACTCCTTCTAGCCGGAGACATCAAGAGCAACCCAGGACCCACCTACACATACATATGTCCAACATGCTCAAAACCCATCACTTCGAGTCGCCACACAAAGGGTTCAGTTCTCTGCAATTCATGCGGTAACTGGACCCATCACACCTGCACAACATTTGCCTCCACAAAACACTACACGAACACCTGAACCTGTTCCTCTCCCAGTCAAATCCCTCCCCTAAAACCCGTACACCTCTCCTCCCCTACCCACCTAGCCTTTCCATACCATCCACATCCTCAACCCCACACACCACACCCCAACCTAATCCATTCCTACCCTCATCTCCTGCACCCCAATCTCCACCCCCACCACCACCTCACCCATCCCAATCCTCCCCACCCCCACCCCCACCCCATCCTCTTGCAGCAGCACCCAACATACACCGCACACACATTAACATTCTTCAACTAAACATAGATGGCATCAACAAAAAGAAACACGAACTCTCACACTTCATCAAACAACACAACATACACATTGCCATCTTACAAGAAACAAAACTCCGCACAACACAAAAAACACCTACATTCCATGATTTCACCACCATTAGACAAGACCGGGCCGTCGGCGGTGGCGGTGGCCTCATCACCCTGGTACACAAAGAAATAACCTATACAGTCCCAAGTGCACATACCAAATCCCTCCTCCCCCCAAATGATAACACCACAGAAATACAATCCATTAAAATACGCACTGGCAACAATTCCAACATAACCATCATAAACAAATAAATCCCTCCCCAAACATTCCCTACAGTACCCAACGAATACAGACCACAACTACAACAAATCACAAACACCCAACACATCATCCTGGGTGGTGACTTCAACGCAAAGACGTCGGCCTGGTTTGTCGAGAACCCGGACATAGACAGATGGCTGGCCCTACAACGCCAATCATATAACCTCTTCATCCTCAATGACATCCATCAACATACCCATACTCCCCACCAAGCCCTCTACGACCCATCATCTCCAGATATCACCTTTTGCTCCCCAGAAATCGCCCCCACAACATCCTGGGTGGTTAAAACCTTAGGCTCCGACCACCACCCGATCATTATCACCACCAAAACCAGACTCACCCCAGCTAGCCACAGATACACTTACACCAACTATAAAAGAGCCAACTGGGAAGCTTTCACAAACGAGACAGAACAACACTTTGAAACCCTAAAGGCCTAAACAGCGCACCCATCACTAACATCAACAATGCTGTCCACATATTCAACCCAACTATCCAAAACGCTGACAAGAAACACATTCCAAGAGGTAACAGAAAAAGACACAACCCCAACTTCTCACCAGAAATTCAAAACCTCATCAGACAACGCAACACACTGAAACACTCCCCAGCAACCCACACACAGGACATCACACAACAAATCCAAGCACTCAACACCCAGATTAACAACAAATTACAAGAACAACAAACACTAAATTGGAATAACTTCCTACAAACACTTGATTATAAAACAAACCCCCAAAAACTCTACAAAACACTAAACAGCATCACACTTCCCAACAGCAACACAACACAATCACATGCTGCAATCACAACAACAGACTCTACTCCTTCATGTAAACAACAAGCAAACACTCTCATTATTCACTTCTCTCATGTCAGCCACCTAAAACCCCATTAAGACGACCGACGTAAGAGACGTAAGAGACAATAAGAGACAATTCCACACAGACCCTGACTATGCACCCTTTACCAACAACCAGACAAAGCACATCATCAACAATCTCAAGCACTCACCCGCCTGTGGCCTAGACAACATATGCAACATACACCACAGACACCTGGGACCACAAGGCATACAAGCACTCAGTAACATATCACACTACAGTTATTCACACAACACAATACCATACATCTGGAAGCATGGTATCATCATCACATTCCCCAAACCCCCAAAAGACACCACGCTACCCTCCTCACACCGCCCTATCACACTCCTTTGCACCCCCTCCAAAGTCATAGAATGCCTTGTACTACAACTGATTACACACGTCCTACCCCTAGCTCCAAAACAACATGGCTTCAGGCCACTGCACTCCACAAACACTCTTCTTACAGACCTTACACAAAGAGCTTTTGATGGCATCAACTCAGCCAGACCACCACACAGATCACTACTTGCCACACTCGACATTAGTAAAGCCTTCGATGCCATCCCCCGCCACAACCTAACAAACAAAATCTATAACACAAACATGCACAACAACACAAAAAGGTGGCTGGTCAACTTCCTAGCAGGCAGATGTGCACACGTATCTTTTGCCGGTCAGTCATCTAGCATCAGAAATTTGCCAAACGGAGTCCCGCAAGGATCCGTCCTGTCGCCCGCACTCTTCAATCTGTACATGCATGATATATATACACCAAGTACACCCCAAATAAACATAGCCTCCTATGCAGACGACATAATTAAAATACCCCAAAAAAAGATTTCCCCCACCATTCTCCCAAGCAGCAACCCAATAACAATCCCGAAAGCACCAGAGCGAAAGCCGACCGACACGAATGGACCCAGCAGCCAGAGGAGAAAGAAGAAGACGCGCGCAAGATCAAAGGACGCCGCCACACCTGTCATCCAACGGAGGGTCGCCCGGATGGACCAGGAGACCTACACCAACACGACAGGAAAACAAAGGATCCCAAAGGCACGTCGGCCAAGAGTGATTTACTCCCAACCTTTTTAACATCCACATAACATATATACCACACACACATAATCATATTAAGGTAAATAAAACAATATACCAGTGTCAAATATAATTCTCCCAAGTTGTACTACCGACCAAATAATTTAACCATGACTTTATGCAAACTATGAACAATGCCCAAAAGCAGATAAATACATCGAATCAGCGTTGTACTATACAACCCTATAAATGAACCCCATCTCTTAGAGATGAGGCATAACCCTATCACAAAGATGCCTGCCTAGAACGATAAAGTTCACCCATCATACCTTCAACCTACACATACGCACACACATAACCTTTTGAGTCACCCTGTCACTTCTTCCCTCAGACACCACCATCAAACCACACCACTGTACCTGTTTTCACCGTAGGGAAATGCCACCCCTATACCCAGAGTGTTAAGGGTCAATATCAAAGTTCATGAGAGACAACCGTGACATGCCCAAAATAGCCTCACACCAGGCGCCCCCCAAAAACTCAACCCTCCACCTTCAAAGACGTCCATAAGGATGTTATAAAGTGCCGATTCAGTTTCGTTCCCAAGCCCCAGTAAGTAGAAGGTAAACCCCTACCCTTGTTACCTCAATCAACGATCCTCTAACATGTATAGCCAAACTCGCAACTTGACCCAGAAGGGCAGACAGCGCGAGGCTAGGGCAACCGCCTCTAACCCCCTAAAAAGAGTGTGTTCCCCCCTGACTTTGAACGTTAACAAAATCACTATTCCTAACCCCCATGAGTGATACTCGCAAGTGAAAACTAGATTCAATGATCAACCATAACTAAAAGTGTATATCATGACAACCTGAAATCATATCACAATCCAATTAACGTAAAGAACTCCATGCCGCATTATTTAAGGTGCGGCATGCCCCCCTACCCCAGGGGACCCCACTAACCCCCCCGACCTGCGCGTTTTCCCCCGCGTAGGTACACACTGACCCAGACGGGCAAACCAAATTCTTGCCAAACACCAGGTGAGCCTCCAACCTAAAACGAACTAAAAGTTCTAGTTACCTACCAACATGCTATCCTATCCCATCCTTAACAAAACCCAAAATCCCCCTTAACCAGTCCTAGATTCCTAATAGCATTTCAGCTAGACCAGAGAAGGATACTTATGTATAATGACGAATAATGCCTTCCAGCATGGGCCAGTACGATGCCCTGTAAAGTAGTGCCCCCCTTGACCAAATCCTACTCTCTACAACTCTAATAGTAACTTGTACTAGAGTAAAGATGTCCACAATAATCAATCACATCACGAACTACATACTGAAGAGATAAAGACCTCTTTCACTACCCCACTAAGTTAAAAAGAATAAATTAACTTCTTCCTAACCCCCGACATCCAGTAGTTCTAGAAAGTTCCCCCCCCCCCCCCTTTGACTAAACCTATAAATGCTACCACCGAGGCAAAACTCGGCCAGTTCATTATTAGCTCTCAAATCAACGGCCTACCGCTCTGTTTGAAAGTCTAGTATACTCCATCCCTCAAGATTCCTAATAATTCGGCACCCCGTAGTCTGTGAAATCTGTGAGTAGGTAAATTAACCTTTTGTGAATATTTTATTATACCCGGACTCCCGAAAGGTAATATCATAGACACAAATAACTAATTTACCAATTATTGATTGTCTTATGGACGCATTGTAGTTTGTCCTCTTCTACTTGGGTTTACAAGCAATCATAGGGTGTAACAGTAACTCCATTTGAATAACCTATCGGATACTGGTCCCCCAGATTCAATAGTTATCCATCCGAGTACGTTTTCTGTTATAGTTTAGTGGTTGTTGAAGCAGAAAAAATGCCTTCCAACAGTAACTAAATTAGAATAGTGGACACTAGTACATCCAACTCATACTTGATCTAGGACAGAAAGATCTTGCTATGTTAGAAGGGATTAAACGAGAAACTCTTAATTGAGCACTCTGCAAGAATAATAACTCCTTGGTAACAATTGTCTGTGGCTTCCCAAACAGGATTGTTAACTAAATGGTATAAACACCGCCCGAGTTCCTTGAACCTCTTTCAAAGACCAGAGACAGATAAGAAAGTTGCTTCCCCTGACTATCTTACGTTCGTCCGATGCCTTGTTAATCCGGCCTATGCCTGAGACATTGTATTTAAGGTCCCCATCCAAGAGTAACATATCGGAACTTCATCACCGGTTAATCAAGTAACCCATCTGTAAGCTTCTCTACACTACCGGACAACTTAGACGGCCCCAGAGCAGCTGTTAACCCCTAACGTCGTGCCTCAAGATAACCAGAAGATACCTCGACAGTACTTAATTCTTAATTAGTATCAGTGCCTCGATACTATACTCTACGATAAAGTTTTTCCCTGTGGCTCCTAACCCATGCTACTCTAAAAATCAAAGTGATTACTGTACTATGCTAACGTGTGTTAAAGTATATCAGTGAAATTAAGACTAGGCGAACTGACTCCCGTAATTATTCTTGCCACCAGGTTAATCTCCCCGAAGAAATAAGTCTTAATTATTGGGACTACGGCTCGAGTGAAAGCAATTCCAAAATAAGTCATTGTGACTGTTAATTAACCAGAAACCTGAATCGCCCCTCACTGATATTCTGTCTTAAATGTTATTGAGACAAGTGAACATATCATACGAGTTGAAATTAGCTACTATACCTCCTTCACCTATTATTCTTGGAGATATATATATCACTTAATGTTGTATCATCACCAGTGAGTCACACAGAACCTTAACAAAATAATATAGAATTGTTAGCCTGATCTACGAGCGAATTCTTCAGAATATTCTAGGCCTTATATCAGAAGAGAATACCTGATAGTTAGAAGTGGGAGGTGTGTCTCTATCTAAAACCGCGATCAGTGCTAGAGATAATAGAAAGTCCAAAGTACGCATTTGACTTATCCAAATTACCATTGTTTCTTATGAATATATAAATATTATTCTGCCTAGTGTTGTTAAGAATAAAGCTGCATTATAAACCATTCTTTTGAGATTATCAATGTCCTCTACTGATTCCATCTGTGTTTTGTGCATGAAATCCTATAACCCAGTCTTGTAGAACTCACCTATACCAAGTTAATCCTGCATAAAATCAGGTCATAACATTGGCGGCTAGCGGTGGTTCTTGATTCGGATAGAAGATTTCATTACATTACACTTTTTCAAAGCAATAGAAACATAATAACATCGAAAAATGGCAGCCCGTTCTCACATTCCCATTCCGAAATATGATGGGGAGACCTACGAAATAGAAACATACATGGACATTGTAAAGCCCGTGCTAGATTTGGCGTATACTACGGATCGAGAGAAAATCGCTGTATTACTTACGCACTTGGGAAAAGCCGTTTCCCTAGTCGCATCACAGGTAACCCCTGCACTCACGTGGGACCAATTCAGGCCCATAGTTATTGAAGCTATCAAACCCTCATTGGGCATCTTCGTCGGTCACACCCGTATTCAAGATACAAAGTACGAAGGTGATTTGGATGCAACGTTGAACACCATTTCACAACATATTAAATCTTCATTTCCAACCCTACCTAGAATTCAAGAAGATCAACAAATCCTTGTCAACTTAGTCTCAGTGTTGCCCTCAGAAGTTAAAGAATATTTCGCTGTGCATGACCCCGTCGGGTTCCAAAGGGACCTAATCACAATCCGACGAATCTTAGCAGTACAACCCCCAAAAACGGCGAAAATTGCTGCCATAAAGAGGTATACCAACCACCCACAAAACGCTGCGAACCCTAGAGAGGCCAACCTCTACCGCCATCCACAAAACTCCAACTCCAAGCCAGCCTATCACTCCGGGCAACCTCAGCCTAGCAGACCGCGATTCCAACCCAACTCACTTCGACGGATCTACAATACGAACAAGGCCTTCAACGTCAGTCAAAGTAAGAACCCCACCCTTGTCATTATAAACCCCTATGATTTTCCTGCGTGTAGTTCAAAGTGTGCCCTTCATGAAATTCGCGACTCCGCAAAATCCCGATCGAACCAACCTCGCATTTCAGTAAATGAGGAGTTTGTTGAGGAAGAGGATGTCGAGGATTTTGAGCAGGAAAATATTGCTCACCTCATGAGCCCTGAAGCTGCAGAAGAAATCCTGGAAGAGTCAGAAATAGACCCCCAGGATTTTTAGAATCTGCCCTGCCCACGATGGCCTCGGCGGGGGACGCCCTAAATGACAGAACTGCCCCCATTTATCATCTCGCTAAGATTAAGGACATCCCTGTCCGATTATTGATCGACACTGGCGCATCTAGATCATGTTTGTTCAATTCCTTCTTTTACAAACATCACCGCAAATTTGGGGCACTGTTGCCCACCAAATCCAAATTAATCAGTGCCGGAGATACTCCCTTGCAAATCCGGGGTGAAACACAACCTCTAAGCGTGACTACTCCTGCCTCCCATGCCAATTGCTATCATTCATTCATAGTTTTTCCATCCGATTGTCAGCATTATGATGGATATTTAGGACTTGACCTCCTCCATAAGCTCCAGGCCCAAGTTGATTGCGGCCAACGACTTATCTCTTTCAAAAAAAAAAAAAAAACCCAAATCCAGAACTCCCTCCGAGTTAATAAGCTCAACCAGGAAGAAGTCCATTCGACAATCCTGTTGCACCCTGAATCACAAGAATGTGAATCAGCATCTCAATTCCCAGAGCCAGAGTAAAATAGCCCCCTCAAAACCTCAGCCTTCTCAACCCTCGTCTAGAGATAAAGAAAACCTTCCCCAGAACAATCACAAAATACCCCCTAAGAACAAACACCTACGAAAAATTGAAACCCCCAAGAATCATGCCCACAAGACCGCCGTAAAACCTAAAAACTCAGCCACTACCCCCATCAAAGCAGAAAGAGAAAAGCCCATATCCTTGTGTAATGCCCATCCTCCTAGCCCATATTCTACTACCACTATTTCAGAAAATGCCGTGCACCCTTCTTTAAATGTTTTGCTGAATACTCCCAATGACATTGACCATCCTGTGCACCCTTCCTTGCCACCTTCTTTCCAGGTCACCTCTGATAAATGTCCTATACCAGCCCTATCCAATGATCAAATGAATGTACATGCACCACCCAAATTACGCATGCCCCCCTTTGAAATCCCATTTTCTATGTTTTCCATTCTCCCAACCGCAGTCGAAATATCGCAGGTATCCATCTCCTCCGCGTTTTCTGTCTAACCCTGACACACAGAAAACGAACATGTCCACACACCCTAAAATAAATCACATGTCAGAACTCCCTTTAAATTGCTCTCCCATTGTTGTCAGCCCCGCCATCATCCAAGATAAATGCAATATTCCCCCTAACCATCAGAAATGGGTTAACATCCGCCAAATTCCTCAGAAATGCATGATCTTGACTCCCACTAATACGTCAATAAATCAAGACCGCTGCCTCATTCAGCCCGCAATCATCTCCTCCCATACCAATAGCATATTAATAGCCAATATCTCCGAAGAGGTACTCACTTTACCCAAGGACCTCATTATCGGAGACCTAGAGACTTTTGATGACATAGCCATACCCCCACCAATGCTCCCAATAGTTTGAAATTACCCTACATTCCTGAATCCCTTTCATGCCAACAAAAACAACAGATGTATTCCCTATTGCTAGAGTTTAGCAACGTCTTTGCCCAAACTCCCACCGAAATCGGAATGATCAACCGAGAGCAACACGCCATAAACACCACAGGACCACCCTTGCGTCAGCCCTCCCGCAGGAAGAACCCTCTTCAGCAGAAAGAAGAAGTGCAGCAAGTGCAAGACATGTTGGATGCAGGCATTGCTACTCCCTCCATCAGCCCCTGGTCCTCTCCAGTGGTACTGGTGAAGAAGAAGGATGGGTCCACTCGATTCTTTGTGGACTATCGCCGATTGAACGATGCAACGATCAAAGACGCCACCCCTCTTCCACGTATCGACGACTCCCTTGACTCACTCCACAGCTCAAAATGGTTCACCACGCTGGACCTTCAAGCCGGGTATTGGCAAGTTCCCATAAAACCAGAAGATCAGCAGAAGACAGCATTCTCCACCAGCGGCGGTCACTTGTACAAATTTTAATGTACTACCGTTTGGCCTCTGCAACGGCCCTGCCACCTTCTCCCGCCTGATGGAATCAGTGCTAAAAGGTTTAACTTGGGAAACCTGCCTCGCCTACTTGGACGATGTAATAGTCTAGTCTGGTACCTGAAAGGAACACCTACGTCGATTGAAGCAAGTATTACAACGAATAAGGGAAGCCGGACTAAAACTCAAACCCTCAAAATGTGAAATGGCAAGGAACACTGTTGGATTTTTAGGTCACGTAATATCCGACCAAGGAATTTCCCCCGACCCCAAGAAACTATCTGCCATCCATAACCAACAACCCCCCACCACAGTAAAAGGAGTCCGCTCATTTCTGGGATTAGCCACATATTACAGACGTTTCGTCCCACACTTCGCCGAAATAGCCCGCCCACTGCATGAACTCACCCATAAGGACACAGTATTTTCTTGGACACCTGAGAGAAATGCAGCATTCGAGAAGTTGAAAGAAAAACTAGTGCAAAAACCTACTGTATCTTTTCCCGACTACCAGCAGCCTTTTCGTCTCTACACGGACGTATCTTTGTACACCATTGGAGCCGTTCTCGCCCAAATCCAGGAGGGAAAAGAGCACGTCATTGCCTATGCTAGTTCTACTTTAAATCTACCTCAACAAAATTATGCCGCCACCAAACGTGAATGTCTCAGAGTCATTTGGGCCCTCAACCATTTCCGGTCCGTTGTACTAGGAGCGAAACTGGACATTATTACCGACCACCAATCTTTTGCAATGGCTGCGGAAATGCGAAACCAGTTCAGCATTGCTAGTACGATGGAGGGAAACGCTCGAAGAATATGACTTTGTGATACATTATCGACCAGGGAAACTCCACACTAATGCTGATGCCCTCTCCCGTCTTCCTGTACCAGAAGACATAAAGTAAATACCCCCACCAACCTGGCCGCCTTACAACAAACAGATTTTATCCACACGTCCATAATTCAGGACCAACCCAAACCAGCTGTTTCACTTCTGCAATCCTGGGAAAGAAGAATCAAGCCGACTTGGATGCCCAAGCATATATTCTCGAAATTGACACGTTGGGGAGATCAACTCACCACGGAATCCGGCCATATCGTCGTCGAACCCACAGTCGCCAGGAATACATGATTGCCATTCATGAAGGGAACGGAATTCATCTCGGTCAAAAGAAGATGCTCAAGATCTTCCGGGACCAGTATTGGACACCCAACCCTTCCGGGATTGCCAAGCAGGTGACAGAAGCATGCAAACCCTGTACGTTAGCAGAGCTGGGCACCACAAACAAAAAGTCAAATTAGCAAACTCAAATCAGCAAACCCAGAACATAACTTCAGCAAACACAAATGTGCAAACCTTGTGAAATTTCTGGTTCGCAAATGCAAATATGTAAACGCAAACCATTTTTCAATAATTTTAAATTTAAACTACAGAATCAAGGGTAAATCAATAAAATCAATCTCTAATGGCAATAAATATAGATATTTACTTAACCCACTGAGCCCCAGCTAGTTATAAATAAATGTACCACCAGGGACTGGCAGGATTTGAATTTGTTTTCTTCCAGAAACAATGGGTTAGGAATGAAGGAAAAACCACAAAAAAAGATCAAAAAGGTCAAAAATTGGTCCTACGGAGTCCCCGAAAACGGATTTTAGAAGCGTAAAAAAAATTGAAGGCAAAAACACCCAAGAAACATGTTTTTGCGCGCTCACGCGCACGCGGTTGGACTTTGAGAGTTTTCAACCATCGCCAAGGTTGCGTGGGATACTTACACAGTTCCCATACAAATCTGAACCCTCTAGGTGCCATAGGATCGGAGTAATTGGGACCGGAGTACCAGTGATGACATGTTGTCGTCGCTGGGGTTTAGCGTTACATACATTGCCGACGACACGTTGTCGTCGCTGGGGTTCAGTGGGTTAAATATAGTGTTGCACAACTTCCAGTGACCTCAGGGATATACATTTTAATAATGCCATGGGATACAGTAATGGGTTGAGGGGGGCTTTGCCCCCCCTCATCCCCCCCATGACTTATTATCATCATATGTATTGCCAGTAGGGGGGCAAATAACAAGTACGCCGCGGCCCAACCGACTGTACACCCGCCCGCTAACACAACTCTTACCGTACCTAAAGTTTAATAGGCCTACAGTTTATTTTAGCCTAGGTTACTGGAGATGTCGCCCCAAAAACTTGTCCCGCATTTTGTATAAGGAACTTGCCCCGTTTTGGTTAGGTTTGGCTAACAAAAATATATATATAATAATTATAGCCTAGACCTATAGCATAGGCCACTCCGTTTGTCCGACATAGGCAATAAAACGTTGGGGTGACTTGTTATCGGGGAGAATCATTCAGTAATAATCAGTATTCGCAATTTTGCACCATTCGGGAGGAGGTACGCCAGATCACAGAGGTGCAAGGAGGCGATTCATTCATGGCCACCCCTTTGGGGATGGCAATAGATAGATAGGTTTACTTTAGATTGATTAAGTAATTTAATAGAAAGTAGCCCAGGCCTAGCCTATATTCATTATGATGCTCAGAATATAGCTTCAGATCAGAATTAAATACAAAATTTAATCTTATTGTAAATTATATAATACTTTCAAAATTAACACTTTCTATTTGACACTGATAATATGAGTCGGTCATTAGGCTGTATATTATATACTGTATACTGTATACTGTATACTGTATACTGTATATTAAATATTTAGCCTACATGCTTTGAGGCATTTTTGATGGGATTAGGGTAGGCCTAGCATAATTAAATTAGTTTAGGTTAAGAAAACATTAACAATATAAGTCAAATTGCTAACCGGCTGAAGTTGTTTACTTATTCCTTATTCCTTATTCCTTTTTCGGCAAAATCTAAAAAAAATCTTCTATCACTGCTATATCTTTCGAGCAGCCATTACCAGCCCTACACCATTGGAAAGCCAATGGAATGTGCTTTCAAATGACACCTAATAATCCATCCTAATAAGGGGATCTCATACCGTAAATCGACCCTAATCCTTTAAGATGACAGTTTTCGTCACCAAAATCTATAATTTTTCTTCTATCACTGCTATATCTTTCGAGCGGCCATTACCAGTCCTACACCATTGGAAAGCCAATGAAATGTGCTTTCAAATGACACCTAATCATCCATCCTAATCAGAGGATATCATACCGTAAATTGCCACTAATCCTTTAAGATGACAGTTTTCGTAACCATAATCTATAATCTTTCATCTATCACTGCTATATCTTACGAGCGGCCAATACCAATCCTACACCATTGGAAAGCCAATAGAATCTGCTTTCAACTGACACCCAACAATCCCTCCTAATCAGGGGATCTCATACCGTAAAACGCCCCTAATCCTATAAGATGACAGTTTTTGTAACCAAATTCGATAATCTTTCATCTATCACTGCTATATCTTTTTTAGCGGCCATTATCAATCCTGCACTATTGGAAAGCCAATGGAATGTGCTTTCAAATGACACCTAACAATCCATCCTAATCTGGGGATCTCGTACCGTAAACCGTCCCTAATCCTATAAGATGACAGTTTTTGTAACCAAAATCTATAATTTTTCGTCTATCACTGCTATATCCTACGAGCGGCCATTACCAATCCTACACCATTGGAAAGCCAATAGAATGTGTTTTCAAATGACATCTATCTATCCCTCCTAATCAGAGGATTTCATACTGTAAATACCCCCTAATCCTTTAAAATTACAGTTTTTGTAACCAAAATCTATAATCTTTCTTCTATCACTGCTATATCTTTCGAGCGGCCATTACCAATCCTACACCATTGGAAAGCCAATAGAATGTGCTTTCAAATGACACCCAACAATCCCTCCTAATCAGGGGATCTCATACCGTAAATCACCCCGAATCCTTTTAGATGACAGGTTTTGTAACCAACATCTATACTCTTGCTTCTATCACTGCTATGTCTTTCGAGCGGCCATTACCAAACCTACACCATTGGAAAGCCAATAGAATGTGCTTCCAAATGACATCTAACAATCCCTCCTAATCAGAGGATTTCATACCGTAAATACCCCCTAATCCTTTAAAATTACAGTTTTCGTAACCAAAATCTTTAATCTTTCTTCTATCACTGCTATATCTTACGAGCGGCCATTACCAATTCAATACCAAAAACAAAACCTTGCAATAACGTATCTATGGACCCTAATGTATTGATCCTTAATGGTGGATTAACCTAGGAATGAGCTTTTTTGTTTTTTTCAATTCTGCAGTAGGCTATTTGGCTTTCATATTTGTTTACTTATTCGACATTATTAGGATATTTCGTTCATAGCATCTATAGCTTATCAGCGGCCATTACCATTAATACATTAGTTGAAAGAATATAGAATATGCTTTCTAAAGAAACCCAACAAGTTATCCTAATCAGGGGATTTCATACTGTAAATCATCCCTAATCCTTTAAAATGACAGTTTTCGTAACCAAAATCTATAATCTTTCATCTATCACTGCTATATCTTTCAAGCGGCCATTACCAATCCTACACCATTGGAAAGCCAATGGAATGTGCTTTCAAATGACACCCAACAATCCCTCCTAATCAGGGGATCTCATACCGTAAATTGCCCCTAATCCTTTAAGATGACAGTTATTGTAACCAAAACCTATAATCTTTCTTCTATCACTGCTATATCTTTCGAGCGGCCATTACCAATCCTACACCATTGGAAAGCCATTGGAATGTGCTTTCAAATGATACCCAACAATCCCTCCTAATCAGGGGATCTCATACCGTAACACGCCCCTAATCCTTTAAGATGACAGTTTTTGTAACACAAATCTATAATCTTTCATCTATCACTGCTACATCTTACAAGCGGCCATTACCAATTCAATACCAACAACAAAACCTTGCAATAACCTATCTATGGACCATAATTTATTGATCCTTAACCCGGGAGCTGCGGGGAGACTCTTAAGAGTTCCCCCGGCGGACTGCGGGAAGACTCTTAAGAGTCAGGGAAAAAAAAATCAATTTAAAACACTGAACAAAAAATATATATTTTTTTTTTTTTTTTTTTTTTTTTTGCCCCTGGGCCATGCCAAATATCACTCCTCTACCTCCCCTCCTTCCCCAGTTTCCTCCCCTCCTTCAGTTATCACCTATTTTCCCTGTTATTCCCTTTTCCTGTGGTCTATTTTCGTGCTAACATTAGCGAGTTGGTAGCAAGGCGTTGTCATCACTGTTAGTAAGAGAGAGAGAGAGAGTATCGATCGACAGTCTCTCTCCAGAGGTGGAGGAAAGTGGTGGGCTGGGAGGTTGCCTCAGCCATACATTGTGTAACTCCCGGCCTGTATCGCCGATTTTGACCATCCAAACGCTGTTTCCACTTGTTTTATTGTTGTAACAGGTTAATACCTTTATAATCAACCTATAATAGGCGCATATAGATAAGTATTAATGCTATTTATGGTAAAATAAATATTTTAGTGATGGGAACAGCTTAAATACGTCGGCACAGGAGTGTGGTGTCTCATACCCCCATGCGCACTTCAGAGGTTAATGGTGGATTAACCTAAGAATGAGCATTTTTATTTTTTCAATCCTGCAGTAGGCTATTTGGCTTTCATATTTTTTTACTTATTCGACATAATTAGGATATTTCGTTCATAGCATCTATAGCTTATCAGCGGCCATTACCATTACTACATTAGTTGAAAGAATATAGAATATGCTTTCTAAAGACACCCAACAAGTTATCCTAATCAGGGGATTTCATACTGTAAATCATCCCTAATCCTTTAAAATGACAGTTTTCGTAACCAAAATCTATAATCTTTTATCTATCACTGCTATATCTTTCAAGCAGCTATTATCAATCCTGCACTATTGGAAAGCCAATGGAATGTGCTTTCAAATGACACCTAACAATCCATCCTAATCAGGGGATCTAATACCGTAAATCGACCCTAATCTTATAAGATGACAGTTTTTGTAACCAAAATCTATAAGCTTTCTTCTATCACTGCTATATCTTTCGAGCGGCAATTACCAATCCTACACCATCGGAAAGCCAATAGAATGTGCTTTCAAATGACATCTAACAATCCCTCCTAATCAGAGGATTTCATACTGTAAATACCCCCTAATCCTTTAAAATTACAGTTTTCGTAACCAAAATCTATAATCTTTCTGCTATCACTGCTATATCTTACGAGCGGCCATTACCAATCCTACACCATTGGAAAGCCAATAGAATGTGCTTTCAAATGACACCCAACAATCCCTCATAATCAGGGGATATCATACCATAAAACGCCCTAAAATGCCCCAGAACGAGAAGCCCACCACGGAAGCCACGAGCGAGCACCACCAGGAAACGGGAACAGAAACACCCGAAGGAAAGGCCCACAGAACGAAAGGACAAGGTGACCAAGCCAACCAGTTAAGACAGGCCGAAGCCCGCAGGGCTAAGCAGCTCCAAACCACACCTGCCTATCACTTCTAACCACTGACCCTTCCCCCACCTCGCGTATACACTACCCCTCGTGTCCTACACCTCTACCTACATGATGATGAACATGAATACACCTTAATTTAATACACCCATGCCCTGTCCCTAGGTTGAGCCAATGCCACCCAGTTCAGACAGGCCTAAATCTATGTATGTTTTTCCATCCAAGAAGTAATATGTTAACCCCTGTCTTGCCAGACTAAGTTTCTGAAGACCAACCGCCCCCATAAATCTATGTATGTTCTTCCATCCGAGAAGTAATATGTTAACCCCCTAAAATACCTTGTCTTGCCAGACTAAGTTTCTGAAGACCAACCGCCCCCATAAATCTATGTATGTTCTTCCATCCGAGAACTAATCTGTTAAAACCCCATGTCATAATTGATAAGAAACTATGATACCCACGGGTACACCAGTGTATATATAACCATTATTCCTGTAAGACCTAGACAGAAATGACTGCAGATGTTAGCCACCATGCAGTACCTCTAATTCTTACCCCAACCAGAGATTGTATACACCACCCTCTGTTACCATTGTCTCGACGCCTTTCCACCACGAAACAATACCGAAGCTACCCCTACGAACTGCCGCTTTCTTTGATATATATGTCATAGAAAACGCAGTTCCCAGGAACAACTAGAATCAGCAAGAAATCGTGTCACAGTAACAGTGTCCATAACTATCGTATTGACGAGTAATAATACACCATGTTTTTCTCTACTTTTATCCACAGTCAAGCACACACCTACAGTTAACCTCCTCTTCCCCTCAGCCCACAGTCCACATGATTCTATCATTTCCAAACTCATATACCACCACTTATTGCTCATCCCCCGGTAGCGTTTGGCTAACGTACCTTCCCTGTCATTAACCCCCAGGCTATGATACCAACTGTAGCCTAATGCCACCCCTACGCCCAGAGACCTTAGGGTCAAACTTCCACGTAACCCCCCTTAACCCTCTCCCTCTCGTTAACCCCCCACGCTCCTCAACTCCCTTCCGACCTAGCCTCTCCAGCATACCCCCTGAATATCCTTAACTTTTCCGTTACTAACATTCTCAAACCTTTTGTATATATACTCCTATCCAGCCTACCTTCCCCCAGTAGGAAGGAACACCATTAGAACTTTACTAACCCTTTGCATGCCATCTATTCCCTCACAACCCATTCACAACCCTGTACCAAATGATCGTCCGTGCGAGGCTAGCCGCCTCACCAGTGACTAACTTCTATTGCCATACTTCCAGATCAATGTGGCAGAGTTAGCACCAGTCTCCACCACATCCAACCACCCATGCAATTAACAACCTAACCAAGTAAACCAGCTGATCAAGGCACCTTCGGTTTTGGTATTACGAACACCCACATCGGTCTCATAAACAGAGGGTTATTACAAACCCTTGTGATATGGTAAGCCCCCAGCCACAGCCGCCCCGACGACCATTACAGAGAAGGGACGCGCCCCTACCCCTTTCACCCACCCGAGGAGGGAGACCCGGTCAGACCCCGACCCCTGCGGAGGTATACCTGACCCCTGTTTTTACTTCCGGGTCATTGCCAGGTAGCACAGGAATTCTTCCTATCAGTGAACTAACCATGTATGACTAACACCCTTACTAACCTCTATTAACCCACAATAAACCATTAACCTTTCTTGCATACTCCGATAACCAAATTAGCACCTCAGCTAATTTTCCCTAGAATGAAGACTGAGCAATTTAAGAGAGACGCTCCTAGCACAGCTGTCCCAACCCTCCTCGCAAAGTAGATCCAGTCTTTCTCCCCTAAATACTTCCAGTATAGCCAAAATAGTACCTCTTACTAAGGCTCAGTTATATTACAGTATGAAGGCTCCATACAGCCATGTGCCACAACAGTAATCACCCCCTGACCTAGTTCCCGTATCAATTGAGAGCTCAAATAAGTCCATCAAAACTCGAGATCCCTATGGCCGACAGGGTCCAAAACCACACCTATAAATCAAGCTCCAGCCCCCAGTAAAATCAGTTGAAAGATAGACACCAACCAGAGGCTGGTCCCGTGTGTCGGGACGTGTACAGTGACGACCTGGTCTTTCCATCGAGTGTTGGGGCTTGTCCATCTAGGTCCATCAGGAGAAGTAAATGTTGTAAGTGTCTATTATAAATTATTTATTATTGTAAACATTTGACCCCTTCAGCACAGTGCGTCTTTTTGCCCTTGAGTCTGGGTAAACTTGAACGAGTTTACGCAGCTTAGAAAGTACAGTAAACCCTCGCTCTTTCGGACTAATTGGGGGAGACCCCTGTCTGAAAGAGTCAAAAGTCCGAAAGGGCCGAGTCCGAACTCACACTTCAGCCATTCGGACTTGTCCGAATGTCTGAAATAATGTCCGAAGTTTATAAGGCCGAAACTCGGCTCTTCGGTCCGAATGCGAAATAATTTTTCTCAGCCTTTCAGACAAATCCGAAAGGCTGAAATAATGTCCGAAGTTTATAAGTCCGAATACACATTCACCTAACCAGACAAGTCCGAAACTCGGCTCTTTGGTTCGAATACGATTTAATTTTTCTCAGCCTTTCGGACAAATCCGAAAGGCTGAAATAATGTCCGAAGTTTATAAGTCCGAATACACATTCACCTAACCAGACAAGTCTGAAACTCGGCTCTTTGGTCCGAATACGATTTAATTTTTCTCAGCCTTTCGGACAAATCCGAAAGGCTGAAGCATGAGTCCGAAGTTAAATGTAGTCCGAAAGTGTAGTCCAAAAAGGACGGAGGTATTTTCTCAGCCTTTCGGACAAATCCGAAAGGCTGAACCATGAGTCCGAATTGAAATGCTAGTCCGAAAGTCTGAGAATTCCGAAAGAGCGGGGGTTTACTGTATGCATGGTATTCGGAAGGGTTATTGTGATCTTGTTTACCCCTTAAAGTCCTAGAGGTGTATTGTATACTGGGGATGGTCGTCTAGTGGTGACCGGAACATGATGGAAAGTACGTCATCGTGTTGAAGGGGTTAAGGTATTTTATTATTATATTGGAGTTAAGTTTGTACAGTATAACGTACCTCTGTAATACATATAGATTAGACTTAAAATAAGAGTTATTACGAACATTGTTTATTATTTGTACTAAGAGTTTGATATGAATGGTATATCGCGTGTGTGTACATTTATTAAGGTATTGATTTATCAACCTCCTCATACCATGATTTGTCTTGGGTTTATTTCAATTACAGTATATTTGGAGGATTTTGAGTATTGGAGGATTTGTGGTGATTGGGGGGTCAGTTGAATATTGAGTAGCCTGTTATATTTATTATATCTATCCTGGGCTGTTAAATACTGTAGTTTGTTATTGTTAGTATGTGCTAATAGTGGTGCTGGTACTGTAGAGGTTATGAAAAAGATGTCTTTTATATATATTTTTCGAATGTTTAGTAATGCTCGATCGTTTTTCAGGTCGAAGCCCTTGTCGGTATCAATAAAGCGCTACTACAATCTTTTGTGTTTGATGGACCTCGATACACTTCGACAACACTTCCAGTATGGGGCGAGAGGAGGAGACGGAGCAGCGGAAGCAGCAGCGCACTGCCGCCAAGCGGAAATTCACCCGGAAGTACAACCTATTCGGGGAGAGTATAACGCAGGAAGATCCGGAAGCTCTTCTGCAAAGTGGTTTCAAAGAAATTCAGGAAGCATACAGTGCCGTTGAAAAGGTACACAAGAGTTATCTAGTTATTATTAAATTTAATTCAAGGAACTAGCGAGTCTCAATTGGAAGAGGAGGAAAATTACATTCTTGAGCTAGAAAGGAAACGGAATGACGCACATGCTTCACTGGTCAAAAATTTAGATAAGAAAAAATCTCAGAACTCTAACATAACAAAAGTAAAAGTCAAAGCACTAGATCCACCTAAATTTGATGGTAACTTGCGAGAGTACCCTAGCTTCAAATCCGATTTTGAAAGACTCGTGAACAACAACTTCGGACAGGATCCATTTGCTTTGAAACAATGTCTGCTTGGAGATGCTTTGAAAACTGTTTTAGGAGTTGAGCATGACTACAAGGAAATGTTTAAAAGATTAGATGAGAAATACGGAAACAAAAGATTTTTTTTTGATTCTGTGATAAGTGACCTCAAATCCCTGACAAGAATTGGTGACAGCGATGGCAAAGGCTTCGTGAAAATGGTTGAGCGTGTTGAACGATGTTGGTTAGACCTAAAGAAAATTAATCTTGATTCAGAAATGAATACAGCGAGCACAGTGAGAAAATTCTTCCCGACACACAGAAACGTGAGTGGGTAATTTTTGCGGAGAACCTCGCTGATTCTGACGATCTGTTTCCAGGGTTGCTTGAATTTTTGTTACGTGAGAAGAGGGCAATAGAATACATGGGTTCTGATATTCGCCATGGAGCTAGTAGTGCGAGTAAGTCCGCAGTTCATAACATATCATGCCAAGAAGGAGCTACCGTAAAGTGGGGTAACTTCGTACTGCGGTGATAACTTCGGACATCGGCGATAATAAGTAATTAGACATTGTCATTATATAATGGGAACGCTTTTTATTTTATTTTTTTTGTGGGGTCCGTTTAGAGAAATGGCAAAGGAAGAGCATGTAAAAGTCCTAGAGAACTGACATGAGTATATGTACACTAAAAAAATATTATATATATATGACGAAAATATGTACATTTTTCGCTACCCTGCCAAACTTCTATCACCCTGAAGAAATTTGTTTGTATGAATGATGTTGTGACTGATATAATTTTGTAGTAACATTACCAGAGACAACATCCACCAAAGGAAATTTGTTACACTTGTATAACGCTCTAGCTAGAACACTATCATTTAACCGATTGTGTTTTAAAAAAAAACATGCTAACTTCGGACATGAAACAAACAATCGTTTGTTATTATTTGCCCTATGAAAATCATTCATAATACTTGTCCATCATTAACATGGTGGTAAAAGATCAAATAATCATTCTCTGAGTCCAAAAACCCATAAAAATATGATTTGTTAGTAGTCTTGGCAAATCCAACGTCAAGGCTATTAACCTAATTGCAATGACGACTTGTCTATTTTGACTGCTATGTCGTCATTCCAACCGCGGTTAAAAAGAAAATGTCTAGAGTCTACTCCTTATCTTGCTCTAGACGTTGTAAATTAACCAAAACTACCACCGAAGGTGAAAAAAGCATAGAAGAGAAGAAAAAGAGGTTTACCTTAGTTACCGCTTAAGGCCCATCCCGTGTTCCGTCATGTGCAGATCCCTGTCGAACGTGCGCATGAGCGACCCTCTCTTGTCATCATTTTTTCACGCGCTCCATTGAATGAAGTCGCTTTTGTTGTGCTCCTTTAATTCACCCTGTTTAGGTTCGTTTCGGCTTATCTGGCCTTCTTTTTTGTTAGACAGATGTTACGTGATCTAGGGCACATGTAAATGGGCTCCTAAGTGTGTATAATGGAGACGCGTGTGGAAATAGCCTACCGAAGGTACGGGGGTGCCTGGCGTTCCTCGTATATGTTTTTCATTCTTTCTCTTTTCATATTCTTTTTTCCTGTTAGTCTGGGCATAGTTTAGCTTTAAGCTTATTTTAGCCTAGCTAGTTTTCTCATTCCGGAATTGCTATGCCCCTATGAGTTTTCATTTTTTCATAGTAGCTAGGTGTACAGTTGGTAAACAATCTGTGATTTAGTTGGTGGCGGTGCTGTTTGTAGAGTTTGTGTCGGCCGCATTATTAGCGTTATTCCCGAGTCCCCCCTTTCGAGCCTTCACTGTGTCTCAAGGGCCTGGGCGACAGGTGGTTCGTGATATCCAGGGGTACCCCACGGGGGCCCCTCCTTCACACCACAGGGTTTTTCGCCCCTGACACATTCTCTGCTCACGGCTAGGCCACCCTTTTTCTCGCCAGTTTCATTTACTGGTTTTTGTTTTATCTTCCTGTTTCACCTCCATCCTTTCATAGTCTTTTTGCCCAATCCAGGGGTACCCCACGGGGGCCCCTGTTTGTGCCAAACCACCCTCCCTGCCACTTCTCCTGATGGGCTTTGCTCTATCTCTGTGGGTTGGGTGGTTCCTGTGGGATGTGCCTTCTCTCCCCTGGTGTGTCTTCCTTGCCTCTCCCTTGACCGGTTGAGTCAGGATATAATCAAGGAAGACACTGCTCAGCTTGATGGCCATCATCGCTTGGAGTACATAAGGAGATGACGCATTTTTGTGGCCCTTTTTGGGTATTCCCTAGACGCTCCTCTCGCTTTTTCGGCGCCGGACCATCTCGGTCGGTCCCGCAAATTTGCGGGAGCTCGATTCGGTCCTCTGGGACGTTTCGGCTCCCCGCAAATTTGCGGAGATCGCTGGGGGTTCCCGCGAAATTGCGGGAGGGTGGTGTCGGTACGGTTATGCCTCCATTGGCCCGCAAATTTGCGGTAATAGTTGGCTTTCACTATTGACCTTTTTTATGTCACCTTGTTGCCTGATACTATTTGGTGTGTGCACTTTCCTGGTGTTATAGGCCCTGCATGTAAGATGTTGAGTGGTGGTTAACACTTTCTCCTTCTTTGCAGGTTCTGCTAGTGCTCTTCCCCCTCGCCCGCCCTACTCACCTACCTCTGTGCTCCCGGTTTAGGGTGAGTACGGATACCTGTTTGCATGTGTGTTCCTGTTTCCCCATGCTCCTTTCCTGGTTCTTCTTGGACATTCTCTCCACTTACTCCTTCGACGTGCTGATTATGGTGTGTGTTCTTCCAGTGCAGGTAGGCGGCCTTGCTTTCGCCATGGTTGTTGCTCCCCGTGCTTGGTGAGCCACAAGTCCTGCTTGCGCCACTCGCACTGTGTGTCCTCTACGGCCTACCTCCCTGCTCTGTGTGGCCCGTGTCTGGCCCTGGTGGATGTGGTGCTCCATAGCCCTGGTTCCTCGGCGGCGGCGGTGGCCACTGCTTCCCTTCAGTCGGTGTGGGCGATAGTCTCCCGCCACTTTTGGACTGTGGGCCACCGTTCCCCGGCCTTTGTTGCCGCCCGGATCCGCGTCGCCCTGGGTATCCCTGACCCGACTGACGGCCGTTCGCCTGGCCCTCTCCCTGCTCGGGCCCTCTCCCCTGGGTCCCGCAGCCGGTCGTCGGGGGGTTCCCCTGCTCCGTCCACGCTCTCGCTCGCCTCGTCGCCCGTCCTCTCCTGCCCCTCGTTGTCCTCCTGATCGCCTTGACGGCGCACATCGCCTTCGTCATGGTGCTCGCCCTGAGGCCGGGGTTAGCGGCTCTGCCCCTGTGCGCCCTCCCCTGGCCTCTCCGGGTCGGGGCTCTACTACCTTCCGCCCGCTTCCCCTGCTCGTACGACGTCCTCTTCCTTTGTCCTCTACGCGCGCGGAGGTTCAGGCTGTAGCTGGTGTTACGATCCAGGTTCTCAAAGACACAGGGCTCTTCAACATTGGACTAGATAATGGCAAAATGCAACAACGGTAACACTAGATCCAACCCCTGCCTTAAACACTGGAAAACAAAACACCATTACCGCCCTGAGTCGTGCCTGGACCACGAGGTATCCTATGACTCGGTAACTGGTGCACACACACTAGGCTGACGCTCGATGAAACAGCCTATTCTCAAACAGTAAAAGATTACTCGTTTAGGTTACACAAAGAAAAGATAAGTAACGTGATTATTTAACGTTACGGTAGATACTCAAATAACTGGCACTCCTGTATTAAAGAAAGTGCAATGCTAGTCCTGCAACATCAACTGGAAACTTCTGAAATAAGTGTGATGCTGGGAAGATGTTCGTAAAGAATCTTGAACAATTATAATGCAGAATACGGATCACAATAAATACTAGGACATATAGTAATAATAGGCAGGCGAATAATAAAGACAGCGCAAAGGTAGTAATGCTCGACAACTAAAGAAATGCTTCGTGACACAACGCAACAGCCTACTAGGGTTGTGCAACTCAACAACAACCTCGGCTCAAAAGTGCAGTGAATAATAATGTGGCATACATATAATAATGGGGGCTTATCTCTAACCAGTGTCTGCTCAGTTAATAAAGTCTAGCTGGGGTATCAAGGCAGGGCAACAATGGGCGAGCATGCGGCTCGTAGCCTAACGTTGTCCGAAGGTGGTATAATGAAGATTACGTTATATGACGGGGATGCTCTCTTGATAAATCTAGGTCTCTAGTACCTAGTTCTATCCTGGCGATCCCTCAGAAGTCAACACAAAGAGGCAGCACTATGTTGTGAGGGATAGGCTATGGCCCTCTCACACCACAGTGCTGTGCTCGCAAAGTAAACCCACCCGAAGACAACCTAGGCTCCCACAGTACCTGTCGATGTCGTGCAGGGCTTAGCTAACACTGCACACATCGGAGACAACGACACAGTAACCTTACCCCTAGTCTAGCTTTAAATAACTAAGCAGAATCACTCAACACCCTGCCAGGGAGACATATACCGGTCTACAACCTTCCCGAGAGAGGACACACACGGAAAAGTCCGTCTCTCCAAACCTCATTAAAGCCTAATACATAGAAATATCTGAGAGCTTCGCGTACAATACGACTGGCCGACGGTGAACGTCTATGCTGAAACCAGAAGGGATGTTGAGTTTAATAAAGATTAGAGAATGAGAAAGGAGAAGTCGAGAGAGAGAAATAGTATGCAAAGTGGCGAGTATGGGGGACAGAATTGCAAAGGATGTAGACGATACGCGTGTCAGGCCAGCTCTGAGCTGGTAAAAAACACGAGGCCGCGATGAGCAGGGACTAGTTGACCACCCGGCCGCCAACGCTGTCAGCGCCCAAGCGGGCCGTGTGATAGCTCGCCCCACTGCCAGGTGTACCCCGTCACCCTCTCTCGCTCGCCTCTCACACAAGCAACATTTATATTATAGCGAATATAAAATACAAGGCGCGGTCACAGACCAAAACAAAGACCATTTCTAGACTGTCTGTGGCAACACGACACTAATAACATAACGCAGATCATTCCAGGACAACTGCAGCCCATCCCCCCATCTTGGCGAGCGCTAGCGAGCTGCAATGCCCCACGCAACCATTCTGCTAGCGCCGGGAGGCGTCACAACCCCCCCCAAGATATGGGACACTCAACCATGAGCCCATATCTGAACAGGCAGAATGTCGCTAGAATCTGCCACTCCTAGCCACTCTGCCACTCATGGAATGCAAGCTCAGTCTCCTCAAAAAAAAAAATACAACAACATTTTATATATAAAAAAATCTTATCACCCTTCCCAAACATAATACATTAATTCATAACATTGTGCTCCCAGAGCGAGCTTTAAGAAGCACAGCCTACTGAGAGAAAATCATCTGCACTCAGTACTCAGCTACAATATTATCTTAAAATTAATTATTAAAAAGAAAGAGTTTTTATTTAATTTTTCATATTTTATTTTAATGTTGTTTTTGGCGGCTACTATAGATGTAGCCTAATTTTCGTCTAATCAAAGCCAACAACTCCTGCCCTGCGACCCTACGCTGATGCTACACACGCGAACCAACAAGCACCAGCGCAAAAATACACCGCGAGTCAAGACAGGAGGCTATACCAACATACTGTGGTAGCCTACCCCGGATCCTCCACCCGCGACAAACAGTCCGCAATCACATTCTCACAACCGGCAATATGGCGAATGTCTAAGTTGTACTCTTGCAACATGAGCGACCATCTGGTCAGCCTCATATTCCGGTTGTGGAATTGATTGAGGAATTTAAGCGGGTGGTGGTCGGTATACACTACCACGACTGGCCCATAGGCAGGAACATAGACCTCAAAGTGTCTGAGTGCTAACACGATTGCCAACAGTTCCTTTTCAACAACCGAATAGTTTTTCTGTGCTGAATTAAACTTCTTTGAAAAGAAACTGACTGGATGCTCAAGACCTTCCTCGTCTGTCTGCAAAAGTACGGCACCAGCCCCTACTCCGCTGGCATCAGTCGCCAACTGAAATGGTCGTTCAAAGTCCGGGGCCCTGAGGATAGGGTGAGTGCATAAAAGGTGTTTAACTACTCGAAACGCCTGCTCACACTCAGGTGCCCAGCGGAACTTTTTATCTTTAGCTAGTAGATCTGTCAAAGGAGCTAACACAGTAGAATAACCTCTTATAAAGCGGCGGTAATACCCAATCATGCCCAAAAATCTCATGATCTGCCGCTTGGTGGTCGGCCTGGGGAACAAGTCGATAGCCTGTATCTTCTGTTGGGGCGGGCTCACCTGCCCTAACCCAACCACAAACCCCAGATACTGCACCGTGGCTTGCACAAAGTCACACTTGCCCAGATTAACTACCAAGCCTGCTTTACTAAGTTGACTAAATAAGGCTTCTATGTGCTCACAGTGACTTTGGAAATCGTTGTCATAAATGATCACGTCATCAAGGTAGACAGTACAGTTTGGGATGTCTGCTACGATGTCGTTCATTAAGCTCTGGAAAGTGGCCGGTGCATTTTTCAGACCATATGGCATCACGTTGCAATGGTAAGTACTGCCATCCACCACAAACCCGCACACCTCTTTAGCCCGCTCAGACAGTGGTACTTGCCAGTAGCCTTTGACGAGGTCTACCTTGGTCAAGTACCTTGCTTTCCCGATCTTATCCACACTGTCATCCACCCGGGGAAGAGGATATGCATTGGTGGGGTCAACCCGTTCAACCGCCTAAAATCAATGCAGAACCGAACTTTGCCATCAGGTTTGGGCTGCAGAGTGACAGGAGAAGTCCACCGTACTACCCCCTTCTCGATCAAGCCTCTCGCCAGCATATACTCCAGCTCATCCCTGAGCGCTGGGTGTTTAATGGGTGGCACCCGATAAGGTATCGACTTGAAGGGGGGGTGCTCTCCTACATCGACGTCATGCACCGCTTGAGTAGTGAGGCCTGGGTGCTCGGCAAATACAGTGGGGTATGAATCGAACAGGCGCTGCACTGCCACCTGCTTTTCCTCCGGCAGGTGCGCCAGAGCATCATGCGCACATTGGCTCGAATTCCCCGCCCACTGATCAGCCGAGACATGACAATCCCAGTTATCATCCACCTGATCATTGCTGCCCCCCTCTCCTTCTCCACCATGACCGCAGCAGGTCAAGACAGGGACAGCTAGTGACTCAGGTGGGCGCCTCACATACTCCTTCAACAAGTTAATGTGGCATAGTTGGTTACGCTTCTTCCGGTCTGGAGTGGCAACGAGGTAATCCAGATCGGAGATCTTTGACACCACCCGATAAGGCCCAGCGTACTTGGCAGCCAGAGGATGACCTGCCAAAGGCAACAGGACCAACACCTCTTGACCTACCTGAAACTCCCGGAGTTTCGCCTTAGTATCGTACCTGTCCTTCATACGGGCCTGCGAACTCACCAAATTACGCCCGGCCAGCTCCAGACTTCTAAGCATTCTCTCTCTGCTCTTGAGGACGTATCTCAACATAGAACATGGCACAGCGGTACCCTCCCAAATCTCCTTAACCATGTGGAGAGGGCCCCTCACCCGATGCCCGAAAACAAGCTCATTCGGACTGAAACCGAGACTCTCCCCAGGTACTTCTCTTGCCGCGAACAAAACATACGGCAGACCTAGGTCCCAATCCTTTCCGTTCTCTGCGCAATAACATCGAAGCATGCTTTTCAGCGTGGCGTGCCACCTCTCCAACACCCCTTGACTCTCTGGGTGATACGCAGAAGAGACGACAGTGTTGATGCCATGCTGAATCATAGTTTGTTTGAACAGATTAGATGTAAAATTAGAGCCTTGGTCCGATTGCACCTCTTGCGGGTAACCATACCGCGAGCAATACAAGAGCAGGTTCCGGACAACAGTTTTCGCTGTGCCATTTCTCATTGGATATGCATCAGGATAACGAGTGGCCACATCCATGATAGTTAATAGAAATTTATTACCGGCACTAGTAGGGGGTAGGGGTCCGACCATATCAATGATGACCTTACTGAAGGTCGGTCCACTGACAGGAATGGGGTGCAACGGGGCTCTCGGAATTGTTTGGTTAGGTTTTCCAACCCTCTGGCACGTATGACACCTTGCTATCCAGGTTACCACCTGCCCCTTCAACCACGGCCACCAAAACAATTTTTCTAAAGCCGCCACCGTTTTTCTCACCCCTAGATGTCCTGCCAGTGGTATGTCATGCGCCAACCTCAGTAGGCTATCCCTGCACTCCCGTGGCACCACCAACTGGTCCACTACTCCGGACCCCTCTTGCCAACTACGTTTAGGGTCTTGAAAACGCCTATAGAGGATGCCTTCTAAATAAAAAAAATCTCCTGGCTGTGCATCGCCGTCCTCGTCGAGCTCTACAGCTCCATTAGCACACGTTTGGAGCTCAGGGTCCTCTAGTTGCAACCGATGTATATCTGAGGGTGCCAAGCGATCTAACTGCTCCCGGAGCAATGCATGACCTTCCCCGATACTGGGCTGCTCCCTCTGTCTCTCTCGATGTACATAACGTTGCTGTCGTGGAGACTCGTCATGCCCAGCCTCGTCACTCTCGATGACAGGCCCAGGGGCTACTCCAGAATTAAGTAATGGTGCTAATACTGAATCACCCAGGAGAGCCGCCGAGTCAAAACTCTTAAAACCAACTCCAGCTTTAGCCTCCTCCTGTTGATCGTTCCTCCGCTGGTCTGAAGACGGAGGACTAGGCTGTGACACTTTAGCTGCCCGAGCTCGGGTGACAACACACGCCATGGGTTGTGTCTGGCACCGCTCGACCCACTCTTGCTCTTCCCTACTCACGTCGGCCGGCCTCTCGGCAACGACTAAGGGTAGAACCTCAGAAGCGGGCATTGCAAAGTCGTTGCCGAGAAGAAGATCGACGCCCTCCACTGGCAGTTTCTCCACAATCCCGACATCCAATTCACGTGCCACACCATCCACCTCCAACTCCAACCGCACCAGCGGGTATGACCGAGTTGCATTAATACCCTGCACCACCACCACCCGAGCTGCGTTTATAGGGTAGCCAGTCAAGTTTTTCATCAGAGTCTGGGAAGCACCTGTATCACGCAAGACCTCTACTCCATGCTTGCGCCCCGCCCACATCACGCAACCCCGCCCTCTATGGTCGCAAAAAACATCCTGAGCAGGGTTCGAGCCTCCCAGGTGCTTCTGCATTGGCTGTGCCTCAGCCTCTGACGAACTGCCCCGGGCAAACTCAGATGACTTCGGAGACACACCAATGTTGCAGGCCAAAGACACAGCTGCTGTAGGTGGTTTGCTAGGACAGACTCTTGCAAAGTGCCCCTTTTTATGACAATGATAACACTCCAACTCCCCTTTGGGCTTCCCTTGGTACTGGGAAGGGCCCGGCCCCTTCTTAAATGGGACGGTGCTAGTCTTGTGGTCAGTCTTGGTATCATGGCTCTTGTACTTGTTTGCATAAGGTATATCACTAACTCGGGGGGGTGGGGCGTCACGCCCCTTGTTACCTGCCTCACTACGCTGGGCAGACCCGCACCCACGAATTAGTGATAGCCGGAGGTCAGCCATCTCAGCTGCCTCCTGTAGCGTTTTTGGTTGCTTTTCTTTAAGGTTTAACGTCAGGTCGCCGCCCGTGCATTTGAAAAACTGCTCTAAAAGCACCAACTGTTTAATGTCGTCAAACGTAGTAGCTTTCTCCGACCTCAGCCAATTCCCAAAAGCATCGAACAGCTCCCGGGCATGCTCCAAAAAGGTGCTCTCCCGACCCTTGGTAACACCCCGGAACTTCAACCTGTACGTCTCTGGTTGTAGTTCGTATGCTCTCAGGACAGCCTCCTTGAGTTCCTCGTAGATAATACACGACTCTATCGGCAATGCATCATAAGCCCTGAGTCCCTTGCCTATTAATCTAGAGGATACAAGTGCTGCCCATTTATTCTCTGGCCACTGGTGTTCCTGGCACTTCTTCTCAAAGCGTGCGAAAAATTCTGTTACACCACTCTCATCAAACACCGGAACCAGTTTCAATAAGTGCGAGAGAGACTGCTCATGAACACGGTTACCAGCCCCAAGTCGCTGTCCCGTTGTCTCTACTCGCGACTTCTCTACATCCATGTCGGCACAGTACTTAGTCGACTCAGCTTGGATTTTTGCTAGCTCTATCTGCTGCTGAAGCTCACCTGCCCTTTGTTGCTGGTGACTTTTTCTCTCTTCTATCTTGGCTAATTCTATTTGCTGCTGAATCTGAAGCTCACATGCCCTTTGTTGCTGCTGAATCTTAGCTAATTCGAGCTGATACACTAATTCTGGAGTTAACCCTTGAGGAGGTGAAGGTGCTACAATGTTTGAAATTACCGGTGGTCCCCCCAGGGGCAACCCACCCTGCCAGTCACCACCCAACTGCGGAAGCGTACCCGGGGTCGGCAAACTACTGGGATGGCTGGGAGTCGAGTGTAGGGGAAGCATGGCCGAAGGGCTCTGAGCACTCAACCCATCTCGCTCACCAGTCACCCTGCCCAGTACACACGTTATCAAGTTATCCTTGGTCATGCTGCTAGTAACCGCATGACCGATAGCTGTGGCCAGGCATTGAAGACCGTACCGATCCATACCCTCCAACCGCTCGGCAGTAACAGGCCATTGCAAAAATATCCTAGCATCCTCCTCACAGTTCACCCGATTAACCCTTTCATCATACTGTTGTTCCTCAGTCTCGACATTACGTACTGTGTCTCCATTCTCCTCTGACCCGGTATAAGACATGATGCTCACAAAAATTTCTCACCACAATATTCAGAAAAGAAGTACCCCAAACTCTTATGTAGCACTATTCACTTGCCAAAAATTTCTGAAGACTCTCAAGTGCTATACTACTTTGCCAAAAAAAATTAACGTGCCCACTATATTCCTCAATAAAACAAATGACCACAACAATCCTGCAATTATCTCTTAGTTCACAAGATCCTGAGCTAGGTCGCCATTTGTTACGATCCAGGTTCTCAAAGACACAGGGCTCTTCAACATTGGACTAGATAATGGCAAAATGCAACAACGGTAACACTAGATCCAACCCCTGCCTTAAACACTGGAAAACAAAACACCATTACCGCTCTGAGTCGTGCCTGGACCACGAGGTATCCTATGACTCGGTAACTGGTGCACACACACTAGGCTGACGCTCGATGAAACAGCCTATTCTCAAACAGTAAAAGATTACTCGTTTAGGTTACACAAAGAAAAGATAAGTAACGTGATTATTTAACGTTACGGTAGATACTCAAATAACTGGCACTCCTGTATTAAAGAAAGTGCAATGCTAGTCCTGCAACATCAACTGGAAACTTCTGAAATAAGTGTGATGCTGGGAAGATGTTCGTAAAGAATCTTGAACAATTATAATGCAGAATACGGGTCACAATAAATACTAGGACATATAGTAATAATAGACAGGCGAATAATAAAGACAGCGCAAAGGTAGTAATGCTCGACAACTAAAGAAATGCTTCGTGACACAACGCAACAGCCTACTAGGGTTGTGCAACTCAACAACAACCTCGGCTCAAAAGTGCAGTGAATAATAATGTGGCATACATATAATAATGGGGGCTTATCTCTAACCAGTGTCTGTTCAGTTAATAAAGTCTAGCTGGGGTATCAAGGCAGGGCAACAATGGGCGAGCATGCGGCTCGTAGCCTAACGTTGTCCGAAGGTGGTATAATGAAGATTACGTTATATGACGGGGATGCTCTCTTGATAAATCTAGGTCTCTAGTACCTAGTTCTACCCTGGCGATCCCTCAGAAGTCAACACAAAGAGGCAGCACTATGTTGTGAGGGATAGGCTATGGCCCTCTCACACCACAGTGCTGTGCTCGCAAAGTAAACCCACCCGAAGACAACCTAGGCTCCCACAGTACCTGTCGATGTCGTGCAGGGCTTAGCTAACACTGCACACATCGGAGACAATGACACAGTAACCTTACCCCTAATCTAGCTTTAAATAACTAAGCAGAATCACTCAACACCCTGCCAGGGAGACATATACCGGTCTACAACCTTCCCGAGAGAGGACACACACGGAAAAGTCCGTCTCTCCAAACCTCATTAAAGCCTAATACATAGAAATATCTGAGAGCTTCGCGTACAATACGACTGGCCGACGGTGAACGTCTATGCTGAAACCAGAAGGGATGTTGAGTTTAATAAAGATTAGAGAATGAGAAAGGAGAAGTCGAGAGAGAGAAATAGTATGCAAAGTGGCGAGTATGGAGGACAGAATTGCAAAGGATGTAGACGATACGCGTGTCAGGCCAGCTCTGAGCTGGTAAAAAACACGAGGCCACGATGAGCAGGGACTAGTTGACCACCCGGCCGCCAACGCCTTCAGCGCCCAAGCGGGCCGCGTGATAGCTCGCCCCACTGCCAGGTGTACCCCGTCACCCTCTCTCGCTCGCCTCTCACACAAGCAACATTTATATTATAGCGAATATAAAATACAAGGCGCGGTCACAGACCAAAACAAAGACCATTTCTAGACTGTCTGTGGCAACACGACACTAATAACATAAAGCAGATCATTCCAGGACAACTGCAGCCCATCCCCCCATCCTGGCGAGCGCTAGCGAGCTGCAATGCCCCACGCAACCATTCTGCTAGTGCCGGGACGCGTCACACTGGCCCTCTGCTCCCTCCTCCTACACTGTCCAGGAGGGTCCGCCAGGATGTAGTTGCTTCTCCTCCTACTTCACCTGCTTCGGTGCCTATTCTTCCTTCACGGTCTCGTCCCACGGTGGCGGTCCCTCCCTCCTCCGCCTCGGTGTCGGGCCGCCCTGTTATCTCTGCCCCGGGGATCCTTGCTCTGTTTCCCCCCGCGGCTACTTCTGACCTCTTTTCAGCCAACGGCTGTACCACGTTGAATGCACCGCTTCTCGTCCGATCAGCGAAGTTAAGCAACGTAGGGTCTGGTTCGTACTTGGATGGGTGACCGCCTGGGAACACCAGATGCTGTCTTTTCACCCGGCCAGCCTTCCCACTCCCGTCGTCCTGCTCCTCCTCCTTCTTCTCTCCCTGACCTTCACTTACCGTCTCGCCACGGGGGTGCCCCTCCTCTTGGCTCGGTGGGGTATCGCGTGGTTTCGGGGTCCCCTTTCTCAGGGGCTGACGTGTCGCTGGAAGAGGGGGATCGTTCTGTTTCCCCCTCGGGCGTTCCGTGTTCAGGGCCGAGTCCCTCTGCGGCGACACAACCGTGGTCGCTCGCCTTCCTTGGGCCGCGACTCTGCTGGTTCGTGTCATGGATCTCGCTCCCGCTCGCGCTCACCCCTGCGGGCCGACCATTCTTGGGGGGGGGGGGGTCGCCTCTCTCGGATCGATTGTCGGCTATGCAGGGGTGGCTTGTGTCACGCATCGACGGGCGCTTGGAGTCGATGCAAGACTCCCTCTTATCGCGCTTCTTGGCGGTGACACACCCTCAGCGCCTCACCATACCTACCCCTGCTACGGTCCCCCTCCCTTCTGCAGGCCTATGCTCTGGTCAGACTTCAGCCGCCGGGACATCCTTCAGGATGTTCAGTCCCTGGCTGTGTTGACGGGCCTGTCCTCCTATGGGCCGGGTTTGTGCGACGACGGTACGCCTGGCTTAGCCATCTTACTCGATCACCCTCTCCCGTTGGGGGCCTGGTTTGCTGAGGCCTTCGTCTTCGCCGGCCGTTCCGTCGCCGGCTCTCCTTCAGTCCCTCCCCCAGAGTCCTCACTGCTTTTGCCTCCTCTTGTGTCTGTCGGCGGGTTGGACGGCGCGTTCTGGTCCTGGTTCAGCGCGCCCGTTCTTGAACTTTGTTCTATTGCTACCCCGTTCTTCTCTCACCCAGATCAATCCTCTGTCGACAGGGTTTTTCCCTTGCGGCGGTGGGTGCCGAACTTCTTCTCTTGTCTTTTGGTTCCTCCAGACTTCTGTTCACCACCTGCGGCTTCTCGCGGCGTCTGCACCAGGCGCTCTTCGCGAGGGTTTGGGCCGCGTTCGGCGGGTCCCCTTTCGGCTCGCGGTGTCTTTGGTTCCCGAGCTGAAGGCGGCTTTGTGCGTGGCACCTCGGCAACGCCGGACGGTGCGGTCCTCGTTCTGCCGGACAGCCCCCTTGGATATTCGTCAGGGTTTGTTGTACTCTGCGCTATATACGTCGGGGTTTTTTGAGCAGGATGCTTGGGAATGCTACGCTTCTCTGTCGGCGGCCCCTGCTTCCGACACGCGATGACGCGCTGTGTCATTGCGGACCCTGCTTACGACACGCACCGACGCGCTGTGTCGCGCGCGGGGTCTTCTCAGTCCCGTCCTTCTGCCGGTCCTCTTCGGGGTGCTGCTGCAGGTGCTGCCGCCTTGCACGGGCGCAGGACTGGGACGTTGCAGGCCAGTGCGTCGGTTCCGCCTCGCACTTCTGTTCTTGCCCCCTTTCATCCCCGCCGTGTCGGGGCTGGCCGGCCTTCCACTTCCGGCCGCCCTTCGACGGGGTCAGCCCCGCGACGGCCAGGGGTTGGGGTAGCCCACCCTTTTCGACGAGGTTGGGGGGGGGTAGAGGAGGTCAACGTGGCGCTCATGCCCGCACGGCCCGTACCGGGGGTACCTCCACGTCAACACAATGTGTAGGTTCTCTGGGTCGGCCTCCTTGTTCTCCTTCTCGCCTGGCCGACCGGGTCGCTCCCCTCCTCTCGGGTGCTCCCTCGGGTTGTTTTCGCTCTTGCGCCCCTCGGTGGCCGCGAGGGACGTTGGAGGCGGCGGGTTGCGCGGAGGGGTCTCACCTGGAGGTGGACTTCCAGACCCCCACTCCGCTCTTGTCACCGATGCCGGCCCATCTCTTCAGAGGTGGCCCACGTGTTCACTTCCATGCCTGAGCTGGGTAGCGTCGAGGGAGTTGACCGCCGGTCACCCGGTTTTCCTCTCCCATGTCTTTCTGGTACCGTAGACGAACTGCGACGCGAAGCGACCGGTGGTGGATCTGTCGGCCCTCAACGGGCACATCATGCACACACGGTTTCGGATGCTGCCGGTACCCCAGGTACGCCTGGCCCTGCGCCCTCTGTCGTGGGTAGTGTCGCTGGCCCTCCAGGATGCGTCTTGGCTGGTTCCTCTCCATCCTCGCTTCCTGCGATTCTTGGCCGTTCGGACTTCCGATCGTGTGTTCCTGTTCGAAGGCCTTCCCTTCGGTCTCCACATCGCGCCGCGGATCTTCTCCGCACTGGTAGGGCAGGCTCTGGGTCCTCTCCTCAGGAGCGGGCTCCAGATCCTGTTTTTCTTGGCCGATTGGTTGGTAGTTTCCGAAGCCCTAGGACTGTGCGTAGGCGACGCCCTCACCGTCGTTCGCCACGTCGCACGGTTAGGGTTCCCCTTCGATGTTCCCAAGTCACGCTTGACCCCGTCGCGTGTCGTGCTATGGGTCGGTCTCGCATGGGTTTTGTCCGGCGCTACGGTGACCCGGGGTCTGCCGGCCGCGGTGGAAGGTCTTCGCCGTGTTGCACTTGGTCTCCCTCCCGGGGTGGCTCTGGGACTCGTTCGTGGGTTCGCTGCATTGGGCCGCTCTGCCCCTTCCCTTAGGGAGCCTCTGGCTACGCCGCCTCCTCCTCATGGGCACCGCGGTGTTTCCGTTGCCCCTATGGATCGGCTCCTGCCGCTCCCGTGTACCGTTCGCAGTCTCTTCGGTCGCTGGGTTACTCGGGGCGCGCTCTCTGCGGCTGTGCCCTGGACCGCCCCCCCCCGCCGACGGTCTGGGTAGACACAGATACGTCGAGCGAGGTTGGGTGAGGTTCCCGATCGAACCTGGGACGTCCACTTCCCGGCAGATGGGTGGGTCTCCCTCCACTTACCCGTCTATGCCCTCGGACTGTTGGTTCCTTTGTTCTTCCTGCGGGACCACGCGCTGGCCCTTCGGGGTAAGTCGGTGGCCTTCGGGTTGGACACTCGGACAGCTGTCCACTGTTTCCTATGTTACGATCGGGTCTCGTATAAATCAGTGGCTCTTATACATTGGACTAGACTGGCATAAATGCAACAACGGAAACGCTAGATCCAACCCCTGATATATAATCCCGTCGAACAAAGAACACATATACCCTCCAGAGTTACATCTGCGATAGCGGGGTATCTTAACTCTCAGTATCTATGTGCTTCTACTATAGGCTGATGTTCTCTGAAACAGCCTATTACCTATAACATATGGTTGCTTAGTTATGGTACACAAGGAAAAGATAGTTAACTTAATTAAATCACAAGAGTGATCTAATGCAAACAAGAAGAAGGTTTACTTAACGTTACTCTAATCAATAATATCTGTCACTCCTTTATGAAAGAAAGTGTTGTAAAGTCCTCAAGCACCGAACAAGGAATCTTCTGAATAATGTCGGATGCTACTAAGAAGAACGTATCGGAAATGGAACCACAAAAATAGCAGGAGGCAGGACAATGCACGTGTAGGCTAAATACACAAAAAGGCTGGACCTATAATGTTATTGGACACAAGAATTTTATAAGCGGTGCAACAGTAATAATGCTCGCCACGAAAAAGTAGTACTCCTATTAACAAAACCGGTCTATGCTGGTTGTGTCTCTCTACAGCAACCTAGACCTCAAAATGCTTGTGTAGAAATAATGGGTATGCATAAAAGAGTATATGATCTAATCCAGCTAATGTCTACCCGGGTTAATAAAGTCTAGCTGGGATGCGCAAAGGTACAGAATTCTGGTGGAGCAAGGCAGCTCCTAGCCTAGTGTGGACCTTGGGTCTGTGCGGCCTGATTACGTTAATATGAAGGGGTGCTCTCTTGAGGATTCTCGATCACAAGTATCGAGTATCCTCCTGGCGACCCTCAAAAGTAAAAGCAAATAGAGTTAGAACAGTGTTGGGTGGATTAGGCAAGCAGCCCTCACGCACTACACAGTCTAAACTCCAAGGTACACAGACAAAAGATCCACCCAGGTAACCCACAGAATCCGTAGTGTCGTGCAGCTCAAAAATAGCCTACACACAGTGAAAACACCAACAGCAAGGTACCTGATCACTAGTCTAGCATTATTTAACCCTGTAGAAACATTAGTGATTGATGGAGACAGTCCGAGCAATACAATCTCCCAAAAAGACAATGACTATCTTCAACCTTAGCCTAGTACATAAGAAATGTGAGATCCAGCATATAATACAGTCTGGCCACCAATTCAAGGTGTGGATGCAGGGAACCAGAGGGGGATTGATATTAATAAAAGGTGAGGAAGTAGTGGAAATGATAGAGGCAGTAGAAGAGAAAGATTCTAAGACAAGAGTGTGGAACAGTTCAAGGGAGATGCTTAGAGTATGCTGTCTGGGACGGATCTGACCAGGATATTTCCAGGGACCGCATGGGTGGAGTCCCAGTTCGCAGGAATGGCACGAGGGCGCGCGACAGTCGCCCAGTAAGCAGCTGCCTAGTAGGCCGTGTTAGGCAGGAGGCAACGAATCCCGCGAGGCCTATGTAAGGGGGCCGGCCACGCGCCACACTCACCACCAAGTCACACCATCTGGTCTCTCTCTCTCTCTCTCTCCCGCTCGCCTTCCCATCATTCAATTACTTAACACAATACTTTCAATTGACTAAATAAAATAGAAAGGATTGTGACAGACGAAAACAAAGAACAGTTCTGAACTGTCTGCAACACAAGCTTTCTCGAGAAGGAAAGTACACAATGATAGGTAGACTGTAGCTACATTCTCTGCCCTGGCGAGTCCTAGCAAGTAAGCCATGCGGTTCTGGGGGAAGCGGTGAGCGTCACACCTAATGCGGGGGTCCTCCAGGTCGTTGACTCTATTAGGGGTCTCGGTGGAGTTGTTCTTCCTCGCGGACCGACACCCCTTCTCCTTGCATGCCTCCTCCCTGCCCGGGCCTGCCACCCTGTCGAGAGGCCAGGGCGTTCTTGTAGAATGGGCGATGCAACGGACTGTGTTCGCCGACCTCGCAGCTTCCTGAGGTGTTCCGGAGGTCGCCTTCTTCGCATCGGGGGTGCCGCGCCAGTTGCCTCTGGACCTCTCCCTCCGGCCTCGCACTCCGGGGGGGGTCCGGACGCTTTCATGGTAGCCTGGTACAGGTGGCGGTCAATATACATCTTTCCGCCACCAGACGCGCTGTTGATGTGCCCAGTCCTCGCGAGGCTGCGGCTGTACCGCGGCTGCGTCTGGCTCCTCGTGCCTCTGTGGCTGGCACGGGCTTGGTACGCCCGGTTGCCGCGGTGGTGCCCGAGTCCGGTCCCTCTACCTGTCTCCGGCTTCCACTTGAGCTAGGTTGGGGACCTGCGGACCTCGTTGGCCTTCGCATCGTGCTTGTTCATGAGGCACGGTGGCTCCCGGTCCCCGGCCGGGCCCTGACTGACTTCCTGCAGCGTTCCTGGCCGTCTTCTCCTTGGGGAACTTACGGGTCCCGCTGGAGGTCTTTTACTAGGTGGCTACAGGACACTCGCCTGCCAGTTGGCTCTCCTTCCCTCGTCCTACGCTCCTTCTTCCCTCGTCCTACACTCCTTGTTTCACCTCTTCCGTACACGTCACTTTCAAGTCGACTCTATACGTACCACCACTTGTCTGCCGTCCGGGGGGTCTTTGGGTCCGTCGCTGGGCTGGTCGTTCCGCCGCAGGAGCTGGATTCCTTCCTGACGGCTGCCTTCCGGGATCGACCGCCTCCACGCCAGGTCCCTCCACAGTGGGTTCTGGGGCGGGCTCTGGTCCTTCTGGCTTCACCCACGTATACAAGGGCCGCTACGCCGGTTCCGTTGCTCGGGCGTCCAATCTTCCTTGTCGCTCTGGCCACTGGGGATCGGGTGTCTGCACTAGCGGCATTGTCACGACCCCGGGACTGCGTGCGACTATTCAGTGGATAGGGCTGGTCTGGGACACCGCCAATCTGACTCTTACTCAGAGTGTGGACAACCGCAACAGATTCCGCAAGAAACTGTTCAGTTTTCTCCACAGTCTGGATACGACCAGGAAGACATGGGATTCCCTGATCGGCTCTCTCAACTGGATACAATTAACTGTGACGTTGGGCCGGTTGAAAGTCAAACGATTAATCCTGGAAGGCAACAAAGTTTTTCCTCTCTCGCCGGAAAAGAAATTATGGCCAATTCCTCCATTAATCCACAGCTTACTCTCGGTCTGGACCAAGCGAGAAGTCCTCCACTCTATCACGACATGGGTTTCTCCCCCTCCTACGGTATGGGTAAACACAGACGCCTCAGGGGCACTAGGTTGGGGCTATCAGTCCAACCTGGGCCATCAAGGTCAAGGCATCTGGTCAGAAGACAGTCATTCACATTTCAACAAGCAAGAGCTTTTAGTCCCTCTCTTTTTTCTCCAAACTCACGGCATGACTTTGCAAAACAAATCAATAGCGTTCCGAATGGACAACCAAACTGCAGTTTATTGTATTCAGAAACAGGGCTCAGTGAGGTCGCGAGAGTTGCTGAAAGATTCCGAACAGATTTTTGCCCTAGCTGAATCACTAGGCATTTTCCTGCATGCAACATTTAGTTAGGGCTACCCGCACTAAACTTAGGAAGGTTGTGTGTCTGCCTGGCCATGGAATCGGGAGGGTTTTAGAGAAGATGGACCACATCTTGGAAGATAGTGGAGATAACCCCATTATCTGTCTCAGTGCCGGGAGTAACGATGTTGGTAAGGGTAGAAGTGAGGAACTGCTGCAGCAGTATCGGGATGTGTTAGATAAGGTTAGGATGAAGGGAGGGATCCCTGTAGTACATTGTATCCTACCCAGAAGAGGAGTTCCCAAGGAATGGACATCCAGGGCGATTGGTGTCAATTGCCGGTTGGAGAAATATTGCAAAGAAAAAGCAATACCATTCATTGATAACTGGGATACTTTCTATGGGAGAGATAGGATGTACGCAAGGGATGGGGTTCATCTTTCACGGTTAGGGGTTTCCACATTAGCTAGTTCTTTAGATAGGGTGGTTGTGTGGTTTTGAACAGAAATATTGAGAGTGTTAATGAGATGTTAAATTGAACAATTTTAGCGTAAGGCGAAAGCTATAAGGATATTCAGTCTCATGCTAAAAATTATGACTATATTGCTAATGATAGTAGTGATGGTGCAACAGAAGATGGAAATGTCGTTAGACAATGCTATTATGATAGCATTGACTGCAGTGAAATCGAAGAAAATAATAAGTTAGTTAAAAACGACAGACAAATAGTTAAAAAAAATAGTAATAAGTTGAGGGTATATTATACAAATTGTAGAAGTTTATGTAACAAAATGGATCAGCTTAGGGCAATTGTTAGCAAGGAAAATATAGACATTGTAGCGATTACAGAAACCTGGATAAATACTGACTCTAGACATCTATTAGCAGAATTTCATATGCCAGGATACAATTTATTTAAATATGACAGAACAGACAGAAGGGGAGGTGGAGTTGCAATTTATGTCAGGGATACTTTAAAATGTTGCCTTAGATCAGATATTAAAACAAATAGCGAAAATGAAAGTGTGTGGGTAGAGATTAGCGGGGAAGGTGAGACAATTATTTTGGGAACCATATATAGGGCACCCTGTCTTTGTCGAAATTTAGGCAAATTATTATGGGAAGAAATCAGTAAGGCATCTCAGAATAATAATGTTTGTATTTTAGGCGACTTTAATCTTCCAGGTATAGACTGGGTTAATCAAACTAGCAATAACGAATCCGAAGATTTTCTTGAAGTAGTACTAGACAACTTTCTCTTTCAATTTGTAAATTCGCCAACTAGAGGATATAATATCCTTGACCTAGTTCTTAGCAACAGAGAAAATTGGATAACAAATTTAGAAGTGGGCGACCAGCTAGGGAACAGTGACCATAAATCAATATATTTATCTATAGAATTAAAACATAAACCAAAGGAAAATAAGGTTCTTATCCCTGACTTTAGAATAGCCAATTTTAGGGGATTAAAACGATCACTCAGAATTAAAGGGGAGGCAGGAGATTTAGGTCAAGTAAGCCGATTAGTTCCAGCAGAACCGAGAGGTCAGGGCCAGGTGGGTCACACAGCTGAGATAGTTAGACAACCAACTGAAAATTTAAATAGTGTGTATAATCAGTTCATCTCTGCCTTACAGAGCGAACAAGATAAATATATACCAAAAAGAAAATTTAGATCACATATAAACCAACCAAAATGGATGGCAAATAAATTAGTAGATAGTATACAGAAAAATACAGAAAGGCGAAATCCACCTTATAGGATATCACCATAACTTGTCGAGGCAGGTAAAGAAGGAAATTAGGAAGGAAAAAAGAAACTACGAAATCAAGGTAGCAAATGAATCCAAAAACAACCCTAAAGCATTTTATCAATTGTATAAATCTAAGGTAAAGGATACAGTAGGGCCTCTTAAGAATGTGATAGGTGAGATTACAGATGATGAGTTAGAAATGTGCAATACTCTAAATAGTCATTTCCTCTCTGTTTTTACAAACGAAAATTTAGATCAAGTTCCAGTAGTCAACCAAGTTTTTAACGGTAGTATAGACGAAATATTAAGCACAGTTCAGGTCACTAGTGACGAAGTAATTAAGGAAATAGATAGACTAAAACCCCAGAAATCTCCAGGTCCAGATGAGGTGTATGCTAGGGTATTAAAAGAATGCAAGGACGAATTAAGTTACCCATTAACTCACCTATTTAATAATTCACTGGCTTTAGGCTTAGTTCCTGATTCATGGAAGCTCGCAAATATAATTCCGATATTTAAAAAAGGTGATAAGTCCATAGCATCAAATTACCGTCCTATTAGTCACACATCAATTATAGGGAAATTGCTATAATCAATTATTGCCAGGAAAATTAGAAATCACTTAGATATGTTCAAGTTAATAAAACTCTCTCAACATGGTTTCACTCCAGGACGATCCTGCCTAACAAATTTACTCAGTTTTTCTCTGAGGTTTATGAAGCGGTAGATAACGACAAGTCATATGATATAGTTTACTTAGACTTCAGTAAGACCTTTGATAAAGTTCCACATGAAAGGCTGTTAAGGAAGATAGAAGGACATGGTATTGGGGGGATGCTACTCAAGTGGATTAAGTCATGGCTGATTGGTAGGAAACAGAGAGTTAGTATAAATGGTGTAAAATCGGACTGGGGATTGGTTAAAAGTGGGGTCCCCCAAGGGTCGGTTTTGGGGCCCCTTCTGTTCATTATCTACATAAATTATCTTGACTCAGGCATAAAGAGTAGGATCAGTAAATTTGCTGATGATACTAAAATAGGTAGGATAATAGAGTCAGCTAGCAACAGGGAATGTCTTCAAAATGATCTCGATCACTTGCACGAGTGGTCCATAAATTGGCAGATGAGTTTCAATGTAGACAAATGTAAGGTATTAAGGATTGGAAATCGTAATTTAGATGCTAAATACAAACTAGACAAAGTAGAATTGGATAACTCAGAGTGTGAGAAGGATCTGGGGGTGCTCGTTAGTAATGATCTGAAACCCAGAAAACAGTGTATAAGTGTTAGGAATAGGGCAAATAGAATTCTAGGATTCATATCTAGAAGTGTTAGCAACAGGACTGCTGAAGTTTTCTTAAAACTATACTTAGCTCTAGTAAGACCCCATTTAGACTATGCTGTTCAATTTTGGTGCCCTTATTATAGAATGGATATCGACCCTTTAGAGGCAGTCTAAAGAAGAATGACCAAAAGATACATAATATTAGAAATTTATCGTATGAGGAGAGGTTGAAAGTCTTAGGCCTGCACTCACTAGAGAGACGAAGATGTAGGGGAGACATGATAGAGGTATTTAAATGGATAAAAGGTTTAAATAAGGGCGATATAGATGAGGTATTAAAGCTAAAGAACGGCGACATAACCCGCTCAAATGGTTTCAAGTTAGATAAGTTTAGATTTAGGAAAGATATAGGAAAGCACTGGTTTGGAAATAGAGTTGTTAACATGTGGAATGCACTGCCCAGAACAGTAATTAGCTCAGAAACAGTTGAAAGCTTTAAGCATAAGATGGATTCCCATATGGGTGATATGGGCTGGGTGTGAATGGGAGCTGCTTCATGTGGGCCGCATGGCCATATGCAGTTTCCCGCGATCTTATGACCTTATGTTGTTATGTAATTGGGGTTGGGTGTGACAGGGATCTGCCTTGTGTGGGCCGATCGGCTTTTTGCAGACTCCCATTTTCTTATGTTCTTATGTTCTAACATATCTCCCCGGCGTGGCGAACGTCTGGGCAGACACTCTCTCTCGCCGGCGGAGCACTCTAGTAGAATGGACAATCAAACAGGCTATCTTCGACAAGATGATTGAGAAGCCGTACAGTCCACAAGTGGACCTGTTTTCATCCACAGAGAACCACAGACTCCCCCTCTTCCTCTCTCATCAAGGGGTAACCCCGGCGGGGGGTCCCGATGCATTGTTGGTAGATTGGAACAGGTGGACCTCAATCTATCTGTTTCCTCCACAAGATTCTGTGCTAATGTGCAAAATAATTCACAAGATGGGGGGTTACCGGGGCCGAGTCGCAATGATCGTGCCGCTATGGCCAGCCCAGGTATGGTACCACCAATTGCAACAGTGGTGCAGGACCCCGGTGTCCCTCCAGGTCTCCGCTTTCCACTTGGAAATAATTGGCAACCTTCGGACCTCGCTCAGTTTTGCCTTATGGATATTTACTATGCCAAATGGTTAGCTCAATTTGGGGAGTGTCACGAGTAAATTAATGAACTAGTACACTATGTCTACCAGGGGGTAAGGGGGCCTTCATCTAATGGTGGAGGAAAAAAAAAGAATATGCCTCACGCATCCTACTGCGTGTCGTACAAGGCGACTAATAGGGGGGATGGCGATAGACTTGTGGACCAACAGCCATTACTAGACAATAAAGTCTTTATCTTAGCACTGTCTTGGTATGGCACTGCCGAGGCTGGTGGGGTGCGGATAGGTGCCACAGGGGACTGAGTCTTACCTGGGTGCCGTTTGGCACCACACCTGTGTCGGCAATAGTGTTTGCATGTTGGAGCAGTGTTGGGGCAGGACTTTATTGTTCTATAGTCCAATTGCCTAATATACAGTAGAGTCTTGTTATGGTGCTGTCTTTTTGTAACACTGTTAAGGCTGGTGTGGTTGCAGATGCTGCAGGGGAACTATGTTGAGTCTTGCTGAGGCACGGTTAGCACTATACCAACATCAGCCACAATGATGACTTGATGGGGCAGTGCTGTGGCAGGACTTTATTGTACTACAGTACACTCCAACTACTGAAAGGCAACCCCGTCTGAGCCGTTACAATGCATATGTAATGGAAAAATGACGTTAAACCAATGTATGTATGTACCAGGAGACAATATCAATCCCATTGGAAAACCTTCACAACCTGGATTGTAGAGTCAGGGCAAACTACTGCCTCAAGAGCTTTAATTTTCAAATATTTAGACTATCTATTCGAAAAAAAAATAATTCAGTAACCACTTTAAAAAATCATTTGTCTGCCATTGGAACCCTCTTTTTTTTATCTCACTGGCCTTTCCATATCGCAGGTGGAGGAGAAAGGGTTTATGAGGGCGTGTTTCAAGCTACGTCCACCCCCCCGTCAGCTCATGCCCACCTGGTCACTTGACAAAGCCTTATCAGTACTTAAATCGCGCAAATATAATAATGCGCCGGATTTTTATTCACTTTTGAAAAAGGCGGTATTCCTCATGGCTCTAGCCACCGGAAACAGGGTGTCTGAGCTGGCGGCGATGAGCAACGAACCTAATTGCCTTAGGTTTGGGAGACTGCACGATCATGTGCAAATCGCACCGTCTCCCACATTTATAGCTAAGAACGAACATTCTGACCATGTATTTTCTGAATTTTCCGTCCCGGCTTTAACCCCTCAGACCCGGCTATGTATTCCATACCGAAACCCGGGGGTTTTGGCCGAAAAACGTCTATGCCTAGGCTACCGTATCTTTGTTATTTTGACTGCTTCCGCATTCCCGCGCATCCCCAAGCGTAGATGTGTTTCGTACCTGTAGAATGGCGTTGAGTAGAGCTCTCTAAAGCCAGTATCACACGAAGCTTTTATAGTCAACATTCGATGATCAACATTTATCTGGCAATATTTCTGGAATATTTTGCACTGGTATCGGAAACTAGACTGGTGATAGATGAATTTAGGTGACCGAAATATTCTAAATGTTGACCACATAAGCTGCCAGACCAGTGTTGAGGATAAATGTTGGGTGAAAAAGTGCTCGTGTGATTTTTTTTTTTTTTTTTTTTTTTTCTATATTCCAACTTACTTCCTCTCGGGCATAGGCTGAGAGCCTTAACATTCACCGCTTTACAATGAACAGTGAAGCCTGTGAGGTCTTGTTCCAGTCTAGGGAGTGAGACATGTGAAGCACGTAGAGTACAACGAGCACCTGCCATCTTGCCTTCACATGAGGCACGGTGCTCACTCATGGCCCGAAACGACCCCATCTCTGAAGCAACCTCGTTCCCGTGCTTCACTGTCTCATCCCCTACACTCGGACTCTCACACTTACACACACACAACGCCACCTGTTGAGCAGATAACTCACCAGGCATTGCACCCCTTTAGCATATTTTGAATATGGGAATATTCATACAGTGCTATTTAATCAGGGAACAATGAGGGTATTTTATTGACGTTTCGGTGGGCTTGTGGTAATGCACTGATAGGTACAGCACAAATTCCATCCCAGTAATATCTTCCCATTGATACATCGGGATTTGAACCCGGGACCTTTGGATTACCAGGTCAGTGGCAAGACCACTCCACCACACCTCCCCTAATACCGGCTTAAGTCAACTGGTTCAGTTGTGATGACGATTTCCGTGGAGATAACTTTGTGGCCATATCAGCCACTTTACACTACTTTTCACTACTTAACAATAAGGTGTGGTGGAGTGGTCATGCCACTGGATTGGTAATCCAATGGACCCGGGTTCAAATCCCGATATGTCAATGGGAAGATATTATTGGGAATGAATTTGTGCTGTACCTAGTATCAGTGCATTACCACAAAGCCCACCGAAATGCCAAAAAAATACCCTCGTTGTTCCCTGATTAAATAACACTGTATGAATATTCCCATATTCAAAATATGTTACAGGGGGACAATGCCTAGTGAGTTCACTGCTCAATAGGTGGCGTTCTGAGAGTGAGGGTCTGAGTCTGGAGGGTGAGACGGTGAAGCACTTGAGCGAAGCAACCAGCCGCTTCAGAGATGGAGCTGCTTCGAGCCATGATGGATGCTTCACATGTCTCACTCCCCAGACTGGAACAAGACCTCACGGGCTTCACCGTGTTGAGCGGTGGAATGTACAGGCTCTCAGCCTATGCCCGAGAGGGAGTAGTTGGAATGTAGAAAAAAAAAAAAAAAAAAAAAAAGGCACACACGAACAAGGACGCCTCTCCTTCTTGTGGTCGGAGATGCGCGGCGTCGGTCCAACCGGCTGTTGTTTACATGCGTCGGACGGACGCCTCGCACACCAAGCTTACAGGCTTTCAAGCTGCCGGAGCCTCAGAGCCCTTCCGGGTTCCGCGGGGGTGTTTTTTATGGATGCCTCAGAGCCCAACCGGGTCTGAGGGGTTAAAGAGGGGCCTCACTCATCACCTATTATATCCTGTGCAAGCACTTACAAAGTTAAAGAGGGGCCTCACTCATCACCTATTATATCCTGTGCAAGCACTTACAAAGTTTTCGAGGGCTGCGCAACCTCGCCAACCAGGTGCTTTATGGGTCAACCAGACAGGTAAGCGTGTTACAAAACGAAAGTTAGCTTCATTGCTTGTGAACGTTATTAGGGAAAGTAATCACGGCGTGATAGGCAGGGCTCACGATATCAGGAAATGGGCAGTCTCTCTCAAATTTCTACAAAATTTCTCAGTAGAAGACATTGCTAATACTCATTTATGGGCTTCCAATCATACGTTCCTAACACGCTACCTGTATGTCGCTCTAGATAAACCAAAGCGTACCTGTGTAGCTTTACGTCAACGGGTACAGTAGGTAATGTTCTATTATGTTTAAGTTTAGTTGTTAAAAAGGGGGGAGGGGTGCGGAATAGTCCATATCCCCTCTGTGCCCCTGAAGATTGTGATGAATCACGAGCTGTGATAGGACGGGTTCTACAGTCCAGTATTATTTTTATGTTAATTCTAAGAAGATATCTAGCATAGTTGCAACTATGTATGTTTTACCAAATTGTACAAATATATTTAATGTACAAATAGTTTTAAGAATGGAACGAATAACTACTGCAGAGTTACAGTTCTCGGGAACACATGCGTGTCCCACTTTATCATGCATACGATCTAATGTAAAGATCTGACCATGAGCAAGCAGTTTCTTAAGTTAATGTCACGCACTGCTTGCAAATCTTTTATACTTTTTTATATATTGTTTGCATACAATAAAACTTAAATTTTTGTATTTGGATTCTTCTTCCCTAAGGTTAGGATATTTTACGAATGTCCCGCCTCCAGTCTTGCTAATCAGGTGAAGTCGTCAATGATGAAGGGGCCCTATTAAATTATAGGTTTGATTTCCGAAGGGAAGTAGAGAAAACCTAATATTTAGTAGGGCCCCGTAATCATTGACGACTATGTCCCTCCCGACCATCCCACTTTCCATTCGTTGATTTCTATAGTTTATTCTTGGTATATCAGTGAAGGAAGACGATGGACACTAGAGGGGGGGAAGTGTTGGGGAAGCAAAACATGAGAAATCCACACATATGGCAAGTCATATGATAACAGATATTAGCCCTCTCACGACCATATAACGCAGAGGTTGCCAGATTAGCAATACTAAATTATAGGTTTGACTCCTGCAAGGAGATAAAGAAAACCTAATATTTAGTAGTGGCCCCGTAATCATTGACGATTATGCCTATTACATAAGGCTACCTCTTCAAACGCCCATAAGCGCAGTTTGAAACTACCGCCGCAGAGCTCAGAGGAACCTTCATCATAAGCACACGCTAAATCACTCATGGTTCGTCTTTATGATTGGGTTCTCACTACGAAAAAACTTTGTAACAAATAAAAAATAAAAATAAAATAAGAATAACTATTCATAAGCTTTCCATATTCCGTGGATGTACTTCTGTGGATTCTTGGACCAGACGCTGACTAGCGCATTATTCCACCTTCACTGACATATCAAGTATACCAAAATCCTTAATACATCAACGAATGGGAAGGGGATGGTCGGGAGGGCCCCAGTCGTCAATGATTACGGGGCCACTACTAAATATTAGGTTTTCTTTATCTTCTTGCAGGAGTCAAACCTATAATTTATTAGTGGCCCCTCCATCATTGACGATTATGCCTGACATCTAAGACTGGAGGGGGACATTCGTAATCATATCATAACCATTGCATATAGAATAGGCAGATAATCAAACAACCACATAGTATTCTTACTTTGTAAAAAATTATATATTTATGTATAAACTTTATACAACATATAAAAAGGGGTACAAGCAGGGGCGTGCTTAAAGAAGCCTGCTTGAGGAAAAATGGTAACAATGAGAATCTGTTCACAGATCTAAAAGTTAAAGGCACCCCACTTAAATTAAGTGGTGAAAAATAAAACTTTATGTTTACTTGTGCACATATAAACCCCATTATTCTAATGTGTATATTCCTTAAAATTAGACACAAAAAATAGAAAAAATTCTTGTACTTTTTTGCAGAAGTACTTACTAAAATGATACCCGTAGTTGCAACTACCGAGAACTCTAAAAATTAAATTGCTTCCACAGTGTATCCCACTTAAAGAAACAATTGTTGTACTTTATGCATTGTACATCAACAACATTTCCCGTAGTCCCTACTACCGAGAAATTTTAATCACAACCTTTATACATTGTATCACAGCTCGTATACTCTGTACATATCCTCCGGCGGGGTCTAGGGTGTCTTATGTTTCACTGACTGCACCCCCCCCCTCCCCTCTTTCTTAACCTAAACAATTAGTGACTAAGAGACCTATCTAGACCCTTTGCCGTAAAGCTACACATGGCATTGATGGTTTGTCTAGTGCTACCGACAGGTATCGAGTCAAAAACGTATGATTTGAAGCCCATAGTTGAGTAGTAGCTATGTCTTCAACAGATTTTTTTTTTAGAAAACGTAAAGATACTGCCCATTTGCGTAAATCGTGGGCCCTACCCACTATGCCGGGATTACTCTCTTTAATGACTTCTACTAGCAGAGAAGCCATTTTACGTTTCATTAATCTTTTACCTGTACTCGATACCCATAACGCACCTTGTTGGTTAAGAGGTGCCACTCTCATATATTTGGTTAAAGCTTGTACAGGACACAAATGATGGTGCACTTTACCCCGTTTCAACGCCGGCACCGTGAACTCTGAGAAAACATGTTCACTGTGTTCATTCTTGGCGATGAACCCTGGGGAAGGAGCAATATGAATGCAATCATTTAGTCTACCAAACCTTATGCAATTAGGGGTGTTGCTCATCGCCGCCAGCTCAGACACCCTGTTACCAGTTGCCAAAGCCATAAGGAACACAGCCTTTTTTAATAGCAATTCAAAATCTGCCGTATTCTGATACAGACGGGAATGAAGCAAAGATAACGCTTTGTCAAGAGACCAGGTAGGCATGAGCTGACGGGGAGGTGGGCGGAGTTTGAAGCATGCTCTCATGAAACCTGTTTCTTCCGCTTGTGGTATGGTTAGAAACTGTAAGGTCAACGAATGGCACCCTGATAGCTGTTAAGTGATTTTTTAGAGTCACTACAGATAGACGTTTCTGTTCAAACAAATAGTTTAAATAATTAAAAACTAATGCCACCGAAGGTACTGTCTGTTCTGTTCTAACTATCCAAGAAGTAAAGGACTGCCAATGAGATTAATATTGCCTCTTGGTAGATTGTGTGTACTGATTCATAAATTTATCTGTCACGTTTCTACCATACGGCGTTAGCCACTTGGCCTCCTGAATGTTCACAATGCAAAAGTCAGCGAGGTCTTTAGGTTGCCAATCGTGTCTAAGTGGAAATACCCGACCGGGAGCGACACCGGGTTCGGGCACCACATTCTTAATTGCTGGTACCACAACTGCGCCGGCCACAGGGGCGCGATTAACGAGACTACGCCTCGATAATCCTGTAGTTTGTTGACTACGTGGCACATTAGAGAAGCGCCTGGTGGCGGAAACAGATAAATGGAACTCCACCTGTTCCAATCCGTCACCAATGCGTCGGGCCCCCCCGCCGGCGTTAATGTCCGGCGTGTGAGGTACCGAGGGAGTTTGTGATTCTCCTCTGACGCAAACAGATCCACTTGTGGACGGTAAGGCTCTGCAATCATTTGATCGAAAATGTTTTGCTTGAGTGCCCACTCTACTGTTGTGCTCTGTCTCCGAGACAGCGCGTCTGCCCAGACGTTTGCTACGCCTGGGAGATATGATGCATGAAGATGAATGTGCAGCTTGTTGGCTAGCACAAAAATCTTTTCTGACACGTCTAGCAACTTCCGAGACCTCGTTGACCCTTGTTTCTGAATGCAGTGAACTGCATTGAGATTGTCCATCCTGAAGGCCACCGACTTTTCCCGTAAAGTAGAGCCGTGAACCTGAAGGAAATACAAGGGGACTAGTAACTCTTTTACATTTATGTGAGAGGTTTCTGAAGGGGACCAAAGCCCTTGACCCTGATGCCCGAGGTTTGACTGAAAGCCCCAACCTATCGTCCCTGACGCATCCGTGTCCACCCATACCGTCGGCGGAGGAGAGGTCCATGACATGACTGAGTGCAACATTTCCCACTTCGCCCAGACCGCTAGTAAGCTGTGTATTAATGTTGGGATAGGCCATAATTTTCCCGCCGGTAAGAGTGGGAAATATCTGTTGCCCTCCAAGATTAAACGTTTGACTTTCAACCGGCCCAACTTCACAGTTAGTTGAACCCAGTTGAGAGAACCGACTAGAGATTCCCAGAGTCTCTGTGTCGTAGTCAGACTGTGGAGAAACATAAACAGTTTCTTGCGAAATCTGTTTCGATTGTCCACACTCTGACTCAGAGTGAGAGATGCTGTGTCCCAGACCAGCCCTATCCACTGAATTACTCGTGAGGGAACAAGGTTGGACTTTACCAAGTTGACCTTGAATCCTAGAGATTTGACATGGTTTAACGTAATGTTGACATGAGTGTTGCATAACTTTTCTGTCTCTGCCACCACCAGCCAGTCGTCCAGATACCACAAGGTTCTGATCCCTTGTTCTAAAATGGGCATCAGGGCTTGCCGGACTAATTTTGTGAATATGCGTGGCGCTAGGTTCAACCCAAACGGCATCCTTTGAAAGACATAAGTCTGATGCATTATTCGTAAAGCCAGAAATTTTTAAAATTTCTTGTTTACCGGGACATGCCAATACGCGTCTGTCAGGTCTAATGAACACATCCACCCTCCCGGCGGAAGTGTTAGCCTGATTTGATTCACTGTCAGCATCCTGAAGGACACGTTGTGAATGTGGAGATTCAAATAAGACAGGTCTACGACTGGTCTCATCTGAATACTGTCCCTTTTTGGTACTAGAAATAGTTTGGACGTAAACACCGGGTAAGTCGGGGGGACGGGGATAATGACACTCTTGGTAATCATCTCCTGAACTAGTGACTCCACCTCTAAAGAAACATGATTGGCCTTTGTTGGCTGACGTAAGCGAGGTCGCCGGAGCCACTGCCAAGTGATGCCTTTGCGTACCACAGTCCTCGCCCATGTTCTTAATGGCCATGCCTGATGACACGCCCGGAAGGACCCAGTTAGCAGACTGGGGTTCGCCGGCTGGACTACCCTCTTTTCCAATACGCCTTTGACTGGCCCCGGGCCAGTGAGAGAGACCTTAGTTTTTTGCTGGTGGAGCTGTACCCTTGGACGACTGGCCGGGTTTGGCTGGAGGCGGGCCCTGACCTGGTCGTTGGTGAAACTTGTGGCCTTTACCTGAGAAATTACCCTGTTTATACCTGAACTGAGCCTGACCCTGGGTGGAAGGGGACTTTGGCTGATGAAAAGGCTTAGACCCACTAGCTTGAGCTTTCGAAACTGGTTTGGGTTTAGGGAAAGTGAAGGTAGGTTTCTTAGGTTGAGAGGGACTTTGTTTGAATGCTTGTGCCATATTGAAAACAGTCTTCCAAACTGCTGGTGAAATCAAAGAAGGAGTTAGAACTGGAGACAGAACTCCTTGGCTTGCAATACGGTCAGGAAGTTTCTTCACTAAGAACATCCTCAGATCCTGCCTTGCTCGAACTGCCTCTAATAAGGCCGTCCGAATATCTCCTAAAGACTGTATGGAAGTCTGGAGAAGCAAGCGCCGGGAAAGTTCAATGGCTTTCTTGACTTCCGCGGCTTCTATTGCCTGAGAAGAGCGTAACAGAGACTTTGTTACTTGCTGGGTAACAATATATTGCGAAAACAGTCTAAACGCTTTTCCTCTTAACCTAAACTCGCGGTCTAGGTGAGCTGGGGAAGGCGTGCTAAAAGGATCTTTTAATTCGCACAAATTGATTTTAGGGGCAGCCAAGAAATCAAACAAAGCAGAGGGGACTCCGCCGGCACTACAAACCGGAAGAGAGAACCAAGAATGGTGTTCTTGAGGGAATTGGTGGGAAGATTTTGACGTGAAAGTAGTGGAAAAATGTTGAGCCTCTGTTTCCCATTCCACTCAAGGTCTCGTACCCAACTGCCCCACCTGCAAAACTGGATTAGAGGCTGAGTCTGTGATCGGAAACATATCCAACTCCGGCGTCAAAGCAGAAAGTGCCTTGACGTCGTTAAAGCCGCCATTCTTAGTCCAGTCAGAAAATAGCTTTGAAGCTGAGGCAGGGAGTAGGGCTGGTGTTGATGCATACACAAAAAAGTCATGGTTATAATAACTTGGAATGGCCTTAATATGAACATCCAAAACATTTCCTTGACTATCCAAAGCTCTGAGTTTTCTAGACTTATTACCTTGGATTACCCACTCATGTGGTACAGGGAGCTCCCCCGAAATAGTAGCTTGTGCTGCCTCTGGCTTAGTTGGTAACAGTGCTACCCATGACTCATCAGACCCGTATAAAAGAGGCATAGCTCCTATTTTGACTGGCGCCTTGTCTAAAGGAGGGGGAGTTATGTCTGATATGACTCGCACATTAGAAGTAGTGAGAGCTGCTGTGCCTGGCACATTGGAAATTGGATCTGACACAAGAGGGGGGTTAGGTATTTTAGCTAAAGCAATGGATGTAGCCAGAGGTCGCACATTCGTCGACGTCGCGGGAGCTCCCGTACCAACTGTAGGAGTTTCCGGCGTAGGGCCAAAGAACCTATTAAGTGCATTCAATAGTAATCCATCAATCTCTTCTGCCGTTACATACCTAGCCGATGACGAACTCCGTGGAGATTCGACAGTACCCTGAGAGTCGTCTAGAAGGTGACTGGACTCTTCAACCTCCATCTCTGAGACCAGAGATCGTTGTTCTTCATCCGTTAAGTCTGGCCTATCATGGGAAGATCCCGCCGAAGCCGGGACCTCCACATGCTGCCATGTTAAATCTGGGATAGAAGATGGTACATCGGCATCCCGGTGGACGTCAGCCACTACTTGAGTCACAAAAGGGTGTGTTCTGTCCTGCCAGGACTGTGAGTATCGCCATACACCTTGGCTGTGGCTGTCACTCGCTTGCGAGCTAGGAATACTCTCCGATTGAGAGCCCTCACCCGAGCCCCCTAGAGGTTTATAGTTTCTGTAAGACACTTCTAAATCTGAGGCTGACACACGTGACCTGGTAGAAAAAGCATGAATATCAGGTAATGAAATGTCCGCCGGGGCATCCTCCACCACATTCTCTGACTCCACCCCTGACCTGTCAGATTGGACGTTAGACTTGGTGGGGGTAGAGGCAGAAAGCGGGGTACCAGGCTCCGGCGACAGCCGTGAGTCCTTTCGCGCCGGAGGATCCCTTTTGGATGATTTATGACTCTTACTTGACTTATGCTTAGTACTAGTAATGTCTTTAGATCCCCCACTCGCTTCCTTTTTCTTCTTCTTTGAAGGTGAAGCAGAGTGGCCCGAATCTGTCACCTGCTTCCTCAGTGGTGACCTTGATGTGGACCTCGTCTCCGTTGACAAAGGTGACGGTGAGCGAGGCCTCTTAGACTTGCCGGGGGAGGGTGTGGCAAATTGTCCCCGCCCAGTCTCTGAGGTCTTACGTGCACGTATCTTATACTGAGGGGGGGTATGTTTAATAATTAAAAGCTCCCATAGCTCAAGGTTATCACATTGCAATGCTTTATGTGCTACATTCGTTGAGTAAGTAGCGAGAAGTTGTTTCACTTCTTGTAAAGCCACCGCCGCAGTATTATCTTTCTGAATTAGAACTTTAACACTTAAGAGGTGACAAATAGTGCAATTCTTTGTCACTCATATCCCCCGTGACCGATCTAGGCATTTAACACATTTAATGCAGAGCTTGTGAGCAAAAATAGGGATACCTGAGCATAACGGCGTTGAACATAAAGCAATGAGAGGTTCAAGTGCCGACATGACAGAAACTGGGGGAAATCTACCCCGCCCCCGGGAACTACCTGGTCACCTGGCGCAACGCCGGTACTCCGCCCTGGAAAGATAAATTTCCAGGAATTAATGCTCATAAGGTTACCCCAAAATGGTACAAAACATGTGCCTCAAAACCGCCGGTCAACGAACCGTAGCACTCCACCACTACTTTTCGTTTTCCTTTAGTTTCATATTAAAGATTTCAGCATATCTTTACCTGTCCAAAAGATTTAAGCATATCTTCTGAATCCTCATAAAGATGAAGCATATCTTTATTAAAGATGAAGTCTTTCAAGTATCCCTTTACACTTGAAACACTAGTAAGATTCAGGCATCTTTTTATCCCATAAAAAGTCTAAGCCTATCTTAATCTCTAATCCGGCTTCTCCCAGAAGCCCTCATAGATCGCCGTCTTCAACGCCGTGATACCCTATTGTATCAATCAATTGTTTGGCAAATTATCGCGAATTGCAAATCCGTTAATATAACCACCCGAAGGTACAACCGCCGGGTTTTATATGCAATGTCAAACCAATTGTACCTGCCCCAGACCTCTTTGTAAAAAGGTCGCCGGGAGGGAAAGACCAAACAAAACAAACAGCATTGTTTCAATGGCTTTGAAAAGCCGAGAAAACCATATCCAACAGGTGTCAGCATGATCACCTAGATAAATGTGTGGAGCCCACCTCGCCGGGAATAACACAGGAAGCCTGATCACAGGCTCGACCACAGAAAACGCAGTTTCTGATGAGTCCTCAAGCTACCAAACTCGCCGGGGTAACTTACCTATTTTAGCCATCCTGACTAAAACTCGGTAAACAAAACGGCTTTCTCGGAGCAATCGAGAAAAACCGCCGGAAAGACAACCCACACCAAACAGAATGCAGTCTGATAAACATAATCAGACCCACAGTCCGAATCTCCTGGATCAGCCAATCACAACTAATCTAGGACACACATGGCACATGAATAAATTTTTATTATAATAAACAATGAAAACACTTGTGTAAGGGGGGGTTTTCGTAGTCTTTACTTTTCTTTTCTAATGTTCCTGGAACTTTGCTGTTACCCCCACCTTATTTATTATTTCCTGTTCATTCCATTATTGTGTTTCTTCCTTACTTGAAGATTGGTCCCACTTATTACTCTGGTAGCTTAATGGCCGTTGCATGCAAGGAAATACAGGTGAATGAATGCAAATGGTCTAAATGACACAGGATAAATAAAAACACAATATACCGTTTGGTATTCTTAACTATATTAAAACACTGTAAAGAGAAATACACTTTTCACTGTGATACACAAATCAATACGATTATTACTTTAGTCAACCACGGAATATATCGGTATTATTGGCGCAATGAACTACTTCTTATCACCACCTCAATGTTAACTAAAACCCTTCAACAGGTGACCCCAAGGCCACTACCCTAGTAAACTCACACTCGGTCACTAGGTTCATAAGGCTTACAACAGCTCACAATGGGGTGAAGGTTAGCTCAAGGCTTAATAACACCAACAGCATCCTGTCTCAGTACAGCCACTAGGTCATGTCCACTGGGGTGGATACAGGACTCTCTGCACCTGGTACTTCTCCTGGGACTTCGCTCCTGACCTGGGACCTTCAACTGAAGGTTTTATCTAAACACAACACAAAAGGGAAATTTAAACTGAGTTAAGCCAAATATTTCCCCTTAGTCCGCCCGAGGCTGGCGACTGGGAGGGAATGACGCTGGCACTCTCGGCTCTAGGCTCTGTAGGACTCGGGGTCAGCGTCCTTTGTCACAACAATAACCATACCTTGATTAAATGAGCTCCTCAACTTACTTAGGAGTCTAATAAGACTTTCAAAGGATAATTGAATTACTTTTATATAATGTAACGAATTTCAGGCACAAACATGTTAACTATTACTTACGATATCCTAGGTAAGACTATAGTTTTTAAGTTGGAGGTAGGACTCATAAATTTCCACCTGTCAAACCCCCTTGAGGTGGGTACTTGTCGCTAAGGCCTCAGAATCAGGGTGTCACTCGGTTCAAGCAATTATTAGGCTAAATATCAGCATTATACTAGATTCACAAAGTTAAAGTTATGCTTTGCAATTAACTTTATACACCTGGAAGTGATTAAATGGCCAAAACAAGTAAATTTCATTCCAATTCCAAAACAACATTGCTCCGATTGTGACACCCCTTTTCTAAACTTAATATAACAATACCAAACAATTATATTTAATATGTAAAGTTAGAATAATGACCCTCGTACCTATGAGACACCATTGGGCCTATTTAATTATTTCTTTCTAGTCATTACAATTTAATATATGTCAACTGATATATTAATCACGATAATAACATAATACCGAACATTTCACCTAATCTCAACACTGACTGGGTCATTATTGGGCTTAAAGTGAGTGAACACAAAAAGTCTTGGTGTAAATATTGCCAAAATCAAGCCTAGTCAATTTAGACCCCTTACACTTGCATATGTGAAAAAACTACGAGTGGCTGGCTAGGCCTGGTGAAAACGGAAAAAACACTTAATGACGTCGAAACACCATCGAAAAGTAGTCCATCCCACCAAAACTGGAACAGCCGTCACAACAATATCGTAGAAAACACCCGGGTAAGGGTAACACTGACTCGGGACCCAGAAAGAACTCCACTAAGTGAAGAAAAATACACCAGGAACGTCAGTACAAATAACATAGGCTACTCCATCAGAAAGATAGCTAGAAGCCCGACATTGCGTAGTTACAGCCTCCTAACTAGCTAGGACTAAAGATGGCTAAACACGAAAAACGTTTCAGAGCATCCTCAACTCGGCCACGAGGGTCCGTCCGAAATAGACGCCCCAACAAAACGACCCAAAATACACTTGTTCTGCGAGAAAACCACCCATAACACCCCTGCTAAGCTAATCCTAACCTTACTCAAGACATCCCAGAGTAAACAAATGAGAAAAAACTCACTAGGGACGCAAGAATGCGGAATCAAAGCGGAGCACTGTGGGGGACACGTCCGGGTGGGTGAACGCAGAGCAAGGAAGGTGGAATAATGCGCTAGTCAGCGTCTGGTCCAAGAATCCACAGAAGTACATCCACGGAATATGGAAAGCTTATGAATAGTTATTCTTATTTTATTTTTATTTTTTATTTGTTACAAAGTTTTTTCGTAGTGAGAACCCAATCAAAAAGACGAACCATGAGTGATTTAGCGTGTGCTTATTCTTACAGTTTCTTACAGTAGATCCTCTGGAAAAAGGCAAACTATGCCTGTGTATCCAGCTCAGTACCAGTACTTGCACTGCTGCGGTCGTTCACGGTGTTGGCGGCGGCGGTAGCAGACGCAACATTTTTACTATTCTGTATTTTTGTTTTATAATCAAACTTCAAATCTTGTCTTCCCCATGCTTTATCAAGATTACTTTCAAACTCCCTTATTGATTCGGAATCGACTACATACTGGGGCAGTGCGTTCCACTCATTTACCACTCTATCACAAAATGAGTTCTTTGCCTTCTCAAGCCTATTTCTTTCTTTGTAAATTTTCTTAGAGTGTCCTCTCGTTCTTGTTCCCTCCCGCATCAAGAAGATACCTTCACACACATCCTCATCGTACTTTCCTGACACTATCTTAAAAGTCTCTATCATATCCCCTCTCTTTCTCCTATATGCCAGTGTCGGAAGCCCCAGTGTCCTCAACCTCTGCTCATAGCCCGCGTTCTTCAACGTTGGTACCAGCTTGCTAGCTCTCCTCTGCACTTTCTCCACTGCTTCTATATCCTTTACCATATATGGAGCCCACACCTGGTTCGCATATTCCAGGTGCGGCCTAACCAGCGCTGTATAGATTCCTGAAGATTTCTTCGTCAAGTGACACAAATGTCCTCCTTATCAGCCCTACAATTCTATTGGCTTTGTTTATCTTTTCCGCTAAATGTTCTGAGAAATTTTACTTATTGTCTATCACTACTCCTATATCCTTTTCTGCATTCACTTCCTCCATCGCTTCATACATACTGTATCCTGCCTTGTCTATCTTGCTGGTCCCAATCCGCATGTACTTGCATTTTTTTGGATGAAAAGGCATTAACCAATGCTCAGACCATCCCTTCATGCCCTCCACATCTCCTTGAAGCAAACCCATATCTTCCTTACTCCTCACTCTTCTATACAGCTTAGTGTCATCCGCATACAGGTATACCTCACTTCCATTAGTTATAACTTCAGGTAAGTCGTTGATAAATATAACGAACAGCAGTGGTCCCAACACAGATCCCTGAGGTACCCCACTTGTAATTTCCCTCCACCCCGAGCCTATTCCATTCACCAGTACCCTCTGTCTCCGATCTTTCATGAAGGCTTCTATCCATTTCACACATTTCTCCCCTATATTATAGCTTCTAACTTTCTCTATTAACCTTTTATGTGGGACCTTATCGAAGGCCTTCATAAAATCGCAATATACCACGTCTATTACATCACCATCTTCTAGAATTTACATCCAATCATCTACCACCTTAATTAGCTGTAGTACCGTCGACCTCCCCGGCAAGAATCCGAACTGTCTCCCACTGAAAAGTTGGTTTGACTTCATATGATCCATTATTCCTTCTCTAATTACCGTTTCCATTAGTTTACACACAACACTTGTCAAACTGACTGGTCCATAATTCCCTGGGTCATTTCTCTTTCCCTTCTTAAATATAGCTGTTATGTTCGCCTCTCTCCAGTCCATCGGGATTTGTCCTGTATTAAACGATACCTCAAATAACATTTTCAATGGCTCTACTAACATCTCCCCTCCTTCCTTTATGATTCTTGGGTGTATCCCATCCGGTCCCGGTGACTTACTTCTGTTCATTTTTTCTATAGCCCTTCTTATTCTAGCATGGGAAAACTATATTAGTTCTAGTGCCGGTGCCTGTTTGATGGGAATAGTAGGCACTGCATCCTCCAACTCCACTGTTAGTACCCCCCCAAAGTATTTCCCCAGCACCTCTACTTTCTCCTTATCAGTCTCCGCTCTACTCCCATCATTCAACCCCCCTACCAGCTCTGGGATCCCTACTCTTCTTGTTAACTTTTCCAGAATGTACTTCCAGAATATTTTTGGATTATCCTTCACATTTCTAGCTATCTCTCTCTCCCCCTCCTTCACCCACCTCCTGGTTTCCCACCTTATTTTATTGTTTATGTGTCTGCGTTCCAGATCCACTTCTTTAACTTCTATAATAGACCCCCTGTTCTTTTTTAACAATTTTAATCTTTCCCACAATCGTTTCTTTCTTCTAATCAATATCCAAAGCTTTCTTTTCATTGGCAATTCTGGGTTAGTTCTTTTCCTCAATTTGGTTTTATCCTTATATTCCCTTACTGGTACACTTTTGGATACAGCATTCTCCAGTTTGACTCTAATTTTCCTCCACATTCCTTCAGCGTCTTCACCGTTCAAGTATTCCCCCCAGTCAATGTCCAAACACCGTCTCAGCAGCTCATAATCTGCTCTATCATACATGTATATTTTTCTATTGCTTCTATTATCCCTCTCTGATTTAATGTTACAACTAAAGCTTATACAGGCATGGTCACTACGACCTATAGGGCTATCCACATTAACATGTTCCACTATATCCTCTTCATTGCTAAAAATCAAATCAAGTACACTCCCCTGCGTCCCATCTCTATATCTTGTCATCTCTACAATATGTTGCGTTAAAAAACAATCTCTCACTTTCTCTATAAACTTATTTTCCAGGCTACCCTGTCCCGCTGGAGTAGTACAATTTGCCCAGTTGATCCTTGGCAAATTGAAATCTCCAATCAAAATTTTATATTTGTTCTCTCTATTATCTATCTCCTCCATTGCTTTCAGTAGGTTATCATCCTCTCCCCTGCTATTATTTGGGCTTCTATATATAGAGGCAATTAGAATTGATCCTCTTGCACATTTTACTTCAATACACAAATACTCACAATACTGCTGTCTCATATCCACCTCATTAACCTTGAGCTCTTTTCTTACATAAATAAACAGTCCTCTTCCGACCTCTGCTCTAATAGCATTTCTCTCATATAACTCAAAACCCTCCAAACTATATTCCACCAGTTCCCTTTCAATTCTAGCATTTTTTGGTCTTACTTCCTGTAGGGCTATGACATCAGGTTTTTCCTCTTCATCCTGCAACCTACATATCAGTTCTCTTTTCTTGTCCTGGGTAAACACATCCACATTGCTAAACATAATCCTTAATCCATCTACCATTCCTTCAGCAATTACACCATCCCGCTCCTCCAGTCCGTACCCTACTCCCCCGTTAGCACTACTGGGTCTGCCTCTTTGTCTCCTGTCTCTCCCTGTGACACCTCCACCCCGTTCTCCTCCTCCGTCACAACTCCCATCACATTCTCTTCCCTCCCTGATCTCCCCCTCCCTTCTACTCTTATAAACCACTTCCTCACTTTTCCGTCCCTCACTCTCCAGTAAAAAATTATCTTATCCTCCTCACCCAACTTTCCACTATTTTCATCAGACTTTTCTTGTAATTCCTTAATTGTTTTCCTTTGTTCTATACTCAAATCCTTCTTTAGTCTTATGTGTTTCAGTTTATCATTTGTATTTAGCCTCCAACTAAAATTTGTCACAGTCTCTGCCACTACCCTAGTTTTAAACTGTACCCTTATAGGTCTCATCTCTCCCCTTTTATATCTACCTATCCTACTGACCTCCTCCACCTGCCCTTCCCATCCATATTCGTCCTCATCCACACCTTTCATGACCTCCTTCACTGTCTCCATATCCCTCACTTTTCTCACTCCATTATCATTCATATGAGTCTCTATATCTCCATACAAGATTACACCCCTATCCCTGTCCATGGCCTCCCTCACGACACTCTCCTTGTTCTTCATGACCCCTACAACTGCACTCTCAAAACTTTTTTTGGTCATATTCATTTCTTTCTTTTGCTCTTTCATAATATCCTCCAAATCCTTGACTCTTTGTTTACCTACCACCGTCCATGCAGTTGACTCCTTTACTTCCGTGAAACGTCCTTCGTATTCCTTCAGCTGCTCCTTCAATGCCATATTCTCTGCTCCCAGTTCATCTACCCTTTTCAATACCATCTCTAGGCTCTCATTAACTGCCAAAATAGGCCTGCATTCACTTCCTTCGCTAGGCCTATTCCCTTCCCCACCTGTCACACCACACATTACACACAGTGCCTTAACTTTCTCACCAATATCCCCCTTCCATTTCTCCGTATCACTCATCCACTTTTCCAAATCCTTCACAACAATACTAACCTCTTCTAACTTCTTATCTGTGCTCTTAAATCCCCGAAAACGTTGTATGATGAAGGTTCCTCTGAGCTCTGCTGCGGTAGTTTCAAACTGCGCTTATGGGCGTTTGAAGAGGTAGCCTTATGTAATAGGCATAATCGTCAATGATGGAGGGGCCACTAATAAATAGAGTTCTCTCACTCTTATAATTACCTCTCCAAAATTAGTTTTCTGCCCACAGCTAACTCAAAGACAACTGCAGAGGTTTAAGTAACTAAACTAAAGGTTTCTAAATACCCCTGATGGAAACAAAGGCTTTAAAGTATCCCTAATAGGCTCAAAATTGCGTCAAGAACGTGAAAGGCTTAAGTTATTTTTTCTTTTTTATATTTTACAGAGTTTTTTCCTGTAGGGTACCTGATCAAAATGACGATCCCATAAGGGAATTAGGCATGCACTTATGATGAGTACTCCATGATACTTCCGCGCGGGCTATTCAAAATGTTGGCGCAGGATGTTGAATGGAGAGTATTATTATTAATAGATGAAGTCGTCAATGATTACGGGGCCCTACTAAATATTAGGTTTTCTCTACTTCCCTTCGGGAATCAAACCTATAATCTGGACGGCCCCCTCCTTTGATAGCACCAGCTGTAGTGAGCAACGCAATCAATAAAATGAAGGACGGTAAAGCTCCAGGGTGCTCCGACATTGTCGCTGAGATCATAAAAGCCTCAGGGGAGACTGGTGTCAACTGAGTCACTGAGTTGATAAACACCATTATTAAAGATGGCAAAAAAGTGTAGGAGTAAATATATACAAAGGAAAAGGGGATGCGCTAGATACAGGTAATTATGGAGACCTGAAAATGCTTGACCAAATCATGAAGGTCTGTGAGAGAGTCTTTGAGGGTTTGATCAGGCAAAGCATCTCCATTGATGATATGCAGTTTGGTTTTATGCTAGGACATGGTACAACCGATGCTATCTTCGTAGTCAGGCAGATACAGGAAAGATACTTACTAAAAGGCAGGGATCTTTACTTTGTGTTTGTAGACCTGGAGAAGGCCTTTGACAGGGTGCCTAGAGATGTTGTGCAGTGGGCTATGAGGAAACTTGGTGTGGAAGAGTAGCTGGTGCGTGTGATAATGAAGATGTATGAGGATTCGCGAACTGCGGTGAAGGTGAAAGGTGTACTGAGTGATGAGTTCACAGTCCGTGTTGGAGTTCATCAGGGTTCATTGTGAACCCGGCAGCTGCTGGGAGACTCTTAAGAGGTTTTACTGGGCAACTGCGGGGAGACTCTTAAGATCCTGGGTCTAAAAAAAAAACTTTTAAAAGGCCCCAGTAGCACTTGAAACTTTTTATTTTTTTCCCTCCATGTCTCATATCATTCCTCCACATCCCCTCCTCCCCCCCCCCCCCCACTTCAATTATCACCTATTTTCCCTGTTATTCCCTTATTCATTGGTATATTTTCGTGTAAACATCTCCAAACCGATCATAGGGTGTGGTCATGTGTGTGTCTATGCGTGGGAAAGAGCGAGAGAGATACAGGCCTCAGTCTCTCTCCAGGCCTCGAGAGAGGAGGATGTCAGGCCGGCTGGCTCACAATTGTTGAATGAACCACTCGCTATCAATTCGCGATTTTGACCATACAAATGATATTCCCATTTGTTTTATTGTTGTAACATGTTACTATCTTCATATTAAACGTAAAATAGGCGCATATGGATAAGTATTAATTATATTTATGGTAAATTAACGATTTTAGTGAGGAATACATATAAATACCTACGCACAGGGGTATGGTGTATACTACAGGGGCTGTGCAGCTGAGAGGTTAATCCCCTCCTCTTTATTATGGTCCTGGAGGCATTGTCTAGAGTTTTTAGAGGTGGACTCCCGTGGGAACTGTTTTATGCAGACGATTTAGTCCTAATAGCTGACAATATGGAAGATGCTGAGGCCAAATTCAGAAGATGGAGAGAGGGCATGGCGAGCAAGAGTCAATATTAACCCGGCAGCTGCAGGGAGACTCGTAAGAGGTTTTACTGGGCGACTGCGGGGAGACTCTTAAGATCCTAGGCCTAAAAAAAAAAACTTTTAAAAGGCCCCAGTAGCACTTGAAACAATGTTTTGTTTTCCTCCATACCTCATATCACTCCTCCACATCTGTCAAAGTCCTCCCCCCCCCCCCCCTTCAATGATCACCTATTTTCCCTGTTATTCCCTTATTCATTGGTATACAGTTGGTCCTCCAGTAACGCGGCCAATGTGCTCTGGTTACCGCCCGTATTAGCAAAATCCGCGTTACCGAACCCATATGTTTACATGTTAAAGGTACAGTACCTTGGCGTTCTGGGGATTTCCACAAAGTCCACTTTTTCTCCATAGAACCCTATGTTATAATAAAAATTCAATTATAAAGGTTATTTTACATGTGCATTGGGTTGATTTGCCCATTGCAACTCTTACCTCTGAATAAATGAAGTGTTGCATCCCCCCCGTCCCCTCCCCCCTGGATCCATCGCCGTCACTGCGATGAAGTTGATGGTCTGTTAGCTCTCGCCGCCAGCCATTCGTTGATAAGGCGAGGTCCCTCCCCAGCTTCAGCATCAGAGTCCTCGAAGCCACTGTAGTCGGCATCTGATACACCCGACAGTAAATCATCTGGTGGCTGAGGGTCGGAGTCGGAGTCTGAGTCACTCGACGCCACTTGTTCCTGTTGCTGTGCTCGTTGGCGAAAGAAATCTGGTATTCGTGTCTGCTGGCGTGCATTTATCCTGTCGTGAAACATGTCGAAGTACGGCTGGATGGAAGCAGTGAAGCTTGCTATTGTCTGTGCTGAACGATCATGTTTGGGATCAAAGTTGTTCATGTGATGGCTGAGGCGTGACAATTCTACAAATTCCCGTAGACCAGGAGTGTTCGGCTCTTCCTGGGGTTCGTCTTCTTCTCGATGTTCTTCCTCTGCCTGCTCATCCTCTTCCAAATCCTGCTTTACGTCCTCGGCATCAGGCTCCTGTGGTGGCTGAATCAAACCTAAAATATCTTCTGGCCCCACTTCACCCATCCCAGGCACACGTCTGGCAACCTCGACTGCTCTCTCCACCACTGCCTCAAGCCTGACTGGCTCATCAGGTAAATCCAGCTTGTGCCCAGGTAACCCCTCTAGAACATTCCTCCAGGCATGGTGGATTGTAGCTCTTGTCACATCAGCACTTTGAGAACCACGGTCTGTGTTACAACACACACGGTGGGGGGGGGGGGGGGGTCGGTACACGAGGTGATCAATGGTGGAACTGGAGAAGGATGCTGGGGAGGGAATGACATACCCGGACGAGCCGCAAGTGATGTCACTGGACCAGGGAGGGAGATGGAACAGCCTCACCCGGCCCAGGAGAGAGAAAACTGCCCAGCTGGACCCCGCGTCAGTGTAAGTATTGACCGTGCTAGCAAAATGTTGGATATTTGGGGTGTACCGCGTGCCACCAAATCCGCTTTTCCAAAACACGCATTACCGGAGGACCAACTGTATTTTCGTGCTAACATCTGCAAGCCGGTTGCAGGGTGTGGTTATGTGACTAGCGAGTGTGTAAGGTAGAGAGACTCAGTCATGCTACAGACCTCGCGAGAGGTGGGGTGGCCTCGCTCTGCTCCATGTTTCATGAATGGGCCGCTCCGTATTTATTCGCGATTTTGACCATCTAAACACTATTCCCACTTGTTTTATTGTTGTCACATGTTACTATCTTCATATTAAACGTAAAATAGGCGCATATGGATAAGTATTAATTATATTTATGCTAAATTAACGATGTTAGTGAGGAATTAATAAAAATACCTACGCACAGGGGAATGGTGTATACTACAGGGGCTGCGCAGCCTAGAGGTTAACCCGGGAACTGCGGGGAGACTCTTAAGAGTTCCCCCGGTGGACTGCGGGAAGACTCTTAAGAGTCAGAGGAGAAAAAAATCAACTTTTGACATCGAAAAAAAAAAAAAAAAAAAAAAAATTTGGCCCCTGGGCCATGCAAAATCTCAGTCCTCTACCTCCCCTCCTTCCCCACTTTCCTCCTCTCCTTCAGTTATCACCTATTTTCCCTGTTATTCCCTTATTCTGAGGTATATTTTCGTGCTAACATTAGCGAGTTGCAAGCAGGGCGTTGTCATCACTGATAGCAAGCGAATGCAAGAGAGAGAGAGAGTATCGATCGACTGTGTCTCAGTGGCCTTGGGGGAAATTGGCGGGAAAGCAGCTTCCCTCACCCATACATTATACAACTCGCGGGCTATATCTCCGATTTTGACCATCCAAACGTTGTTTTCACTCGTTTTATTGTTGTTTCAGGTTAATACCTTTATAATCAACCCATAATAGGCGCGTATGGATAAGTATTAATGCTATTTATGGTAAAATGAATATTTTAGTGACGGAAACACCTCAAATACATGCGCACAGGGAGAGGTGTCTAATTACCCCCATGCGCACTTGTTAGGTTAACTAAACCAAGGTTATGCATTGTAGATTAAGACGAGGCAATGTGGAAAAGAGTGGTGCATACCCATGTGCAGTGTGTGGAAAGGGTGTGGGCGCTAACTCGATTTGATGCAGCATCTGTCGATGTTGGGTACACCATGGGAGTAAGCGCTGTAGTAGAATAAAAGGACCCCTGCCGAAGGATAAGTCAGCAATAGAGAAATTTGAGTGTGTAGTGTGCAAAAGCGAGCTTGTGTTAAGTGATGATCCTGTGGCTGTGAACTTTGGAAATGAGTCATTGGAGCTGGTGGACAAGTTTTGTTACCTAGGAGATACTATCTCTGCCGGATGTGAGGCCGAGGCTGCCACTATCGCTAGAATTAGATGTGGCTGGGGGAAGTTCATTGAACTGCTGCCAATTCTGACCATGAAAAGAATGCCTCTCCCCCTGAAGGGAAAGGTGTATGCCTCATGTGTTAGAAGTGCAATGACGTATGCCTCAGAAACATGGGCCGTTAAAGTAGAGGATGTCAACAGAATGGAACGAAATGAGATGAGAATGGGGAGATGGATGTGTGGGGCCAGGCTGCAGGATAGAATAACAAATGATGAGTTGAGTAGACATTTAGGCATAAAGAGTATTAGCGAGGTGATGCGTACAAGTAGACTGGGATGGTATGGACATGTGGAGAGAACAGATGAACAAAATTGGGTGAAAAAATGCAGGTCTGTGATTGTGGAGGGAGCTGCATCAAGGGGTGGACCGAGGAAGACCTGGGATCGGACTATACGTGCCGATCTCAAATCCAAAAACTTGACAAGTGAAGCAGCCCTTAACAGGGTTGCCTGGAACGCCACCATTAGGAAAAGAAACTGAAACTGCAAGTATGTGTGGAGCACTCAGTCTTAAAATGTTATGTATGTACTGTATGTATGTATAAATGCACCAAGGACTTCTATATGCAGAGTGCTGGTTAAGGTATCTCGCAGAGCCCTGAACCACACAAGTGACTTTGGCATGCCAATAGTCCTTTGGTAATTCCTAGAATGCGGTTTTAATAAGAGAAATTTGAAGTGTGGGTATGCCCTGGTACTTCAGCTTTCAATTATTAAAGGTGCAGCCTATTAAGACTTCAATGTTAAATTATGGTATGCCACAATTAACAAAGATCCCTCAATAGGGAAACTAACTCCTCAGACCTTGGGGTATACCCGGTATGCCATTTATACTTCCTCTGGATGGGAGGTTAATCCTAGGACTTCTAACTTGGTATGCCAGTTATTAAAAGCCCTAGAATTGCTTACCCTGTTCAGTTTTCTTCAGTATAGTGATGACTTTGGCTGAGATGTCCCGGGGTTAGTGTGTGGGAGGATAAAGGTCACAAGTGTGGTCAGAGGTAATCCTTAGGGATTAGGAGGACCCCTTGGAAGCTAAGCTGCTGGTCAGTATTTTGGCCATTTTGGTGAAACAGGGGCGCAAGTGCTGCTTGGTTGTTGGTACTAGATGTCTGTCTTGTCTTGCGGGTAATCTAGGGGATTAGGAGGACCCTCTAGAAGCTTATAGGTAAGTACTTTGACCTTGTGGTGGAGTAGGGGCGCAAGTGCTTATTCTGTTGGTGGTGATAGGAGTCCTTCTCGTCCTGGCTGAATATTATTTTTCCTCTTTTTATGCTGTTGCAAGGTAGGGGAATTGTTAATGCCTTTTCTGGGTGTAGGACATTCTGATGTAATCGGGGCGACCCTGGCTTCTCTTCTGGTGGTGATAACTGGTGTTGTAGTGATATGATTCCATTTCTTCATATTTTGATGGACAGCTGGTACACGTGGGGCTTCCTTGGTTGCGTAGCTCTTGGTTGTTCGTTACTCCTCTTCTCTTGTCTTCTTGTCTTGGTTTTTCTGTTGCTCTGATGGTTGCAATTTTGGAATGTGGGGCATGGTAGAGGTTCTGGTAGGCATCGACTTTCCCACGGTTTGTGTTGGCTGCTTCTTTGGTATTTCCTTTTGTTGTTGTTGTTCCCTAAGCTGCCTGGCCGAACAGCCCCGAGTCCCTAAGAAAGGCCATGGCCACGGTCGGGCTTTCCCACAGAGCTCTCATAGAGTGTAAATTGTGTTGTTGGCGTAAGTGGTTGTGTGAAATGCAGTCTTCTATGATATGTTTAATGGTATGAGGTGCAGGTGTCGACGACGGAGTCATCCAGTCTCTTCTGATAGCTCAGAAGAGCCGGATGGTGTCCGCATCTCAGCCTGGCCAGGTGGACTCTGTGCTCGCAAGGAAGGGAGGATTCAGAAGGATGGATTTCGGGAGGTCGTGCTTGCAGCTGCGTGTTGTCTATGAGTGAGTGAATGGAACGGCGAGTGATATGAGTATGGATGTGCTTCCGGAAGTTGGTTTGGGGTGGGCAGGGAGGGAGAGAAGACAGTATTTGTGTGTGATAGCGTGTGCTGGGTGCTGTTTTGATATTTCTTGGTGTCTGTGGGTGTGTAGCCATGTAGTGTAGTGGGTAGTGTTGATTCGTGGAGGCTGCTGCCAGGAATTGTGTGCCTCTCATGTCTAGATGATCTTTGACTTTGAGGACTTTGGTTTCTTGATGTAGGTGATCTGTGGGTGTCGTAGCTGTGCATCCTGTGATGATTTTCAGGGCTATATTTTGAATGGTCTGTAAGGTCTTATGATGTGTTTCAGCTAGGTTGGAAGCCCAGGCCGGGCTTGTGTATTCCATAACTGATCTTATGTATTGTTTGTAGACTGTGGTGGTGGTTTCTTTGTTGTCTCCAAATTTCGTGTGGCCAAGTGATCTGAGGGCGTTAAGTCTGGGTGTCAGTTTCTTTTTTGTGTTTGTGGTGTGCTGGTTGAATGTCATTTGGGTGTCGTATGTTACTCCTAGGATTTTGTGTGTGTGTGTGTGTTAGGGGTGTGTTGTTTATGTTGAGTCCCGGGACGTAATCGTACTCTCCTGCCCAGCTTGTGAGGAGGGTTGCAGTGGATTTAGCTGGGGCTAAATTGAGTCTGTTTGTAGTGCACCATTCATGTAATGTGTCGAGATAGTCTTGAAGGAGTCTTGTTGCTGTGTCTGGGTTTTGGTGCGTGCTTGTGAGTGTTATGTCGTCTGCGTAGGAGGCTATGGTTATTTGGGGTGAATTTGGTGTATTTATATCATGCATGTACAGATTGAAGAGTGCGGGCGACAGGACGGATCCTTGCGGGACTCAGTTTGGGAAATTTCTAATGCTAGATGACTGACCGGCAAAAGATACGTGTGCAAATCAGCCTGCTAAGAAGTTGGCCAGCCATCTTTTTGTGTTGTGCATGTTTGTGTTGTAGATTTTGTTTGTTAGGTTGTGGCGGGGGATGGCATCGAAGGCTTTACTAATGTCGAGTGTGGCAAGTACTGATCTGTGTGGTGGTCTAGCTGAGTTGATGCCGTCAAAAGCTCTTTGTGTAAGGTCTGTAAGAAGAGTGTTTGTGGAGTGCAATGGCCTGAAGCCGTGTTGTGTTGGAGAAAGGGGTAAGTCAGGTGTCATCAGTTGTAGTACTATAGGCGCTCTATGACTTTGGAGGGGGTGCAAAGGAGTGTGATAGGGTGGTGTGAGGAGGGTAGCGTGGGGTCTTTGTTAGGTTTGGGGAATGTGATGATGATACCATGCTTCCAGATGTCTGGTATTGTGTTGTGTGAGTAGCTGTAGTTTGATATGTTAGTGAGTGCTTGTATGCCTTGTGGTCCCAGGTGTCTGAGGTGAATGTTGCTTATGTTGTCTAGGCCACAGGCGGGTGAGAGCTTGAGATTGTTGATGATATGCTTTGTCTGGTTGTTGGTGAAGGGTGTATAGTCAGGGTCTGTGGGGAATTGTCTTTTTCGTCGGATGACACGTCGGTCATCTTTGTGGGGTTTTAGGTGACTGACATGAGAGAAGTGATTGATGAGAGTGTTTGCTTGTTCTTTACGTGAAGGAGTAGAGTCTGTTGTTGTGATTGCAGCATGTGATTGTGTTGTGTTGCTGTTGGAAAGTGTGATGCTGTTTAGTGTTTTGTAGAGTTTTTTGGGCTTTGTTTTGTGATCGAGTGTTTGTAGGAAGTTATTCCAATTTAGTGTTTGTTGTTCTTGTATTTTGTTGTTCATCTGGATGTTGAGTGCTTGAATTTGTTGATTGATGTCTTGTGTGTGGGGTGCTGGGGAGTGTTTCAGTGTGTCGCGTTGTATGATGAGGTTTTGAATTTCTTGTGAGAAGTTGGGGTTGTGTTTTTTTATGTTACCTCTTGGAATGTGTTTCTTGTCGGCGTTTTGGATAGTCGTGTTGAATGTGTGTACAGCATTGTTGATGTTAGTTTTGTTGTCCTTTTGTTGTTGTTGTTGTTGCTGTTCCCCAAGCTGCCTGGCCGAACAGCCCCAAGGCCCCGAGCAAGGCCAAGGCCATAACCGAGCGCCCCCACAGAACCCTCCCTGCCGACCACAATAAAGCCTGGGTGACCGAAGCCACTCCATGGCGGGGAGCTGAGGAGGGCGCGGAAACGCCCGGGAAACCAAAGCCCCACCCAGGGCCCTGTGCCCCTCAGCAATTATGAAGAGAAAGTTGAGGGGCAAAGGAAAACTGTGACGCTTTGGCTTCCAATCTTGGTAGATTGGGAGGTCAATCCACGGAAGAGACGCCGTCACTTGAGATCTAGAAAATATATAAGTAAAAGGAACAGTCAGAGTAAGCTATGGGTATGGCAGAGATCGCTCAGTTCTCACTCTGATAGACCAGCCCATCACCACATGACTAGAACCCAATCCTCTCAGCATCAGCTAGGAAAGGCCCTAGAAATCTGCCTTTGGCGGGGGGATAGCTCCCCCTATTTCAACCCCTTTCGGGGTTGGGCACCCGGCCTCCTTTTGTTGTTGTTGGGAAGTATTCATTATTTTCGTTATTTTAATAATGATAAGAAAGCCACCCTATCACTATTTTATGCGCTAACTATTTATTGATGTAATGTTTATTTAAAGTATGTACTGTATACCGACCATGTAAGCAAATCACCTGATGACTAACGCACCATCAGAGATTATAGGGTAAATCATAGGTTCAGCTTATCAGTGTATTATTAGATATACAAAAAAATAGAAACAGAGAGAGAGATGCAGTTCTAATTTACAGTATTTTGTGAGTTCACTCAAATATTGCCATTTGATCTTTGCAAATGTGTTGTGTTTTGATCATGTTCACTTTCATTTCTTATTAACACCTTACGTACCGGTGCCGTCCTTTAACTATATTTTGGCTACTATTATACTATTTTATTCAGTTTATAAAGGAACTATCTCACTTAACCCTTTTTGTTATGCCCTGATTTTATACAGGATTAACTTGGTATAGGTGAGTTCTGCAAGACTGGGTTATTGGATTTCTTGCAAAATACATAAATAGAATCAACAGAGGACATAGATAATCTCGGATAAATGGTTTGTAATACAGCTTAATTTATTCTCAATAACACTCAGGTAGAAGGTACGTAATAGAATTTCACGAACAATAGAGGTTGGAGCACTCGGGTAGGTTATTGGACTTAGTATACAATCTCCCAGCACTTATCGCGGATTTGGATAGAGACATACTTCCCACTTCCAACGTTCAGGCATTATTCTTCTGATCACATTGCTTTATGATACATAGGGTACATGAATCACACAGGTTAGGTATTTCGCTTTGTTAACTCTCTCTGGTAATATGACTCTTAATCAAGGATGAAAGTATAAGTAATGTGGTTATTGCCCAAGAATTAATGTAAAGGGATAACTGTAACTAGTTGCACTGGTCTAGGATGTTCACTTGTCTAGGTGATACTTCGGACCGAAATTATCAGTGAGGGCGAATCAGGTTAAACCTGATGGCAAGAATAATTACGGGAGTCAGTTCGCCTAAGCTAAATTTCACTGATATATATTAATGTGTACTAGCATAATCACTTATTTCTTAACATCAGAGAACGTTGAGACACAATCGAATACACTGGATGGCTGATAGTTAATAGCACCGTAACACTGGTACTCTGTGCAGTAACACTGTGATGGAGTTTTCCTGGTTATCTTGCGTTAGTGATGTTGGGGGTTAACAGTAGCTCTGGGGCCGTCCAAGCTGTCCGGCAGTGTAGAGAAGGTTTGCAGATGGGCTTTTTGCGGGCGGTTGTGCACCTTTTTGGCAACAATTGCTGATGGGTTAAGACAGTTGATTGTTGCCAAGGAGTTATTCTTGCGGAATCCTCACTCAAGAGTTTCTCGCAAAATCCCTTCTAACATAAAAAGATCTTTCTGCCTTAGATCAGTTATGAGTTATGATCGTTCGTATCTCAAGTAGCGGAGGGTGCACTATCAGAAGTTAATGAAATAATCAATAATTTGTGAATTTGTTGTCTACCAATATAATATTACTGCCGGTAGTCCCGATCACAATAAAATATTCGTAAAGGGTTAAATAACTTCCTCACAGAGTTGCACAGATTACGGAACGCCGAACTATCGTGAATCTTGAGGGGGGGAGGGGGTATTAGAAACCCACCGCAGTGTGGACAACCGTTGCTTACACTGGACAACCGTTGCTTTGGGCTCTAATATTCAACTGCCCGACTGTTGTCTCTGGGTCTTATTTATAGGCAGGTCAAGGAAGCTTCAGGAATGTTCTAGAAGTATTGGATGTCAATGCTATGAAGTAGTTAATTTATTCTGGTGAACTTAGGGGGTTAGGGAGGGGGGTCTTTAATGTGGCGGTAAGTAACTTGTTATCTGATTTATGATCGTGGATATCTTAACTCTAGTATGAGGTACTAGTAGAGTTATTTAGGCGGATTTGGTGAAGATTTATAGGGACTATATTTTCAAATTAGCTGATTCTCTGGTTGCTATATCTAGGATTAAGGTTTGGTTTGGTAGGATGGGGTTTGGATAGGTATTTAGATTTGTAGGTCATAACCTGTTGGAAACTCACCTGTTGTCTGGCAAGAATTTGCTGGCTTGCGGGTCAGGGTAATTCTCCGCGGGGGTCGGTGGGGTCCCCGTGGGGTCGGGGGGACAGGCCGCTCCCTGAATATGGTTATCGAGAGTTCTTACGTTAATTGGTTTGAGATATGAGTTCAGGTTGTCAGGAGGTATCTTCCTAGTTAGGGTTGATCATTAAATCTAGTTTTCATGTACGAGGATCACTCGTGGGGGTTAAGAATAGTGGTTTTGTGAAAATGCAAGTCATGGGGAAATTTACATTTTTAAGGGGGGACGAGAGGGGGTCGTTCTAGTCTCGCGCCGGCTATTGTTCTGGTTCAGGTTGTGAGGGGGGCTAGGGAGTTAGAGGATAGTTAAGGGGGGGTACAAGGATAGGCCCTTACCTTTCATTTGTTGAGGTTAGTGAACGAACTGAGTCGGCAGGTTATTTTTATTTTTTTATTTTTTTTTTCTATGTGATTGAGGGAGGCAAAAGGCATAACTGCCTATAGCGAGTACCCCCCCCCCCCATAGTTGAAAGAGTGACAGGACCAAAATCAAGGGACGTTCGAGCCAAAATGCCTGGACACACGGAGTTTGAAGCAATTTAAGTCATAGGAAGAGGGAAAGACTGATTCTGGGAGAGAGTTCCAGAGCTCAGCTGTTGAGTAGAAGAAAGTTTGAGAGTAACGTTTCACTCTTGGGTTGGAGAGTTGCACAGAGTAGGGGTGGGATTGAGTTGCAAGACGGGTACCACGTGCCCAACGTAAAGGAGGTGGTATGCACTGGGATAGCTCTGAGGAACACTGATTATTATAGTAGCGATAGAATAGCGAGAGAGATGCAACATTGCGGCGGAGAGAGAGAGATTGCAGAGAGTTGGTGAGTGGACGGGAGTTAATGATACGAAAGGCCTTCCTTTCAACTTTGTCTAGGAGAGCGGTGTGAGAGGAACCTCCCCACATATGTGAACAATACTCAATACAAGGGCGCACTATGCCCCTGTACTCTGCCCCAATTGGAAATAGTATTTAGATCAGAATTTAAGAGTTCTATGGCTTCATTACGTTTGTCGTTGAGGGATTGCTGGCTGGGGCGTTCTGAAAAACTAATGGAGTAGTGTAAGGTTGAGTCGTCTGCGTATGAATGGATGGGAATTAAGGTACAGTTAAGGAGATCATTTATAAAAATTAGAAAGAGAATAGGAGATAGGACAGAGCCCTGAGGAACACCGGAGTTTATAGGGTGAGGAAGTGAACAATGGCCGTCCACAACCGCGGCTATGGAACGGCTGGAAAGGAAATTAGAGACAAAGGCACAGATGGAGGGATAGAAACCGAAGGAGGGTAGTTTAGAAATTAAAGATTTATGCCAGACTCTATCGAAGGCTTTCGATATGTCTAGTGCAATAGAAAAAGTCTCACCGAAGTCCCGAAAGGAGGATGACCAAGAGTTAGTAAGATATGAAAGAAGATCACCAGTAGAGCGACCCTTAAGGAAGCCATACTGGCGATCTGAGAGCAGATTATGAGAAGAGAAATGCTTAAGAAATTTGGAAGCAAGAATAGTTTCAAAAACTTTAGAAAGACAAGAGATAAGAGCAATTGGACGATAGTTGGAGGGTTGAGAGCGGTCACCCTTCTTTGGGACAGGTTGAATGTGAGCAAACTTCCAGCATGAAGGGAAGACGTTAGAGGATAGACAGAGACGAAAGAGTTTGCCTAGGCAGGGAGTCAGCACGGAAGCACAGTTTTTGAGAACAACAGGAGGAACACCGTCCGGACCGTACGCCTTATTAGTGTTAAGCCCAGAGAGGGTAGAAAGTACATCTTTAGAAGAGATTAGGATATTAGGCATAAGTAAGAGAGAGGAGGGCGGAGAGGGAGGAATAGCACCGGAATCATCCAAGGTGGAGTTTCTAGCAAAAGTTTGAGCGAAGAGTTTAGCTTTGTCAGAGGAAGAAGTGATGGTTGTGCCATCAGAGTGGGAAAGGGGAGGGAAAGACGAGGAAGAGAAATTGTTGGAGAGGTTTTTGGCTAGATGCCAGAAAGCTTGGGAAGAGCTAGAGTTGGATAGTTCAGTGCATTTATTATTGATGAAAGAGTGTTTGGCAAGTCGAAGAACAGATTTGGCTTGATTCCGGGCAGAAACATATGAAGAATGAGAGTCTTGAGTTTTAAGGCGTCGGTACCGTTTGAATGCTTCCTCCTTATTGCGGACAGCAGTAGAACAGGCGTGAGTAAACCAAGATTTTTTAGCATTAGTCTGAGAGAAAGAGAATGGAATGTATGCTTCCATGCCCGATAGGATTACCTCGGTAATGCGTTCAGCACTCTCCGAGGGTCCTCGGCCATGGAAGCAGAAATCATTCCATGGGAAATCAAAGAAGTACTGCCGAAGAGCCTCCCAGTCGGCAGCGCCAAAGTGCCACAAGCGCCGCCGGCTAGGAGGATCGGGTGGCTGTACTGGAGAGATAGGACAGGTGACAGAGATAAGTTTATGGTCGGAGGAGCCCAAAGGAGAGAAAAGATCGACAGTATAAGAAGAAGGGTTAGAAGTTAGAAACAGGTCAAGAATGTTGGGCCGATCTCCGATGCGATCCGGGATACGGGTGGGTTGCTGAACTAACTGCTCTAGGTCATTTAGGATAGAAAAGACGTAGGCTTGTTCACCAGGTGGATCAGTAGTGTGAGAGGAGAGCCAATGGCGGTGGTGAACGTTGAAATCTCCTAAGATGGAGATTTCTGAGAAAGGAGAAATGGATAGAATGTGTTCCACTGTAGAGTTTAGATAGTCAAAGAATTTGGGAAAGTTGGTAGAGTTAGGGGAGAGATAGACAGCACAGAAATATTTAGTAAGAGAATGACAGGAAAGTTTGAGCCATAAAGTTGAGAATTCAGAGGAGTCGAAATCGGGAACACGAGAGCAAGTGAGTTTGTTGTGCACATATGCACAACATCCGCCTTTGGCTTTGAAACTAGGATAGAGAAAGTAGGAGGATACAGAGAAGGGGTTGCTGGATGTTGCTACAGACACCTGAGTTTCGGTGAGGAAGAGAAGATCAGGTTTGTAGGAGGAGAGATGGTGCTCAACAGAGTGAAAGTTAGAGGAAAGTCCGCGAATGTTGCAGAAATTAATAGAAAGAGTAACAGGCCGAGGTCCAGGTGATTGTGTGGGGTCGTCAGGGGATGGTCGGTCGGGTGAGGGGGCATTTATGGTCCCCCCCCCTGGGGACTCCGAGGCTGGGCTACAATTCATCATTATTTTTTTTTTTTAATTTTGGTGTGGAAGAATGAAGTGTGGTGTGCATGTTTAGTGTAGTGAAGTGGATAGGAGGAGGAGGTGTTTGTGAGAGCTAGCTGGATTGTTCTCAGTGTAAATGAGGCACAAAGAAAATCAGTAAGAGAGGCCAAGCAAGTGAAACAGGAGTTCCAGCGACTCTTTATCACATGCCTATAACCTCACCTGGGTCTAGCCCTGATCGATTGGTGCCTACAATCTCCCCACTATATAACGTTCTTATGGCGTCTTTACAGGGGGAGGGTTGTGAATTGTAAAGGGGGTGGTTTGAGGCTAGGCGCCGCGCCGCTCGTGACCTAGGGCAGTGACCCTTAATGCGCTGGACATAGGGGTGGCATTTCCCTACGATCGAACAGGTAGGGAGGTGTGTGCAGCGGGGCGTAGAGGATAAGAGGACAGGATGACCCAAAACAGGGTACCACTGAGCATAGGGTCACGAAGCAAAACAGAGTAGTGTGGATTGTGGATACGGAGGAGGTGATTGGAAGACGTATAACAATTGTGGAAAAGTAAATGGAAGAGAGGAACACAATGGCGGATAAAAGATAATTAACCTAAGGATTAAATACATGCATGAATGAATTATAGCCGTCGTCCTAATAAGGTGATGAAACCGGGTTGGTATGCGGGTTACATAATTAATTATAGGGGTGACATAATCATGAACGGGTTCGTTGTGGACTGGAAATCGAAGGCGTTTTGAGCTCGCCTTCGCACCTACACAAATGAAAGTACTATAACCCACAAGGTGGTTATCTAATGAGATACATACTTAGTTGGTACATCAAGAATGTTTAGGAGGAAAGTCATGTGGTTTGTATTAAAGAAGATTGGGTTTTTTTAAGAGGTGTGTAACATGCGGAGTTAAGTGGAAAAGAGAAAACATTGTGGATAACAGATAGTTACCCTAAGGAGTGAATACATGCATAAACGACGGTATTATAGACGTCGTCCTAATAAGATGATGAAAACCGGTTTGGTATGCACGTGGCACAATACGACACAAGGACAGTGCCGCTATGTCGTATCAATACTGGTGGCATACTCCGGTTAATATTATATATACACTTAGTTACTAGAAGAACAAGGCAAGGGGGGCGACTGAGCACGGGGGTACATATATCTATACTCGTCATGGAGAGAGAGATACGAGGTAGCTTTCCTGCATCTCTCCTGATAATCGTCTGCAGATTGGCAGAGGTGGGCAGGTGCGCGCCATTTGGCGCTCTGCGATCCGGTGCGCATTACCAATATAGAGGAGCGGCAAAATTCTGAAATCGGAGTGCAGGCGGGGAGCGCAGCTAGAAATTCGCACTCCTTTCTGGCGCTCCGGAGGCGATTTTTCCTGTCAACAACAGGTACAAGATCGTCATTATCGTGTACAGTCATCGTACCGTTCGTACGGTGTTACCCACGGTGTTAGTGAACTGTGATACAGTGATACTATGATAGTGACAGACTGACAGTGTTACAGTTGTTAACTTATTTTTTTGGGGGGGCTTTTGCTAACGCAAAGTAAACCTTACGGGCAAGTAATAATCATATCATTGACATTTGCAATGATATCAATCATATCATATCATTGACATTTGATTCATTGATATGACATAAAGAATAACAGAAACTGAGAAAGTGAGAAACTTAAACAGTTAAACTTCAGAAAGACACCATGACTTGAGGTTTTTTGAATGTTTTGAATTCTTGGAATTTAGTGAAGTGAAAGACAAAGGACAAAGTGAAGGACAAAGGTAAATAATTAAATAACTTCTAGAAGCTGTTTTGTTTGTTTTGTTTTTTATATACCTATTTTTGGGAGCGCGGAGCGGGAAGCGCATCGGGTCTGCTGACAAAAGGAGCGCGTGAGCGCTGCCGCATTACCTTATGTCTGATGAGCGTGAAGCGCTGCCGCATTACCGGTCCCACTGGAGCGCGCCCACCTCTGCAGATTGGTCATAGTGAATTTATCCGAATTAACAGGCCTAAATCAATACAATAACTGGCATAGGGTTATCGGGTGTATAGAGTCGTGGTTAAAGGTTGTTACATAACTCGTAATTAACTTATCTAAATCAACAGGCATAAATCAATACAAGAACTGGCAAGGGACACAAATTGACAGACGAACAATGCAACGTGAGGTTAGGTATAGCTAACTGCTAAAAATGGGGGAATGAAGATAGGTGTCTTCTCTTTTCACAAGTTCCCTAAATTATGTTAACATTAGGGAGTTGGTACATCAATAAAATAGCAATGTGGATCTCAGTGAGTTATGGGGCTGTCTAGTGTAATTTCATAATTAATCTCGGAATTACTCCTAGGTATTTTGTCTAGTGAAATGGAGGTGGTATTAGGAAGGTTGGGAATATATATAGTTAGTGGATAAAACAACGGACGGTTAGAGACATAGAATTGCTAGGATTGGGGGGGACTATGATTGTTATATAACTAAATACAGGGCTGACGTAATCACGATCTGATTTGGTGTGAAATGGAAGCTAAGGTGTCTTAGATCGCCTCGAACCTACACAATGAAAGTATTATAGCCTATATGGTGGTTACATAATTAAATACATACTTAGGTGGTACATCAAGAATATCAGTGAGTAAAGTATTGTGGTTTGTATATTAGAAGACTGTGATTGAGAGACGTATAATATGTGGAATGAATTGGGAGAGAGATAGAGAGACCAAATCGGGAATGGAAAAGGGACCGGGGATCTCGTTGGGGATGGGGGTTTCGCTCTCAGGATTTTCGTTCCTGTGGCTCGTTAGGGGTGGAGGTTTCGCTCTCAGGTTTTTCGTTCCTGTGGTATTTTACTTTTTACCACGACAGATCCTTCATAAACTGCACAAAATTGTATAAGAACAGCTAGAATATATTGAACAAGGGCGTCATCAGTAAATTGGCAGATGAAGTTTAACATTGACAAATGCAAGGTATGAAAGATAGGGAAGATGTATACAAATGTTAAATATAAACTAGCTAATATGGAATTAGAAAACTCAGACTGTGAGAAAGATCTAGGTGTGTTTGTTAGCAATGAATTGAAGCCTAGAAAACAATGTATAAGCATTCGTAACAAGGCAAACAGGATTCTCGGGTTCATCTCTAGGAGTGTGAGTAACAGAACTGCTGATGTTATCTTAAAACTTTACTTGTCATTAGTGAGACCCCATATGGATTATGCTGTCCAATTTTGGTGTCATTATTACAGAATGGACATAGATTCATTGGAGAGAGTACAACGTAGAATGACAAAAATTATCCATAATATTAGAAATCTTCCGTATGAAGAAAGGTTGAAGAAATTAGGCTTACCGGTACATTCATTAGAGAGACGCAGAGTTAGATGGGATATGATAGAGGTATTCAAGTGGGTTAATGGGATTAATAAAGGGGAAATGACAAAGATCCAGCAAGAAAGAAAGACCAAAGGATGCAATATCCAGAGAGCTGATGAATCCACTGGACCCCACCAGGATGAAAACACAGTACCCGCATTGCCCACCCAGTGACTAGGTGTGTGGGAATCGGTTTTTACACCATACCCGAAAGAGGATTTATGGAGCTCCGATCTTACTCTCAACCATCTGAACAATTTTACCAGCACACCTAAACTTCGTTAAATGCAGAAATAGCCTCACAAAAATATCATGCCCTGGTGGGGGCATGAACTCTCGACCCTTGGGTGTGAGGCAGACACCTTACCAGTTAGACCAATAGAGATATCCCACTTGGCCTGTTCGGCTCAGGGTATTTCCGCATCCGAGGTCTGTTTAGGCTAGCCTATTTTCACTGACTTTACACTACTTCACCTTCCGGAAAGCGAAAGCTCCGAACAGAGAGGAACAAGCTTGAGCCGAATCGACCGAGAGATGAACGGGAATGGCGAGTCAACTTCACTGAGCGGTGCATACACGCACCTACAAACTGCCCAGCTGGCAACTCACTTGGGCGGCTGGCAACTTCCACAACCCAGCCCGGGGTTCGGGTGGGTGCCCAACCCCGAAAAGAGTTGAAATAGGGGAGCTATCCCCCCCGCCAAAGGCGGCTTTCTAGGGCCTTTCCTAGCTGATGCTGAGAGGATTGGGTTCTAGTCATGTGGTGATGGGCTGGTCTATCCGAGTGAGAACTGAGCGATCTCTGCCATACCCATAGCTTACTCTGACTGTTCCTTTTACTTATATATCTTCTAGATCTCAAGTGGCGGCGTCTTTTCCGTGGATTGACCTCCCTACTGCCAACCTAGAAGTTTGCAGATTGGGAGCCAAAGCGTCACATTTTTCCCTTGTCCCTCAACTTTCCCTTCATAATTGGTGAGGGGCACAGGGCCTTGGGTGGGGCTTTGGTTTCCCGGGCGTTTCCGCACCTTCCTCGGCTCCCTGCCTTGGAGTGGCTTCGGTCACCCGGGCTTTGTTAGTGGTAAGCAGGGAGGACTTTGTGGGGGCGCTCGTTTATGGCCTTGGCCTTGCTTGAGAACTTGGGGCTGTTCGGCTAGACAGCCTGGGGAACAACAACAACAACAACAACAACCCAACCCAAGTGCGTCTCACATACACTCCCTGGTCTCTCCTCTCCCCTTCCTTGTCCTGTGGGAATCGGTTTTTACACCATACCCGAAAGAGGATTTATGGAGCTCCGATCTTACTCTCAACCATCTGAACAATTTTACCAGCACACCTAAACTTCGTTAAATGCGGAAATAGCCTCACGAAAATATCATGCCCTGGTGGGGGCACGATATCTCGACCCTTGGGTGTGAGGCAGACACCTTACCAGTTAGACCAATAGAGATATCCCACTTGGCCTGTTCGGCTCAGGGTATTTCCGCATCCGAGGTCTGTTTAGGCTAGCCTATTTTCACTGACTTTACAGGTGAAGATACCGGTACCGAAAGTTCCCAAAAGAAAGGAAAGCAGCGATTGAAGATTATGTACACCAACACAGATACGCTCACAAACAAAATGAGGGAATTGCAGTTTGTTGCTGATGATTTGGAAGCGGACATAATCATGGTAACTGAGGTCCTACCCAAGTATTCAAAAGAAAATGTGTGTAAACAACAGTTCACTTTGGATGGATATGATTTATACACAAACATAGAATCGGACGAAGCAGGCAGGGGAGTGGCAATTTATATTGAAAACTATCTTGCAGATAAAGCCAGAGATGTTGAAATTGGTACCGGTAGTGAATTTAAGGAAAGTCTGTGGGTTCAGCTATCACTGAAGGGAACTAACATCATAACCTTGGGCTGTGTGTACCGTAGCCCTGCTAGTACATCAGAGAACAACTATCAGCTTTGTAATTTGCTCCCCGATATTACCCATAGAGGCACACGACAGGTGGTGATCATGGGAGACTTCAATTTCCCAGCCATCAAGTGGGATCCTGGAGCGCGTTCAGTCTACCCAAACACGCAAACGGGATAGCTCTACTGAACGTGATCGCCTCTGATTCGACGAATCACGTTTGTGATTGTTTGCAATCAGACGGCGATCACGCTAACACTCTCTGGAGGTGACTAGCGAAGCTATCATAACAGTAGTCCTAAATCTCACCTCGACATTATATTATCATAATTAAGCTTAATTAGCCTCCCTCCATGTTATTTATGTGTCGCAATCTCAATTATAAGGAGGCACACCTATAAAAATCATAGTTATCGTGACAATTTTGCTATATATAACATAAAACAAGCAGCTTTGAGCTCAAGTCTCACAGCTACTTCGTCAGGCCTTCAGTGCGGTAAGCGTAGCCTAGTTGGTAACAACTTCGCTTTTAAATCCGTAAGCCTACTCGCAAGGGTTCGAGGCTCGATGAGCTAATGTTTTGTTTTTAATGCAGTTATTATTTAATTTTTATCGTTATATATTGGTAATGTTACTATGCCAATGATGTATTGTAATAGGTTATAACTTGCTGTACAGGTTTTTGAGCGTTTGTGTATTATTATTGATTGATTATTATGTGTTTTATGCGGGTTGTATTTCTTTTTTATAGTTACTGTATATATCGGTAATGTTACAGTTGTTGCTGTGCCAATTGAATGATAGCCTATATTTTAACGGGTTATAGCCTAGCTTGCTGTACAGGTTTTTCGGCGCTTGTCTATAATCGATCGACTACCGGTACTCTATTTACATATTTTCTTAAACACAATTTCAGAGGCATAATTGCATCGAAGTATGATAGGTCAGTTAAGCTATGTTTAGTAAGGTAGCCTATCCACGCTATAGTTAAATTTTCAAAGGTAATCTAATGGTTAAAAAATAATATTTATGAACCTTCCACAAATATAAGCTTGCAAATAGCCTATATACACATAGATCGTCAGGAAAAGAAAGTATGCCTATACATAGGCTACATCGCCAGGAAGAGATAATATATATAGGCTACTATTTAATTCAGCCTGGCTACATCGCCAGGGAAAGAACAATATATATAAACTATATAATTAGCCTATTCATAGTCCTACATCGCCAGGAAAAGAACATCTACTTTTTATTTCCCCAATAGACTAACGGAGAATTGTTTGAAAATTACACGGGGAATAAAGAGCTACCTTTGCCAGATAAGGACCGTAATAACTTTGTCAACATTTCCTAATAAGATTATAAGATATAATAGCCTGATGGTAGCCTAGCCTACCGTCTGTCTTGAGCTTGAACAAGGCTGCTGACTGTAGCTGACAGTGTGACTACCATAGCCAATAGTCTATATTGATGGATAATAATATCCAATATTAAAATGTATTGATTTGACAAAACCATTTGACTTCGATTGAAATTAATAGACCGAAGAAGCACTGTAACAGGCCTAAAACCTTCGCAGACATCGCCAACAAGATTTAAATTTCGTGCTCATAGCCACTGACCAATCAGCGACGAGAATCAATGTTTGCCTATCAATGTCGTTCAGTCTGCGCGATCATAAACAGGATTGCTCAAACAGAAACAGGATTGCCTGATAGGGTAGACTGAACACGCTCCTGGTACACCGATGAGGGGCACCAGTGAAAATAGCCAGCACTTCATTGATGCGGTCAGGGATTCATTCCTTCACCAACATGTTTGTGAACCCACCTGTTACGGACATGGACAAACACCAAGTACTCTTGACCTCTTATTGACAAACAGTGAAGACACAGTAAACAACGTACAGTATCATGCAGGGATTGGATTAAGTGACCATATAGTTATTAGTTGTGACCTGGAGCACGTTCAGTCTACCCTATCAGGCAATCCTGTTTCTGTTTGAGCAATCCTGTTTATGATCGCGCAGACTGAACGACATTGATAGGCAAACATTGATTCTCGTCGCTAATTGGTCAGTGGCTATGAGCACGAAATTTAAATCTTGTTGGCGATGTCTGCGAAGGTTTTAGGCCTGTTACAGTGCTTCTTCGGTCTATTAATTTCAATCAAAGTCAAATGGTTTTGTCAAATCAATACATTTTAATATTGGATATTATTATCCATCAATATAGACTATTGGCTAAGGTAGTCACACTGTCAGCTACAGTCAGCAGCCTTGTTCAAGCTCAAGACAGACGGTAGGCTAGGCTACCATCAGGCTATTATATCTTATAATCTTATAAGGAAATATTGACAAAGTTATTACGGTTCTTATCTGGCAAAGGTAGCTCTTTATTCCCCGTGTAATTTTCAAACGATTCTCCGTTAGTCTATTGGGGAAATAAAAAGTAGACGTTCTTTTCCTGGCGATGTAGGACTATGAATAGGCTAAATTCTATAGTTTATATATATTGTTCTTTCCCTGGCAATGCAGCCAGGCTGAATTAAATAGTAGCCTATATATATTATCTCTTCCTGGCGATGTATGTAGGCTATAGGCATACTTTCTTTTCCTGACGATCTATGTGTATATAGGCTATTTGCAAGCTTATATTTGTGGAAGGTTCATAAATATTATTTTTTAACCATTAGATTACCTTTGAAAAGTTAACTATAGCGTGGATAGGCTACCTTACTAAACATAGCTTAACTGACCTATCATACTTCGATGCAATTATGCCTCAGAAATTGTTTTTAAGAAATGTAAATAGAGTAATCGATAAATTATAGACAAGCACCGAAAAACCTGTACAGCAAGCTAGGCTATAACCAGTTAAAATATAGGCTATCATTCAATTGGCACAGTAACAACTGTAACATTACCGATATATAACTATAAAAATGAAATACAAACCGCATAAAACACATAATAATCAATCAATAATATAGACAAACTCTCAAAAACCTGTACAGCAAGTTATAACCCATTATAATACATCATTGGCATAGTAACATTACCAATATATAACGATAAAAATTAAATAATAACTGCATTAAAAACAAAACATTAGCTCATCGAGCCTCGAACCCTTGCGAGTAGGCTTACGGATTTAAAAGCGAAGTCGTTACCAACTAGGCTACGCTTACCGCACTGAAGGCCTGACGAAGTAGCTGTGAGACTTGCGCTCCAAGCTGCTTGTTTTATGTTATATATAGCAAAATGGTCACGATAACTATGATTTTTGTAGGTGTGCCACCATATAATTGAGATTGCGACACATAAATAACATGGAGGGAGGCTAATTAAGCTTAATTATGATAATATAATGTCGAGGTGAGATTTAGGCCTACTGTTATGATAGCTTCGCTAGTCACCTCCAGGGAGTGTTAGCGTGATCGCCGTCTGATTGCAAACAATCACAAACGTGATTCGTCGAATCAGAGGCGATCACGTTCAGTAGAACTATCCCGTTTGCACGTTTGGGTAGACTGAACGCGCTCCTGGTAGTGAACACACTTCCCCATAAGAAGAATGAGCCCAGGTACAACTATTACAAGGGTGACTACAAAACCATGAATGAAAAGTTAGCAGAAATTGACTGGGAGCAAGAACTAAGGGAACTTGATATTGAAGATGCCTGGAGCTACTTTTCAACAACCCTGAATAAGCAAATGAGTCGGAATATCCCCAAAAGCACACCTAGGCACAACAAGCGACATAAAATATGGATGACGAGGGAGGCCATGACTAAGCACAAAAAGAAGCAGAAGGCATGGAAGAAATACAAACAAACTCAAGATCATACCGACTTCATTCGTGCAACCACAGAGAAAAATGAATTCACAGCCATGACAAGACGCCTATGTAAGAATTTCGAACAAAACTGTAATGCCCTCGAAAATGTCCCGCACCCACACTAATACTAACCCGAGTTGACGTCAGGTATAGCGTAAAATAGTCGTAGATGGTAAGTCCAATAAACTCATCACGTGATAACACCACGAGACTATCACCTGGTTCTTAAAAATCGGACTAAGGTTGCTATACTTTTAGTACGTCCGTGGTAGTACAGTGGGTTAGCGCGCGGGCCTGGTGGTGATGGTTGGGTCACTAACCAGGGTTCGAATCCCACCCAAGGCATCTCAAAACCTGTGGGTTTTTAGGGGGGTTAAATTCCCTTCAGAGGTTCGTACCCCGCGCCAGGTACCAGGAAAAGTTGATCCTAAAAGGTAGCCTGGGGATATTTCAGGAGACCATGAAATTCCCTTCACACCCAGCATTTCAAAAACCTTGCCAAGAACCTCAAGAAAAACCCTAAGGACTTCTGGAGATATTGCAACTCTAAGCTGAAGAACAAATCAAGGATAGGAGACTTACAGACTGCAAATAGCACAACAAGTGATGACCAACTCAAAGCAGAACTTTTAAATGACTACTTTGCAAGCATCTTCACTCAAGAGGATTTGGACACTATCCCTAAAATGCCCCAGAACAAGAAGCCCACCACAGAAGCCACGAGCGAACACCACACAGAAACACCCGGAAGAAAGGTCCACAGAACGAAGGGACCAGCTGACCGAGCCCGCCATTCCAGACAGGCCCAAGCCCGCAGGACTAAACAGCTCCAGGACACACCCATTTACCTTTTCTAAACCGACCATTTTCCACACCTCACGTACACTAACCCCCTCGTGTCCTACACTTATTAACTACAAAGATGATGAACAGGAATATACATTCATATTAAAAACACCCATGCCCTGTCCCGACGTTGAGCCAATGCCAACACATCAGACAGCCATAAATATATCTATGTATGTTCTTACATCCGAGAAGTAGATGTTATATATCTTAGAAGTTCAAACACCCACGCTTGTCCCTAGACCTCTTATATAATTTTCCATGACGAGTATAGATATATGTAACCCGTGCTCAGTCGCCCCTTGCATTGCTCCTCTAGTAACTAAGTATTAATATTAACATTCCCTAACATCTTGTCTTGCCAGACTAAGCTTCTGAAGACCCATCGCCCCATAAATCTATGTATGCAATCCTTAGGTTAAGTATTTTTATCCGCCATTGTGTTCACCTTTTTCCATTTACTTTCCACAATTGTCATACGTCTTCCCCTTGCCTCCTTCGTATCCACAGCCCACACTACGCCAATTTATTTCGTGTCTTACACCTCTTACCCCAACCAGAGATTGTATAAGATAACCTGGTTACCAGTATCTGTCATAAGTACCCCGAAACAATAACTAAGTACCCCTACGAACTGCCGCTGTGGGTGGTATTTTATATTTAATAGAAAACGCAGTTCCCAGGGCCAACTAATAGTATCCATAACCCTCTGACTGATCACATAACTCTATCTTTTCCAGACTCATATACCACCCCATAGTTGCATTCCCCGGTAGCATTTGGCTAACGTATTCTACTGCCTTTTCAAACTTCCATATCAATTGTAGCCTAATGCCACCCCCACACCCAGGGACCTTAGGGGCAAAATTTCCCTGTAGCCCTTGAACTCCCCCCCCCCCCCCCTCTCATTAAGACACCCGCGCTTCTCGACTCTTGTCCGACCTAGCCTCTCTCTCATACCTCTTGAAGATCCTTGAATTGTCCGTTACTAACGCTCTCCAACCTTTTATATATATACTCCTATCCAGCCTACCTTCACTTAGTAGGCCAGAACAACATTAGAACTTTACTAGCCCCTTGCATGCCATCTATTCTCTTACAACACATTCACAACCCTGCACCCAATGGTCGTCGGTGCGAGGCTAGCCGCCCCGCCAGTAACTAACTTTTATTGTCATACTTCCAGATAAATGTGGCAGAGTTAGCAACCCAGTCTCCACCATATCCAGCAAACCCTACAATTAACAACCAGCCGAGTAAAACCAGCTAGCTAAGGCACCTTCGGTTTTTCATAGCCTAGGTGTACCGTTGGTAAACAATCTGAGATTTCGTTGGTGGCGGTGCTGTTTGTAGAGTTTGTGTCGGCCGCATTATTAGCGTTATTCCCGAGTCCCCCCTTTCGAGTCCTTCACTGTGTCTCAAGGACCTGGGCGACAGGTGGTTCGTGATACTCCAGGGGTACCCCACGGGGGTCCCTCCTTCACACAACAGGGTTTCTCGCCCCTGACACATTCTCTGCTCACGGCTAGGCCACCCTTTTTCTCACCAGTTTCATTTACTGGTTTTTGTTTTCTCTTCCTGTTTCACCTCCATCCTTTCATAGTCTTTTGCCCAATCCAGGGGTACCCCACGGGGGCCCCTGTTTGTGCGAAACCACCCTCCCTGCCACTTCTCCTCATGGGCTTTGCTCTATCTCTGTGGGTTGGGTGGTTGCTGGGGGATGTGCCTCCTCTCCCCTGGTGTGTCTTCCTTGCCTCTCCCTTTACCGGTTGATTCAGGATAATTTCAAGGAAGACACTGCTCAGCTTGATGGCCATCATTGCTTGGGAGTTCATAAGGAGATGACGCATTTTTTGTGGCCTTTTTTGGTATTCCCTAGACGCTCCTCTCGCTTTTTTCGGCACCGGACCATCTCGGCCGGTCCCGCAAATTTGCGGGACCTCGATTCGGTCCTCTGGGACGTTTCGGCTCCCTGCAAATTTGCGGAGATCGTTGGGGGGGTCCCGCAAAATTGCGGGAGGGTGGTGTCTGTACGGTTATGCCTCCATTGGCCCGCAAATTTGCGGTAATAGTTGGCTTTCACTATTGACTTTTTTTATGTCATCTTGTTGCCTGATACTATATTGGTGTATGCACTTTACTGGTGTTATAAGCCCTGCATGTAAGATGTCGAGTGGTGGTTAACACTTTCTCCATCTTTGCAGGTTCTGCTAGTGCTCTTCCGCCTCGGCCGCCCTCCTCACCTACCTCTGTGCTCCCAGTTTAGGGTGAGTACGGATACCTGTTTGCATGTGTGTTCCTGTTTCCCCATGCTCCTTCCCTGGTTCTTCTTGGACATTCTCTCCACTTACTCCTTCCACGTGCTGATTATGGTGTGTGTTCTTCTAGTGCAGGTAGGCTGCCTTGCTTTCGCCTTGGTTGTCGCTCCCCGTGCTTGGAGAGCCACAAGTCCTGCTTGCGCCACTCGCTCTGCGTGTCCTCTACGGCCTACCTCCCTGCTCTGTGTGGCACGTGTCTGGCCCTGGTGGTTGTGCTGCTCCATGGCCCTGGTTCCTCGGCGGCGGCTGTGGCCTCTGATTCCCTTCCGTCGGTGTGGACGATAGTCTCCCGCCACATTAGGACTGTGGGCCACCGTTCCCCGGCCTTTGTTGCCGACCGGATCCGCGTCGCCCTGGGTATCCCTAACCCAACTGAAGGCCGTTCACCTGGCCCTCTCCCCTGGGTCCTGCAGCCGGTCGTCCCATCGTCGGGGGGTTCCCCAGCTCCGTCCACGCTCTCGCTCGCCTCGTCGTCCGTCCTCTACTGCCCATCGTCGTCCTCCTGATCGCCTTGACGACGCCCATCGCCCTCGTCATGGTTCTCGCCCTGAGGCCGGGGTTAGCGGCTCTGCCCCTGTGCGCCCTCCCCTGGCCTCCCTCTACTCCCTTCCGCCCGCTTCCCCAGCCCAGACGACTTCCTCTTACGTTGTCCTCTCCGCGCGCGGTTGTTCATGCTGTAGCTGGCCCTCTGCTCCCTCCTCCTACACTGTCCGGGAGGGTCCGCCTGGATGTCGTTGCTTCTCCTACTTCACCTGCTTCAGTGCCTATTCTTCCTTCACGGTCTCGTCCCACGGTGGAGGTCCCTCCCTCCTCCGCCTCGGTGTCGGGCCGCCCTGTTATGTCAGCCCCGGGGATCCTTGCTCTGTTTCCCCCCGTGGCTCCTTCTGGCCTCCTTTCACCCGGCCAGCCTTCCCACTCCCGTCGTCCTGCTCCTCCTCATTCTTCTCTTCCTGACCTTCACTTACCGTCTCGCCAGGGGTGTACCCCAGCTCCTCTTGCCTCGGTGGGGTTTCGCCAGGTTTCGGGGTCCCCTTTCTCAAGAGCTGACGTGTCGCTGGAAGAGGGGGGAACGGTGCTGTTTCCCCCTCGGCCGTTCGTGATCGGGGACGAGTCCCTCAACGGCGACACAACCGTCGTCGCTCGCCTTCCTTGGGCCGCGACGCTGCTGGTTCGTGTCGTGGGTCTCGCTCCCGGTCACCCCTGCGGGCCGACCAATCTTGGGGGGGGTCGCCTCTCTCGGATCGATTGTCGGCTATGCAGGGCTGGGTTGTGTCACGCATCGACGGGCGCTTGGAGTCGATGCAAGACTCCCTCTTCTCGCACTTCTTGGCGGTGACTCACCCTCAGCGCCTCACCCTACCTACCCCTGCTACGGTCCCCCTCCCTTCTGCAGGCCTACGCTCTGGTCAGACTTCAGCCACCCTGACATCCTTCCGGCTGTTCAGTCCCTGGCTGTGTTGACGGGTCTGTCCTCCTATGGGACAGGTTTGTGCGACGCCGGTACGCCTGGCTTAGCCATCATGCTCGGTCACCCTCTCCCATTGGAGGCCTGGTTTGCTGAGGCCTTCGACTTCACACACCGATCCGTCGACGGCTCTCCTTCAGTCCCTCCCCCGGAGTCATTTGATTGATTTTGCCTCCTCTTGTGTCTGTCGGCGGGTTGGACGGCGCGTTCTGGTCCTGGATAAGCGCGCCCGTTCTTGAACTTTGTTCTATTGCTACCCCGTTCTTCTCTCACCCGGATCAGCCCTCTGTCGCCAAGATTTTTCCCTTGCGACAGAGGGTGACGGACTTATTGTCTTGTCTTTAGGTTCCCTCCAGACGTCTGTTCACCACCTGCGGCTTTTCGAGGCGTCTGCGCCAGGCGATCTTCGTGAGGGTTTGGACCGCGTTCAGCGGATCCACCTTCGGCTCGCAGTGTCTTTGGTTCCCGAGCTGAAGGCGGTTTTGTGCGCGGCAACTCGGCAACGCCCGACGGTACGGTCCTCGTTCTGCCGGCCGGCCCCCTTGGATATTCGTCAGGGTTTGTTGTACTCTGCGCTATATACGTCGGGTTTTTTTTAAGCAGGATGCTTGGGAATGCTACGCTTCTCTGTCGGCAGCCCCTGCTTCCGACACGCGACGACGCGCTGTGTCGTTGCGGACCCTGCTTACTTCACGCACCGACGCGCTGTGTCACGCGCGGGGTCTCCTCAGTCCCGTCCTTCTGCCGGTCCTCTTCGGGGTGCTGCTGCAAGTGCTGCCGCCTTGCACGGGCGCAGGATTGGGACGTTGCAGGCCAGTGCGTCGGTTCCGCCTCGCACTTCTGTTCTTGCCCCTTTCATCCCCGCCGTGTCGGGGCTGGCCGGCCTTCCACTTCCGGCCGCCCTTCGACGGCCTGGGGTTGGGGTGGCCCGCCCTTTTCGAAGAGGTTGGGGGGGGGTAGAGGAGGTCAACGTGGCACTCATGCCCGCACGGCCCGTACCGGGGGTATCTCCACGTTAACACAATGTGTAGGTTCTCTGGGTCGGCCTCCTTGTTCTCCTTCTCGCCTGGCCGACCGGGTCGCTCCCCTCCTCTCGGGTGCTCCCTCGGGTTGTTTTCGCCCTTGCGCCCCTCGGTGGCCGCGAGGGACGTTGGGGGCGGCGGGTTGCGCGGAGGGGTCTCACCTGGAGGTGGACGTCCAGACCCCCACTCCGCTCTTGTCACCGACGCCGGCCCATCTCTTCAGAGGTGGCCCACGTGTTCTCTTCCATGCCCGAGCTGGGTAGCGTCAAGGGAGTTGACCGCCGGTCACCCGGTTTTCCTCTCCCGTGTCTTTCTGGTACCGTCGCCGAACTGCGACGCGATGCGACCGGTGGTGGATCTGTCGGCCCTCAACGGGCACATCGTGCACACACGGTTTCGGATGCTGCCGGTACCCCTGGTACGCCTGGCCCTGCGCCATCTGTCGTGGGTAGTGTCGCTGGCCCTCCAGGATGCGTCTTGGCTCGTTCCTCTCCATCCTCGCTTCCAGCGATTCTTGGCCGTTCGGACTTCCGGTCGTGTGTTCCTGTTCGACGGCCTTCCCTTCGGTCTCCACATCGCGCCGCGGATCTTCTCCGCACTGGTGGGGCAGGCTCTGGGTCCTCTCCTCAGGAGCGGGCTCCAGCTCCTGTTTTCCTTGGCCGATTGGTTGGTAGTTTCCGAACCCCTAGGACTGGGCATTGGCGACGCCCTCACAGTCGTTCGCAACATCGCACGGTTAGGGTTCCCCTTCGATGTTCCCAAGTCACGCTTGACCCCGTCGCGTGTCGTGCCATGGGTCGGTCTCGCATGGGTTTTGTCCGGCGCTACGGTGCCCCGGGGTCTGCCGGCCACGGTGCACCTTCGGTGGAAGGTCTTCGCCGTGTTGCACTCGGTCTCCCTCCCGGGGTGGCTCTGGGACTCGTTCGTGGGTTCGCTGCATTGGGCCGCTCTGCCCCTTCCCTTAGGGAGCCTCTGGCTACGCCGCCTCCTCCTCATGGGCACCGCGGTGTTTCCGTTGCCCCTATGGATCGGCTGCTGCCGCTCCCGCGTACCGTTCGCAGATGCTTTGGTCGCTGGGTTGCTCGGGGCTCGCTCTCTGCGGCTGTGCCCTGGACCGCCCCCCCGCTGACGGTCTGGGTAGCCACAGATACGTCGAGTGAGGTTGGGTGACGTTCCCGATCGAACCTGGGACGTCCACTTCCCGGCAGATGGGTGGGTCTCCCTCCACTTACCCGTCTATGCCCTCGGACTGTTGGTTCCTTTGTTCTTCCTGCGGGAACATGCGCTGGCCCTTCGGGGTAAGTCGGTGGCCTTCGGGTTGGACACTCAGACAAGCTGTCCACTGTTTCCTAATGCGGGGGTCCTCCAGGTCGTTGACTCTATTGGGGGTCTCGGTGGAGTTGTTCTTCCTCGCGGACCGACACCCCTTCTCCTTGCATGCCTCCTCCCTGTGGGCGGCCGGCTTGTCGAGAGGGCAGGGCGTTCTTGTAGAATGGGCGATGAAACGGACTGTGTTCGCCGACCTCGCGGCTTCCTGAGGTGTTCCGGAGGTCGCCTTGTTCGTATCGGGGGTGCCGCGCCAGTTGCCTCTGGACCTCTCCCTCCGGCCTCGCATTCCGGGGGGGGTCCGGACGCTTTCATGGTAGCCTGGTACTGGTGGCGGTCGATATACATCTTTCCGCCACCAAACGCGCTGTTGATGTGCCCAGTCCTCGCGAGGCTGCGGCTGTACCACGGCTGCGTCTGGCTCCTCGCGCCTCTGTGGCCGGCACGGGCTTGGTACGCCCGGTTGCCGCGGTGGTGCCCGAGTCCGGTCCCTCTACCTGTCTCCGGCTTCCACTTGGGCTAGGTTGGGTACCTGCGGACCTCGTTGGCCTTCGCATCGTGCTTGTTCATGAGGCCCGGTGGTTCCCGGTCCCTGGCCGGGCCCTGACTGACTTCCTGCAGCGTTCCTGGCCGTCTTCTCCTTGGGGGACTTACGGGTCCCGCTGGAGGTCTTTTACTAGGTGGCTACAGGCCACTCGCCTGCCAGTTGGCTCTCCTTCCCTCATCCTACGCTCCTTGTTTCACCTCTTCCGTACACGTCACTTTCAAGTCGACGCTATACGTACCCACTTGTCTGCCGTCCGGGGGGTGTTTGGGTCCGTCGCTGGGCTGGTCGTTCCGCCACAGGAGCTGGATTCCTTCCTGACGGCTGCCTTCCGGGATCGACCGCCTCCGCGCCAGGTCCCTCCGCAGTGGGATCTGGGGCGGGCTCTGGTCCTTCTGGCTTCACCCACGTATACAAGGGTCGCTACGCCGGTTCCGTTGCTCGGGCGTCCACTCTTCCTTGTCGCTCTGGCCACTGGGGATCGGGTGTCTGCACTAGCGGCATTGTCACGGCCCCGGGACTGCGTGCGATTCTCCCCGTCCTTGCATGGCATCTCGTTCGCCTCCTCCCCTCCTTTTGTTACAACGCATGGGAGGGAGGCCCCCGTTTTCCAGCCTTTCGCCGTCCAGGCTTTACGGCGTGGGCATCCTCGCCATGTGTTGTGCCCGGTGTCAGCCTTGCACTCCTCTGTTGCGTCTGTGGCGCCGCCTTCGGGTACTGCTGTGTGGGTGTCTCCTCGGACAGGTGGGAGGCTCTCGCAGGTGCAGATGGGCCGCCACGTTTGTCGGACCGTTCGTGCCTGTCACCCTGTTTGTAGGGGTTCTGCGCACGATTTCAGATCCTTTGCTGCCTCCTTCCGGTTCCTGCCACGTCGATCCTTACCTGCCATCGCCTCGGCGGTTTTGTGGTCTTCTATCAATTCCTTCATCTCCTCCTACCTCTCCGTGTCCAGTGTTCGACCCCCTCGGCCGGTGATTGCTCTCGGGGGTCGTGTTTCCTGGTGCTCTGGCGAAGATCCCTGGTCTTCCCCCCTTGTCCCTCGTTCTTTTCCTTTGTTTTATTTGACAAAGGGGGGGGGGGGGGGAACGGGTTTGCAACACTGGATTGCAAGTTTGGGATTATGTATTGTTCCAGTACATAAGTGTTTTTGCCACATTGAAAATTGTGTTTTGTTCTTGTGTTCAGTGTTTTTGTTGGTTTTTGAAGAAAAGGGATTTTGGGTACAGTACCTTTTTGGTTTCAGACAAGTCTATGTTTTTGCATTACTATGAATGACGGGCATGTGTTAAAACTGTTCTTTTTAGCTACTCCTCAGTTTTTCACTCTTTTATTAAACTCTCTTGTTTAAATTGTGTCTTTGTCATTCATACTTTTGTTTTATGCATTGTTTTTTTGGTAGGTTGGGCTTGGATGTCCTCCTCCTATTTGTTATGCAGCCTTGACGTTGGATTTGCCAAGACTACTAACAAATTGGGAGGTTTGACGTACCTCCCAACCTACCAAATAGGAAAACCTACTATTTGGTAGTAGTCTTGGAAAATCCAACGTACATAATACCCTCCCTCACGCCGGACCCCTGCCCATCCGCGTTCTTCTGCCGACGTGAGATGTGATGACAAGAGAGGGTCGCTCATGCGCACGTTCGACAGGGATCTGCACATGACGGAACACGGGATGGGCCTTAAGCGGTAACTAAGGTAAACCCCTTTTTCTTCTCTTCTATGCTTTTTTCACCTTCGGTGGTAGTTTTGGTTAATGTACAACGTCTCCTAGAGCAAGATAAGGAGTAGACTCTAGACGTTTTCTTTTTAACCGCGGTTGGAATGACGACATAGCAGTCAAAATAGACAAGTCGTCATTGCAATTAGGTTAATAGCCTTGACGTTGGATTTTCCAAGACTACTACCAAATAGTAGGTTTTCCTATTTGGTAGGTTGGGAGGTACGTCAAACCTCCCAATTTAAATATGTGTATTATGGGGTGAATAAAAATGTAGAGTCTGTAAGAATATTCACTTTAATTAAACAAACTACTGGTCATGAGGGGTGATGCTGCAAATGGTAAACAAACATTTCTGCACAGTTGGCGTGCCCTTCATAAATATGAAGCCAAGGAATAACATCAATATCCACGGTGAACAAGAGATACCTCACCACGCTGGAGATTTAGGATTTTACTTGATCGTGACGCCATTGTGGGTATTGCCCTAAAATACTTAAAATATATGTCAATTTTACCCAACCAACAATTAAACATAGAATTTGTATCTCATAACTATTGCTAAATTATACTTTAGTTTTCGGTTTCCACTAAACTTCATATCACATGTAACTTAACATCACATATTACTAAAAGAACTTGAAAACGTTAACCTCCCAGCAAAATATAATCCGAAGCTATACCAAATTGCAAATAGGGAGGAAAGGGAATCCAAACTATTAGTTCAGCATTCCCTAACTTAGTTGTACACTAATTTTTCCATGACATTCCCAGTAGTAAAACCTACAGGAAAACTTTGTATAAGAATCACGAGGCAATGTATCATGAGTCCATTACAAAGACTAACTATCGGTGATGTATCTAATGAACAGTTAGGATATTGACCGATACAAATGCGCACAAACACACACACACACCCACTGTGCGCATGCTGGGTAAAATCACTTTTCACAAAGACTCATAGGAGCCATAATCATCATAAACTGCCCACTGGACACGAGCTGTTTATATATGGACATAGCTTAATACTATCAACAAGGCAAGAGGATTGTGTGGGCCCTAAATACTAACAGAGAGAGTGCGGTCTTAAAGAGTAGAGTTGAAATACACGAGGGATGATGATGCAGACACAATCAATAGTTTCTTTTACACTCTCAACTAGTAGTAAGTTGAAGTCACAGGAGAGGTAAGAAGTAATAAATCATGATAGGTAATATTCATGGAAAGTTGTAGTAGAGAAGCTATAACAACACTATCCTAACCTAATCCTTCTCTCACAACCCCCTTACATCATGGTGCCTAAGAGTCCAATCCAACAATAGAATGGTCAGGTTTGTGGACACAAGTTAATTAAATTGATTCATAATAAATCATAAGATTGCAGAAGTGTACACTTCATCAATTTGAATCATGAAGGAATAGAACTAAAATTCCTTTTCCCAATCCCAAACCTTCAATAAGCAGCCTAGCGAGGGTCAGCAAGACTTGTTGCTAGTTTTCCCTAGTAATATTAAACCTGTGTCTACTTCCCTCAACTTGCTACCATCCACGGGTGTAAACAAACTCTGATCCTGACTGTACTGTAAGAAAACTGATACACAGTCCTCAAATTTACAACTCTGCCATGCAATAATCAACATACACAAGTCTGGTTTATAAAGATTTAAACAAGTATTGTGTACATTACTCTGCCATCATTACATTTAGCTAACAATTTGCTTCTGCTAAAGCTAGCAGAGGAGTGCAGATGCAAGGGAAAGTTCTTAGACAAATCAAACACAGAGAATCTTAGACTAACATATTCTTATTTTCTCCCAAATTATGTCAACATTTTAAGTATCTTAAGATTATTGAGGAAAATATATTTATCTTCACCTCTCTGTGTATGAAATGCACAAGAAAGTACTATTCTTCTTCTCTAGGATTGTTGTTTAAGCGTATGATTCAGTGTTAATAGTAGAATAAAGCCAATAGTATTAAGGGAGCTCACCTCGTTTTTTTATCTTTCTCTCCCTCTCTTTGGCTTGTATCCATTCGGCCCCATTCAGCCTACTATTTTAAGACGCTTACCCTCATCCAGGTGTCAATATTTTCCTGGCGAGCGGTAGCGAGCCAGCATATATATATTTTTGTTTTGACAGCAAGTTAAATTTGTACATTTTTCGATAGAAAAAAGCTGAATTTCTCCATACAGTACAATGCTGGCTCGCTATTGCTCGCCAGGAAGATATCGACACCTGGATGGGGATAAACGTCTTAAAACAGTTCGCTGAATAGGGCCGAATGGATACAAGCCAGGGAAAGAGAGAAAAGGAGAGAAAGATTAAAAAAAGCCTGTGACCCCCCTTAAACATAGGAAAGGGCCCCTATCTACCCTTCTTCAATTTACCCCTTTAGTACGATGATTTTTTTTTAACATTTTTCTGGCCAATATTAAACAATTTTATGCAGTTAAAGTAGGACCTATGTTATTTAGATGGTTTACAGATATACTATTTACCGCTTTGAGTCATATATGTATATTAAAAGCTAAAGGAAATATTCTAAGGATAACCAGAATAAGACTATTAAGCGTTATTTCCACATAGCGATTTTGATTAGTTTTGCATGTATCCCCAGTTTTTTTTTGTTTGCTTACTGTTGTTTTTACTGTATCTTGTCATCCCAGTTTTGGTTTGTTGTTTTGCATTTACTGTATCTTGTGTCATCCCAGTTTTGGTTTGTTGTTTTGCATTTACTGTATCTTGTGTCATCCCAGTTTTGGTTTGTTGCTTTACATTTACTGTATCTTGTGTCATCCCAGTTTTGGTTTGTTTATTTTGCAAGTTTTACATTATAATTTTAGTCACCGTGCTGAAAGGGTTGAGATAAAATACACTATAAAGACAGGGATAAGTAGCCCCTCCCAATGTTTACAACTAAGGACATCACAAAGGCGGTGGCACACGAGCGATTTTTCCGTCAATTTTTCCGGGCAATTGTAGTCCGACAGCTTCAAAATTTTAGTTTCATGTGAATTAAACTACCTAACATTATCTACCTTCGCTCTAGTTTCCGATTTCAATGTGAAAAGACGTCTAAATATCATGAGAAAAAACTTGCTCTTCGAAAATTGCCGTAAAAAGCGCTCGTGTGACACTGTCTTAAGTCTTCCCAATGAGTTTGTAAGACACTCCTTCACAAACGGCAGTGGAAAATTGGGAGATCAACATGGATAGATAACAAAGACCAAGAAGGATGACCGGAACATTTCATACCCGTGCCAACTCAACCAGCGTTAATAAGGGGAGGCAGACCGTTTTTCTGGACCCCTTTCTCCTTAATGTTTAGTCCCACTAGTTTTGAGATTATAAAACGTTTGGCCCATTAGTTTGGCGATTTTAACACCTTTCGACCCATTTCGTTGTCAATTATAAGACCTTTCGTGCCATTTAGGTGTCAATTTTTTCCTGGCGAGCGAAAGCGAGCCTGCAATTTTAAGAGGAATCGGCCTTCGGCCGGGACATTTTTCTACCGAAAAATGTATAAATTTATCTTGAAGGGTGGTCTAGGGAGTTTTTTTTTAAGCTTGATGGAGGTCTAGGGAGGAAACTAAAAAAATATATGAATAAATTAATTAATAGACCAAACAAATGGCCTGCCTCCCCTTAATAGTGTCAAACCAAAGCCCAATTGTTTCCTTGTAGTGTTTATTACTGTATACGCAAAAATAATATTGTGGTTCATAGTTCAACTTAAGGGAGCCCACCTCGCTTTTTTTCTCTTTCTCTCCTTGGCTTGTATTCATTCGGCCCCATCCAGCCTACTGTTTTTAAGACGTTTACCCTCATCCAGGTGTCAATATTTTCCTGGCGAGCGGTAGCGAGCCAGCATTTATTTTTTATTTTTTGACAGCAAGCTAAATTTGTACATTTTTCGATAGAGAAATGTCTCCGGCAAAGCCAGATTTCTCCATACAATGCTGGCTCGCTATCGCTCGCCAGGAAGATATCGACACCTGGATGGGGATACACGGCTTAAAACAGTTGGCTGAATGGGGCCGAATGGATACAAGCCAGGGGGAAAAAAAAAAAAAAAAAAAAAAAACGGTGACCCCGCCTTAATTCTTTCCAGCCAAAACAATACAACTTCACCTTCATTTTCTAACACATACACACACATACACACACACCCAAAATCCTAGGAGTAACATATGATACTCATATGACATTCAAACAGCACACCACAAACATTAAAAAGAAACTGACACCCAGACTTAACGCCCTCAGGTCACTTGCTCACACAAAATTTGGACACAACAAAGAAACTACCAACCACACTATATAAACAATACATAAGATCAGTGATGGAATACGCAAGCCCAGCCTGGGCTTCTAACCTAGCTGAAACACATCATAAGACCTTACAGACTATTCAAAACAAAGCCCTGAAGATCATTACCGCACAGCTACTGCACCCACAGATCACCTACATCAAGAAACCAAAATCCTCAAAGTCAAAGACCATCTGGACATGAGAGGCACTCAATTCCTGGCAGCAGCCTCCACGAACCAAGACCACCCACTAAACTACATGGCAACACACCCACAGACACCAAGAAATATCAAAACAACACCCAGCACACGGTATCACACACAATTATTGTCCTCTCTCCCTCCCTGCCCACCCCGAACCAACTTCCAGAAGCACATCCATACTCATATCTCTCACCGATCCATCCACTCACTCACAGACAACACACAGCTGCATGCACGACCTCCCGAAATCCATCCTTCCGAATCCTCCCTTCCTCGCGAGGACAGAGTCCACCTGGCCAGGCTGAGATGCGGACACCATCCAGCTCTCCTGAGCTATCAGAAGAGACTGGATGACTCCGTTGTCGACGCCTGCCCGGGATGTAACACAGCACCCCATACCATTAAACACATCATAGAAGACTGCATTTCACACAACCACTTACGCCAACAACACAATCTACACTCAATGAGAGCTCTGTGGGAAAGCCCGATCGTGGCCATGGCCTTTCTCAGGGACTCGGGGCTGTTCGGCCAGGCAGCTTGGGGAACAACAACAACAACAACAACCTTCATTTTCTTTTATTCCTTCAAGTCTTCAATCAATATGGCTCCGGTTTCACCACCCTGGTTATTAGGTTATGTTAGGTAGGGTTAGGACTTAGTTGGCACTGGCTGAGATCTAATGGTTAAATTCAAGAGTCCAGAATATTTCTCTGCGATGCTATAAATCAAGAGCAGAGATCAACAACAGACAGTGTGATTTTCTTGGCCTGGATACATATAATATTTATGACGTTGCAATGTCCTATCACAGTCATATCTTTACAGCCGTCGTAGTGTTATCATTAGTGGAGTAGAATTTACGGCTGAAAAGTTATTCCAAGAACAGGCAGGTTATGACAAGATATGAATAAGGTGTTTTGTCATTAGCCTATCAACACATATATGAATACCCTTGAGTAATCCAGGCCTTGGTGGTCAAGTCAATTATAGAAGAAAAAAAAACCCTGTGGGAGCAACACACGGTTCTTGGATGTACAGTACTGTAGTTGGGGTTGTCGTCATGTCAAACTGGCACACCTTCACCTTGGTTTTCCTCTCTAGCTTTAATAAAAAATAAATAAATAAAAACAATAAAATACCTGAATAAGGTTTAGCTTAGAAGTGTTAACAGGTAAAATAAACAATTAAATTACTGTACCATAAAACATCTGAAACAAGTATTTGTAGTCAAACTAAGTTCAGATGTTTTGACAAGTAAAATTATTATAAACCTGGAGAGAAAATTCAAGTTTAAGATAAGGTACACACGACTATAACCTCAACAAGCTTACATTCGGGGCTGTTCGGCCAGGCAGCCTAGGGAACGACAACAAGCTTACATTTAAATCTACTACTTCATGATTGCTACCATGTAAGCAGTGATTTTCCGGTCCCGTCGCAACCGAGCCGTCGCAAGATCGTCATAGGACAGGAAAACACACGCTTGCTCCAAGCCAGCGCACCAGGTTTTAAAAATATATTTATCTTCTATTTCATCGGAATAACATTCACCGCCAAGTAAAATATCATAAGGATTGTATTACTGCAATTCTAATGAGCAAACAGTCACAGGTAATTACAGCTGGGGTTTGTTGTTGTTTCCTGGACAAGATCTACCGAAGCGTACTGTCCGACATTAATATATGATCAACTAATTGATATTAGTTACTATGGGCTCTTATTACTCTACTTCCTAATAATAGGTAAGTAAATGATATGATCATGTTTGGATAAACAAATAAAATTAAATAAAATATTATGAAGAAAAAGTAAGTTGAGTTAAATGTTTCAGCTTGCCATAACCCAGCTACAGAGCCGTCTTGCCGTCGCAAGCAAAGATTGGTGTCTCGCTAAGCAAAGATGGGCTTGCGACGGGACAGAAAAACAGAAATCCAGCTAGATCTTGCGACGATGGTCTTGCAACAGGACCAGAAAAACACCGTTCTGTACAATATTATATCTCTGAAAAAGTCAATAAAAACTAAGTACAGTAAGTTCAACATTTCCCCCAATAAAAAACATTTTTCCAATAAGTATAATAATGAAAGAAAAGGACCATGGGGTCATCTAAAACCACCATTAGAATTAACACTTTAATTTTTCACACGTTAAAAAGTTTCCTCCGTAATTCATTACAATGGAAATGAAGGTGAATCTATCTTACCTATAACTTTGTCAGTATTGAACATTTGATTGGTTAACAGTGCTAATTAACTAAGTAAATTAGGGGTGGCTTTCTTGGATACCTTCAGTTTCACCTAACTAGATTGGTGATTAAAGATGTTTCGCTTGATTTGTTTGACGATTATTAGTTTGACGCTCCATTCAGGCTAAATACCAAGCCTTAAATTTAGGAGAAACTGGCCTTTGGCCAGGACATTCTACTAAAAGAATTACAAATTTAACTTAAAAAGGGTCTGGGGGCCAGTGTAAGAAGCTGATGCAGGTATCACAAGGCTGATTGCGAGTCAAATATTTGACTTTCAGGAGGCTGGTTTACTAAAACCCTTATCATCTGACTATAGCACCCTAACCACACAATATAAGAAAGGTTAAGTTATGATAGGACAGGCTGCTCTAGTTTTGATTAGGTAAGATGAAAACAGTGTAAAGTATGTTGTTAGAAATGGTCAAGATCATTATGTTAAGTTATAATAGGATAGGGTACCGGTAGGTTATTACACTACAGTATGTAAGATTAGGTGAAGATAAATCATAATAGGGTATGGTCTTATCAGATTGTGTTAGATTAATGTAAACCAATCCATATTATAACAAGGAGGAGTTGTCTAGGCAGGAGTGCTAATTGAGAAGAGGACAATTGAATATGGGACGACTAACGTTGAGAAACAGACTGACCAGATTATTTCCTTTTGCCTACGAAGGATCTAGGTCTGAGTCCAAGTTATTGTATTACAATCAAATTACTGTACCTTGCAGGTATTTGATTTTATTCTAGCCATCTCCAAACAATATTCTTAAAATAAGGCAAATTAAATGGCTGTTGAAGACTAAAATAAATTAGCAATAACAGGGGTAAATATAGGACTAGGATGTTCTAGGAAACAGTCACAGTCACAGCTTGGGCATTGTAGGTAAGTCTGTATCATAATGGCAATAAATTAATAGTAATGAGTTTATATATGGCAATAAAAGAGTGGCAATGAAGGGCTAGGGATTTAGAAATGAGCTATCAAGATTACAAGAGAATTAAACCTATGCAGGGTTTTGACAAGAATAGTCAAAGGTTGGTCTAGCACTGTACTGTATATAAGAAAGCTATGGCCAACTTAAGTCATTTTGGGTATGAAAATTTATATGGAAGGTATGATAAATTATTCACACAATTAATATATGTACAGTAATAGCTAATTTGCTTGGGAAACAAATTTGCTTACTCATATAGTGATGTACATTTTATGTGGTGGTTTTATGTTCTATATTTCAAAATTATATTTTGCTAAATCGTTATTTCCACATAGTGATTTTGATAAGTTCTTTTGTCTATATATATACTGTATTGTGTTATTCCTGTTTTGATTTTGTATATTTTGCAAGTTTTACATAATAAAATGATAAGTTGAAGAAGCCCCTCCAATTTTTAAAAGAACATTTTAAGTTTTATGAAAGCCAAGATAGTACCCAGAATTAGAATGTGAAATTTCATCTAATGACTAAGGATTTATGATAGGAACCAGTATGAAAGCTAAATGAACAAAAAACTAAGGTACAATAATTATAAAAGCCAAGATGGTAAAAACAAGAAATGATATAGCAATGAAAGGCAAAATAAAGACAAGATTAACATTCAGTAATGAAAGCTAAAATGAAGAAAAAAGTTTGGGAGAGCAAAGAAAGCTAAGATGATGAAAGAAGTAAATAAGAGGATAAAAAGAAAGCAAAGTTGAGTAATGAAAGCTAAAATGACACAGAAACTAAGGCACGGTCATAAAAGCTACGATGATGAAGAAACCTAAGGAAGAGGAAAGGTAAGGTGTGGGTGGTGGCTGCTCAGGCGTTGTGGATGACGAGGCGGAATGAATCGTGCTGGATGAAGAAAGAGTCGGCCAAGGGTTTGAGCACAAAGGTCTGGGAGAACCCGTGGACTGGGTCCTCATCCATCTGAGGGGGACAGATAACACAAGGTTAGTTTTCAATACAGGATACATATATTATTTTCTCTAACAAGTTGTCAAAGTTCTCATACATTGCTACATCTAGAATTCACTCTTATTTTTCCCACTTTCAATAGTAGTGGGTTGGGTGGACTCCTGTTGCTTGAGATTTTCCAGTTTAAACTCAACTTTACTTGAAAGATTTAAACCCATACTAAACCTTCATGCAATATGAGCGCTAAGTTTTTCTTCTTTCCCTTATTGTATCTCACTGACAAAAACAGTGGGCTTGGTGGACTACAGTTAATGTCTGTGTACAATGCACAGACTCTACTGGTACCGACAATCAGTGAAACTTAAACCCTGGTAAGTGTGAAGCTCTAAAAAGAGGTAATTCTTGCAGTGGCCAATTTACATATGCACAATAAATTTTTAGCCCATGTCACCTTATGTATGCCTTGTACATCTGATAACTGAACTCCCAAGCTCCTGCAAACACTCTTAGTCACTTTAGATCCTTTTGTAGGATCAAATCCAAGAGTACAAACAAAACAAAAAAGAAGTATGTATTTTATTAAAAACAAATCAGGTGAGCAAAAGACAATTAGTTCATTGCAGCTTAAATTGTACTAACAGTAAATTGTCATGGTACAAACCTGGAAGAAATAAAACATATCAACTCGCTATTTACAAAAAAATAAATATTGCACATTTAAGGGAAAATTTGAGGGATTGTCTACAAAGGTTTGAGGCAAATGAAAATATTTTAGTTTTATGGGACCTACATGCTAGGGTAGGAAATGAGCCTGTTGAGGGAGTCAAGTAGTTTAGGTGTGGATGGTGTAAACGAGACTGGAGAAAGATTGATTGGTGTATCTGGAGAGTGTAGAATGAGTGTAGGTAATACAATCTTTAAAAAAAAAAAAAAAAATGCACACAAGTAAACATGGCATAGACTTGTGAGGGGAGAGACTGTAGAGAGGGCATTGATAGATTATGTGTTGGTGACAAGGGAAAGATTGTGTAGACTGCTGGATGTGAATGTGCTGAGAGGTGAGGTGGAGGATATGTATGATCATTATCTGGTGGAGGGAAAGCTGAGAGTAAGGAGTTACAAGAGAATGCGAGACAAGCGTGAAGTAACAGAGGTACCGGTAACATGACGTAACTTCGGACGGGGAGATAACTTCGAACACTCTAGAAATAATATACAATGAACCACAGTTATGGGATAAATACATGATGTTATGGAAAAACAAGTAAGTATGTGGTGTTCTTCCACAATACAGTCATTTTTCCATAACTGTAGCTTACATACTTTTATCCAGAAATGTCCGAAGTATAGCCCCCGTCTGAAGCTAGGGCATTTCACGGTAATAAAAGTTAGTGAGTTAGAGAAAAGTATAAAAGAGAGGGAGTACTGTACAAGAAAAGACTAAATGAAAAGTGGATGGACGTGAGAGATGGAAGAGAGAGAAGTAGAGGATGAATGGAAACAGTTTAAGGAAGGAGTGAAAGCAAGCGCAGAGGAAGTATGTGGTAAAAGGAAAGTAGGAGGCAGAGGCATCAGGAAGGGAAGCGAGTGGTGGAATGATACGGTGAGCAAGGCAGTTAAGGAGAAAAGACAGTGTTTTGAGAGGGTTTTACAGAATGGTAGTGTTGAGGTATGGGAGAGGTACAAGGAGAGAGGCAAAACGGAAAATTAGAGAAGCGAAAAAAGATGCAAACGATAGGTCAAAGGTCGACTGAGAATTTTTGAAGAACGAAAAAAGATGTTCTGGAAGGAGGTAAATAGAGTAAGGAAAAGAGGACAAAAGAGGGAAGAGTCCGTGAAAGATGCAAATGGAGAATTACTAGTGGAAGGAGTTGAAGTGAGGAAAAGTTATGACGAGTATTTTGAATCTTTGCTAAATGCAAGAGATGGAAGAGAAGCAGTGGTTGATGGGAGATAGGTTACCCAGGCCACCCAGTGACCCAGGTGGCAGGGAATGAATGAAAGGATTGAGGAAAATGAGGTGAAAGAAGCAGTGAAACAAATGAGAGCGGGAAAAGCAGAAGGTTTGGATGATATTGCTGTGGAGTGTATAAAGAAGGGTGGAGATGTGATAATAGATTGGTTGGTATGACTCTTCAATGTGTGGTTTGTTGTGTCAAGGTACCAATAGACTGGAGGAGTACATGTATTGTGCCGTTGTACAAGGGAAAGGGAGATCGGCAGGAGTGTTCAAGTTATAGAGGTACAGTATTAGTTTATTATCAGTGGTTGGAAAGCTGTATGGCAGGGTTGAGGAATGAAGAGATACGTAGGAGAGTGGGGCAGCAGGAATATTTGTCAGCCAGAGTGGACAGAAGGGTGCTGAGCTGGTATGGTCATGTTGAACGAATGGAAGATGAAAGGCTTACAAAGAGAATATGTGAGTCAGATACAAGAGGAGATAGAGGGGCAGGAAGACCCTCATCGAGACGAAGAAACTGTGTAAGACAAGCTTTGGATGATGGAGGAATAAATATAGATCAGACAAGGGAAGTGGTAATAAACAGGAATGAATGGAGAATGCTTGTATTTACCTATTGTAGTTTACAGGAGTTGAGCTAAGCTTGTGTTGTCCCGTCTCTCAGTCTACCTTCATCCAATTTTTTCTTGAAAATATGGATGTTCCTTGCCCCTACCACCTCCTCCTCCAGGCTATTCCATTTGTCAATACATCTATAGGGTAAGCTAAACTTCCTGATATCGTTCTTGCAGGTAGGTCTTTTTACTTTGTAGCTGTGGCCTCTAGTTATTCCTGTATCCATAATTAATATATCCTCCCTATCCAGCCTCTCCAGCCCTCGGGTGCATTTGTACATCATTATCATGTCTCCCCTCTCTCTCCTCTCTTTTAGACTCGGTAGATTTAATTTGTCTAGCCTCCCTTCATATGGCCAAGTTCTCTGAGACTTGGAACCAATCTAGTAACTGCTCTCTGGATTCTTTCTAACTTGTGAATATGCTTTTTAAGATGCGGGGACCACACCACTGCTGCATACTCCAATCTTGGTCTAATCATACTTTTTATAATTTTTGCTAACATGTTCTCATCCAAGTAGTTCAGAGCAACTTTCATATTCCGGCCATTGCATACATTCCGCTAAAGAGCTTGTTAATATGTTTCTCTGGCGACAAGCTATCTTGTATAATCAACCCTAAATCCTTTTCTTTTTCGGCCTTGCTAATTATATTATCTCCCATCCTGTACTCCCAATTTGGTCTATTCACACTTCTTCCCATATTTAACACATGACATTTACTTATATTAAATTTCATTTTCCACTTGGTGCTCCATTCGTATATTTTATCTAAATCCCCTTGCAGCTCCTCACAACTACTTATATTTGTTATTTCTCATAATTTTTACGTCATCTGCAAACATTGACATGTAGGAGTTTATGCCTATCGGCAGGTCATTCACGTACATAAGGAACATAAGAGGCACCAACACAGATCCCTGTGGCACACCACTCTCAACTTTCCGCCACTATGAGTAAGTTCCTCTAATGTTGGTCCTCATTTCTCTATCTGTTAAATAGCTCTCCATCCATTTCAGCAAGCTCCCCCTGACACATCCTGGAGCTTAGATAGCAATCTCTTATGTGGTACCTTATCGAATGCTTTGGAAAGGTCTAAGTAGACGCAGTCCACCCATCCGCCTCTTTCTTGCAGTACATCTATCACCCTACTGTAGTAACATAACAGACTGGTAACACAAGATGTCCCTTCTCTGAATCCAAATTGCTTTGGCGTTATTATCTTCTTTCTCTCCAACATTTTCATCCATCTCTTCCTAATTAGCTTTTCACAAATCTTGCATACAATACTAGTAAGTGAAACTGGTCTATAGTTTAGAGGGTCCTCAGGGTTTCCATTCTTGTATATCGGAATGATATTAGCTCTTTTCCATTCAACAGGAACCTGTCCTTTATCTAAGGAAGCTTGAATTATGTCCCTCAGTGGCTCCACTACTTGCTCTGCACACTCCTTTAAAACCCAGGCAGACACTTCATCCGGTCCCATAGCTTTCCTTACTTCAAGTCCTCTCATCGCAGATAACAGCTCATCTCTAGTTATTTCAATCTTGCTAAGACCACTCTCCAGTACTCCCGCCTGTGGTTCGTCAAAGCTTTCCTCTCTAGTAAAAACCGACCCCAATTTGTTATTCATTACCTCGCACATGTCCGATACATTTTCATACGTCCTAGCATCTACTCTTAATTTAGTAATTTGTTTCTTTACCTTCAACTTACTGTTTATATATTTATAAAATAATTTAGGGTCACTTTCACATTTATTTACTATGTTCTTCTCATAGTTCATTTTAACTTGCCTAATTATGTTAACATATCTATTCCTCCCCTGTTTATATTTATTCAGATTACTCTCAGTGTTCCTTCTACTTAATCTAGCCCAAGCTGCATCACGCCTACCCAAAGCTCTTTTGCATTTCAAATTAAACCATTCTTTCTGCTTAGTAAAATTTCCAGTTTTATATCTTGGGACAAACAGATTGGTTCCTTCTCTATAAATTTCGAGGAATCTACTATATTTACCTTGTACATCTTGTTCCTTCAAAATAAGATCCCAATCTACTCCCTCTAAATATCTTTTCAAGGATACATAATCAGCTTTACTATAATTTAGTCTGTCATTTATATAGCTATTGTCTAATCTATTGGCATTACTTGAGATCAACTTCCATTTCAGTAATAGGTGATCACTTTTGCCTACAGGACATAGATAGTTTATATCACTAATTTCGTGAGGATCTTTTGTAAAAATCAGATCGAGTTTAGATGGTTCGTTATTACCCCTCATTCTAGTATTCTCCTTCACATGTTGTGCAAGTACATTTTCCGTAACCAACTCTAATAGCCGACTTCCCCAAGATCTCTGATTTGGCCCTGCATCTCCCGATTCCCAATCAACCTCACTACAGTTGAAATCTCCTAGCAAGATCAATCTATTCTTCCTTAAAAGCAATCTTCTCAACGACTGAATCATATCCTCGACCATCTCCTCAAACTCCAACTCCCTCCATGCTCTGGTCTTTGGTGGCATGTAAGCTACTGCTCTGTCTAGGTTTTTTCCTTCTACCATTAATTGCTCTTTCCATTCACATATGCATATCCTACGTGAGTTGCAGTTGGGATGTGTGTACATGCTTAGATTGCTATGCAGGATTCGAAGTTGCATAATAAATCGTAGGCAGTGTCCACCAACCTTTAACTGTCTTCGTGGTGCGATGTATAAGGTGTTGATTTTCGGTGTGAGCATCCTGGGTTCGAGTCCACGGACTGCCACATGTGTTTGTAAATTTCATTAATCGATTTTAGGAGTATTGTTGGTTGTTGGAAGGAACATAATAATATCATTGAGTTCAACTGCCATTATTTCTGCCTTGTCATTATTTAACTCCACGTGCTTTGCTGTCATAGGGTTCTTAACTAATACTGCCACTCCACCTCCCCTTTTTCCCTTTCTATCATATCTCCATATATTATATCCTTCACTAAACACTATGTTGCTGTCAAAGTCCTGGTTCAGCTTTGTCTCCGTCAAACAGACTATCTGTGGTTGATCTTTTCTTAACACCTTATTGGCGGGCTAGGCGGTCTAGGGGACCGTAGCGCCCAGCGTTTTTTTTTATAACCCTAAATAGGGTTGTTTACGTGATCATTTTCATGCCTAAATAAGACCCAGAGCGTAAAACAAGTATCTATCCCTGAAAGGGCGTAAACAGAGCTTTCCAATGACACCAGAACCATCCTTGTACGACCACTGGTTCTCTTGCAACAATCGGGCAACACGAGTGCAAAAACCCTATAATTAGGTAATTTCCTTACATAATTCCCTGTGTAGCGAGTGAGAGAGGGTGGAGGAGGGTGGGATTCATGTCAGTAGGTCTGCCGCGGTGGTCTGGAGCAGTCATACGCTTGCTACGCTCCTCCCACCACTCATCTCTCTCTCTCTCTCTCAGCAACATTACGTGGTGAAAATGGCACACGACGTAAGTTGTGAACCGCCACTTAGTCCATATTTATTTCACACGACATAAGTTGCGCGCCGCCAAAGAAGGGTTAATATATCATCTAACTCTACCTTTTTACTGTTTATTCCATCTATATTAGTGTAGTAGCACAGTATATTTGAATCCACCTCCTTGTTTCTCTTCCCTCTCTGCCTCCTACCAGGTTCACCTCCTCTTCCATCCCTTCCCTGACCTAGCTCCACCTCCCCTGCTAATTCTATTCTCCTCCCCCCCCCCCTCCACAATCTCCCGTACCCCCTCTCTCTCTCCCTCTGTTCCACCTTCTCCACCATGTCCTGGCTCTCTCTCCGGTCCCCTGCTCCCTGCATTATCTCTCTCTCCGTCTCCTTGCTTCGACTTGGTACTTGTCTCTCTGCCTCTTTCCCTATCACTCCTCTTACTTTCGGTTCTTGGTGGCTCCTGATGTACAACATGTGGTCATTGGGAGAAGGGGTCGGGCACAAGTTGGACTAGATAATAGTCCATCAGGTGCCTGGCCCGGGGAGACGGTTTATTTGAAGGGTGCGCCTGGAAGTGTGGTGAGCGGGCTTGTAGTTTCGGCTTCGCTGCATGTCTGCCTGCTGAGATCGGAACCTCTCCGGGTGGTAGGGGGCCGGGTGAGTGCTGAAGGGACCTTGGTGACCCTGGTCTCCGGGTCTTCTCCTGGATGACCTAGATGTGTGTGAATTTCTATTTTGTCTTTGTGTGTTCATTGTTTCCTGTTATGTTGTCCCTATTCGGGCTCTGTTTTGATCCCCCCCCCAAAAAAAAAGGAAAAGTTGGGATTGGGCCTGAGTATATACATACATACACATACTGTTTATGAAATTCAAGATAATTTAATTAATAATAAATTAATTAATGATAACTTAATTAATGAACATACTAATAAAAATATACCTTTGATAGGCTATTAAACTTTCTGAAATAGTGAAAAAGAAAAAAAAAATGCAAAAGAGTACTGTATGCTGCAAAAGAATATACCAAGAGAAACTAGAAATGTGAGGAAACAAGAACTTGAAACAAAGAGTGAAGAGGACGATACAAGACGCTAAAAGGAAGGTAGATGAGGAATATGGGAAGAAGATTAGCGAACAGTTTCTGAGTGGCAAGAAAGCATACTATAGAGCTGTGAAAGAAGCCAGAGGGAAGACCAGACCGAGAGTGTCTCAGATGGTAAGATGATGGACATGGGTGGGGAGGTGGTGGAGGGTGACGGTGTGGTGGATATGTGGAAAGATCATTTTAGTAGTTTAGCTGTAAAGAGTAGGGGGAAGGCAAAGATCTCATCCATGGGAATGGAGAGAGGTAGAATAAACAGAGTAGATGAAAGACAGATAAACAGAGACAAAGTAAAAGAAGCAATCAATAGACTTAACCCTCTCCGACATATGACGCGATTTTGAGCCTATTAGGGATACTTTAACCCTTAAAGAGGGGCGCCCGGCTATAGCCGGGCCAATTTGCAGCAAGTTAGGAGCATTATTATGGCTTTTAAAGGGTTAAAATAGAGTGCAAATGGCCGGCAGTGCAGCGGGCCACACGTCCGACTCCCAGGGCCTACCGCCGCCACTGACTCACCCTCCCTGTGTTCTCGAGAGGCCGGCAGTGTAGCCAGTAGTGAGCGTAGCTGGAAAAAATATACCGCTATACGCTAAACTCCCATGTTACTGGTACCACTGTATGAGAACCACGAGTGCTACGTAGCTCGTTCTGGTCTCATTTTGAAGCTTTTAGCGCCTATTTTTTTGCTGAATAAATTTCTTTTCATGCAGATACTTGATTGATCATTCAGGAGGGCCTGAATATGCCCAAATAAGCCCAAAACCCCCCCGCTAGACAAGGGTTAAAGCCTTTGTTACCATCAGGGGTATTTAGAAACCTTTAGTTTAGTTACGTCAACCTCTGCAGTTGTCTTTTGAGTTAGCTGTGGGCAGAAAACTAATTTTAGAGAGGTAATTATAAGAGTGAGCGAACTCTATTTCTTATTGCTAATCTGGCAACCTCTGCGTCATATGTGCGTGAAAGGGTTAAAATGGGAAAAGCTGCTGGAGTAGATAACATCCCAGGTGAAATGGAATAAAAAAATACAAAGGAATAAAAAGGAGAACAAACTGCAACAGACCTATTGGTCCTTACGGAGATATGGTGGAGAAGAAGCTGTAGACATAATGCATAGGTTACGTAAATTAGCATGGGAAAAGGAGAGTGTACCAGAGGACTGGAGGCAAGCGGTGATAGTACCCTTGTACAAAGGGAAGGGTAGAAAAGAGGAGTGTAAGAGTTATAGGGGAATTAGCTTGCTTAGCATACCTGGAAAGGTATATGCAAGAGTAGTAACAGAGACTGCAGAAGATAACAGATGACAAAATAGGCGAGGAGCAGGGAGGTTTTAGAAAGGGCAGGGGCTGCGTTGACCAGTTAGCCTCAATGCGTTTGTTGGTAGAGAAGTATTTAGCCAAGAACAGAAAACTATATGCAGTATTCATGGATTTGGAAAAAGCCTATGACAAAGTAGATTGGGAGAGTCTGTGGGATGTGTTAACAGTACTGTATATGGTGTGGGAGGAAAGTTGCTAATGACAGTAAAATCTTTCTATAGGAATGTAATGGCAAATGTGAAGGTAGGCGATAAGCTAAGTGAGAGCTTTGAGGTCAATGTAGGAGTAAGGCAGGGATGTGTCATGTCACCTTGGTTGTTCATTATATACATTGCTGGAGTGATTAGAAAATGTAGGGCAGGATCAATGGGTATAGGAGCTAGGCTGGAATCAGAGGCAAGAGAGTGGAAGATCTTAACATGCCTATATGCGGACGATGCAGTCCTGTTGGCGAAAAATTTGGAAGAACTTCAGAGACTGGTCACAGACTTTGACAGGGTATGCGAAAAGAGAAATAAATACATACATACATAAAATTTTAAGACTTGAGTGCTCCACACATACGTGCAGTTTCAGTCTCTTGTCCTAATGGCGGCGTTCCAGACAACCCTGTTAAGGGCTGCTTCACTTGTTAATGTAGGGAAATGTAAGGTAATGGTGTTTGAGAGAAGAATGTATGAAACCATAGATTTTAAGGCAAAATATAGAATTAAGAAAGAACATGGGAAAAGTTGTAAAATAATAATGAGAAATGAAGTACTGGAAGAGGTTGAAAGTTTCAAGTATAGTAGAGCGCCGTTTACCCGGCATGCTCGGGGGGGTTAGAGTAGGCCGTATAACCAATAAGTCCCTTGTATTGAGAGTTGCTCTTAGCCCTAGGCTATAGATACTCACGAATCCCCAACTAAGCTGCTTCGATAGCGAGAATATCCAAGGTCTATCTATCTATTGCCTGACGCCGTGATCCCCGAAGGGGTGGCCACGAACGAACCGCCCCCATGCACCTCTGTCCCCAGTCAGTCGACGCCCCTCCCCCCAACCAGCACCGCCTTCGTTCATGTACTTCCTCACTCCATCCTTCCACCTCATATTCGGTCTACCTCTCCCCCTCTGTCCCTCCACCTCGCTCTCGTACACCCTCTTAGTCATTCTCTCGCTTTCCATACGTTCCATATGGCCGAACCATCTCAAGTTGTTCCTTTTCACACTTTCCAGCACATCTACCTCCACACCACACCTCCTTCTTACTTCCTCATTAGTCTGTCTATCCCTCCATGTAACTCCGCACGCCCTCCTTAAGTAATTCATTTCCACTGCTCTCACTCTTGGTCTGAGTCTCTCAACCAACGTCCATGCTTCGCTTCCGTAAGTCAGTGTCGGGATTACCACACTGTCATGCAAGGACTTCTTCACTTCCATACTGACCACCCTATTTCTTGTTACTGCTTTTAGCGTTCCTACAACCCTCTTCCCCTGTTGTACCCTCTCCCGCACCTCTTCATCCATAGTCCCATCTTTACTCAACACACTGCCCAGATACTTAAAAGAGTTGACGATCTCCATAGCCTGACCGTTCAGCTTCACCTCACACTCTGTGACTTCACCCCTTTCGAAGACCATAACCTTGCTCTTCCCCGTATTTACCTTCAAATTCCGTTTTTCGCACACTGTTCCAAACTCATTTACCAGACCCTGCAACTCCCATTCATTATCACTCATCAGAACTGTATCATCCGCAAACAGCAGTATAGGTAGCTTCCACTCAATTCCCTCCCTTTTCAGCGATACACCAACATCCACTGCTCTTGATAGTATTTCTTTCATAACTCCATCCATATATACAGTAAACAACCACGGGGACATCACACACCCCTGTTTCAAACCAACATTCAGGTCAAAGAACTCGCTCTGCTCACTCTCCACACGTACTGCCGCCTTTGCACCCTCATACATGCTCTTCACTGCTTTCAGCAACTTGCCCTCTACTCCGTATATTCTAAGTACTTTCCACAAACCTTCTCTATCCACTCTGTCATAGGCCTTCTCCAAGTCCATAAAGGCAACATACACCTTTTGTTTCTTCTCCAGATACTTCTCCACAACACAATTCAGGGTAAAAATCTGATCTACACATCCTCTTCCCTTCCTAAAACCTCCCTGCTCGTCGCCTATCCATTTCTCCGTTCTCACTCTCACTCTCTCAATCACTACCCTACTGTATACCTTCCCTACTACGCTTAGAAGACATATTCCTCGGTGGTTACCACACACTCCTCTTTCCCCTTTGCCCTTATATAGGGGGACTATTATGCCAGTCTTCCAGTCTGGCATATCCAAGGTATATCCAAGGTATATCCAAGGTATATTTCATAAATGTATATTAACCGAGTAATCTTGACCAAACCGATTCGTGAACCTTGTATCTTGTGTTTTGCTTTGTTTACTGGTATGCTACTGTGCCGAACGGTCTGCGACACACACGTCAGCTGACTCGGGGGCACAATCGATAATCGAAGAAGTGACCACGGGTCCAAAACAACTTTTATTATTTTGCTCAATCGAGAAGCACTTGGTATAAAAAATTCTAGTCTTCACCATTCACAAGGTAAAAGTGATTTCTGCCTCCTGATATTTGCAAGTTTTACATTTTAATTAATATATCTAAGCTAGGTTAGACCATTTCTTGGTCTGGCTAGCTAGTGACTTAGCAAGTTGCTAAGGTTATGTGGTTATTCCTTATCAATAACATTATTCACAAGATAACAAGGAGTTCTGCTGCCTGATATAAATCTAACCTAGGTTAGGTCATTTCTTTGTGGAGATATATAGGCTAGGCCTATATCTTCTAGCAAAAAACAGAGTAAGCAGACGACGCCGAGTGTGACGGCGATCGACGATGCGCATGGCGGGTGGTTTGAATTCATTTTTGCTGCATTTTCTCTAATTTTATCTATCTATCTATCTATTGCCCGACGCCGTGATTCCCGAAGGGGTGGCCACGAACGAACCGCCCCCATGCACCTCTGTCCCCAGTCAGTCAACGCCCCTCCCCCCAACCAGCACCGCCTTCGTTCATATACTTCCTCACTCCATCCTTCCACCTCTCCCTCTCTGTCCCTCCACCTCGCTCTCGTACACCCTCTTAGTCATTCTCTCGCTTTCCATACGTTCCATATGGCCGAACCATCTCAAGTTGTTCCTTTTCACACTTTCCAGCACATCTACCTCCACACCACACCTCCTTCTTACTTCTTCATTAGTCTGTCTATCCCTCCATGTAACTCCGCACGCACTTCTTAAGTAATTCATTTCCACTGCTCTCACTCTTGGTCCGAGTCTCTCAACCAACGTCCATGCTTCACTTCCGTAAGTCAGTGTCGGGATTACCACACTGTCATGCAAGGACTTCTTCACTTCCATACTGACCACCCTATTTCTTGTTACTGCTTTCAGCGTTCCTACAACCCTCTTCCCCTGTTGTACCCTCTCCTGCACTTCTTCATCCATCTTTACTCAACATACTGCCCAGATACATAAAAGAGCTGACGATCTCCATAGCTTGACCGTTCAGCTTCACCTCACACTCTGTGACTTCACCCCTTTCGAAGACCATAACCTTGCTCTTCCCCGCATTTACCTTCAAATTCTGTTTTTCGCACACTGTTCCAAACTCATTTACCAGACCCTGCAACTCCCATTCATTATCACTCATCAGAACTGTATCATCCGCAAACAGCAGTATAGGTAGCTTCCACTCATTTCCCTCCCTTTTCAGCGATACACCAACATCCATTGCTCTTGATAGTATTTCTTTCATGACTCCATCCATATGTACAGTAAACAACCACGGGGACATCACACACCCCTGTTTCAAACCAACATTCAGGTCAAAGAACTCGCTCTGCTCACTCTCCATACGTACTGCCGCCTTTGCACCCTCATACATGCTCTTCACTGCTTTCAGCAACTTGCCATCTACTCAGTATATTCGAAGTACTTTCCACAAACCTTCTCTATCCACTCTGTCATAGGCCTTCTCCAAGTCCATAAAGGCAACATACACCTTTTGTTTCTTTTCCAGATATTTCTCCACAACACAATTCAGGGTAAAAATCTGATCTACACATCCTCTTCCCTTCCAAAAACCTCCCTGCTCGTCGCCTATCCATTTCTCCGTTCTCACTCTCACTCTCTCAATCACTACCCTAATGTATACCTGCCCTACTACGCTTAGAAGACATATTCCTCGGTGGTTACCACACACTCCTCTTCCCCTTTGCCCTTATATAGGGGGACTATTATGCCAGTCTTCCAGTCATCGGGTGCACTCCCCTTCTCCCATGCTAGTTTGCACATTTTCCATACCCATTCGATCACTATCTCACCACCATACCTCAACATTTCCCCACACACTCCATCTGTTCCTGGTGCTTTCCTCAACTTCACTCTTTTCATGGCTTCCCACACTTCTGACCTCCTGATCCCCACCTCCTCCTCCACTACTTCTCTTCTTCTCCCTCCCATACCATATCCAACTATGTTTGCTGGCTCTTCATTCCTTAAATTTAACAACTCATTGAAGTACTCCCTCCATCTTTCGACTCTCTCTTGCTTCTCGGCTAGCATTCTCCCATTCTTATCTTTCACACCCTTACTCTGGAACTCTCTCCCAGAATCAGTCTTTCCCTCTTCCTATGACTTAAATTGCTCCAAACTCTGTGTGTCCAAGCATTTTGGCTCGAACGTCCCTTGATTTTGGCCCTGTCACTCTTTCAACTATGGGGGAGGCACCCGCTATAGGCAGTTCTGCCTTTTGCCTCTCTCAATCACATAAAAAAAAAAAAAAAAAAAAAAAAAAAAAAAAAAAAAAAAAAAAATTTCCCTTGCTACCTTCCCTAACTTTCTTGACTTCTTTCCAGAACAGTTTCTTACTCTCCCTCCATTTTACACTCAGATTCCTTCCAAATTCCTCATCTACTCTTCTCTTACTTTCCTTCACTACTCTCTTCACCACCCTCTTACTCTCCATGTACCTCGCTCGTTTCTGTCTCTCGAAATCTTCATTCCCTCTACTACCCAACCACTCTCTATATGCTTTCTTCTTTTCTTCCACAGCTATTTTTACCTCTTCTGTCCACCATGCTGTACCTTTCACTCCCCTCCCTCTTCTCTTCACTCCACACACCTCCTCACATGCTGCACAGATCTCTCTTCCTTAACCCCTCAGATACACCCCCCGCGCAACCCGGTAGGGCTCTGAGGCACCGGCAGCTTGAAAGCCTGTAAGCTTGTTTTGAAAGGCGTCCGTCCGACGCATGTAAACAACAGCCGGTTGGACCGACGCCGCGCATCTCTGACCACAAAAAGGAGAGGCGTCGCTTGTTCGTGTGTGTGTGTTATTGTTAACCTGGCAACGATGAGGGGGGGTATTGAACTAGCTGCCCATGGGCGAGCATATTGGCTCCATTCAGGCCTATAATCGTCATTTTACGATAAATATCGTTATTACTTATTCATATGAGCCTATTTTACCTTCACTATGAAGATAGTAACCTGTAACAACAAGAAAACAAGTGAAAATATAATTTTTCTGGTCAAAATTGCGAATATAGATGGACCAGCCCATTCATGAATTATGGAAAAAATTGAGGCAACCCCTCCCTCCACGAGGCCTCAAGCCACACTGAGCCTACTCATTCACACACTCGGTTGTATAACACACTCGCTAGGCACGTAAGCACATCCTCCACACATTTTGCTAATGTTAGCACAAAAATATACCAACGAATTAGGGAATAACAGGGAAAATAGGTGATAATTGAAGGGAGAGGGGAAAAGGGGGAAGGAGGGGATGTGGAGGAGTGATATGAGGTATAGGGGAAAAAAAAAAAAAAAAAAAATGTTTAGTGCTACTGGGGCCGTTTAAATGTTTTTTTTAGCCGCCGTCGCCCAGTAAAACCTCTTATGAGCTTTGCCGCTGTTTACGGGTTAAGTAGTGAAAAGTTGTGTAAAGTGGCTGATATCGCCACAAAGTTCTCTCCACGGAAATCGTCATCACAACTGAACCAGTTGACTTAAAGAGCTCTACTCACCGCCATTCTACAGGTAGGAAACACATCTACGCTTGAGGATGCGCGGGAATGCGGAAGCAGTCAAAATAACAAAGATGCGGTAGCCTAGGCGTAGAAGTTTTTCGGCCAAAACCCCCGGGTTTCGGGGAATATTTATAGAATGCCTAGCCGGTCCTGGAGGGCTAAACACCTTGCTCATCTCCTCCACTTCCTCCATAACTTCCAGGTCGAACCCACCTAGTCGTCTTTCTACTGCTCTCCTGTACTCTTCCCTGATTTCCTCCTCCTGTAGCCTCTCCACCCTCCTCACCATTCCACCTTCCTCACCCACCCATTCCAGCTCTCCTCACCCACTTCTTTTGTATCCTAACCTTAGCTACTACTACATAATGACCAGACAGACCCCCTCCAATACCCCTATACACCCTAGCATTCATCACAGATTTCTTCATTCGTTCATCCACACATACATAATCAATCAATGACTTTCGTTCCACCACTGTCTTATCCTTCATCGTCAACATCCGTTTCCACGTGTACCTGTGGATCATTCTGTGTCGGAAGAAGGTGTTGGCTATCCACAGCCTCCTCCCCACACATACGTCCACAAGTGAACCACCATTCCCATTCACCTCTGATGGTACCCCCCACCCTCCCACCACTCCCTCAACTTTCCTATCACCCACCTTACCATTCATATCCCCAATCAGAAATATTCTTTCGTTCTTGTCAAACTTCTCCAGGCACGCCTCCACATTCATCCAGAACTCCTCTTTCTTTATTTCAAGTGTATCCTCTGTCGGGGCATACACACACACAATCACCCACGTTTGTATTCCTACTTTCATTCTCACCCACACAATCCTTGAACCCACAGACCCATACTCTCTTACACATTCCTTCCATTTGTTACTTACAAACAAACATGCACCTTCTCTCGCTGTTCCTTCACTCACTCCAGCACACACACCCATTCCACACTCCCACTCTCTCACATCTGAACCTTTCCATTTGGTCTCTGTCATTCCACATACTGTACATCCAGCCTGGCATTCACTAGCACTTCCAGAACCTCTCTCTCTTTTGTGCCATCATTCATGCCACTAACATTCCATGTAGCCATTCTCAGAATGTCCGAAGGAATGTCCTTAGTCGGTCGTGGTTCGTCAACATAGGGTCCGTCCGCATCCAAGGCTGTTCGCTTGTTTTTCCTTGTTTAGGTATTTTTCCCGGGTGGGGGTCGCAAGCCCCCAACCTCTTTAGTCGCCTCTTACGACACGCATCAGACACGTGGGGCATATTCTATTCCCTTACCCCCAGGGGTACTTAATTAATACTTAATTAATACCTGGCCGATTGGTGCCGTTGTTTTGAGCGTGCCGCTGTTCTGAATGCCGAATAAACAGTTCTACTGTACTTGGGAGCTGTACTATGCAAATATGGTAAAATGGAGTGAGATAAAAAAGAAAATGCAAGGGAGAAAGGTAATTGGAGAACTTTATAGTATTCTGAAAGGAAGAATGGTTAGTCAAGAAGTGAAAAAGTCACTGAGAAACAGTGTGCTGCTCCCAACTATCTCGTATGCAAGTGAGACATGGACAGTAAGTGACGAGAACCTCTCCAAACCGAGAGCTGTGGAGATGAGCTTTTTCAGAATGGCAGCTGGCGTGAATAGGCTAGATGGGCCAAGTAATAGGGAAGTGTATGAGTCCTTTGGAATGGAAGAGCAAGCTTTGGGCATTGAATGTGGAGTGGTTGAGTTGATAAAGAGAAGTACTTTGAGGTGGTATGGTAATGTTCAGAGAATGGATGAATACAGAATGCCAAGAAAGATATATGGGAGTCAGGTGAGTGGAGTGGCTAGTAGTGGAAGACCACCTATGGTATGGGAAAAGAAAGTGTAAAAATACATTGAGGAAAAACTTTCATGTAGTGGAAGGGGCATTGTGGCACGGGCAAAGGAAGCATGTATTGACAAAGTAACCTGGAGACGTTTCTGTTATGGCCATCTTTTAGCAGGGGTTTCCCAGGGGGAAACAAGGTGTCTGAGATGATGATGATGACTTTATGATAGAATAAGTGCATTGCAAAATTATACAGGTTACCCACATTTCATAAAAGACCTTATAAATATCGCTTTATTGCCGGAGCAAAATTTGCTACCACTAAAACTTTGTTAGAACAGGTTGTACATTGCTTAAAATACATCAAAAGTAGGGTAAGACGGGGTAATTTTGCCGTGACGCTAATAATTTTCATGCAAACGCCAATATCGCCGAAACTATTGCATGGATTCAGCTGCAGTTTGGCTTAGGTTGTAGAGCTAGTTTGGCTTAAGTTGTAGAGCTAGTTTGGCTTAGGATGTGTTGCAATTTGGCGGGGACTGGAGCCGTCGCGCCGCCAAGAAAAGCGGCGCGTCTGACGGTATGGTCGGGTATGTGTGGGGGTGTTTGTGGGTGGGTGCGTCCACTGTGGTGGCGCGTGTGACACAGTGTTGGCAGTCGCCGTCAGCTGCTGCCTGGTACTTCACACTAGCACCCTACACGGCGCACCCGCACGAGACACGTCCACACCTGTAGGCCTACTAAATACGTCCAAACCCGCACTACACGTCCACACCCACACTACACATAAAACATAATAAAACATAATAAAAAACTGGAAAGAGTTCAGAGAGTTGCCACTAAGATGATAGCTAGCCTTAGAGACCTGCCTTTTGAGGAGAGATTGGAGAGGCTAAAGCTGCCAACGCTGAGGGAGAGGAGAGAGAGAGGTGACATGATCATGATGTTTAAGTGTGTGAAAGGTTTTGAGAAGATCGACAAGGGAGATTTTGTGGTGAGGGACGAGGGAAGAACCAGGGGTCATGATTGTAAGTTGAGGAAAGTTATATGTAAGTCTGATGTAAGAAAGTTCAGCTTCCCGTATAGAAGCATTGTGTTGGAATAAGTTGGATAGGGAGGTGGTGGGAGCAAGAAATATCCAAACTTTTAAAGCAAAATTGGATAAATGTAGAGAGAGAGACAGGACAACACGAGCTTAGGCTCAAATCCTGTATACTACAATTAGGTGAGTACACATCCACACCCGCACTAGCCACGTCCACACCCGCACTAGACACAGTGGCACCTACACGTCTGACACACCTGCATCTCTGCCCGCCCTGTTCAGTTGTGTGTGTGTGTGCGTGCGCGCGAGACTTTTTTCTATTGGCATGTTTAGTGGCAGTTTGGGTTTGTGCATGTTTTCATCGGTTTTACCTGCGCGCTAGTGTTTTGTCTGGCCATTAATCATATAATTTTCTCTAGTTTAATAGAAAGAAGATGAGTTTTTATTTGTTAAAATAGGTCGCGGTGAAATTACCCCGCCCGAGGGGGTAATTTCGCCGCGAGAGAAACTTTTTACAAAAAATCGGCGGCATGGCCAAAACATTATACTGTACTGTATTACAGTACAGTATAATTATACAGTACTGTACAGGTATATATATATATATTTTTTTTTGGCATCTATAGCAGAAAGGCTGAATCATAGATAACAGGAGAACTGGATTTGACACGAAAATGGACACTTTGCAGTAAGGGACCCAAAGCTGGAAAATGGACCTTCAACTTCAATCCTCAAAATCTCGGCTCATAACCCACATAAATTGATGAAACTCACGTTGAGGATTTTGTGGGAGCACCCGGTTCTGGCCATAGTAATATTAGCAGTAAAACTACCTGCATACTAAAAAAAGCACTTACATAATGCAGAAAGATAGTGTTCCTACTTAAAGTATGATATATTTATGTGTGCATTTCAAAGTTTTATGAGTTTTTAGCAATATCTACTATTTTTAAACAATATTTGAAGACGTCCATCGACGCTATCACCGACGAGTAGTTTAACCTCGCACCTCACCGTTTTCTGTTGACCCATTTTCTTACGATGTGCAATTTTGGGTTTGTTTGTCACTCTCCCGCAGTAATATTTAGTTATTTGACGTCTTCTACATCATCTTTAGGAGCAATGGGGGTCTGGGGGTGGCAGCCCCCATGTTAGTTATGGTTGTCAGGTAAGGTTAGTAACACTATTGTCGTCGGAGGAGGAAGCGGGTGCTTACCTAATCGTAATTAGTGGGGGAGTATGAAGAAGCCTTCTTGTATAGACCCACACCTCTAATATTTAGTTATTTCAAGTTAAAGCCTCCCAAAATTGGAGGTGGGTTTGTTTACGTTCCGCCACAAGTGCAGCCTAGCCGAGTCGCATTATCAATGTTTTTTCTTTTCTATATTCCAACTACTCCCTCTCGGGCATAGGCTGATAGCCTTTACACTCTACCGCTGAACACGGTGAGGCCCGTGAAGTCTTGTTCCAGTCTAGGGAGTGAGACATGCGAAGCACCTACTCACGGCTCGAACCCAACTCCATCTCTGAAGCTGCTTCGCCCCTGTGCTTCACAGTCTCACTCCCCAGGCTCGGACCCTCACTCTCAGAACGCCACCTATTGAGAAATTAACTCACTAGGCATTGACCCCCTGTAGCATATTTTTAATATGGGAATATTCATACAGTGCTATTTAATCAGGGAACAATGAGGGTATTTTGTTTTGGCATTTTGGTGTGCTGTGGTAATGCACTGAAACTAGGTACAGCACAAATTCCATCCCAATATCTTCCCATTGACATATTGGGATACGAACCCGGGTCCATTGGATTACCAGTCCAGTGGCAAGACCACTCTGCCACATTAACCTAACCTGACAACCTAAACTAACTTGAGAGTTGCCGCCACCATACCCCTGCTGCTGTCCGCACTTCAGTAGTAGGGCTTTTTATATAACATAAGACTAAAACAAAACTAATTTCCAGTAATAATCATTATTATAGAAAGATTATAAACCTAAAAATATAACAAATCCAAAAAAATAAATTAAAATTGCTGTGGTCCGTTTCCTTAACACTTTGGCTGCGGCCATATTTCCGCCATATTAGGGCTCATTCAGGCACTCCTGAATGATTATGCAAGTGTCTGAATTAAATTAAATATACCAGTATTCAGCCAAAAACTAGAAGAAAATAGCTTCAAAATGTTATTTTAACTGCTAAACACTTCCCACGCATCTCTCAACGTACTGTTGTTTCCAATCTGTAGACTGGCATTGAGTAGAGCTCTCTAAGTCAACTGGTTCAGGCGGGTGCCCAACCCCAAAAGGGGTTGAAATAGGGGAGCTATCCCCCCACCAAAGGCGGCTTTCTAGGGCCTTTCCTAGCTGATGCGGAGAGGATTGGGTTCTAGTCATGTGGTGATGGGCTGGTCTATCAGAGTGAGAGCTGAGCAATCTCTGTCATACCCATGTTGTTGTTGTTGTTTTTTTTTGTTTTTTTTTTGAGACAATGAACGGAGGAAGGAAAAACACAGATAAAACAAAAAGGTCCATGTGCCTAAAGGCATCCTCCATTCATAAAATGTTTGTAACCACTGGATTTAAACTTTTGTAGATTGTAAGTTTGTGGAAAGCAACTCGAGGGAAGTGAATTCCAAAGAGTAGTAGTTCTAGGGATAAATGAATTTTGATAAGCAGAAGTTCTGCATTGTGGAGGAGAAAGTGTAAATTCATGGGCGCTCTCAGCTGCCCTAGTTCTACGGGGAAAGATGTGGAGAGGCGGCACAATTGAAGCAAGTTCCTCGGAACAATTGCTGTGAAAATATCTGTAGAATAATGCAAGGTATGCAACGTTTCTTCATATGGATAATGTAGGAAGGTCCTGTGTGATTGCAGGGTTATTGATTAATCTAATAGCTTTATTTTGAATTTTGTCCAACTGCCTCAATGCAACCACTCCACTTCCACTCCACAGAGGTGAACAGTAATCCATCTGAGAACGCAAATGACTTTTATATATTACGGCCAACTGCTCGTCAGTGAAGAATTCTCGAACTCTGTACAGGAGTCCCAGTTTTTTAGAGGCATTCTTAGCAATGCTTCTAACATAATGTGTCCAGCTCAAGTTAGTAGTTAATGTTACACCGAGAATGTCAATACTAGGAGAAGTGGGAATATTTACATCATTAAAAAATATATGGGAGTCAGTGAGATTCTGTCGGTTAGAAAATTGAATGTACTTGGTTTTCTGTGCATTAAAGGAAACTAGATTCTTTTGTCCCCATTCATTAATTCTAGAAAGGTCCTGGTTCAGAGAAATTGCAGTGTTTATTTTTGAATTTATAAGATCGGGTTGGGTGAAAGAATTGGTAACTGTGAAGGAACTGTGGAGCGTTGAGTCATCTGCATAGGAATGTATTGGATTATGAGTGGTAGATATGAGATCATTGATATGAATGAGGAACAGAGTTGGGGCCAAAACTGATCCCTGGGGAACACCAGCATTTATTGAGTGAAATTGAGAATAAAGGCCATCTACCATTACACATATTTTTCTGTTATGAAGATAAGAAGAAATTAGTGGAACTAATGATGCAAGGCCGTAGTGTGACATCTTCGACAATAAGGATTTACAGCTTACTCTGACTGTTCCTTTAACCCTTCCTACCCGGTCTGCCTTAGGTAAGGACAGCACGAAAGAAGGGCCGCTACCCGGTATGCCTTATCTAAGGCATGAGCTTAATAGCCTAATTAAGCTTGGTCCGAATGCTGTGCGTACAACGTATGTCAACAAACCCAAGCGTTCGTCACCGCACCTCCGAAAACAAGGAGAAGACCCCTCAATGTTATTGTTCTGACGTCATGACGAAATTAGTGTCTAAAAAGCCCCCATATTGGCAACATCTCTGCAATATTGGCTCCACTGAAATCGTCATCACAACTGAACCAGTTGACTTACAGAGCTCTACTCAATGCCAAAATACAGATTGAAAACCGCACTACGATTATAGATGAGTGGGAAAGTTCTAGCAGTGAAAATAAACATAAATACGGTAGCCTAGGCCTAGACGTTTTTCAGCCATATCGCCCGGGTAGGGGCGACCGTCATTGGGTAAGACAGCCCGGGGAGGAAGGGTTAACTTATATATTTTCTAGATCTCAAGTGACGGCGTCTCTTCCGTGGATTGATCTCCCAATCTACCAAGATTGGAAGCCAAAGCGTCACATTTTTCCCTTGCCCCTCAACTTTCTCTTCATAATTGCTGAGGGGCACAGGGCCCTGGGTGGGGTTTTGGTTTCCCGGGCGTTTCCGCACCCTCCTCAGCTCCCCGCCATGGAGTGGGTTCGGTCATCCAGGCTTTATTGTGGTCGGCAGGGAGGGTTCTGTGGGGGCGCTCGGTTATGGCCTTGGAATTGCTCGGGGCCTTGGGGCTGTTCGGCCAGGCAGCTTGGGGAACAACAACAATAACAACAACTGGTTCAGTTGTGATGACAATTTCCGTGGGCGTGGAGCGCATTTTTCCGCGATTTTAGCAATATGACAAACTTTTCAAGACTAAATCTGTTTTAGCAGACCACAAAACAACAAAGCTCCGACGTCTGCTTGCTTTTGGAAGTGCGCGCGTCGCCTCCGACAGCCTTTGTTTACATACGTCGGATGCGCGGCTTTCAAGCTTACGGATTTTAAAATGCTGCCCGGGCTCCTGCCCAGCTGCCGCGGTATCATTTTAAAATGCTGCCTGGGCGGGAAGGGCTAAAAACGATAATTATTTAGAAAAGGCTCGCCGCCGCCTTATAAATAATTTATAAGGGACAATGCAGGTCTATGTAATCCTTATACTGTACTCATGTATAATCCACTGTGGAAGAATAATTTTGATCATATTTATATAAACCGATATTAGTGGAAAAAAGGGCAAGAATGTAGTTACCGGGTGTACCGCCCATCTTGTTTACACTACGCGGACGCTCACCATCATGTTCCCGTCTATTTTGACTGCCTTTGGATACAAAAATACAATACCCTAGCCAAACAACCTAACCTAACCTAACCTAGTATTATAGATTTATAAGTATTTATTTTATTATAAGTATTTATAGATGATTTATGTTGTATGTCGGTAGTGGTACACCCGGTAACTACAGTACATCCATCCCGAAAAAAGTCCTATCACTCTCAGAGCTTCTTCGGACATCCTCACTATTTACAAACTTCTTCAGTATGGAGTATAATCGATATTTACCCCCTGCTGGTAACACAGATGATTATTTCAATAAGTCATGGGGGGCTTTGCCCCCCCTCAACCCATCCTGTATCCCACATTGGAAATATAGGTACTGGTAACTAAAACCATGAAAACACTCATTTCTCAAAATCTGGAGGAAAAAAACATGAAAAATAAGGGTGCGAGCCTTTTCCCTATAATTAGGCTACCGTCAACTGGGGTGAATTCGGACATTATCGCAAAAATCATAATCAACATCATCAAAAAAATGTGCGATAATGTCCAAATTCACCCCGTGTCCGAATTCACCCCAGTTGACGGTACCTTAAAAACTATGGCAAGAATGTAGTTACCGGGTGTACCGCTCACCTTCTTTACACTATGCGGATGCCTTTGGATATAGAAATACATTAGCCTAACCAAACAGCCTAACCTACCCTAACCTAGTATTCAATTATTCATGCAGTAATGACATGGGCAAATAGCAGAAAATATAGCGCCGAAATAGACGGGAACGGAAGTGCGAGCGCACAACATGACAACCGTACACCCGGAAACTACATCCTTCCCAAAACTATTAAAACCTTGAAATGCACCTACAAATAAACCATTCTTTAAATAGGATGGGTTACTCTTTCTGTATTTTGCAAACGTTTCATTTAATAGGTGTGGAGTGTTACTGCTGCTATTACTGTTATGGGTAGCCTAGCCTATTACTGTTATGGGTAGCCTAGTCTATCAAGGAATTGTCTTAGGTGTTAAATTTTCACATAGCATGGCCCTAGCCTAGATATTTAAAAAAATACCATAGATTTTCATGGAAAGCTTAGCCTATTATAAAGATAAATATAATATTCGTAAGTAGGCTAAGTTATTTTACAAGATCCATCATTATTGTTGGTGTCAAATTAAACTGTCTCTGGTGTCACTACTGTTTCGGCTAACTGCTTCCACATCACTTCCATTTATCGCCTTTATCATTGGTGCCTTCATCACTGTCATCATTATGCCTTTCACCACTTTTAGGATAGTATGTGGGATCGACAGCATCGCTGCCATCACTGGAGTTAGGCTACTAGAAACACTTGGAATCCAACGAGGAATATAATTTGTTTTAGCCTAGCCCTGATAAAAAGACGAAACGCTTCCTTTTTTTCCGCTGATTGAAGGCCAGCTGGAGTAACTACAGGCTACCAGTTACTCACATTCTCATCACTTGTACATTCTGCCATTGTTGTGTTAAATCAGAGTAACATTAAAGCACTAATACACAATAAATCACTGGAAATAATGCGCAGTTCAGCAGAGTCGGCCACACTCTGGGAGATGGGAGTGTAATCTTTTAAACATAAACAATGAGGTGTGCAGGGTGCGGGAAGCGAGATGTTTGGTGGCTCAGTTATTTCGTATTTGTTTAAGTTTTTCGTTATTCCAGTGACTTATCCTTATTGTCTAATAATACTCTAATATTTTATACATTGTTTACCTTACTGTATGTACTTAAACAGCTATATTATAGCTGTGGTGGTTTTGGGAATCGAGAAACCTGCCCTACATAGCTCACCACAACAGCTTGGTAATATGGATATTCGTATCAGCTAGCACTAAAAATGCCTACAAAATGGACACTTTCAAAGCATTTTGCATTTTTAATAATTACAAAATGAGAATAATGCACAAAATCTAAACAGAGAGCACCACTTCAACTAAACAGAGTTGGGTCCGTTACTGCAGCTGCAGGTCGACTACGCTGGCCCGTGTCAAATCCAGTTCTCCTGTTATCTATGGCTGAATGTATAGATAAAAAAAAAAAATCAAAATTACATTTGTGGCAGTTTCTCATCATCATCATCATCATCTCCGATGCCTTGTTTCCCCCTGGGAAACCCCCACTAGAGGATGGCCATGACAGAAACGTCTCCAACCTACTTTGTCAAGACATGCCTCCCTTGCCCGTGCCACAATGCCCCTTCCACTACGTGGAAGTTTTTCTTCAATATATTTTTCCACTTTCTTTTCCCATACCATAGGTGGTCTTCCACTACTAGCAGTTCCACTCACCTGACTCCCATATATCTTTCTTGGCATTCTGTCTTCATCCATTCTCTGAACATGACCATACCACCTCAAAGTACTTCTCTTTATCCACTCAACCACACCACAATCAATGCCCAAAGCCTGCTCTTCCATTCCAAAGGACTCGTACACTTCCCTATTACTTGGCCCATCTAGCCTATTCATGCCAGCTGCCATTCTGAAAAAGCTCATCTCCACAGCTCTCAGTTTGAAGAGGTCCTCGTCACTTGCCGTCCATGTCTCGCTTCCATACGAGAGTGTTGGGAGCAGCACACTGTTTCTCAGTGACTTTTTGACTTCCTGGCTAACCATTCTTCCTTTGAGAATACTATCAAGTTCACCTTTCTCCCTTGCATTTTTCTCTCTTTTATCTCACTCTCCATTTTACCATATTTGCATAGTACAGCTTCCAAATACTTGAAACTTTCAACCTCTTCTAGTACTTCATTTTTCAATTTTATTTTACAACTTTTCTTGTGTTCTTTCTTGATTCTATATTTTTCCTTAAAAAAAGTTTCTATTCAGTTGGCAGTTTCTATTCGAAGAGTGGCAGTTTCTATTCGTCAAAAAACATGATTTTCGGCGAAATTACCCCGTCTTACCCCTCATATACGATATTGCGATTCCATTAAGAAAAGAACTGGCATTAACTATTATTGGAGTGTTGACAATTCAGTAGAAGTTATTGATAAACTTAATACCATGTAGGTTACCTCAGTACATAGCTTCGACTTTTCAACTTTGCATACCAATTTGCCTTTATACTTAGTATTTTCAGAACTTTGCTTTATTATAGATTTGCACTTTGAAAGATTTGTTAAGAATAAGAATTACTGAATTCATAAATGTTTAATCATATTTAAATAATGCATCACTTAGCTCTACTCCCACTAGTTTAGTGTATACTGTACTGTACAGTGGAACCCCCTCTTCACCACAGCAGTCTTCGCTGTTTCAATTTTCGCGGTACAGTACACCAAATATTCCCAATTTCCATGTTCGCTCAAAAAGCTTCAATCTTCACACCAAAATCCCAGTTGAAACCCGAAAAAAGAGCAAAAATAATGAAAAACTTGACATAAAACTAGAAAACATAACAAAAATGGTGATGGGCTGGTCTATCAGTGGTGATGGGCTGGTCTATCAGAGTGAGAACTGAGCAATCTCTGCCATACCCATAGCTTACTCGGACTGTTCCTTTTACTTATATATTTTCTAGATCTCAAGTGACGGCGTCTCTAACGTGGATTGACCTCCCAATCTACCAAGATTGGAAGCCAAAGCGTCACATTTTTCCCTTGCCCCTCAACTTTCTCTTCATAATTGCTGAGGGACACAGGGCCCTGGGTGGGGCTTTGGTTTCCCGGGCATTTCCGCACCCTCCTCAGCTCCCCGCCATGGAGTGGCTTCGGTCACCCAGGCTTTATTGTGGTCGGCGGGGAGGGTTCTGTGGGGGCGCTCGGTTATGGCCTTGGCCTTGCTCGGGGCCTTGGGGTTGTTCGGCCAGGCAGCTTGGGGAACAACAACAACAACAACAACAACAACAACAACAACATAAAAAAAAAACAATAACAAAATTTCAACTGAACAAAAAGAATCTGCCATTGTCAAGGTGTTTGTCGCTTAGAGACGAAATCCAAGTGAATCCGAAATCCGATCGTCAAATGCGCAAGATGCCGCCATCTTTGTATGACGTCAACACTAGGCACACGCTTACAGTCCACTCGTATTTGCGTTGAAAAACCAACTGTTTGCAAGCTTTTTTGTTCCTGAACCTCTTATCTCTCACGTTTATTATAACCTCTAGTACATCTGGTGATAGGGATGGTGGGCCTGGTGGTAGCAATGAAGGAAATTCATGCTCAAAACACAGAGCAAAGGCCAGTCCCATGTCGGACGAAAGCAGCGGAAATAGGCCTAGACGATGTTAGGCTAGGCTAAATATGACAATGATTTAAAATAAAGTCTGTGTGGTAAGTAATCTTCACATTATGTCTTTATACGTATTTTCCTCATAATATGTATTTATTGGATGTATTTGGCCACAGGCCGTAGCTCGATTGGTAGAGCGTTCGCCTGCTAACCGTGAGGTTGACGGTTCGAGCCTCGGGCCAGCCAGTGTGTTATTGGCAGACGTCAGAGCTGTTGGTGAACGGTACGGTCTAGCAATCTGTGGCAACTATTCACTAAGTCCCTGATTCATCAGGGCACCCACCCTAGCCCAGCTATTCAGCAGGGAGTGTATGGTGGTAAAAACTGCATCATCATCATCATCATATGGGGCGAAATGGGTACTTGAGGGGTGACTGGACACTGGACAAATTTTTCCCATGATAAAAACAATGCCCCAATCTACAGTATTTATAATGCACTTAAGTTTTATGGTTAGGACTGTTATTTAGCCATGTCTACATTATTATTTACAATGCATAAGATTTAGGCCTACTTTATGTAGACAAAAAACATGTTTTCATAGGCTAAAACTGGGAAAAAGTGCAACTTTTAGAATGAGCACGGAACCGATAAGAATTTTCCCCATAAGAACAGTACCCCGATCTTGGCTGTTTCAATCTTAGCTTGATTTCTGCGGAACCGATTAGGAGTGAAGATGGGGGCTCCACTGTACAGTATTTTGATAGAACTAAACTTAAAGATACCCTTAAATTCCTCCTTTTCAATACTTATGTTAAATTCAGGCCCAACATTTTCAAACAAATATTAGGAATTCCTATGGGTGGAAATGCTAGCCCTTTAATTGCAGATTTATTCTTGCTTGCTTTAGAATTTAAATTTATAAACAAAACTTTGTTGTAAGTAGCAAGAAAAAAAAATCCCAGAAAAATTAGCACTTGCTAAATTGTTAAGCAATAATAGTAGATATATTGATGATATTCTCGTTTGCATTACAGTTGACTTGCGAACATCCATGCAGCAAAACTTTGGTTGTACGAAAATCACAAATTACTACCATTTGGTCACTTAACATACCATAAATCACTTTAACGAACTTTTTACCGATGGCTAGCCTAACACTCTAACAACTCTACTTGTAGTGAGGACACTACTTAAACATTGTTATTAGGTCAAAATTATGATAGATTCCACTAGGTTTACCACTGCTGTTTACCAAGTCGTCTCATGCACTCGTGATTTTCGTACACAGTGTATTTCCCCATTTTAGCATGAACAAATTTAATTGAATAACACATAAGAACTGCAGATTTAAATGCTATTCTTGAACCTTTTTCCATAAGTTCGTCAAGTATATGCTATAGCAGCATTAATTTGTGGTTGCGAAAAAACTTCAATTGGTTAGCCTAACCTTAATGTCATTTCGCTAGCAATTTTTCGCCCGCTCACACTATCCACAGTGGCATTCGTGGTTCATTATTTTTTCCTAGATCTACCTATTTCATTGCTAATCTGAACTTTTGTGTTCATAAGTTTGTCATTTATATGCGTATGGCATCATCAACTCGTTATTTCGAAAGACTTAAATTATTTAGCCTAACCTAGGCCTAATTGTTATTTCTGTTCTGGGATTTGTAGTTTTCTTTTCTTTTTCGTGATCGGAAATTCAATGGCCAATCTAGAACTCTTATCATAGCTTAAGATTGTTTTCATTAAAGCAGCCTTGGAACACACCAAAAATACTGTTTGTCTGCCTGTTTAGACAAAAATGGCCAAATAGTTTAGGCCGACATCGGTAGCAGACGCCAACAAAGCTCAGGGTTACCAAATAAAAACAAAATAATCCGCTAGATCCATTCTCAAATGTCGCTAGATAGTATATTTGTGCCGAAAATCTCCAGAATAATGCAAGTCTGAAGAATATCAATCAAATCTGGCTCGAATCTCCAGAATATCACCAGAATTTGTGTCGCTAAATGTAAATATTTGCCGCTAGATAAAAGTAAAAACCTAGGTCTAGCGGAACAGTAGCAAAATTGACAACACTCCTGCTGCTTCCTTACAATCCCATGAATGACTCGGTTTGTGTGTTACCGGTACTTATGTTTTATTGGCCAGTTAGTATACTGTATGTTATATTGCTGATGTACAGTAGTTATAACAACATCAACAATATAACATAAAATACTCATACAGTATACTGATTCGGTTTGAGCAAAAAGGTGGGTAATATAGGTGGATATGGGAAAAATTTGAGGTCCTAGTACGCTCTGCGTATGGTATTTTCGGAACCGAACCTGTTCACTAACCGAAGGTCTACTGTATATTAAACTTCAATCGTTGCTACTCATTTATTCAAATTCCAATCCCCTCACACAAGGTAACGTAAATGAACTTAATGAAGATGAAAATGTTCTTGATATAAATACTGTACACTCAACCCTCAGCTATAACGCACTTAGCTGTTGCGTTTCACAGCTTTCGTGGGCTCCCGGCTATCACACCTATGAACTGGGCTATCACGCACCAAATGTGGCCAAAAATACATTAAAATTTGAAATTCCCAGGCGGGCAGCAAGGCATATGTACAATATAGGATACTCGCTCCCCACTTGGCACTGACGTCACAGGAAGCAAGCGCTGTGATTGGCCGCCACCCATCCTCCCTCCACACACTCCCCTCTCCTCCCGCCATTCTTATGAATTCTCAGTCAGTGCGCTTACCCCATTGTTGTCTAGTGAAAGCTTTGAGACTTTTATACCTGTGAACAACGACTACTAAACCCCCTCGAATCCTCCTACCTTCGCTCAGCGTAATGCGGCCTTACCGAATCGAGAAATTAAGAGGAAGAACCTTTCGTATGCTCAGAAACAGGAAATTGTGGACTTGATACTCAAGGGTGATACAAAAAGGAGCGTGGCAAAGAAGTTTGTAGTGAATGAATCGACAGTGCGGGGGATTTATATAAAGCGAAAACACAACGAGTCGTATTCTTAAAACCCCATACCTTCCCTTAACTTTTCTTTTCCTTCGGTATTCTTAAAGAATTCCTTGGAAGGAATTTTTTTTCGGAAGTGTTGGTAGCTCTGTTCCACAGGCACAGCTAGGCGCGCACCAGTTGGTATGCCTGAAGTCGTAAACAAACCTTGTCAAACAAACGTTTCTAAGGGTTGACTTGCATTATTGTTGCCCAAAACATGATTTAGACCACAAATATTGTCGTCAAAGCATATTCTGTTGACTTGCACAAACACAAGAATGAATTGTCAACATGATATTAATAAATACAGGTTCCTAGCTCTAAATCGCGCATGTACACCAACAAGCCATATTCTGTTGTAGTATTTAGACCTATAGGCTATTATCCAAGAATATAATTACATATAAACTAATATAAGAAACAGGGATGGAGATAAATTAGATTAGCCGAATGTAGTGCGAATTAGTGTACCGTATATCAAGCATGAGCACTTTTCAATTACAAGGTCAAGTCTTCCATTTGACCAAAATGTAACAAACTAGGCTATGGGAATCGTATAATAACCCACTATTGAGAAGTATTTACCTTCAAAGTTCAATACACATAATAGCCCGACATATTCTGGTGCTGAATTCAAATACTAACTTGAACTTCTGTAGCCTATATATTATATAGGCCTATAGGCCTAGATTTGTTTTCTATTCAGCGAACAAAAAATAAAAGCTAAGCTATATTTGATTTGGCCCAATTTGGTAAAAATTGCAATTCATGGCCCATAATAGATTTACTATGCTATTGAAACTAGTTTTTTCAATGTTTATATTTATTTAGGCTACCGGTATTTATTTATTAATTATCTAATTTTACCGTTTTTTATTTTTATACATTATTTGGGTAAGGGTTGTGTTAGCGGGCGTACCGCCTGCTTTGTTTCCATATTCGCACACTCGCAGTTACATTCACGTCTAATTTGACTGCTGTTATTTGCCCCTGGTAATACAGTATACTGAATGTACTGTATGTAATAATACCATAATTATTCCTCACCTTCAAGACTAGAGAATACTAAGGATGTAAAGTAAATTCAGACAGAAAATCCACAAATATTATTTGAAAGTGTGTGGGGGACTCTGGTGACTAGTGGGGTTTTCCTTACAAACATTGAGTTGGCTATATTTGACTATTATTGCTTTGCTGATTCAGTCCTTTCAATGCATTAATATGGTGCACAGTGTGACTACATTTTGACACATGTTAATGTAATAAGTTTGAAAATTCAGGTTTTGAGGCTTGCCAGGGATCAAGAACAATCCCAAGTTTTCAACAAAATCTCATACCATACTGTATACAGCCCAAAACAAGTAGGCAAATTTTTTCATTAGCAATTTTGGGCTCTAATCTTATAAATTTTCTCTTAGCCTACCAGACTTTTAGCTACTACCAATGTTAGTAAGTTAGCCTATACACTCGGCATAATCAAACGATGTATGTTAGCATAGCCTAGGCCTATCTTAGGTTCTCAGGTTAAGTTATATTGTTTGGATATTTAAAGAAAGTAGAGGGATTAGGCTAGGATATACAAACTGTAATGAAAAATTAGGGTAGCCTATAATTGTACTCACAACCAATAGGCTATTGTTTACAAATATGTTTTTCAAGGGATTCTGTTTTGATTAGGCCAATATGATGACAATACTGTATTCAAGCAGGCACTGCGGCAATATTAGCACGCTCTATGCGTCAGATTTTACCACATTTTTCTGAAATCATCCCTCGGCGAGTGGTTATTTGCCTCCTGCTGGCATTATATATGAATATGATGATGACAATTATGTCCAGGGGGGGGGGGGGGGTTTGAACACCAAACACTGTCAAATTAAAAGTAAACGAAAAGAGCGTGCAAACTGCTGCTGTAGTCTCCTTGAACTGTAGTTAAGATACCCGGTAGCTACCAAATAATCTAAAAACACGCTCCCTGATAGTGTACAAGGCTATGAAAATCAGGGAAAATATTATAGTGAAAAGGTAACTCGGACTTTCTATAACATAAAGTAATAAAGGTAAGGATGTAGTATTCGAGGAATTTAGAGCTTATCGCCAGCCTTGTTTACACTACTCGCACGCTCGCGATCACGTTTCCGTCTATGTTGACTGCCGTGGGATACAACATTAGGTTGAAGGCCACCCTCACTCCCCCATGACTTATTGTCATCATCATATAATAGGCATTTTGCCAGCAGGGGCAAATTACTTAAAAAAAGCAGTCAAAATAGTCGAAAATGTAACCGCAAGCGCACGGCCTACAGTATGTAAACATGATGACCGTACACCAGGATACTACATCCTTCGTGAATCGTGAAGGATGTATCCGGGTGTACGGTCGTCATGTTTACAAGAGATGTGATTTTCCGGTCCCGTCGCAAGACCACCGTCTCAACCGAGCCGTCCCAAGATCATCACAAGACGGGAAAAAGACGCAGGCTTGCTCCAAGCCAGAGCACCATTTTACAAATATATAGGCTAGGCTATACAACTTCCATTTCATCGGAATAACATTCACCGCCAATTTAATTATGATAAGGATTATATAAATGCAATTCTGATGTGAAAAAACAATCGGTAAATAGCATAGTCACAGCTGGGGTTTGTTGTTGTTTCGTGGACAAAATCTAACCAAGCGTACTGTCCGACATTAATTTTATTATCAACCATTGGATATTCGTTACTGTGGGCTCTTATTACTCTACTTCTTAATAATAGGCAAGTAAATTATAAGATCATGTTTGGATAAACACATATACCGAAATAAATTAGAATGAAGACCGAATATGAGGTGGAAGGATGGAGTGAGGAAGTACATGAACGAAGGTGGTGCTGGTTAGGGGGAGGGGCGTCGACTGACTGGGGACAGAGGTGCATGGGGGCGGTTCGTTCGTGGCCACCCCTTCGGGGATCACGGCGTCAGGCAATAGATAGATAGATAGAAGAAACAGTAAGTTGAGCGAGATGTTTCAGCTTGCCGTCAACCCAGCTCCGGAGCTCTCTTGCCGTCGCAAGAATATATTGGTGCCTCACTTCCTAAAGGTGGGCTTGCAACGGGACCGGAAAAACAGTTTTCGGGGTAGATCTTGCGACGATGGTCTTGCGACGGGACCGGAAAATCACGTCTATAGGTAGTACGCTCGTGGTTACGTTCCCGTCTATTTTAATGGTTATTTTTTCTATTATTTGCCCCCTGCTGGCAATATAATATATGATGATGACAACATGTAATGGGGGGGGGGGCTTCCCCGTCAACCTATTATTGTATCCCGCGGCAATTAAAATAGACTGGAACATGATCACGAGCGTTCACTGCTGCCGCCGTTCCGTGGAGTGTAAACCAAGGCAGGCGCCATGTAGTATGTCCAAATACTACATCCTTCCCATAGGCCTAATTTGTTAGTAGTCTTGGCAAATCCAACGTCAAGGCTATTAACCTAATTGCAATGACGACTTGTCTATTTTGACTGCTATGTCGTCATTCCAACCGCGTTTAAAAAGAAAACGTCTAGAGTCTACTCCTTATCTTGCTCTAGGAGACGTTGTACATTAACCAAAACTACCACCGAAGGTGAAAAAAGCATAGAAGAGAAGAAAAAGGGGTTTACCTTAGTTACCGCTTAAGGCCCATCCCGTGTTCCGTCATGTGCAGATCCCTGTCGAACGTGCGCATGAGCGACCCTCTCTTGTCATCATTTTTTCACGCGCTCCATTGAATGAAGTCGCTTTTGTTGTGCTCCTTTAATTCACCCTGTTTAGGTTCGTTTCGGCTTATCTGGCCTTCTTTTTTGTTAGACAGATGTTACGTGATCTAGGGCACACGTAAATGGGCTCCTAAGTGTGTATAATGGAGACGCGTGTGGAAATAGCCTACCGAAGGTACGGGGGCGCCTGGCGTTCCTCGTATGTGTTTTTCATTCTTTCTCTTTTCATATTCTTTTTTCCTGTTAGTCTGGGCATAGTTTAGCTTTTAGCTTAATTTAGCCTAGCTCGTTTTCTCATTCAGGAATTGCTATGCCCCTATGAGTTTTCATTTTTTCATAGCCTAGGTGTACCGTTGGTAAACAATCTGAGATTTCGTTGGTGGCGGTGCTGTTTGTAGAGTTTGTGTCGGCCGCATTATTAGCGTTATTCCCGAGTCCCCCCTTTCGAGTCCTTCACTGTGTCTCAAGGGCCTGGGTGACAGGTGGTTCGTGATACTCCAGGGGTACCCCACGGGGGCCCCTCCTTCACACCACAGGGTTTTTCGCCCCTGACACATTCTCTGCTCACGGCTAGGCCACCCTTTTTCTCACCAGTTTCATTTACTGGTTTTTGTTTTCTCTTCCTGTTCACCTCCATCCTTTCATAGTCTTTTGCCCAATCCAGGGGTACCCCACGGGGGCCCCTGTTTGTGCGAAACCACCCTCCCTGCCACTTCTCCTCATGGGCTTTGCTCTATCTCTGTGGGTTGGGTGGTTCCTGGGGGATGTGCCTCCTCTCCCCTGGTGTGTCTTCCTTGCCTCTCCCTTTACCGGTTGAGTCAGGATAAATTCAAGGAAGACACTGCTCAGCTTGATGGCCATCATTGCTTGGAGTTCATAAGAAGATGACGCATTTTTTGTGGCCTTTTTTGGTATTCCCTAGACGCTCCTCTCGCTTTTTTCGGCGCCGGACCATCTCGGCCGGTCCCGCAAATTTGCGGGAGCTCGTTTCGGCTCCCCGCAAATTTGCGGAGATCGTTGGGGGTCCCGCAAAATTGCGGGAGGGTGGTGTCGGTACGGTTATGCCTCCATTGGCCCGCAAATTTGCGGTAATAGTTGGCTTTCACTATTGACCTTTTTTATGTCATCTTGTTGCCTGATACTATATTGGTGTATGCACTTTACTGGTGTTATAGGCCCTGCATGTAAGATGTTGCGTGGTGGTTAACACTTTCTCCATCTTTGCAGGTTCTGCTAGTGCTCTTCCGCCTCGGCCGCCCTCCTCACCTACCTCTGTGCTCCCAGTTTAGGGTGAGTACGGATACCTGTTTGCATGTGTGTTCCTGTTTCCCCATGCTCCTTCCCTGGTTCTTCTTGGACATTCTCTCCACTTACTCCTTCCACGTGCTGATTATGGTGTGTGTTCTTCTAGTGCAGGTAGGCTGCCTTGCTTTCGCCTTGGTTGTCGCTCCCCGTGCTTGGAGAGCCACAAGTCCTGCTTGCGCCACTCGCTCTGTGTGTCCTCTACGGCCTACCTCCCTGCTCTGTGTGGCACGTGTCTGGCCCTGGTGGATGTGCTGCACCATGGCCCTGGTTCCTCGGCGGCGGCTGTGGCCTCTGATTCCCTTCCGTCGGTGTGGACGATGGTCTCCCGCCACATTAGGACTGTGGGCCACCGTTCCCCGGCCTTTGTTGCCGACCGGATCCGCGTCGCCCTGGGTATCCCTGACCCGACTGAAGGCCGTTCACCTGGCCCTCTCCCTGCTCGGGCCCTCTCCCTGCTCGGGCCCTCTCCCCTGGGTCCCGCAGCCGGTCGTCCCATCGTCGGGGGGTTCCCCAGCTCCGTCCACGCTCTCGCTCGCCTCGTCGTCCGTCCTCTACTGCCCCTCGTCGTCCTCCTGATCGCCTTGACAACGCCCATCGCCCTCGTCATGGTTCTCGCCCTGAGGCCGGGGTTAGCGGCTCTGCCCCTGTGCACCCTCCCCTGGCCTCTACGGATAGGGGCTCTACTCCCTTCCGCCCGCTTCCCCAGCCCAGACGACTTCCTCTTACGTTGTCCTCTCCGCGCGCGGTTGTTCATGCTGTAGCTGGCCCTCTGCTCCCTCCTCCTACACTGTCCAGGAGGGTCTGCCTGGATGTCGTTGCTTCTCCTACTTCACCTGCTTCAGTGCCTATTCTTCCTTCACGGTCTCGTCCCACGGTGGAGGTCCCTCCCTCCTCCGCCTCGGTGTCGGGCCGCCCTGTTATCTCAGCCCCGGGGATCCTTGCTCTGTTTCCCCCCGCGGCTCCTTCTGGCCTCCTTTCACCCGGCCAGCCTTCCCACTCCCGTCGTCCTGGTCCTCCTCCTTCTTCTCTTCCTGACCTTCACTTACCGTCTCGCCAGGGTGGTGCCCCTCCTCTTGCCTCGGTGGGGTTTCGCGAGGTTTCGGGGTCCCCTTTCTCAGGAGCTGACGTGTCGCTGGAAGAGGGGGAAGGTGCTGTTTCCCCCTTGGCCGTTCGTGATCGGGGACGAGTCCCTCAACGGCGACACAACCGTCGTCGCTCGCCTTCCTTGGGCCGCGACGCTGCTGGTTCGTGTCGTGGGTCTCGCTCCCGCTCACGCTCGCCCCTGCGGGCCGACCAATCTTGGGGGGGGTCGCCTCTCTCGGATCGATTGTCGGCTATGCAGGGCTGGGTTGTGTCACGCATCGACGGGCGCTTGGAGTCGATGCAAGACTCTCTCTTCTCGCGCTTGTTGGCGGTGACTCACCCTCAGCGCCTCACCCTACCTACCCCTGCTACGGTCCCCCTCCCTTCTGCAGGCCTACGCTCTGGTCAGACTTCAGCCGCCCTGACATCCTTCCGGCTGTTCAGTCCCTGGCTGTGTTGACGGGTCTGTCCTCCTATGGGACAGGTTTGTGCGACGCCGGTACGCCTGGCTTCGCCATCATGCTCGGTCACCCTCTCCCATTGGAGGCCTGGTTTGCTGAGGCCTTCGACTTCACACACCGATCCGTCGACGGCTCTCCTTCAGTCCCTCCCCCGGAGTCATCACTGATTTTGCCTCCTCTTGTGTCTGTCGGCGGGTTGGACGGCGCGTTCTGGTCCTGGATAAGCGCGCCCGTTCTTGAACTTTGTTCTATTGCTACCCCGTTCTTCTCTCACCCGGATCAGCCCTCTGTCGCCAAGGTTTTTCCCTTGCGACAGAGGGTGACGGACTTATTGTCTTGTCTTTAGGTTCCCTCCAGTCGTCTGTTCACCACCTGCGGCTTTTCGAGGCGTCTGCGCCAGGCGATCTTCGCGAGGGTTTGGACCGCGTTCAGCGGATCCACCTTCGGCTCGCGGTGTCTTTGGTTCCCGAGCTGAAGGCGGTTTTGTGCGCGGCAACTCGGCAACGCCCGACGGTACGGTCCTTGTTCTGCCGGCCGGCCCCCTTGGATATTCGTCAGGGTTTGTTGTACTCTGCGCTATATACGTCGGGGTTTTTTCAGCAGGATGCTTGGGTATGCTACGCTTCTCTGTCGGCGGCCCCTGCTTCCGACACGCGACGACGCGCTGTATCGTTGCGGACCCTGCTTCCGTCACACACCGACGCGCTGTGTCGCGCGCGGGGTCTTCTCAGTCCCGTCCTTCTGCCGGTCCTCTTCGGGGTGCTGCTGCAAGTGCTGCCGCCTTGCACGGGCGCGGGACTGGGACGTTGCGGGCCAGTGCGTCGGTTCCGCCTCGCACTTCTGTTCTTGCCCCTTTCATCCCCGCCGTGTCGGGGCTGGCCGGCCTTCCACTTCCGGCCGGCCTTCGACGGGGTCAGCCCCGCGACGGCCTGGGGATGGGGTGGCCCGCCTTCTTCGACGAGGTTCGGGGGGGGGGGGGGGTAGAGTAGGAGGGCGCTCACCGTGCCCCACGGTCGTGTACCGGGGGTACCTCCACGTTGTGTAGGTTCTCTGGGTCGGCCTCCTTGTTCTCCTTCTCGCCTGGCCGACCGAGTCGCTCCCCTCCTCTCGTGTGTTCCTGTTCGACGGCCTTCCCTTCGGTCTCCACATCGCGCTGCGGATCTTCTCCGCACTGGTGGGGCAGGCTCTGGGTCCTCTCCTCAGGAGCGGGCTCCAGATCCTGTTTTCCTTGGCCGATTGGTTGGTAGTTTCCGAAGCCCTAGGACTGTGCATTGGCGACGCCCTCACAGTCGTTCGCAACATCGCACGGTTAGGGTTCCCCTTCGATGTTCCCAAGTCACGCTTGGCCCCGTCGCGTGTCGTGCCATGGGTCGGTCTCGCATGGGTTTTGTCCGGTGCTACGGTGACCCGGGGTCTGCCGGCCGCGGTGCACCTTCGGTGGAAGGTCTTCGCCGTGTTGCACTCGGTCTCCCTCCCGGGGTGGCTCTGGGACTCTTTCGTGGGTTCGCTGCATTGGGCCGCTCTGCCCCTTCCCTTAGGGAGCCTCTGGCTACGCCGCCTCCTCATGGGCACCGCGGTGTTTCCGTTGCCCCTATGGATCGGCTCCTGCCGCTCCCGCGTACCGTTCGCAGCTTCGGTCGCTGGGTTGCTCAGGGCTCGCTCTCTGCGGCTGTGCCCTGGACCGCCCCCCCGCCGACGGTCTGGGTAGCCACAGATGCGTCGAGCGAGGTTGGGTGAGGTTCCCGATCGAACCTGGGACGTCCACTTCCCGGCAGATGGGTGGGTCTCCCTCCACTTACCCGTCTATGCCCTCGGACTGTTGGTTCCTTTGTTCTTCCTGCGGGCCCACGCGCTGGCCCTTCGGGGTAAGTCGGTGGCCTTCGGGTTGGACACTGACACGCTGTCCACTGTTTCCTAATGCGGGGGTCCTCCAGGTCGTTGACTCTATTGGGGGTCTCGGTGGAGTTGTTCTTCCTCGCGGACCGACACCCCTTCTCCTTGCATGCCTCCTCCCTGCCCGGGCCTGCCACCCTGTCGAGAGGGCAGGGCGTTCTTGTAGAATGGGCGATGAAACGGACTGTGTTCGCCGACCTCGCGGCTTCCTGAGGTGTTCCGGAGGTCGCCTTGTTCGCATCGGTGGTGCCGCGCCAGTTGCCTCTGGACCTCTCCCTCCGGCCTCGTGCTCCGGGGGGGGGTCCGGACGCTTTCATGGTAGCCTGGTACAGGTAGCGGTCGATATACATCTTTCCGCCACCAGACGCGCTGTTGATGTGCCCAGTCCTCGCGAGGATGCGGCTGTACCACAGCTGCGTCTGGCTCCTCGTGCCTCTGTGGCCGGCACGGGCTTGGTACGCCCGGTTGCCGCGGTGGTGCCCGAGTCCGGTCCCTCTACCTGTCTCCGGCTTCCACTTGGGCTAGGTTGGGGACCTGCGGACCTCGTTGGCCTTCGCATCGTGCTTGTTCATGAGGCACGGTGGCTCCCGGTCCCCGGCCGGGCCCTGACTGACTTCCTGCAGCGTTCCTGGCCGTCTTCTCCTTGGGGGACTTACAGGTCCCGCTGGAGGTCTTTTAGTAGGTGGCTACAGGCCACTCGCCTGCCAGTTGGCTCTCCTTCCCTCGTCCTACGCTCCTTGTTTCACCTCTTCCGTACACGTCACTTTCAAGTCGACGCTATACGTACCCACTTGTCTGCCGTCCGGGGGGTCTTTGGGTCCGTCGCTGGGCTGGTCGTTCCGCCACAGGAGCTGGATTCCTTCCTGACGGCTGCCTTCCGGGATCGACCGCCTCCGCGCCAGGTCCCTCCGCAGTGGGATCTGGGGCGGGCTCTGGTCCTTCTGGCTTCACCCACGTCTACAAGGGCCGCTACGCCGGTTCCGTTGCTCGGGCGTCCACTCTTCAAGGTTACGGTGACCCGGGGTATGCCGGCCGCGGTGCACCTTCGGTGGAAGGTCTTCGCCGTGTTGCACTCGGTCTCCCTCCCGGGGTGGCTCTGGGACTCTTTCGTGGGTTCGCTGCATTGGGCCGCTCTGCCCCTTCCCTTAGGGAGCCTCTGGCTACGCCGCCTCCTCCTCATGGGCACCGCGGTGTTTCCGTTGACCCTATGGATCGGCTCCTGCCGCTCCCGCGTACCGTTCGCAGACGCTTCGGTCGCTGGGTTGCTCAGGGCTCGCTCTCTGCGGCTGTGCCCTGGACCGCCCCCCCCCGCCGACGGTCTGGGTAGCCACAGATGCGTCGAGCGAGGTTGGGTGAGGTTCCCGATCGAACCTGGGATGTCCACTTCCCGGCAGATGGGTGGGTCTCCCTCCACTTACCCGTCTATGCCCTCGGACTGTTGGTTCCTTTGTTCTTCCTGCGGGCCCACGCGCTGGCCCTTCGGGGTAAGTCGGTGGCCTTCGGGTTGGACACTGACACGCTGTCCACTGTTTCCTAATGCGGGGGTCCTCCAGGTCGTTGACTCTATTGGGGGTCTCGGTGGAGTTGTTCTTCCTCGCGGACCGACACCCCTTCTCCTTGCATGCCTCCTCCCTGCCCGGGCCTGCCACCCTGTGGGCGGCCGCCCTGTCGAGAGGGCAGGGCGTTCTTGTAGAATGGGCGATGAAACGGACTGTGTTCGCCGACCTCGCGGCTTCCTGAGGTGTTCCGGAGGTCGCCTTGTTCGCATCGGTGGTGCCGCGCCAGTTGCCTCTGGACCTCTCCCTCCGGCCTCGTGCTCCGGGGGGGGTCCGGACGCTTTCATGGTAGCCTGGTACAGGTAGCGGTCGATATACATCTTTCCGCCACCAGACGCGCTGTTGATGTGCCCAGTCCTCGCGAGGATGCGGCTGTACCACGGCTGCGTCTGGCTCCTCGTGCCTCTGTGGCAGGCACGGGCTTGGTACGCCCGGTTGCCGCGGTTATGCCCGAGTCCGGTCCCTCTACCTGTCTCCGGCTTCCACTTGGGCTAGGTTGGGGACCTGCGGACCTCGTTGGCCTTCGCATCGTGCTTGTTCATGAGGCACGGTGGCTCCCGGTCCCCGGCCGGGCCCTGACTGACTTCCTGCAGCGTTCCTGGCCGTCTTCTCCTTGGGGGACTTACGGGTCCCGCTGGAGGTCTTTTACTAGGTGGCTACAGGACACTCGCCTGCCAGTTGGCTCTCCTTCCCTCGTCCTACGCTCCTTGTTTCACCTCTTCCGTACACGTCACTTTCAAGTCGACGCTATACGTACCCACTTGTCTGCCGTCCGGGGGGTCTTTGGGTCCGTCGCTTGGCTAGTCGTTCCGCCACAGGAGCTGGATTCCTTCCTGACGGCTGCCTTCCGGGATCGACCGCCTCCGCGCCAGGTCCCTCCGCAGTGGGATCTGGGGCGGGCTCTGGTCCTTCTGGCTTCACCCACGTCTACAAGGGCCGCTACGCCGGTTCCGTTGCTCGGGCGTCCACTCTTCCTTGTCGCTCTGGCCACTGGGGTTCGGGTGTCTGCACTAGCGGCATTGTCACGGCCCCGGGACTGCGTGCGATTCTCCCCGTCCTTGCATGGCGTCTCGTTCGCCTCCTCCCCTCCTTTTGTTACCACGCATGGGAGGGAGGCCCCCGTTTTCCAGCCTTTCGCTGTCCAGGCTTTACGGCGTGGGCATCCTCGCCATGTGTTGTGCCCGGTATCAGCCTTGCACTCCTCTGTTGCGTCTGTGGCGCCGCCTTCGGGTACTGCTGTGTGGGTGTCTCCTCGGACAGGTGGGAGGCTCTCGCAGGTGCTGATGGGCCGCCACGTTTGTCGGACCGTTCGTGCCCGTCACCCTGTTTGTAGGGGTTCTGCGCACGATGTCAGATCCTTTGCTGCCTCCTTCCGGTTCCTGCCACGTAGATCCTTACCTGCCATCGCCTCAGCGGTTTTGTGGTCTTCTATCAATTCCTTCATCTCCTCCTACCTCTCCGTGTCCAGTGTTCGACCCCCTCGGCCGGTGATTGCTCTCGGGGGTCGTGTTTCCTGGTGCTCTGGCGAAGATCCCTGGTCTTCCCCCCTTGTCCCTCGTTCTTTTCCTTTGTTTTATTTGACAAAGGGGGGGGGGGGGGTGTACGGGTTTGCAACACTGGATTGCAAGTTTGGGATTATGTATTGTTCCAGTACATAAGTGTTTTTGCCACATTGAAAATTGTGTTTTGTTCTTGTGTTCAGTGTTTTTGTTGGTTTTTGAAGAAAAGGGATTTTGGGTACTGTACCTTTTTGGTTTCAGACAAGTCTATGTTTTTGCATTACTATGGATGACGGGCATGTGTTAAAACTGTTCTTTTTAGCTACTCCTCAGTTTTTCACTCTTTTATTAAACTCTCTTGTTTAAATTGTGTCTTTGTCATTCATAATTTTGTTTTATGCATTGTTTTTTTTGGTAGGTTGGGCTTGGATGTCCTCCTCCTATTTGTTATGCAGCCTTGACGTTGGATTTGCCAAGACTACTAACAAATTGGGAGGTTTGACGTACCTCCCAACCTACCAAATAGGAAAACCTACTATTTGGTAGTAGTCTTGGAAAATCCAACGTACATAATACCCTCCCTCACGCCGGACCCCTGCCCATCCGCGTTCTTCTGCTGACGTGAGATGTGATGACAAGAGAGGGTCGCTCATGCGCACGTTCGACAGGGATCTGCACATGACGGAACACGGGATGGGCCTTAAGCGGTAACTAAGGTAAACCCCTTTTTCTTCTCTTCTATGCTTTTTTCACCTTCGGTGGTAGTTTTGGTTAATGTACAACGTCTCCTAGAGCAAGATAAGGAGTAGACTCTAGACGTTTTCTTTTTAACCGCGGTTGGAATGACGACATAGCAGTCAAAATAGACAAGTCGTCATTGCAATTAGGTTAATAGCCTTGACGTTGGATTTTCCAAGACTACTACCAAATAGTAGGTTTTCCTATTTGGTAGGTTGGGAGGTACGTCAAACCTCCCAATAAATTCACAAAATTTAAAAATCCAGATAGCCTATCTGAGGTGAGCCAATTCTGACAAAATCTAACAAATGTTGGCTTGAACATTATGATGGGCTAGCCTAGAGGGACAGAGACTAGCCTAGGTTAGTTTATTCATAGTCCGGGAGCATTGGCCGCAAATTGTGTCTAGATAAAATCAACCTCATCCATACCATTGTGACTGAAATTTGTAAAGTTATATAGAAAGAGTATAATTTTTAGACATATAATGCAAAAATCGTAACTTCGAAATTTATCGTATTTAAAAGATATAATTGAAAACATATTTTGAACATTTTAGTTACCCCTCAAAAAATTTCTTTGATTTAAATTCCTAATTACTTGTGAATGTTGCGTTTTTGTATTACAGTTTTGTAGATAATATTTTAGCATAACTAATTACAGTAGTTACATTTGAAGATGCTATTTTGAATGTTTTAAGATATTATTTAAATTAAATATAGAAGAAAACGGTTTGTTATTACTTATTATGGGTGACTGAAGCAGTATAATTGTAGCCTCCTGGCTCCAATCTGCAAGGCAGGTAGCGTATAATAAAGGTCTGCTGTATTTATTACCCTTCCTACTATTGTGGAGCGGTCCAATCTGCAAGGCAGGTAGTGTAAGAAAGGACCTCTTTGCTTAGTACCCTTCAGTACCCGACTTGGGTGCGGAGTGGTACTAACCTGCTACTACTGAGTGGTACATACTGTTCCCTTTCCCTTGCCCCTCAACTTTCCCTTCATAATTGCTGAGGGGCACAGGGCCTTGGGTGGGGCTTTGGTTTCCCGGGCGTTTCCGCACCTTCCTCAGCTCCCTGCCTTGGAGTGGCTTCGGTCACCCGGGCTTTGTTAGTGGTAAGCAGTGAGGATTTTGTGGGGGCGCTCGTTTATGGCCATGGCCTTGCTCGAGACCTTGGGGCTGTTCGGCCAGACAGCCTGGGGAACAACAACAACATACTGACTGCCATACGTGCGGAGTTGTCTGTAAGCCACGCACGTGGCTTACGGACACTTCCGCATGTATGGCTGTGCTTCATCTGGAGTTTTCGTAGCCAAAACAGTGGTAACACAATTATTTAATTTTCACAAAGTTATTTGAATATAGTTTAATTGTAAACTACAAGACAATTGTTATGATATACAGTTTATTTGGTCAAAAATGGCAGTACTGTAAATATCAAATAATGTAGAAATTAGAATTGTTACGAATTAAAAGGGAAGACGAATTTGCTCAAATGGCAAGTCTAAAAAATAATATATTTTGTATGTGAATGCCCCATACCGGTATATTTAGTTAAGGTACATATATTTCGAAGTTGTCTATTTTTCTAATTAGTAATTTGAAACTATGTTTTACCTACACTTACATGGACGACGGAAATTAAAAATTTGGTAGGGTTGCTCCCGGACTATTCAGTGGGGATGTAGCCTAAGAAAAAAACAACTTAGGCTTACAATCCTGTATGGGTCATGAAATTCAAAAGAAATATAGATTAGCCTGAGCTAGGCTAGCTTACATGATGTAGCCTACTGTAGGCTGTAGGCTGTAGGCTATAGGCTAGGCCTAGCCGCCTAGCCGCCTAGCCTAACCCAATATGTGGTACTGGTAAGGTAGGCTAAATTAGTATATAAGATGATTGACCACTATTACTGTTAGCCCACAAATTTATATTAATATTACAGTATATGCCTAGCTATTTTTAGTTATGTAAAGTATGGTATTACTGGGAATTGTTGATAGCGTATCTCTGGCAAGCCTCAAAACCTGGTAATGTTGACACTTATTGCATTAACACGTGCCAAAATATAGTCACACCGTGCACAAAATTGATGCTTTGAAAGGGCTACATCAGTAAACCAATGAAAGTCAATAATAATAAAAATATTTATAAGATGAGGAATAGGCTGGCAGCCCGAAATTGCCCGAATCGTCCGCACGCGAATTTACACCGAGATCAGTGCTCTTCTAAAACTTTTAATAACATTACTTTATTTTCAATATCGTGCATTATATCATGTTAATGAAATTAAATAGTGGTCAAATCCAATATTTAGTCACACTGACTCCAATTATATAAGAATGTTATGAACAAAATGACGAAGGGAAAACTGAAGACATGCCTTGTGAGTGTCCTTCAAATTCCAATATTTTCCCCTGTTTAACCCTCCAGCTCCGGCTATGTATTCCATATATATTCCCCGAAACCCGGGGGTTTTGGCCGAAAAACGTCTACGCCTAGGCTACCGCATCTTTGTTATTTTGCTTGCTTCCGCATTCCCGCGCATCCCCAAGCATAGATGTGTTTCGTACCTGTAGAATGGCGTTAGTAGAGCTCTCTAAGTCAACTGGTTCAGTTGTGATGATGATTTCATTGGAGATAACTTTATGGCAAAAACAGCCACTTTACACTACTTTTCGATACTTAACAATAACATACAGGCACACACGAACAAGCGACGCACTCCTTCTTGTGGTCGGAGATGCGCGGCGTCGGTCCAGCCGGCTGTTGTTTACAGTACATGCGTCGGACGGACGCCTCGCACACCAAGTTTACAGGCTTTGAGCTCATGAGTGCCTCAGAGCCCTACCGGGTAGCTCGGGGTGTGTTTTTTATGGGTGCCTCAGAGCCCTTCCGGGTCTGATAGGTTAAGGGAAGGATTTTCCCTTCCCAAGGGGTCCTGAAGGGAAAGATTTTTTTAAGAATACGAAATCGAAAGAAAATCCCTTCCTTCCTTTCATTTTCGAAGGGAAAGAATTGTTTAAGAATACGACTCAAAGTCTCACATGAAACTTGCCCCATCAGTTGCTGCATCGAATGCCTTTCGAAGTTCTAATCAAGTGCTACTTAAGACGGAACAAGTGTTGGGGCGATACTTGAATAAACGGCTAAGCGGAACTTGGCTGTGGACACAGCCAAGGAGATTTATCAAAGTGTGGCTCGTAAGATTGGCATGGAGAACCCCCCCGCGTTTCAGACTTCCAAATGGTGGGTTAGCAAGTTCATGAACCGCCATAAAGTTAAGAGTGTTAAGATATCAGGTGAGGCGACTAGTGGGGACAAGCCTGCCGCTCGAGCATACCCAGAGGCCGTGAAAAACATCATAGAAGCGGAACAATACACTCCAGACCAAATATATAATATGGACGAAACTAACTTTTATTGGAAGACAATGCTCAAACGTACATTCATCACCAACAAGTCAGCCAAAACTAGGGGTAGAAAGGCAATAAAAGAACGCTTCACCCTGCTCTTTGCCATGTGTCACTTGACGAAGAAATCTTCAGGAATCTCTATACAGCGCTGGTTAGGCCGCACCTGGCAGTGGTGGGCGCGCTCCGGTGGGACCGGTAATGCGGCAGCGCTCCGCGCTCCTCAGACATAAGGTAATGCGGCAGCGCTCACGCGCTCCTTTGGTCAGCCGACCCGATGCGCTTCCCGCTCTGCGCTCCGCGCTCCCAAAAATAGGTATATAATAAAAAAAAGTAAAAAACAGCTTCTAGAAGTCATTTAATTATTTACCTAAATTAATACAATCCTTTGTCTTTCACTTCATTAAATTCAAAAAATAAAAAAAAATAAAAAAAAATAAAGTCATGGTGTCTTTCTGAAGTTAAAGTTTCTCACTTTCTCAGTTTCTGTAATTCTTTATGTCATATCAATGATATGATTGATATCATTGTGACATTGTGACTGTCCATTGATATCTATGATATGACATAAAGAATTACAGAAACTGTCCAAACTGAGAAACTTAAACAATTAAACTAATCAAGCTAACAAGCCTAACAATACAATAACATGATTAGTTGATTACATGATTAAATTATTAATAATTTAATATCATAATATGATATGATTGATATGATGATATCATTAATAATTTATTAAAATAGGCCCCTTCGTAAGCCGTAACTTGCCCGTAAGGTTTACTTAGCGTTAGAAAAAGACAAAAAAAGTCTGTAACAAGTTAACAACTGTAACACTGTCAGTCTGTCACTATCATAGTATCACTGTATCACAGTTCACTAACACCGTGAGTAACACCGTACGATGACTGTACACGATAATGACGTTCTTGAACCTGTTGTTGACAGGAAAAATCGCTTCCGGAGCGCCACAAAGGAGCGCAAAATTCAAGCTGCAATCCGCGCCTGCACTCCGAGTTCAGATTTTTGCCGCTCCTCGCTCCGCGCTCCTCTATATTGGTAGTGCGCACCGGACCGCAGAGCGCCAAATCGGCGCGCCCACGCCCACCACTGGCACCTGGAATATGCAAACCAGGTGTGGGCTCCATATATGGTAAAGGATATAGAAGCAGTGGAGAAAGTGCAGAGGAGAGCTTGCAAGCTAGTACCAACGTTGAAGAACGCGGGCTATGAGCAGAGGTTGAGGACACTGGGGCTTCCGACACTGGCACATAGGAGAAAGAGAGGGGATATGATAGAGACTTTTAAGATAGTGTCAGGAAAGTATGATGAGGATGTGTGTGAAGGTATCTTCTTGATGCGGGAGGGAACAAGAACGAGAGGACACTCAAAGAAAATTTACAAAGAAAGAAATAGGCTTGAGAAGGCAAAGAACTCATTTTGTGATAGAGTGGTAAATGAGTGGAACGCACTGCCCCAGTAGTCGATTCCGAATCAATAAGGGAGTTTGAAAGTAATCTTGATAAAGCATGGGGAAGACAAGATTTGAAGTTTGATTATAAAGCAAAAATACAGAATAGTAAAAATTTTGCGTCTGCTACCGCCGCTGCCAACACCGTGAACGACCGCAGCAGTGCAAGTACTGGTACTGAGCTGGATACACAGGACTAGTTTGCCTTTTTCCAGAGGATCTACTGTAAGAAACTGTAAGAAATGAATGCTTCAGGTACCTGCCGCTTGAAACCTACCATCGTTCATCGTGCCAAGAGGCCTAGGGCTTACAAAGGGCAAGACATGAAAAACCTAAATGTCCACTGGCTATCTTCCAAGAAGGGATACATGTCTGCCAAGTTCTCCGTGCGAGGCAAAATGCGCGAGTAAAGATCGTCGCTAAAATTGTCATAACAGGGCAACCACACTTCGTATCGATGTCATCTCAACGGCATTCTACAGACAACAATAAGTTCTACAATTTGCAAAAAAAAATTGACTGCTGTAGGTGGTCTCAATCAGTAGTTACTGAATTATGAAATTTGCCTGTACCAAAAGGGCCCCGGACATAGCGATCGGGATCATATGAGGCCCCCCGGATTTTGTGGGTTAAGGAAGCCTTCGTCGCGGAAATTGAGAAGTACAGTACTGCAAGGCAAACAATGTTAGATTTAACATTCTACTCCTGCTGGATAACGCCCCTGGCCATTCACCCCTTTTGAGGTTGGAGAACCCTAATGTGAAAGTTGAATTCTTGCCTCCCAACACAACCTCCCTAATCCAGCCCCTCGACCAGGAGGTAATTTCGGTGGTTAAGGCAGCATATTCTATACGGCAGTCTCGTCAGATGCGGCAGGCAACAGACGACAGTAAACTTATTCAGCAGTTGGTGGATAGTAGGATGAAGGAGAGGAAGCGGAAGCAGAAGCAAATACCGAATCTGAAAAGAAAGTGATTCGGTATTGGAAGTATTTTCATGTCAAAAATGCAATAGACTTGGTGGTCGATTGCTGGAACAATGTAACCCCGGCTATAATCAACTATGCATGGCGCAACATTTTGGAGGGTCTACCAGAGGACAGGCAGGTAAAAGTGGCAGGTGAGCTGCAGTTAGTGGATGCAGAGTTAGAGGTGGCAGCAGAGGAGGCAAGAGGGATCGCTGGCTGTGGTTTTGCAGAAACAACTGGCGAGGATATCAGGGAAATGTTAAGGCCAGCAAATGTTCCGGCAGAAGACCTACTCCAGGAGGACAGGAGGGTAGTGCAGAAGATGAAGAGAATGTTGAAAAAAAAATGGACGGTATTCCCATGAGCGACATAAAACGCCTCATCGAGTTAGGTGGCCAGATGCGGCATATTATTGAGCAAGATTCAATCGTGAACAGTGAAGCAAAGAGATCCTTACTTCATCAGATCCTGGCAGGTTATGAGGATATGTACCACGCCAATATTAACTCCCTCCAGCAACGCCAGATCACAGACTTCTTTCGTGGTCGGCCAGGCCCCTCCGACCACCCTCAACCGGGCCCCTCCAGTGAGCTTCGACCACGACAACGAATCCCAGAAGAGCCTTTACTTAGGGCACTTCAATTGGATACAGCAGATGACGACACTTCAGAATTTGATGGATTTGATGCTGAAGGGATACTGGATGAGATAGAGCGACGTAGGAGCGGCCAATAATTCGCCACCCCTAGCCTCGGAACCCAAGTGACCTAAGCCCCTCAACACACTTAACAAGGTAAATGTGATGGCCTAATATGTTTCTTATATTTACTTTTATAATGTGTCTATAATTATCATAATTATGTTAGTGTTCAGTGGAAATTATAAGGCAAAAGTGGCAAAAGTACGAAAAATAGGTAGTCAAATTCGGCACCCAGGCACCAATTAGAATTATTCCCATTAGTTCTTCAGTATAGCTATCGCTATCGCTATAGCTATCGCGCAGCAAAAGCTGCACCAATTAGGCGTGATAGCTGAGGGTTGAGTGTATACAGATTGTTAACCTTTAAAAGACGAATCTATGGTATTTGAAACGTCTCGCTATGCGAAGGTATTTTGGTTCATTCCAGACGAAAATTGTCATATTTACCATATTATATCATTATTACTTATCCATATGTGCCTATTTTACTTTTAATATGAACATTTAAGAGTGGTGGGCTGGTTCTGTCAGAGTGAGGGTTGGTGTCCTCTACTTCCCATAGCCAGGTCTGACTTTACCTTTATCATCATTCTTATTTCTAACTTTTTTCCCGAGAGTGGTGAGTGGGGCCATAATGGTGTGCCCCATGGTTCCCTAGTGTCTTACTCTCAGAGCCCACTGGCACAAGTTGGTCTTTCTCTCTCTGGCATAGGGATGCGGCAACCCCACCACCCGCCACTTTGGTGGTGCAATCAGCTTCTGGAGTAGTGGACCACTGGTTCCTATCTACAGAAAATTCCTGTGCTTGGATGCTTCTAGCCAGGGGCCCACTGGGGTAAATAAAATAGCAAAACATTGGTAGAACTGCCATCTGGGTGAAGGAATGCTCTGGGTTTGCTCCTTCAGTGTTAATGGTCATAATCCACTTAGTGGAAATGGCACTGTGGAATGGGTCAGTTGGGGCATGTCTGGAAGCCTGGAGGACATTTCTGCCATGGCCATCCCTTTTGGGGTTCTTCCTCTGGAAGCGGGGCGTCGGATTTGATGATGATGATGATGATGATCAAGAGAAATAAAAGAAATGGGAATAGCATTTGGGCGGTGAAAAAGATGTATTATTTCCGTCTAGTTGTATCATGAGGCGACAGCCCGGGCAGCGAAACTCCCTACTCTCCGAGGTCCAGTGCGGCACTGAGGCCTTGTAAGAGAAGTCTCTGTGCTGCAAGGATCTCTAGCGGCCTCGACCGTGTTAAAGAGACCGCGTGAGGGAAATTCGTGCAGAAAATTACCCGATAAAAGCGGGATTAAGAGGAAAAATACCTGATAATTGAAGAGGAGAAAAATAAGGGGGGGGGAAGGAGGGGAAGGGACACATGTGTAGAAGTGGTAGTAAGTAATGGAGGGGAATTATCTCGCCCAATCACATAGTGCCAGTGGGGTGTTTTGAAAGGTTTATTTATGCTTAGACTCTTAACCCGCTAAGCGCGAGCTATATGTATTGAACACCCTAAAACTGGGCGGCCATATTAGGCCTCATTCCAGCCGAAAATCGTCATTTTATGATAAATATTGTTATTACTTATTCATATGCGCCTATTTTACGTTTAATACGAAGATATTAACATGTAACAGCATTAAAACAAGTGGGAATAGTGTTTGGAGGGAGGAAAACGCGAATTATTGCCGCCCGTTCATTCGTTAGGTGAGAAACACGCGAGGCCTACACCCTGCTCTCTCGATGCCTGGAGGGAGACTGAGGCCTCTCTCTCTCTCTCTCTTTTTTTCCCACGCATAGACACACGTAAGACCACACCCTAGGACCGGTTTGGAGATATTGGCACGGTAAATACACCGATAAACATGGTAATAAGGGGAAAAATAGGTGATAATTAAAGGGGGGGGGGGAAAGGAGGGGATTTTCACACATGTGGAGGAGTGATAGAAGGTATGGAGGGCAATTATCTCACTTTAAAAAAATAAAAAAATTTAAAGTGTTACTGGGGCCTTTAACCCCCCCCCCCCCCGGCTGGCCTTCTAAATTACAGCACTAGGATCCGGGTGGTCTGGCCAAAAAAACATTGTAATAGGCCTAGGCCTAGCTTTGTTATTTTAACTGCTAGAGAATTCACCACATCTCAAAACGTAGCCCTGTTTCTTTTATCTGTATACTGGCGTTGAGTAGAGCTCTCTGGGTCAACTGGTTCAGTTGTGACGATGATTTCCGTGAAGAGAGTTTTGATGCGATGTTAGCAATATCAGACAATAACAAACACTAATTCTCGTTCTACTAAACAATAAAAAGAACAGTCCGACTTCTTCTTGTTTTTGAAGGTGCGCGTCGCTCCGACCGGCTTTGTTTACATACGGTTCAATGCACGGCTTTCAAACCACGCTTAACTCCTCAGACCCGGAAGGGCTCTGAGGCACCCATAAAAAACACACCCCGAGCTACCCGGTAGGCCTCTGAGGCACCCATGAGCTTAAAGCCTGTAAGCTTGGTGTGCGAGGCGTCCGTCCGACGCATGTAAACAACAGCCGGCTGGACTGACGCCGCGCATCTCCGACCACAAGAAGGAGTGCGTCGCTTGTTCGTGTGTGCCTGTATGTTATTGTTAAGTATCGAAAAGTAGTGTAAAGTGGCTGTTTTTGCCATAAAGTTATCTCCAATGAAATCATCATCACAACTGAACCAGTTGACTTAGAGAGCTCTACTTAACGCCAATCTACAGGTACGAAACACATCTACGCTTGGGGATGCGCGGGAATGCGGAAGCAAGCAATATAACAAAGATGCGGTAGCCTAGGCGTAGACGTATTTCGGCCAAAAACCCCGGATTTCGGGGAATATATACCTTACCTTTTGATACCTTTTGATGTGTTCGCCGCTCTTCTAGCGGCACCAAGGAGCGCGACGCCCCTCGTTATGGGTGGTGATTTGGTGCAGTAGACTGTTTGAAGCGACAGCTTGCTCCCTTGCGAGGATGGGCTCGTCTGGCACTTTTTGCAGTTCGACATCTAGGGCTCTCTTGAAGTTGTCTAACGAGATGTGCCTCATGTCTCTTACTCGCCGTGGGAGTTTGTTGAAGAGACGTGGGCCTCTGTGTGATAACCAGCCCTCTCGCAGAGAGCCCATAGCACCCCTGTTATTCATCCGGGGGATTTCGAATTCCCAGCCTCTCCTATCACTGAATTTCATGACTATCGGAGTATGTAGGTTTGGTACTAAACCCTCTGCGATTTTCCACGTGTATATTATTAGGTAACGTTCTCTTCTACGTTCCAGTGAGTACAGATTCAGTGCTCTTAAACGCTCCCAATAGTGTAGATGTTTTATCGAACTTATATGCGAAGTGAAATTTCTTTGTACACTCTCTACGTCATTTATTTCACCTGCTTTGTATGGGGATGTTAATACACTACAGTATTCAAGCCGCGGTAGCACTAGAGATTTGAAGAGCGTTATCATAGGCAATTCACCGCGTGTTTTAAAAGTACGCAGAATCCAAACCGTTAGACGTTTCGCAGCCGCCACTTTGACCTGGTTATGTACTTTGAAACCCATATTTTCAGACATTAATACCCCAAGGTCTTTCACACTGTCTTTCCGTTCTATTATGTGGTTAGATTCTGTTAAGTAATTTGTAATTTCTTTAACACCATTATTATCTCCGTACCGTATTAATTGGAATTTGTCCTCATTGAATTGCATGTTGTTTTCCCTGGTCCACTGGAACACTACATTCATGTCTTCCTGCAGTCGGCCCGTGTCCTCTTGTGTGTTTACTATCTTGCTTAATTTTGTGTCATCAGCAAAAGACGACACCGTACTGTGTCTGGTGTTGGTATCTATGTCGCAAATTAGTATGAGGAACAGAAGGGGCGCTAGCACTGTTCCTTGGGGCACTGAGCTTTTGACATCCGAAGGCTCAGAAGTGACTTGGTTTACTGCTACCGATTGTTTTCGGTTTACAAGGAAATTGTATATCCACCGTCCGATTTTCCCAGTTATACCTTTTGCTTTCAGTTTGTGGGCTATTATACCATGGTCACATTTATCAAATGACTTAGCCAGATCGGTGTAAATGACATCCACGTTTTTCTTTTCTTCTAGCGCTTTAAGAATTTTGTCATAGTGTTCCAAAAGTTGTGAGAGACATGATCTTCCCGCTCTGAACCCATGTTGACCGGTGTTGGGTAGTTCATTTGTCTCCATGAATGTTGAAATTTTGCTTCGCAGGACTCGCTCGAAAACTTTAATGATGTGAGGTTAGAGCTACCGGGCGGTAGTTTTTTGGTAGTGCTTTACTCCCTCCTTTATGCAGTGGGGCAATTATTGCGTTTTTCAAGCTATCTGGTATTTCACCCATGTCTAAGACTCCTTCTCCACATTATAGCCAGGGGTTTTGAGAGGTTTTCCTTACATTTCTTCATTAGGATCGAGTTCCACGAGTCCGGGCCTGGTGCCGAGTGGGATGGCATGTTGGAAATGGCCTCTTCTATGTCTTTTGGACCGAAATCAATATCCAGCATCTGAGGGGTTTCCGTGGGGGAGGTTTCCATGAAAAATATATTTTGGTCTCTGATGACTTTTGTTTCATCAGGCTCACTGAATGCCATTTCATACTGCCTGCTTAAGAGTTCGCTCATTTCCTTTTTGTCCCCTGTGAAAGAGCCGTCCCCTTTGCTCAGTGGGCCGATGTTTGATGTTGTTTTAGCCTTTTGTTTGGCGTATGAAAAGAAGTATTTGGAATTTTCCTTTATACCTGCAATAGCTTTCCTCTCCTCTTCCATATGTTGTAGTTCATATGATATTCTTAGCCTTTGTTCAATTTCCACAATTTCTCCATCTATTTCGACCTTTTGCCTATCCTGTAGATTTTGATGTGTGCGTCTTTCTGTGAGTAATTTTCTTCTTCTGTACAGCCTCCTCCTTTCCCGATCTTGTTTGCTTCTTCGTTTTGTTTGTCTTGCAGGTATATGGTGGCTACAGATTTGGGTCATGGTTTCTGTTATTAAGACTAGACATTCTGCTGGTGTCAGGTTATCCATTAAATCTTCCCAGTCTATTTCCTCCATTTCTTGATTTACCTCTTCCCACCTAATGTTTTTGTTATTGAAGTTAAATGTACTGAAGGGGCCGGTTTTTGTTCTCGATTCTGAGGTTGTCTGTACACTTTCTAAGGTTGTTTTGATCTCAATTAATTTATGATCTGAGTATGTTGTGTCCGATATGTTAATGCTGTGTACTAGAGAGTCGTTGTTAGTGAAGACCAGGTCTAAGATATTGTTTTCCCGTGTGGGTTCAGCAATATGTTGGGTAAGACTAAAAAAATCACAAAGTTCAAAAAGCTCTCTCGTATTAGTATTTGCTTCTCCGGTGTTATTTGCCACTAACTGGTTTTCTAGTTGTCTCCATTTAATGTTTGGTAGGTTAAAGTCTCCTAGCCATATAATATTTGGTGTTGGGTTCCCCAGGGTTTCCACTTCTGATTTAATTTGTTGAGCTGGGTTTTGAATTCTTCTCGGGATGAGTCTGGAGGCCTGTATGTAACAATAACTGCTAAATTTAGGGATTCTATTTTAACTCCAAGTATTTTCACCACTTCATTACTGTTATTTAGGAATTCAGTACATATCAGTGAGTCATGTATGTACAAGGCTACACCTCCATGTGATTTATGCGTTCTGTCCACCCTATGTAGGTTGTAACCAGGAATCCATACCTCACTATCTTCCTGATCTTTAATGTGAGTTTCTGTGAGAGCCGCAAATATAGCGTTTCCTTCTTCTAGCAGGCCCCTAATAAATGGTACTTTGTTCGTGGTTCTATTTTTTAGGCCTTGGATATTTGCAAACAAGATTGGGGAGGGATTGTTTGGAGTACTATGTGTACCTAATAGTCTTCGGGATGTATTGGCCACTCTTGGGAGGCCAGGAGGTGCTCGAGGTGTTCTATGTGTTCTTCCATCTCCCTCAGTCTCTTCATCTTCATCTGCCCTTTCCCTCCTTGCCTTTTTCCTCTGTCTCGTCCTCGCATAGCTAGAGAGTTTTTGGGCTACCATTCGTGTTAGGTCTAGCATATCTCCAAGTCCCTTTAATATGAAAAGCTGGGCATTTCATATTGTAGCAGGTCTTGTTCTCAAGTGATGTCTTGCAAAGGGATGGGTGGTGGTATTTGCAGGTTTCACCAAATCTACATTTTCCATGACTGGTTATGTTGTTGCAAATTTTGGGATGAGCAAATCTACATGAATTCCCATTATATTCGCCCTTTTGACCAAAGTAGCACCTTCTTTCCAGATAATATCTGCACACTGGTGTAGACAACCCCAGTAGGTGTGGCTGGGGCTGAAAGGGGTTATGTGGTGAGCTAAGTGTGGTTGTGGGTGATAGTGGGCTTGGTGTATGGGTGGGTGAGGCCTGCAGGGGGGTGGAGTTACGGGTCGGTTGTAGGTGGGCAGGTGGCAGTGGTGAGGGGGGAGACGATGTGGAAGGGGAGCCTGATATGGGGGCTTGTTGCATCCTACGTTCATCCTGCAAATGTATTTGATCAACAGCAGTAGGGTGGTCAATGGCCATAGATGGGATTAATGTGGGTGTTTTCTGGGTCTGGGGAGGTGTGGGGAGATGTGAGGCAGGGTTTGTGGATATGTAGGGTGCGAAAGGTTGTTGTTCGGCAGGCGATGTGTGTTGATGTGCAGGAGGCAATGTGGGCATTTTCATGGGAAGGTGTGCGTGTGTGGGTTGTGATATTAGTATGGGCCCTGAAGCCCCAATAGTTCCCCATTTTCTGTGAAAGGTAGCTATGTCTTGGCTATATTTCAGTCTATCTTGTACTTCTGTATTTTCTACAGTCTGTATGACTTGCCATGTGATATCGAAACAACTATCGCAGAAATGGAGGTTCTTCCCTCTTGTATTGTACGCCTCATTTATTGGTGTCAATCCTATGCAAATCCAGTGGTATGGTTGCTTGCATATCCGACATGCGGTGCCTTTATGCATGTGTATATTCATCTTACAACTCGTACATTTGTCTCTGGTAAAAAAAATTGTTTGTTTTTTTGTTTTTGTTTTATGGAATACATAGCCGGGGCTGGAGGGTTAATAGGCTTTCAAGCTTACAGATTTTAAAATGACACCCAGGCAAGAAGGGTTAAAAAAACAAAATTAGGCCTTACCTCTTAACCCTTTGGCGCACGATGACTCTATGTGCTTCATTAAGGTATTTACCCCCTAAGCGCACGATGATGCGTTTAGCGTCATAAAACTTAAAAATATTCGCCAAAAATTAAGTTTTCGTCTGACGCGCGTCAGTTTTAGCATAGATACTCAGTATTAAGTCTAGTTCAATGGATGCAATTGGCAACCCCCTCAGTTTAACGGTTTACTCACGGCTGGCATGAGAAGAGAGCAGAGTACAGCTCAGTCTGTTTACGATACTTTCACGTTTATTCGTGTATCTCAGTAACTATTTGGTTTATATTAATTTTGAAGTTACCAGTGGAATCCTCATAAAATTCCGCTTCCATATATGTATGCAAATAAAAAATGTTATGTGCAAAATTTTGAGCTAGCGCGAGTGGGAAATAAGGTATTTAGATTTTTTTTTTCAATTCTTATTTCGGAGTGCCCCAATGTGGTTGTTTTGCATTTATTCTATGTTTTTATTTGCTTATCTTCAAGTTCAATCAATAACGAAGCCGATGGTACCTCATTTATCCAAATACAAGGATTTTTGGGTGGATAAAAACGTCACGGAAACAAATTATCGCCGGGCACAAAACTGGCTCTGAGTGAGCTGTGATGTACTTAGGGAGTGGGAAAAAAACTTGATTGGAAACTATAGGTTCGCCAAAGGGTAAAGAGTGATCTCACCTTTGCCCACCAAAACCTCTTAAGAGTGTTCTCGCCGTTCCCGGAGCCTTTGCCCAGTAACACCTCTTAACCCGGCAAGCGCGATAGGCCTCACGGAAGGCTTCCTATAGGGAACGCGATAAGCCTCACGGAAGCAGGACCATAAAAAAAGCCTTCCATAAAAAAAAAGGGCCTATCAAAACAAAGGAATTTGTCTCTAGGTGAGATAATTCCCCTCCAGTACTCATCCATGTAAATCTCACCCACCCCCCTCCCCTCCTTCCCCACCTTATTCCCCCCTCCCTCCCCTCCTCAATTATCACCTATTTTTCCTCTTATTATCATCATTTATCGGTTATTTTTCTCTCCCGCGATAATGTAGCACAAGTGGGTTGCATAAAAGATCGTTATGCAACACCCAGACACCGGCACACACCGCCCCGCTCTCCTCAGTTGACTCCCAGACAGCGAGAGGGGAAGGCTGCCTGTCTCTCTCTCTCGCCTGAGATTATGACCGGGTGGCCAATATCTTCGTTTTTCACCACCCAAATGCTTTTCCCACTTATTTTAGCACTCTTGAAGGTTCATATATACATCATATATGTAAAATAAAAGCATACCGAAAACAAATAATGGTTTATATTGTAAATATAACGAATTCTGTCAGAATCCAGGGCTAGAAATGCACAAATAACTACCCTAGCACCTACATCTATATCGCGCTTGTCAGGTTAAGAGTCCCGGTGCCACTCTAGGGTTAATGAACAGTGGGGATTGGGCCGGAATATATAGATAGATAGATAGCACACTTAAAGTATATAACAAAGTTGACAATTTTAACGTAATAAATAGTAATATCGATAGTAAAATAACTTATAATTGTTTTAATTTTCAGCTAATAAGATTTTGTAAAATTTGCACTAAAGTAGATGACTTTTATGCTAGAGCTAGGTTACTATACAGACTCTTAGTCGACAGAGGTTTTGTTGCGAGTAAATTGTTACATAAATTTAATATTTTTAAGGTCAATTATTCTGAGTACCAGTATTCTAAAATTTGATACCGGTATCAATAATTTTAATCAAGCATTATCAACTTGAAGTTTCTCGTATAACCTCTGCGTACTTTTTGTCTGTATGTATTGATTGTTTATTCTTTTCTATTGTTATTATTGAATTTTTTCTTCTATGATTTTGTTTTCTTCTAAAATGTATTTCTATCTATCTATCTATCTATTGCCTGACGCCGTGATCCCCGAAGGGGTGGCCACGAACGAACCGCCCCCATGCACCTCTGTCCCCAGTCAGTCGACGCCCCTCCCCCCAACCAGCACCGCCTTCGTTCATGTACTTCCTCACTCCATCCTTCCACCTCTCATTCGGTCTACCTCTCCCTCTGTCCCTCCACCTCGCTCTCGTACACCCTCTTAGTCATTCTCTCACTTTCCATACGTTCCATATGGCCGAACCATCTCAAGTTGTTCCTTTTCACACTTTCCAGCACATCTACCTCCACACCACACCTCCTTCTTACTTCCTCATTAGTCAGTCTATCCCTCCATGTAACTCCGCACGCACTTCTTAAGTAATTCATTTCCACTGCTCTCACTCTTGGTCTGAGTCTCTCAACCAACGTCCATGCTTCGCTTCCGTAAGTCAGTGTCGGGATTACCACACTGTCATGCAAGGACTTCTTCACTTCCATACTGACCACCCTATTTCTTGTTACTGCTTTCAGCATTCCTACAACCCTCTTCCCCTGTTGTACCCTCTCCTGCACTTCTTCATCCATAGTCCCATCTTTACTCAACACACTGCCCAGATACTTAAAAGAGTTGACAATCTCCATAGCCTGACCGTTCAGCTTCACCTCACACTCTGTGACTTCACCCCTTTCGAAGACCATAACCTTGCTCTTCCCCGCATTTACCTTCAAATTCCGTGTTTTGCACACTGTTCCAAACTTATTTACCAGACCCTGCAACTCCCATTCATTATCACTCATCAGAACTGTATCATTCTCAAACAGCAGTATAGGTAGCTTCCACTCAATTCCCTCCCTTTTCAGCGATACACCAACATCCACTGCTCTTGATAGTATTTCTTTCATGACTCCATCCATATATACAGTATACAGAGGTGAAGTCACAGAGTGTGAGGTGAAGCTGAACGGTCAGGGCATGGAGATCGTCAACTCTTTTAAGTATCTGGGCAGTGTATTGAGTAAAGATGGGACTATGGATGAAGAAGTGCGGGAGAGGGTACAACAGGGGAAGAGGGTTGTAGGAACGCTAAAAGCAGTAACAAGAAATAGGGTGGTCAGTATGGAAGTGAAGAAGTCCTTGCATGACAGTGTGGTAATCCCGACACTGACTTACGGAAGCGAAGCATGGACGTTGGTTGAGAGACTCAGACCAAGAGTGAGAGCGGTGGAAATGAATTACTTAAGGAGTGCGTGCGGAGTTACATGGAGGGATAGACAGACTAATGAGGAAGTAAGAAGGTGTGGTGTGGAGGTAGATGTGCTGGAAAGTGTGAAAAGGAACAACTTGAGATGGTTCGGCCATATGGAACGTATGGAAAGCGAGAGAATGACTAAGAGGGTGTACGAGAGCGAGGTGGAGGGACAGAGAGGGAGAGGTAGACCGAATGAGAGGTGGAAGGATGGAGTGAGGAAGTACATGAACGAAGGCGGTGCTGGTTGGGGGGAGGGGCGTCGACTGACTGGGGACAGAGGTGCATGGGGGCGGTTCGTTCGTGGCCACCCCTTCGGGGATCACGGCGTCAGGCAATAGATAGATAGAACCACGGGGACATCACACACCCCTGTTTCAAACCAACATTCAGGTCAAAGAACTCGCTCTGCTCACTCTCCACACGTACTGCCGCCTTTGCACCCTCATACATGCTCTTCACTGCTTTCAGCAACTTGCCATCTACTCCGTATATTCTAAGTACTTTCCACAAACCTTCTCTATCCACTCTGTCATAGGCCTTCTCCAAGTCCATAAAGGCAACATACACCTTTTGTTTCTTCTCCAGATACTTCTCCACAACACAATTCAGGGTAAATATCTGATCTACACATCCTCTTCCCTTCCTAAAAACCTCCCTGCTCGTCGCCTATCCATTTCTCCGTTCTCACTCTCACTCTCTCAATCACTACCCTACTGTATACCTTCCCTACTACGCTTAGAAGACATATTCCTCAGTGGATACCACACACTCCTCTTTCCCCTTTGCCCTTATATAGGGGGACTATTATGCCAGTCTTCAAGTCATCGGGTGCACTCCCCTTCTCCCATGCTAGTTTGCACATTTTCCATACCCATTCGATCACTATCTCACCACCATTTCCCCACACACTCCATCTGTTCCTGGTGCTTTCCCCAACTTCACTCTTGTCATGGCTTCCCACACTTCTGACCTCCTGATCCCCACCTCCTCCTCCCTCCCATACCATATCCAGCTAAGTTTGCTGGATTTATTTTTTGTTAAAAGAGTACTTTTTGTTTAAATCTGTTGTTGCTTCTTCATATTTTGCAAATATACATTATTTTATATCTATTCACTTTTGATGGTATCAATTACATGCCTTTGGGATGTCCTAAATTTATTTGCACGATATATGTAGGATATTTGTAGGGTAGTACACTCGAACCTCCATTCAACGGGCTTTATGGGACCGTCACTAGTCCGTTGCCTGGAAAAGTCCGTTGCTGGGTGTATAGGGGGCCGGAAATCAATACAGTACTGTACTGTACTGTATTTTTCATACGGAGCACATAAAATCGCTAAAAAAAATACTCTGTTTTTGCCTAGCCTATATATCTCCACAAAGAAATGACCTAACGTACCGGTAGGTTAGATGTATATCAGGCGGCAGAACTCCTTGTTATCTTGTGAATAGTCTTATCGATAAGGAATAACCACATAACCTTAGCAACTTGCTAAGTCACTAGCTAGCCAGGCCAAGCAATGGTCTAACCTAGCTTAGATATATATCAGGAGGCAAAAATCACTTTTACCTTGTGAATGGTGAAGACTAGAATTTTCTATATCAAGTGCTTTTCGATTGAGCAAAATAATAAAAGTTGTTTTGGACCCGTGGTCACTTGTTCGATTATCGATTGGGCCCCCGAGTCAGCTGATGCGTGTGTGTGAGTGTGTGTCGCGGACCATTCGTCACACCAGTAAACAAAGCAAAACACAAGAGATACGAGGTTCACAAATCGGTTTGGTCAAGATTACTCGGTTAATATACGTTTATTAACCCACATGCCCAGTGACGCAGCGTTTGCGTCGGCAATGTATGTAACCCTAAAATCCCCTGTGGTGATGGGCTGGTCTATCAGAGTGAGAACTGAGCGATCTCTGCCATACCCATAGCTTACTCTGACTGTTCCTTTTACTTATATATTTTCTAGATCTCAAGTGACGGCGTCTCTTCCGTGGATTGACCTCCCAATCTACCAAGATTGGAAGCCAAAGCGTCACATTTTTCCTTTGCCCCTCAACTTTCTCTTCATAATTGCTGAGGGGCACAGAGCCCTGGGTGGGGCTTTGGTTTCCCGGGCGTTTCCGCACCCTCCTCAGCTCCCCGCCATGGCGTGGCTTCGGTCACCCAGGCTTTATTGTGGTAGGCAGGGAGGGTTATGTGGGGGCGCTTGGTTATGGACTTGGCCTTGCTTGGGAACTTGGGGCTGCTCGGCCAGGCAGCTTGGGGAACAACAACAACAACAACCCTAAACCCCAGCGCCGCATAGGGTGCGTTGCAGTTAACTACTCCGGTCCTATGGCACCTAGAGGACTCAGATTTGTATGGAAACTGCGTAAGTATCCCATGCAACAATGCCGATGGTTGAAAACACTTAAAAGTCCAACCGCGTGCGCGTGAGCGCGCACAAACGTGTTTTTGCATGTTTTTGCCTAGGGTAAGACGGGGTAATTTCGCCGAAAATCGCGGTTATTGACGAATAGAAACTGCCACAAATGGAATTTTATATTTTTTTATTTGTTATCTATACATTCAGCCTTTCTGCTATAGATGCCCCAAAAAAAAAAAAAAAAAAAAATAATAATGTTTTGGTCATGCTGCCGATTTTTTGAAAAAAGTTACTGTCGCGGTGAAATTACCCCGTCGGGCGGGCTAATTTCGCCGCGACCTATTTTACGCATCATCTAGCTAGTAAACTAGATAACATTATATGATTAATGGCCAGACAAAACACTAGCGCGCAGGTAAAAGCAATGAAAACATTCACAAACCCAAATTGCCACTAAACATGCCACTAGAAAAACGTTGCACGCACACACACACAACTGAACAGGGCGGGCAGAGATGCAGGTGTGTCACACGTGTAGACCTAGGCGCCACTGTGTCTAGTGCGGGTGTGGACGTGTCTAGTGCGGGTGTGGAGTTGTGGACATGTAGTGCGGGTGTTGACGTGTCTAGTGCGGTTGTGGACGTATTTAATAGGCCTACGGGTGTGGAAGTATTTAGTGCGAGTGTGGACGTGTCTCGTGTGGGTGCGGCGTGTAGGGTGCTAGTGCAAAGTACCAGGCAGCAGCTGACGGCTACTGCCAACACTGTGTCACACGCACCACCACAGTGTACGCACCCACATACAAACATGGCCTATGTAAGTACAGTAGGGTCTCACATAAAACAAGTTTATGGTCGATAAACGAGGGCGTTTTATGCGATTTCGTTTTATGTGAACACAGCATTTTGGTGGCGCAATATCGTCAATGTTCGCTGTAAGCGAAATTTTTCGTACAAAGCGAACGATATTTCATACAAAGCGAACTATATTTCGTACAAAGCGACGATATTTCGTACAAAGCGAACGATATTTCGTACAAAGCGACGACATTTCGTACGTTTTGTACGATATTTCGGCGCTCTATATGAAAACTCCTCGGATTTGCCCCACTTTGGCGGCGGACTCGTTTTATGTGATCACATTCGTTCTGATCGAAACATACATACATACATACATAACATTTTAAGACTGAGTGTTCCACACATAAGTGCAGTTTCAGTCTCTTGTCCTAATGGCGGCGTTCCAGGCAACCCTGTTAAGGGCTGCTTCACTTGTCAAGTTCTTGGATTTGAGATCGGCGCGTATAGTCCGATCCCAGGTCTTCCTCGGTCCACCCCTTGGTGCAGCTCCCTCCACAATCACAGACCTGCATTTTGTCACCCAATTTTGTTCATCCATTCTCTCCACATGTCCATACCATCCCAGTCTACTTGTACGCATCACCTCGCTAATACTCTTTATACCTAAACGTCTCCTCAGCTCAACATTTGTTATTCTATCCTGTAGCCTGGCCCCACACATCCATCTCACCATTCTCATCTCATTACGCTCCATTCTGTTGACATCCTCTACTTTAACGGCCCATGTTTCTGAGGCATACGTCATTGCACTTCTAACACATGAGGCATACACCTTTCCCTTCAGGGGGAGAGGCATTCTTTTCATGGTCAGGATTGGCATCAATTCTCTGAACTTCCCCCAGCCACACCTAATTCTAGCAACAGTGGCAGCCTCGGCCCCACCACCGGCAGAGATGGTATCTCCTAGGTAACAAAACTTGTTCACCAGCTCCAAAGACTCATTTCCAAAATTCACAGCCACAGGATCATCACTTAACACAAGCTCGCCTTTGCACACTACGCACTCAAATTTCTCTATTTCTGACTTATCCTTCGGCAGGGGCCCCTTTATTCTACTACAGCGCTTACTCCCATGGTGTACCCAACATCGACAGATGCTACATTGAATTGAGTTAACGCCCACTCCCTTTCCACACACTGCACATGGGTATGCACCGCTCTTTTCCACTTTGCCTCGTCTCAAACTACAATGCATAACCTTGGTTTTGTTAATATTGACTCTTAAAATTAAATATTAATATTTTAGGTCGGTCGTTTTAATCGAGACTCGTTTTATGCGAACACGTTTTATGCGGGACCCTACTGTATTACCCAGCACAAGAGGCAAGATATTTGGTTCCAACTTCAAGAGGAAATAGGTGGGGAAGATGGTGAATGAAAGTGACGAGGGGGCTGAGGGGGGGAGGGGTGATAAAGGCGGGAGTGACGAATCGGAGGGAGAGCCGGATTTTCCCGGTTTCATGACAACATGGACGACTGAGGACACAGGAAAATTTTGCTTCATGCTGTTGAACAAAATCAAGAACTTGGAGGACCGAGTGACAGGCTTGGAGATAGTTAAGAAGGAAATTGTTACAGAGAATGGTGAGTTGAAGAACAGGTTGGAGTTAGTGGAGAGAGAAAAGGCAGTGATAATGACTAGGCTAGACACCAGTATCTCTGAAGGTAAAAATGCTTGGGGCATGACAAGAGACCAAGTGGTAAAAGATTTAGACAGTGTAAGGAAGGCACACAGTGACGAATTCAGGAAGATATTGGATGAACAGAAACAGCAAGATGTTAGGATAAAGGACCAGGTAAAAAGTATGGTTAAGCAAGGCATCCACGAAAACTCTCAGGCCATCCAGGAAGAAAGTCGTAGGGCTAACTGCCTCATAATATCAGGGGTGGAAGAAAAGGAGGAACTAGACTGGGCAAAACGAAAAGAACAGGATGAAGGTCGCATCAACAAGATTCTGGAATCTATTAAAGATGAGGAGGACACCTGGAAGGAGGAAATATCAGACATGTTTAGGCTGGGAAAATATACAAAGGAATACAATAGACTGGTAAAAATCGAATTTAAGTCAAGAAGGACATGTGATGAAATCATGGCAGTAGCGGCTAGGCTAAAAGGGTTAGAGGGTAAGGACAAAATCTACATCAGGCGAGACTTACCAGAAGAAGAGAGAAAGAAGGAGGCTGAACTAAGGAAAACCGCCACGGAGGAAAATAGCAAGAGGATAGAACAAGAAAAGAATAAGTTTTTTTACGGAGTAAGAAAGGGGAAGATTATGAAACTTTCGGTAAAAAGAAACTAAAAGTAAAAGAGGGTAGGGAACAGACCGCCGCAGATAAGGGGCTTGGAGCAGGTAATGGGGGACTAGAAAGTATAAGGATTCTATATAGCAATGTCGATGGGCTAATCTCTAAGAAACTAGAACTAACAGACTTACTCAATACTAAGAAACCAGAAATAGTATGTCTCACTGAGACAAAGCTAAGAGAAGACCTCGATATAAATTTGCTAGGATGGTCTGAATACAGGATTTGGAGGAGGGACAGAAAATTTTGACATGGAGGTGGAGTGTGCATCCTTACTAGGAAAGATTTGATTGTGTCTGAGATAAAACTAGTAACTTCAACAGCAGAAGTTTTAGCAATAGAGATTGGTGGAAACGAAAAAATAGTGGTGATAGTAGCGTATGTACCTCCCAAGACGAAGACATGGGGTAAGGAGGAGCATAGCCTAATGCGTAAGGAAACAATTAGTGTGCTAGGAAATATCTTGGCTTCAAAGGATGAAATAGTCATGTGTGGGGAGTTTAACTGCAAGGAAGTGAATTGGGAAGATCTTGAAGCCGGAGCAGGGGAGGAAAGTTGGAGCTATGAATTTTTAAGTATGGCCATGGAAAATTCTATATACCAACATGTAAAAGAGTCAACAAGAGTAAGGGGAAGTGATCAACCAGCTAGATTGGACCTTATTTTCACAAGAAGGGAGGAGGAGGTTCAAAGTATTCAGTACCTATGCCCACTAGGAAAAAGCGACCATGCAGTTCTAGACATAGACTTACTATTGAAGTATAATCTACCCAAGGGAAGGGAAAAGCACAAGGAAAATCACTGGATGTATTCCAGAACCGATTTCGAAGGACTACGGGATTTTTTCGAGTCACAAAATTGGGATCAGGTGTTATCTGAAAGTGAGGTAGACAAAAAACTCAAGGCATTCATGGAGATCTATGATACTGGTATAAAAACTTTTGTCCCTAAGTACATTAATAAAAGGAAAAAAAGTAATCGCAAAGTATGGTTTAACCGCGAATGTAGGCAAGCACAGGAAGCAAAAAACAAAGCTTGGAAAAAGATGAGAAACTGGGATTCGGAAGATAACAGGCAAAAGTATAAAGAGGAGAGAAACAAATACACAGAAATGAGGAGGAGGTCAGAGGCAAACCATGAGAAAGGGATAGTGGAGAACTATGAAAAGAATCCAAAAATGTTTTTCAAGTTTGTAAACGGCAAAAGGAAGATAAAAGCCACGATCGTAAAGATTAAAAGTGGAAACAGAATCATAGAAGAGGATACAGAGATTGCAGAAGAACTAAATAGAAATTTTGCATCAGTATTTACAAAAGAAGGAGAATTCATTGCACCAGAAACCAATGAGATAGGTACAGAGGAAATGCCGGAAGTCACATTTAACAGACCAGAGCTCATACACAAAATGAGTAAGGTGGATCCAAACAAAGCCGCCGGACCGGACGGAGTATCAGGCTGGATTATTAAAGAAAATGCTAAGGAACTGAGTATACCGTTATATGACATAATGACCAAATCATTGGACACAGGGATAGTACCTACAGAATGGAAAAGAGCAAACATTATTCCTATATTTAAGGGAGGAAGCAGAGATAAACCACTGAACTATAGACCTGTATCACTATTGAGCATCCTCATGTAGATTCTGGAAGGATTAATAAGGGACAAATGGGTGAACTACCTGAAATCCAAAAGATTAATTACTGACCGACAATTTGGATTCAGAGGTGGCAGATCATGTGTAAGCAACTTGTTGAGTTTTTACTCTAGAGTAATAGACACAGTGGACAAGAGGGGAGGATGGGTAGACTGTGCCTACCTAGACTTTAAAAAGGCATTTGACAAAGTTCCACACAAGAGATTGCCGTGGAAATTAAAACATGGGGGAAAAGTGGGAGACAAACTGCTGAAATGGATGGAGAGCTACCTTAGCGGAAGACAGATGAGAACAACAGTAAGGGGGAAATCGTCAAACTGGACTCAAATTACGAGTGGGGTACCACAAGGATCTGTCCTAGCCCCAATCATGTTTCTAATATTTGTAAATGACTTACCTGAGGGACTAACAAGCTACATGAGCATGTTTGCGGACAATGCTAAGCTGCTTAAAACGATCAGAACCCAGGAGGATTGCCTGGAGCTCCAAGCAGATTTGCAAAAAGATCCATGAATGGAGCATCAAATGGAATATGGAGTTCAATGCAGGGAAATGTAAGACTCTAGAAATGGGTAAAAGCAAGTACAGACCTAGAAAAGATTATAAACTAGGAAACGAAGTGATTCCCAAAGTAGAAAAAGAAAAAGACTTGGGGATAGAATTTAAGGATAACATGTCTCCAGAAAGCCACGTAAATATGATAGTGAGAGAATCACTAGCACTATTGGCAAATATCAGGATGTCTTTCAATTATCTTAATGAAAACACCATGAAACAAATAATAACGGCAATAATAAGACCCAGGATGGAATATGCATCTGTAGTGTGGTCCCCTCACATGAAGAAACATATCCACAAAATTGAGAGGGTACAGAGAGCAGCTACGAGGATGATCCCAGGTTTGGAAAATTTGGAGTACCAAGAGAGGCTCGAGAGATTGAATCTACCTACACTGGAACAGAGAAGGAAACGAGGACAGCAAATTCAGATATATAAATGTGTTAGAGGTATTGACAAAATCGACCAAGAAAACTTCATAGAGAGGGATGGAGGTGAGAGAACAAGAGGTCACAGCTACAAACTAAAAGTGTTTAATAGTAAATCTGATCTGAAAAGTAAAAGATTTCCTACCAACTCGATTAGTGGGTGGAACAAATTGCCAGCCGAAGTAGTGTCTGCACCATCAGTGCATAGTTTCAAAGCACGGTATGACAAACATATCTTAGGAGGCGGGAATTAACGAGCATGCTCACTCCCGCAAATACAACTACTGTAGTGTAAGTACACAGTCAGACCGTGGTGGAGGGCGGACGTGCTTGAGACAGCTGATTCAGCCAGCGCCTGTTTGGTGGTTTGGTATTTTTGTAGCATTCATATTATGTGTTGTCCTTTTGTTTATTAATTATAATTTAAATGCAATTAGTGAATATACTCCCTAGTTAAAAAAGGTGAGAGTTGAGTTTGATTAAAATGTAAAACTTGCAAACTAAACAAACCAAAATTGGGACAAGGACAATATAAAGTCAAATTAAATTATCAAAATCGCTATGTGGAAACAACGCTTACTAAAATGAAAATTATTAAATCAAAGAACACAATCCACCACATAGGGTGTACATTACTACATGAGCAAGTTAATCTGTTTCCCAAGCAAACTAATCGCACATATAACAACGCACTATCGTCACGTTAAAGGAAGTAGTCAAGTTTGGGAAGTCCGGGACGTTCTGGCAAATTTTACTAAACTCTGCATGAATAAAGAAACTACATGTTAAATGTCAAAATATTATTTAAAATCAAATTTGCAACATGACAAGACATTAACAATAGTACAAAATACAAATATTGATAAGATATCTATACTATTACAAAATAATATATAAAATACAGTACAGCACTCACTAACGATAGTGCTATCGGGTAGGTACCTGTAAGCATAGCATGCCTCAAGTGACCCCTATCAATAACTAACCTACAAATAACCTACATTTATAGCACAAATAAACTAAGGAAATCGCAAAAGTAAGCAATTGATACTATCGACAATGAATACATATAATATAAAGACAAATAATTGCAAAATATGAAGTAACAACAGATTTAAACAAAGAGTACTCTTTTAACAAGAACAATAAATTTAAAAAATCATCAATATTAATATTAATAATAGAAAAAGAAAAAGATAAACAATAAATACAGACAAAAAACAATAAATACAGACAAAAAGTAAGCAGAGGTTATACAAGAAACTTCAAGTTAAAAATGCTTGATTAAAATTATTGATGTCAAATTTTAGAATACAGTCACAATAATTGACCCTAAAAAGATTAAATTTATGGAACAATTTACTTGTCTCAAAAGAAAAAGTAATGGATATTCCCACCAAAACTTGTGGAACCGAACAGGTGTAAACAAAGGCCAGCTGGCAGTATGGCCAGCGGTGGGAGGAACCGGCTCAGCCTGCCCCCAAGCAGGGTAACCAGAGACCCTTATGATCGTGATCATGAGGGATTTGATATTTCAGGGTTCTCAGAGGAGGGAGTAGCAATATCTGCATTTGCGGTGCGGTTGAATAAACTGGAGCGGAAGCTAGAGGAACAGGAGACAAAAAGCTTAGATTATGAACGAAGAGAAAAATGGATGGCAAACCAAATTGGTATTCTGAAGGATGAGAATTACGTGTTAAGGGTTTGTATTAGCGAAATGCAGGAAGAAATGGACAGGATGAAGAAAGATATGAAGGATGTTGAATTAAAGAAGGATGAATTTCAAAAGAACGAGGAGGTAAGGAATTTGAAATTTTCGGAGATAGTAAAGGAGCAACAGATACATAGGCAGGGAGGTAACTTTGAAAAGGATGTAGTTAAGGTAATTAGACAGAAGGAAAATCTAGTGAGGGAGACTGCTGGAAGAAAGAAATGTATTGTGATAAGAGGAGATAAGGAGAAACACAATGTAAAGAGAGAGGAGAGAAGTAGGATAGAGAGAGACCGAGTGAGGGAGATTCTACAGGTAGTGGACGAGGGTGTGAGAGAGTGGGAGAATGAAATTGAAGACATGCATAGAATTGGAAAATATAAACAAGAGTCTAGGCCAATGAAAGTGCAGTTTCGCACAGTAGGAATAGTAGAGGAAATCATGAATAATAAATGGAGGTTGAAAGATAAGGATTGTCTGAAGCATATTTACATCGAAAAAGACTTGGACTTAGATGAAAGAAACAAAATTAAAAGTTTGAGGGATGAGGTGAAGGAATTGAATGCCAAAAGAACAGAACAAGAAGTGGATTTTTTTTTATTGGAGACTGGTAGGAACGAAGAAGAGGAAATGGTTCATCAAAAGCCCACAGAGGAAGACGGAGGGGCAAACAGAGAACTTAGGGATGAACGGTCGGACAGGGGAAGCGAGTACCAGTACCAAAGGACAGGAGGGAGAGACTGGTGTAAACCAGGAACAAGTGAGAGGAACAGGGCAGGTGGAGAGCACGGGGGAGCAAGGGAGAGAAGGTGGAGTGGAAGCGGGGGGGGGGGAGTAGAGTCTGGGAATATCAGGGAAAGAGGAAAAAAGAAAGGTGTAAGAAGGGGGGAGATGAAGCTGATGTATAGTAATGTGGATGGCTTGCTGTCTAAGAAATTAGAATTGAATGACTATATTGAGAAATATAAACCACATATTATGTGCTTAGCAGAAACAAAGTTGAGAGGTGGTACTGAATTGGGAGTGTTGGGATGGGAAGGGTATAATGTGTGGAGAAAAGATAGAGAAGGAAAAGTGGGCGGTGGAGTGTTAATAATGACTGACAAAAATATAGAAGCAAGTGAGATTAACCTAGGCAATAATAGATCAGAAATTATAGCAGTGACAATAAAAGACAAGGACATAAAGCAACTGATATAGCAGTGGCTTATATACCACCACAAACTAGAGCATGGAAGCGGGATAAATATGATCAACTAATCACGGAATCTCTAGATGCACTAAAAATACTTTTTAATAGGAGAAATAAATTATTATTAACAGGTGATTTCAATTGTAAGGAAGTCAATTGGGAAGGGTTAGATGCGGGAAATAATAATGAATCTTGGGGCAGTAAATTACTGAATCTAGTAACAGAAAACATGTTAACACAACATGTTAGAGAAAACACACGAATCAGAGGGATGGATGAACCATCCAGGCTAGACCTAGTCTTCACCAGTGAAAGATAAATTATCGTTGTCCCTTGGGAAAAAGTGATCACAAGATATTAGAAATGGAGATGGATTTGGGAAAAAATTAGGAGAGAAATGAAGGACATAAAATAAATAGATACAATTATGCTAAAACTGATTTTAAATCATTGAAACATTATTTCCAAAGTATAAATTGGAAGGAACTAGAAAGCCTGGAAATGGTTCAAGACAAATATAGACTTTTCCTGAAAGTATATGAAGAAGGGATACATAAATATGTCCCAAGGTTCCAATCAGGGGTAAAGAAGGAAAAAGAATGGTTCAATATAAGATGTAGTAAGGCACAGGATAGAAGAAACCGAGCCTGGAATATAGCACGGAAGAGACATAGTGAAAATAACTGGAATAAGTACAAGGAGAAAATAAATGAATATGTAAAGATACGACGCGAGGAACAATATAAATATGAAAGGAATATTGTAGAGAAGTGCAAAAATGAGCCAAAACTATTTTATAGATTTGTAATTGGAAAAATAAAAACAAAAGAAGGTATTGTCAGACTAAGAGTTGGAACAAACAGCTATGAGAAAGATAAAGAATTGTGTGAAGTTATGAATGAAAAGCTTCAGTCAGTGTTTGTAAAAGAGGAGGAGTTTATAGAACCTGATAGAGAAATGAGAACACCACAGATGCCTGAAATGAAAGTGACAAAAAGTGAAGTGCTGAAATTGATGCAGGATTTGGACGTGAGGAAATCAATGGGACCAGATGGAGTGGCTGGATGGATCCTCAAAGAATGTGCGGAAGAGTTAGTGGAACCAATCTATGAAATCATCAAATCTTCACTGAATGAGGGAGACCTGCCAGTGGAATGGAAGAGAGCTAACATAGTACCAATTTACAAAGGAGGAGACAGAGAAAATCCGCTTAACTACAGACCGGTGTCCCTCACCAGCATTGTTTGTAAAATTTGTGAGAAAATTATAAGGAAAAAGTGGACACACTTCATTGAGGGACAGGGGGTTCTTAGCGAGAAACAGTTTGGATTCAGGGAAGGGAGATCTTGTGTATCTAATTTATTAAGCTTTTATAGCAGAGTTGTAGATGATACACAGGAGAGCGAGGGATGGGTTGACTGTGTTTACCTGGACCTGAAAAAGGCCTTTGACAGGGTGCCTCACAAAAGGTTATTGTGGAAATTGCAGGTTGTTGGAGGTGTACATGGTAGGATGTTAAAATGGATGGAAAACTTTTTAATAGGAAGAGAAATGAGGACCATGATACGAGACGAATATTCACAGTGGAGGAGTGTGACGAGCGGAGTACCACAGGGATCAGTGTTGGGTCCGATAATGTTCCTACTTTATGTAAATGACATGCCAGAAAACTTGAATAGTCATATGAATATGTTTGCGGATGACGCTAAGATCATGAAGAATGTCACCTGTATAGAAAGTTGTCAGGATCTTCAAAAGGACCTAGATGAGTTGCACAGATGGAGCCAAACCTGGAAAATGAGTTTCAATGCAGAAAAGTGTCATGTTTTGGAAGTGGGAACAAGTGAGATAAGGCCAAGCTGGGAGTACAAATTAGGAATTGAAATAATCGGCAAAACACGGCATGAGAAGGACCTTGGAGTGATAATACAAGATGATCTATCCCCGGAGAAGCATATTAACATGATCATTGGAGGAGCATATGGAATAATAACCAATATGAGAGTGGCATTTAACTATTTGGATGAAGAAATGTTAAGAAAACTGATAATGACTATGATAAGACCAAGATTAGAATATGCAGCAGTGATATGGTCACCACATTTGAAAAAACATATAAACAAATTAGAGAAAGTCCAAAGGATAGCAACGAAGATGATCCCAAGCTTGAAGGAGTTGACATATGAGGAAAGACTTAAGACACTACAACTGCCTACCTTGAAAGAGAGAAGGGAAAGAGGCGACTTAATAACGATGTTCAAGGGAGTAAAAAGTTTGGAACGAGTAGATAGGGAAGATCTATTCGTGAGGGATAATGGAAGGACAAGAGGGCACGAGTTTAAGCTGAGGAAGGGCAGATGTCGTAAGGACACAAAGAAATTCAGCTTCCCATATAGGAGTATAGAGACTTGGAACAACTTGGAGGAGGAGGTGGTGCGAGCGAGGAACATTAACATGTTCAAATCTGGGTTGGATAAAAGTAAATATGGAAATAGGGCAACATAAGTTATGATATGTTAGTCCAAAATACTGGGAACTGGGAATATCCATTACGATACTTGTCTAAGTAAAATGGATTGATTATAAAGTAACTAAGACAGGACAACACGAGCGCTGCTCAATTCCTGTAAACTACAAATAGGTAAATACACCCACACACACCCGACCATACCGTCAGACGCGCCGCTAGCCCCGGCCCCGCGAAACTGCAACACAACCTAAGCCAAACTAGCTATACAACCTAAGCCAAACTAGCTCTACAACCTAAGCCAAAACTACTCTATAACCTAAGCCAAACTTCAGCCGAATCTATGCAATAGTTTCGGAGATATCAGCGTTTGAATGCAAATTATTAGCGTCGCGGCGAAATTACCCCGTCTTACCCTACCCATTTCCCCTCTTGTAATTCCGACTTTCGGGCGCCCCGTAGGACCCCTTAACCCGGCAAGTGCGGGAAGACTCTTAAGAGTTTCCCCGGGCAACTGCGGGAAGACTCTTTAAGATCCTGGGCCTAAAAAAATCCATTTAACCCGTGGAGCCCCGGCTAGTTTTGTAATGTTTGCGCACCAGAACCCGGCCGGTTTTCAAAAAATGGTTTTATTCCAGAAACAATAGCGAATGGGTTAGGAATGAAGGAAAAACCACGAAAAACCGCCCAAAAAGCTTAAAAAATGGTCCTACAGAGCCCCCGAAAATGGATTTTACAAGAGTAAAAAATTGAAGGCAATTATCCCCAAAAAACAGGTTATTGCACGCACGCACGTGGACTTTGAGAGTTTTCAACCATCGGCACGGTTGCGTGGGATACGTACACAGTTCCCATACAAATCTGAACCCTCTTGAGTGGCTACACCTGAGGTTACACCTGAGGCGCAATTAGGGTGACGCGCCAGGCGCGTCTCTGGGGCTGTGCGTTACATACATCGCCGACGCGTCAGGCGCGTCGCTGGGGCTATACGGGTTAAAACACCCCAAAAAAACTTGTACCCTTTTTTTTTTTTTTTTTTTTTTTTGCCCCTGGGCCATGCCAAATATCACTCCTCCACATCCCCTCCTCCTTCATTTATCACCTATTTTCCCTGTTATTCCCTTATTCTGTGGTCTATTTTTGTGCTAACATTAGCGAGTTGCAAGCAGGGCGTTGTCATCATTGTTACCAAGCGTGGGAAAGAGCGAGAGAGAGAGAGTATTGCGCAACAGTGTCTCTCCAGACATGGGGAGGAGTGGAGGAATGGGAGGCTGCCTCAGCCTTTGGTTATGTAACTCCCGGCCTCTATCGCCGATTTTGACCATCCAAACGCTGTTTCCACTTGTTTTATTGTTGTAACTGGTTAATATGTTCATATTAATGGTAAAATAGGCGCATATGAATAAGTATTAACGATATTTATGGTAAAATAACAATGTTAGTGATGGGAACAGCTCAAATACGTGCGCACAGGCGTGTGGTGTCTCATACCCCCCATGCACACTTCTTAGGTTAATGACCTAGGGGATCGTTTTTTTGTGGGTTTCCTTCATTTCTAACATATTCCAGGTGTTTTCTGAAGAAAACAATTTTTTTACAACCTGCTGGTCCTGGGGTGTACAGTACTTTTATTTTTAATTAGCTGGTGCTCAGTGGGTTAAATATACCTGGGATATTCTTGCTATCCAAGCAGCTCAGTTGAGGTTTTGTGAGTATCTATAGCCTAGGTCTAAGAATAACTCGCCCTGCCACTTAGCGGACAAATCTATCAAGCACCGGACCTTTGGTCCGGTCCGGATGTATTGTCCGCCTACTGACGGAGTCCGTTGAATCCGAAATCCGTTGTTTGAAGGTCCGCAGATTCGAGGGTCGAGTGTAATTGGTAGGGGTCAATTGTCCATGCTATGCTGACAGGTACCTACCCTATAGCACTATCGTTAGCGAGTGCTGTATGTATTTTGTACTATTGTTAACCCATCAGATCCGAGGGGCCTCATATGATCCCGATCGCTGTGTCCAGGGCCATTTTCGTACAGTCAAGATTCATAATTCAGTAGCTACTGATTGAGACCACCTAGAGCAGTAAATTTTTTACCAAATTGTAGAACTTTTTGTTGTCTGTAGACTGCCATTGAGATGACATCGCTACGACGCGTGGTTGCCGAGTTATGATGATTTTAGCGGCGATTTTTAGCCGCGCATTTTGCCTCATATGAGGCAATTTGAGGCAAGTAAATTGTTCCATAAATTTAATCTTTTTAGGGTCAATTATTGTGACTGTATTCTAAAATTTGACATCAATAATTTTAATCAAGCATTTTTAACTTGAAGTTTCTTGTATAACCTCTGCTTACTTTTTGTCTGTATTTATTTTTTTTTGTCTGTATTTATTGTTTATCTTTTTCTTTTTCTATTATTAATATTAATATTGATGATTTTTTAAATTTATTGTTCTTGTTAAAAGAGTACTCTTTGTTTAAATCTGTTGTTACTTCATATTTTGCAATTATTTGTCTTTATATTATATGTATTCATTGTCGATAGTATCAATTGCTTACTTTTGCGATTTCCTTAGTTTATTTGTGCTATAAATGTAGGTTATTTGTAGGTTAGTTATTGATAGGGGTCACTTGAGGCATGCTATGCTTACAGGTACCTACCCGATAGCACTATCGTTAGTGAGTGCTGTACTGTATTTTATATATTATTTTATGGCTGCCGACCCTCCACGGCCGAAGACAAAATCAACGACCAGTGGAGGAAAACCGGATGCCGGCCGCGGGGAGCAGTTTCGGGAGCCAAACCGTCACAACCATCCCCTGCCCCCTCCCTGGGGGCACGGGTCCTTGGAGCGGCTTCGGTCGCGCCGGGAATTTCCAGTATAGATATCTTATCAATATTTGTATTTTGTACTATTGTTAATGTCTTGTCATGTTGCAAATTTGATTTTAAATAATATTTTGACATTTAACATGTAGTTTCTTTATTCATGCAGAGTTTAGTAAAAATTTGCCAGAACGTCCCGGACTTCCCAAACTTGACTACTTCCTTTAACGTGACGATAGTGCGTTGTTATATGTGCGATTAGTTTGCTTGGGAAACAGATTAACTTGCTCATGTAGTAATGTACACCCTATGTGGTGAATTGTGTTCTTTTATTTAATAATTTTCATTTTAGTAAGCGTTGTTTCCACATAGAGATTTTGATAATTTAATTTGACTTTATATTGTCCTTGTTCCAATTTTGGTTTGTTTAGTTTGCAAGTTTTACATTTTAATGAGGCCTCCCGGATTCCTGCCAATATTTTTGTTTGCCTCATATGAGGCCTCCCGGATTCCGAGGGTTAACATCCTATCTAATTGCAAAATTTATTTTAATATAACTTTTTTACATAAATTGTAGTTACTTTATTCATAAAAAATGTACTAAAATTTACCAGAATGTCCCGGACTTCACAAATTGACTAATTCCTTGAACCTGACGATAGTGCGGTTATATGTTCGATTAGTTTGCTTGGGAAACATATTAACTTGCTCATGTAGTGATGTACACCCTATGTGGTGGATTGTGTTCACCCTCCGGATCCGGGGGCCTTCATATGAGGCGATCGTCGTGTCCGGGGGTATTCCTGAAAAATGGCAATCAACTAAATTGCATAGTGTAGAACCAACCTTCGTCTGTAGAATGGCGTTAAGTTGACATCGCTACGACGAGTGGTTGCCGAGATATGATGATGGGAATGGAGGTAATTTCCCGCGTATTTTCGCCTGCGTCCGAACGCTTCGCCGCGACCCTGGCTAGCTCGCACTAAGTCACTCGTTGCTTCATTGGCTTTGGTACCGGTACACGATATTATGTTTTTATGGAGATAATGTGATATTATTGTGTCATTTATTACTTGTTCAACCATTATTTGAGGTATATGAAACTTTATATAACATATTTTCGGCACTTTGACTGTTATTGGATATTATTGTGTCACTTTCACTCTTATTACTCTTCTTGTTATGAATTATTGTCACTGACTGTTATTATTGAGTTATTATTACTTGTTATACATATGTGTGTCACTTTCACTTACTAGGCTAGGCTAGGCTAGGCGCTAGGCTAGGCAAGCGTACGGTACCGTACCCGCATCTTCACTAACCACTTGTTCTTCGTCAAAGTCACTCCCAAGTTCACTCAGTTCACTATTTTTACGAGCACCGCATTCACCATCGTCATTATCCTCGTAATGATCGTCCTCATCAGTACTAATAAAGCCCAGAAACTCTAATCCATCCGCCACTACGCTACCCACTTGTTCATCGCCAAAGTCACTCCCAAGTTCACTCAGTTCGCTATATTCCTTAGCTCTTCCAGAGTGTGTGCAACACCACCGGGACTAAGCACTGTTTTCTTAGTCGTTTTAGCCTTGCTTTTGTTAAGCGTACGGGACGCGGCGGCGGGCGTCGATTCGGACACAGCGATTTATTTTAGATTAGCTCCATCCATGTTGGATGCGTGACGAGAACTGATACTGCATGTTAGTTTGTGCTTGGTGGCGCTGCGGTAGCCCACGCATAAACAAAAATCTGCCAGCGCGATTTAAACCCTTTGATTTTTATTTTGTCTCATATGAGACCTCCCGGACTCCTAACCAAAATACGTTTTGCCTCATAGGCTATGAGGCTTCCCGGATTCCATGGGTTAACCCCTTAGAGTACCAGCGACGCACGTTATGCGTCGCCTATGTATGTAACGCTAAACCCCAGCGACACAATGGTTGCATTCATGTTAATTACTCGTCCTATAGCACCTGGAGGGTTCAGATTTGTATTGGAACTGCTTTAGTATCCCACGCAACAATACCGATGGTTGGGAACCCTCCAAGTCCAGTCACGTGCGTGTGACTGATGTACACCCTATGTGGTGGATTGTGTTCTTTAACCCCATAGAGTACCAGCGACGCACGTTATGAGTCGCCTATGTATGTAACGCTAAACCCCAGCGACACAATGGTTGCGTTCATGTTAATTACTTGTCCTATGGCACCTGGAGGGTTCAGATTTGTATTGGAACTGCTTTAGTATCCCACGCAACAATACCGATGGTTGGGAACCCTCAAAGTCCAGTCACGTGCGTGTGGGCACGCACGGGAGTGATTTTCCAGTATTTTGCCTACCTATTTCCCCATGTTAATTGCGACTTTCCACCGCCCCGCAGGACCCCATAAATGACCTAGGTGAGCATTTTTTTTCCTTCATTACTAACCCATTCCATGTGTTGTCAAGAAAAAAAAAAATTACAACCTGCTGGTCCCACATTGAAAATTTATTATAAATCAGTTGGTGCTCAATGGGTTAATTTCAAAATTGTATATATATTAACCCTTCGTTCCCGGAAGGGCTCTTGAACGCCCATAAAAAAGCATACCAGAGCTGCCCGGAAGGGCTCTTTAACCTAACAAGTGCGCATGGGGGTAATTGGAAACGTCCCCCTGTGCTGACGTATTTGAGGTGTTTCGGTCACTAAAATATTCATTGTACCATTAATAGCATTAATACTATCCATATGCGCCTATTATGGGTTGATTATAATGATATTAACCTGAAACAACAATAAAACGAGTGAAAACAGCGTTTGGATGGTCAAAATCGGAGATATAGCCCGCGAGTTGTATAATGTATGGGTGAGGCAAGCTGCTTTCCCGCCAATTTCCCCCAAGGCCACTGAGACACAGTCGATCGATACTCTCTCTCTCTCTCTCTTGCATTCGCTTGCTATCAGTGATGACCACACCCTGTAACCGGATTTCTAATGTTAGCACGAAAATATACCTCAGAATAAGGGAATAACAGGGAAAATAGGTGATAACTGAAGGAGAGGAGGAAAGTGGGGAAGGAGGGGAGGTAGAGGACTGAGATTTTGCATGGCCCAGGGGCCAAAAAAAAATAAAAAAATAAAAAAAAATAAAAATTTCGATGTCAAAAGTTGATTTTTTTTTTCTCTGACTCTTAAGAGTCTCCCCGCAGTCCGCCGGGGGAACTCTTAAGAGTCTCCCCGCAGTTCCCGGGTTAACGCCCAGTGGTTGAAAGCCTGTGAGCTTGGTGTGCGAGGCGTCGGTCCGACGCATGTAAACAACAGCCGGCTGGACCGACGCCCCGCATCTCCGGCTACAAGAAGGAGAGCGTCGCTTGTTCGTGTGTGCCTGTATGTTGTTGTTAAGTATCGAAAAGTAGTGTAAAGTGGCTGTTTTTGCCATAAAGTTATCTCCAATGAAATCATCATCACAACTGAACCAGTTGTTGTTGTTGTTCCTCAAGCTGCCTGGCCGAACAGCCCCAAGGCCCCGAATAAGGCCAAGGCCATAATCGAGCGCCCCCAAAGAACCCTCCCTGCCGACCACAATAAAGCCTGGGTGACCGAAGCCACTCCATGGCGGGGAGCTAAGGAGGGTGCGGAAACGCCCGGGAAACCAAAGCCCCACCCAGGGCCCTGTGCCCCTCAGCAATTATGAAGAGAAAGTTGAGGGGCAAAGGAAAAATGTGACGCTTTGGCTTCCAATCATGGTAGATTGGGAGGTCAATCCACGGAAGAGACGCCGTCACTTGAGATCTAGAAAATATATAAGTAAAAGGAACAGTCAGAGTAAGCTATGGGTATGGCAGAGATCGCTCAGTTCTCACTCTGATAGACCAGCCCATCACCACATGACTAGAACCCAATCCTCTCAGCATCAGCTAGGAAAGGCCCTAGAAAGCCGCCTTAGGCGAGGGGATAGCTACCCTATTTCAACCCCTTACGGGGTTGGGCACCCGCCACAACTGAACCAGTTGACTTAGAGAGCTCTACTTAACGCCATTCTACAGGTAAGAAACACAGCTACGCTTGGGGATGCGCGGGAATGCGGAAGCAGTCAGAATAACAAAGATACGGTAGCCTAGGCTAGACGTTTTTCGGCCAAAACACCCGGATTTCGGGGAATATATATATAATACATAGCCGGGGCTGGAGGGTTAAACGTTATTTCCACATAGCGATTTTGATTAGTTCTTTTGCCTTTATATTATCTTCGTCCTAGTTTTGGTTTGTATATTTTGCAAGTTATACAATTTAATACATGCAGGTAATAAAGACTTCACAGTACGGTAAATCAAAAAAGGAAAAAATTACTATCAACAAGCTAAGAATGAAAATAACGAGGTCAAGTACTCGGGTTCACACACCACACCACAAAAACTGTCAAATCAAAACTGGAACATAAATTGCAGCACTCATATTGAATCGGAGTACCTTACAATCTGCGAAGGGAAGAGAAGCCGAGGAGAGAGGGTGGTGACAGTGGAAGGGAGAAGGAGGGGGAGTATCACCCTTGGGATCAAACCTCCTTATTACCCTGTCCCGCGCCCCTCTCCTATGCTGGGCTCCCACTCAGACGGCTATGTGGTGAAGTGCCAGGCGAAACATGTCATGTTGCACAAAAAAACTGTCTCCTAGGGGCTTGAGTACGAAGGTCTGATTGAAGCCGTGAGGAGGATCGTCATCCATCTAGACTTTCGATGACAGTTGGATTCAGAGTGGTGGTTGGAGGACAAGTCATCCAGTGTTGATTGTAGTTGATGTTGATGGATATACAGTATACAAGTCATCGAGAGTTGAATATAGTTTTGGTTGATGAATAAATGCAGCATAGTAATTTTGGAATTTGATTGTCGAATTGTGATTTTTGAAAGAATACAAACAAGTGTGATGATTACGGTTGATGAGCATTAACCATCAAAAGCCAATTGACAGAATGTCAATAGAACAGGCATTGGAGGTTACCAGGGTATTGTGAAAAAAATATTCTCAACAAAAGAAAATTGATACAAGTTAATCAAGTTTTATCAAACACCACCACAGGGTAACAGTTGTACCAGTATGCCATCCGTTGTTAGAGAACCAATAGTTCATGACAGTTATGTAAACACAATCATAGATATGTGGTTGCAGTCAATGAATTTTCCATGCGTTGGTGTTGTATCGCAGATGTTTTGGATTGATGGGTTTGGGTAATTACCAGAAGAGTTGATGTAGATTCCAAGAGTTGAGCCGCATGCAAAGTTTGAATAGTTGAAAGAAGAAAATTGGATAAAGTAGATAATGAAGAAACCTATCACAATTAGAACATTTTCATTCAATATTACCCCAGTGAATAAAACTAGTTCAACTAAACTCAGCCCTCTCTCAATGACAAAACAAGTTTAATAATTATCTTCATGGGAGAGGACCCAGCCAAATTAAGCTATGGAAGGCAGAGGCTGTTTAATACAAATTCTGAGAAGGTTTAAAATGCCAGACACCTTTGTGGTGAAGGGATTATTACAATTTATCTTTTATAAATATGGTAAGTAAAGTGGGTATTAGTTCCTTTGCTTTTTATCTTGTGTCATCCCAGTTTTGGTTTGTTTATTTTGCAAGTTTTACATTATAATTACACAAGCTGGCCACAGCCAATGGTTGGACCCAGTGTCAATACAATGTCCAGGTCCTTGGAGGCCAGGCCAGTCCCGGGACTTGAGGTTCAGCCTCTAGACTACACTCCCTGTTGTAGGGAAAGGTGAGGAACTTTGTCTGAAGGTTAACCTTTTCTGGAATTTCCAACCCTAAGATTCGCACTTGAGCAGACACTCCCCATCACCACACAGGAGATAACTCAAGTAATAGGGATATACAGACCAAGCTATGAGAGGTAATGGAAAATCGGCCACCATCAAATATGACCAACCCATCCCATTGATCACAGTTCCATTATTCATTCATCAGCTACTGGTACTTCTAGAAATTCCTCCATATACCTGGTACTGTATTGCACTTAACGTAACCCAGAAAAGAAATGAAACAGGTGGCACTGACCTTAAGTTGACCAAGGATGTTGACCATAACACCTCCATCAAAGGTTGGCTGACAATCAACCGTTGTGATTCCTCGCACAATTTTTGAGAAGCTAAAACTCTGAAAAACATAATGATGTTAGAAATATATATTAACATTCATCCATCCAAAGTACAGTGTAAATATGGTAAATAATTTAGTTTAATCATGCAACCAAATATATTATACAAAACAGGCTCAATACCTCTATACTGTACTGTATAAGAAAGGATGTTACTTTATCATCTACAATCTGTTTATTCTTACTTACAACAGATGCTAGAGAGGTTCGTTGAAGCTAGTATATTATTGAATAAACAATAAACTTCTGGTATAGTAGAAACCAGTAGCCTACAGCAGTATCATGTAAAGTTAATTGGGTGTGTTTATCAGATGAGTAATATATAAGGGGTAACTAAGGTATAGGCTATGGTGTACATTTATTCTATAGAGTTAATTCGAGAATATAGTATTCCATAAGTATTAACCCCTTCAGACTCATATGACGCAGAGGTTGCCAGATTAGCAATAAGATATAGAGTTCTCTCACTCTTATACTGTAATTACCTCTCCAAAATTAGTTTTCTGCCCACAGCTAACTTAAAGACAAATGCAGAGGTTGAAGTAACTAAACTAAAGGTTTCTAAATACCCCTGATGGTAACAAAGGCTTTAAAGTATCCCTAATCGGCTCAAAATTGCGTCATATATCGGAGAGGGTTAAGTACTATTTAATATAGTAATTAAAGTAATATGAGGAACGTTAGCAGCATCGAGAATTATTGCGCATGTCTAGCTTCACTTGTTACCAAGCTGACGTTCTAACGTAGGCCTATCTCCCTATAAAGGGTGCCACTCAATAACAACACGCCTCACCAGCAACACCGGCGATCGGCCACATCTATCGTCCCATATATAAAACATCCCAGCACCTACTATCCATCAACATGCTCCACTAACTAGCTAAGTCTAATATATTCACTGGTGGCCATTATAATATATGTAGACAATGTATAGCATGTGAATTAACAACAAAGGTGAGACGATCTCAACGCTTCCCCCTTAGGCAGATAATTTAACCCTTTACTTGTCTTGTAACTAATTCCTAAATCCACTATACGATCCTAAGTCTTGACAGTAAAGTATGGTGCCGTAAACCAGGATTTAAGTATAGCCTATATGCCTAATTAAGTAATATACTGTAGCCTACCCCATTTTTGTGTTTTAACCTAGGCCTAATTGTGGCTGGGCGTCTTCTTGGGCCTGCTTAAACCATCCCTGCTTTCTACTTTCTAGTGCTATAGTTTACACACTAGCCAATGATTCGAGGGTCTGGGGAAGCAGCGAGGGGTTGGGGCGGTATTGGCGAAAATTTTGAGCCGTCACCATCGCATAATAAACACCCGTTACCTAAAGTTGCGGTGATTGGACACTCGTATGTCAATAGATTTGAACCGCCACCATCTCCTATACTCCGTGAAGGCTTCCAGCTGAAGTTTCTGGCACAAAGTGGGGCCACAGTTGATTCAATCCGTAATTCACCAGCCTTCGATAATCTTGTACAGTTTCGTCCGGATCTCACATTCTTGATAGTCGGAGGTACAGTAATGATATTTTTGGTGATACGGTAGTTAATGAGTTAGCCAGTAAAATAAATAATTTGGCTAAACATATTGAGGATAGAACAGAGGGGCATTGTAAAATCGTGGGAATAGTCTCGTACCTCCCCCAGGGGCCTCAGTGCAGAACAATATAACAAAATAAAAAATGCCGTCAATAGACATTTACGCCAGAGATTTCCATTCTCCAAGTCAAGGAGATGGGTAAGGAGGACTTGGCATATGATGGCGTCCATTTAGGCCCTTGGGGGACGCACAAGCTCTATAACCTAATCGTCAGTAGGGCGGCGCGATATTTTGACGAGGAATAGGCTAGCCTTTATTTATTTCAGTTTATTGGGCTAATAGGTGATTTTATCGTCGTTTATCGTCCATCCTGACTCGCCTATCCCCTATAAATTTGTGAATTGACTGGTAACAGGTTGGGTTCCCTTTAACCCCTCAGACCCAGCTATGTATTCCATAGCAAAACCCGGGGGTTTTGGCCGAAAAACGTCTAAGCTTAGGCTACCGTATCTTTGTTATTTTGACTGCTTCCGCATTCCCGCACATCCCCAAGCGTAGATGTGTTTCGTACCTGTAGAATGGCGTTGAGTAGAGCTCTCTAAGTCAACTGGTTCAGTTGTGATGACGATTTCCGTGGAGATAAATTTGTGGCGATATCAGCCACTTTACATTACTTTTCACTACTTAACAATAACATACAGGCACACACGAACAAGGACGCCTCTCCTTCTTGTGGTCGGAGATGCGCGCCGTCGGTCCAACCGGCTGTTGTTTATGGATGTTTTATGGATGCCTCAGAGCCCAACCGGGTCTGGAGGGTTAAACATGGACATCACCAAGCTGTAGAGGTTGAGGGCTGCAGCCAAAGGAGACATTACTAAATTAACTAAGGATTTCAACACTTTCCTCTGTGGGGGCGCTCGGTTATGGCCTTGGCCTTACTCGGGGCCTTGGGGCTGTTCGGCCAGGCAGCTTGGGGAACAACAACAACACTTTCCTCAGCGAAGCCACAAACGACCAAATAATTGCTAAAAAAGTCAGTATCAACAAGGCTTTACACAACATCAATTCTTTCAATGAGAAAATATATCTATTGTTAGAGTCCGAGGAAGATTTAGATGAAGGAGTGGCTAATGATATGCTTTATGAGGAACAGGTACAAAACTTACTAGCCCCTTTGGATCATAGACCGGTACGTACAGAGGTCTCTCGCAGAGTCGCAGAGTAAAGTCGGTAGTAAAATTGCCAGCCTTAACCCTCCCGAAGTTTGGTGGTGAACCTGCCCAGTGGACCGGATTTTGGGATTTATTCCAATGTTTGGTTCATGGGCGTCAGGACCTAACAGATATTCAGAAATTCACATATTTGAGGGGTCAGCTAGAGGGAGAGGCCTCGCATCTCATAGCCGGATTTAGCTTAAATTAAAGACCACAAGTTATGCTCCTACCGTAACACTTCTCCTCGAGACCTACGGACAGATTGACCGCATCAAGTCTGCCCACGTTACCGCCTTTTGTGAGATTCCTAGTCCTCGATATGATGCGCAAGACCTTAGACATTTCCATGCGGATGCTGAATGCACACTAAAGTCGCTTAAATCTTGCAATGTGACGTTGGAAGAATTTTGTGTTTTGAATTTTGTGCCGTAATGTTGTATAATAAGATTCCGTCTCCTTTGCGAGAGACTATTCGGCGAGAACTGAAGGATGATTGGTTAGAGGTTGGTGCGGTCACTCAGACCCTATACGAGGAGATTTGTAATATGGAGGGGGCTGGCCTGCCTACACAAGAAAAATATAAACCTACTGGTGCTTTTACTATTCAACAAAACAAGGTAGCACATTACAAGGCAGGAAGCAATGGCTCTGATAAGGGCTGTAAGCTGTGTGGCAAGTCAGGGCACTGCTGGTTTAAATGTTTCAAATATCCTAATGTACAAACCAAAATAAAGAGGGCAAAAAAGGTACTGGGTCGTGCCTCAGTCACACTTACAGAGTTGACTACGATACTAACAGAACTGGAGGCGGCTGTGAATGACAGACCCTTAGGATATGTGTCAGGAGATTTAGAGGATCCTGTACCTATTACCCCTTCACAGTTGGCCAGCGGACGTAGACTTAGACTGTTTCCTGAACCGATGAACGACGATGAAATCACGGATCCCTCATTGTACGTTGTAAACAACGTCTCCGCGCGATATAATTATGTCTGTAAATTGTCAAATGATTTGTGGAAGCGCTGGACAACTGACTACCTGCTGTCTCTAAGGGAAAGTCATACTAATTTAATAAGAAACAAGGGTAAATCTTGGCCCAAAGTAGGTGACGTTGTCCTGATACACAATGAGGGTCCTCGTTTGTTTTGGAGATTAGGTCTCGTCCTAAAATTACTTCCAGGCCTAGATCAGCTTGTTAAGAGTCGCGCAGATCAAAACCTCTACCGGTATTACCACTCGTCCGATTGCTAAATTGTATCCTATTGAACAGGAATGTGAAGATGTGGGCGAGATTATTGCTGATAGTATTGCCGGTGCGGACGCACCAGCACAGTCTGCTGCTGGTCGGCATGACAGTAATCTTAGTCCTCAGCGGCAGGATGCTTTGGGTTCCACGCGACTCTGGCAATCATTGATGGGTGGTGGAGCCTTATAATTTTCCACATTAGTTTAAGTCCAAATTGTAAAATTTGTAAATATTTGGTGGGCGGTCATATATCGTAACTTACGAGTGTCACGATAGAGCTTTCTATTTCCAGTTGGGATTGGTTAAAAAGGGAATTTATTATTCTGTATATACGGTACTCAAAGTATCATGTAAAGCTAATTGGGTGTGTATATCAGATGAGTAATATATAAGGGGTAACTAAGGTATAGGCTATGGTGTATATTTATTCTATAAAGAGTTAATTCGAGAATACTGTATAGTATTCCATAAGTATTAAGTACTATTTAATATAGTAATTAAAGTAATATGAGGAACGTTAGCAGCATCGAGAATGATTGCGCATGTCTAGCTTCATTTGTTACCAAGCTGACGTTTTAACGTAGGCCTATCTCCCTATAAAGGGTGCCACTCAATAACAACACGCCTCACCAGCAACACCGGCGATCGGCCACATCTATCGTCCCATATATAAAACATCCCAGCACCTACTATCCATCAACATGCTCCACTAACTAGCTAAGTCTATATATATTCACTGGTGGCCATTATAATATATGTAGACAATGTATAGCATGTGAATTAACAACAAAGGTGAGACGATCTCAACGCTTCCCCCTTAGGCAGATAATTTAACCCTTTACTTGTCTTGGTAACTAATTCCTAAATCCACTATACGATCCTAAGTCTTGACAGACATATCACCAGAACACCTCAGGTCATCCACCTCCTGGACAAACCCATCAAAGTCAGACATGACATTGCCATACTGGTGTGAAGAGCCTGACTGGGGCTTTTTGAGTGGTCTGGCCGGGCGAAGGAATGTCGTCATGAAGGTCTGCCTCCTATCTAACACCTTGTCGTGGACCTTTTTGCAGTAGTGAACCATGGTATTGACAGACTGCACCATTTCCTTGAAGGCATCAGCCTCAGCCTAGATAACACTGATCTCTGCCATTGATAATTGCTCCGGTGGTCCAGAGTGTGGGCCTGGCATGATTAGGCGTGAGAGGATTTCAAATTGAGAGAATAATGGCCGAGTAACGCGATCATTTGCGGTTCAATCACAATGCACCAAAACAAGACAGCTACTGGCCTCGTTCTTCACATACCCAAGCGGCGCAGTGACGTCACGGCGTGTGCTGCACAAGTTGATTTTCGCCAGGACAACTCAATTTTTCCTTGGATTTAATTAATTTTGGTCTGCAGCTCGCACTAATACGTAATTCTGAGTTGAATATACAGTATTTGTAGCTTGCACAAATCGTGCTCGTTGCTCACACGTTAATTGGGACCCTATTGTATATGCTAGAGATTTACAGCAATGAAACTTGCATCAGGACATATATGCCACCTAACATTAATGCTAAGTACCGTAGTTACCTATGCACAAAATAGCTACTTTACCTATACTGTACATGTACCGTATTCTACTAACGCAAATTAATTCATAAATTATTTAAGCTTATTCAAGATTCATCTTCTATAATATCTTGTGTATATACTGGTATTTTCAATATTTATAAGCTATGGATATTTGAGATTTTAAGATTTTCATGTTTCAAGATACTTGTAGGGGTAGCTTCTTTAGCTTAAGATTGGCATGATGATGCAGTTTTAAATGATGTGCAACCCCTTGATTAACAAGAGTAGGGCGTGCACTTGTTACAGGGCCTTTACTGGACATTTGCCACAAATCGCTTAACCTGAGTGAACAAACTCTTTATATCTACCAGTGGAATAGGATGGGATCAAACTGCAGACCCTTAGATCTGCAGTCAGACACGCTACTGACCATGCCACAGCTTAATCTTCCAGGTATGAGAATATTCAAAAGTAACAGGTATTGACAGTTTACCGAACTGAATTGGTATTCATGAATCTTTATTTCATTAACTTCACTTGATGTAACAGATATTAGCAACATATACTGATCTTATTGCTATAATTACCTTTATCTTCTCAAGAATTCTAGCAGCTCCTTGCACCTGGACCCCTTCAAATGACATCAATGATAGATTCGCCTGAAAAGAAAGAGAAAAAATTAGGGTACACTTGACAAAATAAATCAAGAGCAATGATGAAACCTTAAATTCATAATAATATTTGTCATTCATTGATAAACTGTACATAGTAAATATTTCTATACACACAATCTTATAAGAATAATACATAGGCTACATACATACAAGTTTAAACACTGTTTTGTCCACATGCAAAGTGGTAACAGTCTCACGTCGTAAATGGCGGCTTTCCAGGCGACCCTGTCAAGGGCTGTCTCTGTTGTCAAGTTCTTTATTTTGAGGTAGGACCGGAGTACCTGATCCCTGTTGTCAAGTTCTTTTTTTTTGAGGTAGGACCGGTGTACCTGATCCCATGTCATTCTAGGTCTACCCCTATGCGCAGCTACCCCCAAGTTCACAGTCCAGCATTTCTTCACCCAGCACTGATCATCCATTCTCTCCACGTGTCCAAACCAACCAAGTAAGCTCGTGCGCATCACTTCACTGACACTCCTAATGCCCAGACGCCTTCTTGATTACCTCACTCGAACCCCACATATCCACCTCACCATTCTCTTCTAATTGATATCCTCCGCTTTAACATGTCTCAAAGGAGTACAAAGGAAACAAAGCAACAACAGATCCAGCGACCCCTCGAAGCTGCTTGCCTTCCAAAACACTGATGGTCCAAACAGTAGTTTAGAGTGGGTAAGGGAAAAATGGAAAGGGAAGACTGCCCTGGGACAAATGTCCATGGCAGGATTAGGATATGTTAGTAGGGGACAGTTGTTAGTAATATAATATAATGAGAGTGTGGCTGCTGAAGAACAAGGAAGTTAGGGATAGGTTTCATAGTGAACTGGAGGAAATGAATAGAAATAAGGAAGGTAGGCCTAGCGAAGTAAATAGTCAATGGAATTTCCTTAAGCATAGCCTTCTCGCTGCCACTGACAAGTCTGTGGGAAAACAAAGGGTCACCCCAGGAATAAGACCTCCTGGTGGTGGAACGATGAGGTAGAACATGCTGTGAAAGAGTAAAGGAGATGCTTCAAAGCATGGAAGAAGGGAGGCAGTAAGGAGGAATACCAGGCAGCTAAACGAACTGCCAGAAGAGTTATTTACAATGCTAAAAAAGGCATTAAGGACCTGGTCCTCGAACAAGTGTGTAACACGGACAATCCCAATGGGATCTTCAACCTAGCTAGGCGAGTTAAAAATTACAGTAGGGATATTATAGGTGAACAGTGTGTTAGAAACGATACTGGGAAGATTGTGTATGCAGAAGATGAAATCAGAGAAGCATGGAAGGCACACTATGAACGATTGCTAAATGTAGAGTTTGAATGGGATAAGGAACAGCTTAGTATCGAAAAAACAATATCTGGACCCCCTCCTTTGATAGCACCAGCTGTAGTGAGCGACTCAATCAATAAAATGAAGGACGGTAAAGCTCCAAGGTGCTCTGAGTGTCGCTGAGATGATAAATACCTCAGGGGAGACTGGTGTCAACTTAGTCACCGAGTTGATAAACACCATTATTAAAGATGAGAAAATCCTAGAGGATTGCCACAAAAGTGTAATAGTAAATATATACAAAGGAAAAGGGGATGCGCTGGATAGAGGTAATTATAGGGGCCTGAAAATGCTTGACCAAATCATGAAGGTCTGTGAGAGAGTCTTAGAGGGTTTGATCAGGATAAGCATATCCATTGATGATATGCAGTTTGTTTTTATGCCAGGGCGTGGTACAACCGATTCTATCTTCATAGTCAGGCAGATACATACATCAAATTTTAAGACTGAGTGTTCCACACATAAGTGCAGTTTCAGTCTATTGTCCTAATGGCGGGGTTCCAGGCAACCCTGTTAAGGGCTGCTTCACTTGTCAAGTTCTTGGATTTGAGATCGGCACGTATAGTCCGATCCCAGGTCTTCCTCGGTCCACCCCTTGGTGCAGCTCCCTCCACAATCACAGACCTGCATTTTTTCACCCAATTTTGTTCATCCATTCTCTCCACATGTCCATACCATCCCAGTCTACTTGTACGCATCACCTCGCTAATACTCTTTATACCTAAACGTCTCCTCAGCTCAACATTTGTTGTTGTTGTTGTTATTGTTCCCCAAGCTGCCTGGCCGAACAGCCCCAAGGCCCCGAGCAATTCCAAGGCCATAACCGAGTGCCCCCACAGAACCCTCCCTGCCGACCACAATAAAGCCTGGGTGACCGAAGCCACTCCATGGCGGGGAGCTGAGGAGGGTGCGGAAACGCCCGGGAAACCAAAGCGCCACCCAGGGCCCTGTGCCCCTCAGCAATTATGAAGAGAAAGTTGAGGGGCAAGGGAAAAATGTGACGCTTTGGCTTCCAATCTTGGAAGATTGGGAGATCAATCCACGGAAGAGACGCCGTCACTTGAGATCTAGAAAATATACAAGTTAAAGGAACAGTCAGAGTAAGCTATGGGTATGGCAGAGATTGCTCAGCTCTCACTCTGATAGACCAGCCCATCACCACATGACTAGAACCCAATCTTCTCAGCATCAGCTAGGAAAGGCCCTAGAAAGCCGCCTTTGGCGGGGGGATAGCTCCCCTATTTCAACCCCTTTCGGGGTTGGGCACCCGCTCAACATTTGTTATTCTATCCTGTAGCCTGGCCCCACACATCCATCTCACCATTCTCATCTCATTCCGCTCCATTCTGTTGACATCCTTTACTTTAACGGCCCATGTTTCTGAGGCATACGTTATTGCACTTCTAACACATGAGGCATACACCTTTCCCTTCAGGGGGAGAGGCATTCTTTTCATGGTCAGGATTGGCATCAGTTCTCTGAACTTCCCCCAGCCACACCTAATTCTAGCAACAGTGGCAGCCTCGGCCCCACCACCGGCAGAGATGGTATCTCCTAGGTAACAAAACTTGTTCACCAGCTCCAAACTCATTTCCAAAATTCACAGCCACAGGATCATCACCTAACACAAGCTCGCCTTTGCACACTACGCACTCAAATTTCTCTATTTCTGCCTTATCTTTCGGCAGGGGTCCCTTTATTCTACTACAGTTCTTACTCCCATGGTGTACCCAACATCGACAGATGCTACATTGAATTGAGTTAGCGCCCACTCCCTTTCCACACACTGAACACGGGTATGCACCGCTCTTTTCCACATTGCCTCTTCTCAATCTACAATGCATAACCTTGGTTTTGTTAATATTGACTCTTAAACCCTTGCTCGCCATGCCCTCTCTCCACTCTCTGAATTTGGCCTCAGCATCTTGCACACTGTCAGCTATTAGGACTAAATCGTCTGCATAAAACAGTTCCAACGGGAGTCCGCCTATAAAAACTCTAGACAGTGCCTCCAAGACCATAATAAAGAGGAGGGGGCTTAACACTGAACCCTGATGGACTCAAACACGGACTGCGAACTCATCACTCGGTACACCCTTCACCCTCACCGCACTTCGCGAATCCTCATACATCTTCATTATCACGCGCACCAGCCACTCTTCCACATCAAGTTTCCTCATAGCCCACTGCACAACATCTCTAGGCACCCTATCAAAGGCCTTCTCCAGGTCTACAAACACAAAGTTGTTGTTGTTGTTCCCCAAGCTGCCTGGCCGAACAGCCCCAAGGCCCCGAGCAAGGCCATAACTGAGCGCCCCCACAGAACCCTCCCAACCGACCACAATAAAGCCTGGGTGACCGAAGCCACTCCATGGCGGGGAGCTGAGGAGGGTGCGGAAACGCCCGGGAAACCAAAGCCCCACCCAGGGCCCTGTGCCCCTTAACAATTATGAAGAGAAAGCTGAGGGGCAAAGGAAAAAATGTGACGCTTTGGCTTCCAATCTTGGTAGATTAGGAGGTCAATCCACGGAAGAGATCTTGAGATCTAGAAAATATATAAGTAAAAGGAACAGTCAGAGTAAGCTATGGGTATGGCAGAGATCGCTCAGTTCTCACTCTGATAGACCAGCCCATCACCAAACACAAAGTAAAGATCCTTGCCTTTTAGTAAGTATCTTTCCTGCATCTGCCTGACTATGAAGATAGCATCGGTTGTACCCCGTCCTGGCATAAAACCAAACTGCATATCATCAATAGAGATGCTTTGCCTGATCAAACCCTCAAGGACTCTCTCACAGACCTTCATGATTTGGTCAAGCATTTTCAGGCCCCTATAATTTCCTCTATCTAGCGCATCCCCTTTTCCTTTGTATATATTTACTATTACACTTTTGAGTCAATCCTCTGGGATTTTCTCATCTTTAATAATGGTGTTTATCAACTCAGTGACTAAGTTTACACCAGTCTCCCCTGAGGATTTTATCATCTCAGCGACAATGTCAGAGCAACCTGGAGCTTTACCGTCCTTCATTTTATTGATTGCGTCGCTCACTACAGCTGGTGCTATCAAAGGAGGGGGCCCAAATATTGGTTTTTCGATACTAAGCTGTTCCTTATCCCATTCAAACTCTACATTTAGCAATCGTTCATAGTGTGCCTTCCATGCTTCTCTGATTTCATTTTCTGCATACACAATCTTCCCATTATCGTTTCTAACACACTGTTCACCTATAATATCCCTACTGTCATTTTTAACTCGCCTAGCTAGGTTGAAGATCCCATTGGGATTGTCAGCGTTACACACTTGTTCGAGGACCAGGTCCTTAATGCGATTTTTAGCATTGTAAATAACTCTTTTGGCAGTTCGTTTAGCTGCCTGGTATTCCTCCTTGCTGCCTCCTTTCTTCCATGCTTTGAAGCATCTCCTTTTCTCTTTCACAGCATGTTCTACCTCATCGTTCCACCACCAGGAGGTCTTATTCCTGGGGTGACCCTTTCTTTTCCCACAGACTTTGTCAGTGGCAGCGATAAGGCTATGCTTAAGAAAGTTCCATTGACTATTTACATCGTTAGGCCTAGCTTCCTTATTTCTATTCATTTCCTCCAGTTCACTATGAAACCTATCCCTAACTTCCTTGTTCTTCAGCAGCCACACTTTCCTTTTGGGTATGTATACCTTCTTGCGCTTAGGATCTCTGTATAAGCTCATGTCGCACACAAGTACCTTATGCTGGGCAATACATTCTTCGCTCGGGATGACCTTTACATCTCGAACTAGTTTCCAGTCTTTCCTGTTAACCAAGATGTAATCTATCTGGCTACTGGAGACCCCAGAGTTATATGTGATCAGGTGGCTCTGTCTTTTCTTGAACTTTGTGTTACACACAACCATGTTGAGTGCAACGCAGGACTCCAATATATATTCGCCTTCCAGATTTCTCCTTCCGTAAAGATACTTACTAAAAGGCAGGGATCTTTACTTTGTGTTTGTAGACCTGGAGAAGGCCTTTGACAGGGTGCCTAGAGATGTTGTGCAGTGGGCTATGAGGAAACTTGGTGTGGAAGAGTGGCTGGTGCGCGTGATAATGAAGATGTATGAGGATTCGCGAAGTGCGGTGAGGGTGAAGGGTGTACTGAGTGATGAGTTCGTAGTCCATCTTGGAGTTCATCAGGGTTCAGTGTTAAGCCCCCTCCTCTTGATTATGGTCCTAGAGGCACTGTCTAGAGTTTTTAGAGGCAGACTCCCGTTGGAACTGTTTTATGCAGACGATTTAGTCCTAATAGCTGACAATATGCAAGATGCTGAGGCCAAATTCAGAATATGGAGAGAGGGCATGGCGAGCAAGGGTTTAAGAGTCAATATTAACAAAACCAAGGTTATGCATTGTAGATTGAGACGAGGCAATGTGGAAAAGAGCGGTGCATACCCATGTGCAGTGTGTGGAAAGGGTGTGGGCGCTAACGCGATTCAATGTAGCATCTGTCGACGCTGGGTGCACCATGGGAGTAAGCGCTGTAGTAGAATAAAGGGACCCCTGCCGAAGGATAAGTCAGAAATAGAGAAATTTAAGTGCATAGTGTGCAAAGGCGAGCTTGTGTTAAGTGATGATCCTATAGCTGTGAACTTTGGAAATGAGTCATTGGAGCTGGTGGACAAGTTTTGTTACCTAGGAGATACCATCTCCCCCTGAAGGGAAAGGTGTATGCCTCATGTGTTAGAAGTGCAATGACGTATGCCTCAGAAACATGGGCCGTTAAAGTAGAGGATGTCAACAGAATGGAGCGTAATGAGATGAGAATGGTGAGCTGGATGTGTGGGGCCAGGCTACAGGATAGAATAAGAAATGTTGAGCTGAGGAGACGTTTAGGTATAAAGAGTATTAGCGAGGTGATGTGTACAAGTAGACTGGGATGGTATGGACATGTGGAGAGAATGGATGAACAAAATTGGTTGAAAAAATGCATGCAGGTCTGTGATTGTGGAGGGAGCTGCACCAAGGGGTGGACCGAGGAAGACCTGGGATCGGACTATACGCGCCGATCTCAAATCTAAGTACTTGACAAGTGAAGCAGCCCTTAACAGGGTTGCCTGGATCGCCGCCATTAGGACAAGAGACTGAAACTGCACTTATGTGTGGAACACTCATTCTTAAAATTGTATGTATGTGTATGTATGTGGTGGTTGGGCCGAGGCTGCCACTGTCGCTAGAATTAGATGTGGCTGGGGGAAGTTCACAGAACTACTGCCAATTCTGACCATGAAAAGAATGCCTCTCACCCTGAAGGGAAAGGTGTATGCCTCATGTGTTAGAAGTGCAATGGCATATGCCTCAGAAGCATGGGCCGTTAAAGTAGAGGATGTAAACAGAATGGAACGTAATGAGATGAGAATGGTGAGATGGATATTTGGGGCCAGGCTGCAGGATAGAATAACAAATGTTGAGCTGAGGAGACGTTTAGGTATAAAAAGTATTAGCGAGGTGATGCATACAAGTAGACTGGGATGGTAATGGACATGTGGAGAGAATGGATGAACAAAATTGGGTGAAAAAATGCAGTTCTGTGATTGTGGAGGGAGCAGCACCAAGGGGTGGACCGAGGAAGACCTGGGATCGGACTATACGTGCCGATCTCAAATAAAAAAACTTGACAAGTGAAGTAGCCCTTAACCCTCGGAATCCGGGAGGCCTCATATGAGGCAAACAAAAATATTGGCAGGAATCCGGGAGGCCTCATATGAGGCAAAATGCGCAGCTAAAAATCGCAGCGAAAATCATCATAACTCGGCAACCACGCGTCGTAGCAATGTCTTCTCAACGACAGTCTACTGACAACAAAATGTTCTACAATTTGCAAAAAAAAATACTGCTCTAGGTGGTCTCAATCAGTAGCTACTGAATTATGAAGCTTGACTGTACGAAAATGGCCCCGGACATAGCATTCGGCCTCATATGAGGGCCCCCGGATCCGGAGGGTTAACAGGGTTGACTGACAAGTGATGCAGCCCTTAACAGGGTTGCCTGGAATGCCGCCATTAGGACAAGAGACTGAAACTGCACGTATGTGTGGATCACGGACAAGAGACTGAAACTGCATGTATGTGTGGATCACTCAGTCTTAAAATTTTATGTATGTATGTATGTATGTATGTACAGTAAACCCTCGCTATCTCGGACTAATTGGGGGGAGACCCAGTCCGAGATGACCGAAAATCCGAGATGTCCGGAGTCCGGCTTGTGTCCGACCTAACAGAGGATAAAATCCGACCTAACCAATGTACGTCCGAGGCAACAATGAACTCGGAGACTACAGAAAAAATCCGACCTCAAGAGAGAAGTCCGCATCAACCTAGAAAACGAAGACAACCCTATTCGAACCCTATAATCTGTAATAGAAAACACAGTACATGTATTTTAGTTTTACAATATGTATTGTACAGTAGGCTATATTACACTTACCCCTTCATAGCTCTTGTCTGTAGTCTTGATGTCCTCCCTCCCCCCCCCCCAACACTGCATTAATTACTGCAGCATCCCCTTTTCACCCCCCACCTCCATCTCACTGTCCTTCTCCACCCCACTGTCCTTCTCCACCCCACTGTCCTTCTCCACCTCACTGTCCTTCTCCACCTCACTGTCCTTCTCCACCCCACTGCCCTTCTCCACCTCACTGTCCTTCTCTACCTCACTGTCCTTCTCCACCCCACTGCCCTTCTCCACCTCACTGTCCTTCTCCACCCCACTGTCCTTCTCCACCTCACTGTCCTTCTCCACCTCACCGTCCTTCTTCACCCCACTGTCCTTCTCCACCTCACTGTCCTTCTCCACCTCACTGTTCTTCTCCACCTCACTCCCCTTCTCACTGTTCTTCTCCACCTCAATGTCCATCACACTGTTCTTCTCCACCTCACTGTTCTTCACACCCCCACTCTTAGGACCATATCCCTTGCCTGTCATGGAACCCTTACCTTTACCCTTACCCACACTGTCCTTCTCCACCTCACAACCAATGTTGGATTCAGGTATATCCATGGGCACAGGCGTGCTACTCATTAATTCATCCAAATCCATGTCTAAGTCTGAGAGTGGCACAGTGTCTACAGTGCTCCACGAGGTGCTAGCAACTGAGGAAACACTTGGGAGGGAGGTGGTGCTAGCAAGCGACACCCCACTGGTAGCAGACGAAGTACGAACTCTGGGAGGAGCATAGGGTACAAAAAAGGAGCTGATTTTCTGTTGTTTTTTCCGATTAAGGTGTGCCCTCTGTATATATGAGCGTGCTGATGAAGTGCATAATGTTGACGATGAAGACAGTGATAAATCGGCTAATTATCAGTTGAGTGATTATGTCAACGAGAGTGACAAAGATGCTCAATTCGTGGGATTTGCGAGTGAACATAAGAGTGATGAAGGTGATGCAGCAGCTTTCGCAGAAGCTGTTTTAGCTGAAGACAGTGAAGTGGGGAAAGTGAGTGAGTGAGAGAGTTCAAGGTCACTCTCCAAGTTTCAGTTGAGTGACACGACTCCAAGCCCTTCGCCAGCTAAATCGCCTTTCAAGCTACGCTTCTCTAAGAAGCAGATGCTTGAAAAGGCGGCTGCGGCAGCCAGGGAAGAAGCCAAAAGACTTGGTGAGGATGAGGCTGTGAGTGAGGGTGAGCGTGGTGACTCATCTCGCCCGCCATTGTCTCCCTTATCTCCCCAAGCCACCCAAGATGACCCGGGCGCCCCGCATTCTTCCCCACCACTGCCAAGGGTTGAGGACCCCCCACTTTTGGCCTATTTGCCTCCTAGGTCCCCCGACAGGAGACATACTGCTACCGAAAAGGGGAAAGGCAGGAAATGTGTCAAAAAAGGACAGAAAACTAGGCGGGCTTTGTTCGAGGCTCCCGCGGCGTCCACCCCTGCCGGCCCCAGCCATACGCCCCCGCAACTTTACCCAGCTCTCCAGCCGTCAACATATGTTCCTGACGAAGTCTTTGAGCTCGCATCACCAATACCTGGGCCTAGTGACAGTGAAGCATTGCTTTCTGCCACTCGTCGCAGGCCAAGGAGCCCAGGACCTCAGGGGGACATAGCCTCACCTGCCACTCCTTCCCCACCCGCATCACTCGTTCCCCGGCAGATTATGTGGGGGCCACTGACGATGAAGGGCACCTCTCAGAAGACTCTGGCCATGATTATGTACCGTAGCTCCACCGTCAGGGCAAGATGACCACTCTGACGACGACGACGACTACATGGCCATGGACGACCCTCAACCCATCCGCTTCGCCCGGGGGCGTCGTGCTGTGGCCCGCCCTGGCCTCCCGAGTTGGCCGTGTGCATGCTGGGCCACCAGCTGGAGCTCCTCGTCAGCGTCGCCAAGACCCATTTTAAGTTTTCCAGTGGCAAGACGTAGCTGACGGGGAAGATTACAACCCTGATGTGCCAGCTTTTGATGAGGTACAGGAGGGTTCAGGCATTACCCCCAATTTTCCCGCAGGCCCCAATGCTCCACCACATGAACTTATTGAGGCCTTTTTTGATGAGGAGGTGGTAAGGTATGTCATCAAGGAGACAAATAAGCAGCACCAATTCCAGGTCCACTTTTTTGACAAGGTGACCAAGGACCACATGAGGCAGTGGACTGACGTGACTCATCACGAGTTCATGGTGTTCCTGACACTCACCATGCTAATGCCTCATGTCAAGAAGCATAGGTTGCCTGACTATTGGATAACCAATGATCTCATATCCACCCCTGCCTTCGGGAAATATATGTCTCGCGACCGGTACCTTGACATCCTCGCAGCGCTCCATCTTGTCACCAACACCGACGTCCACCGCCCAGACAAGCTGTGGAAGATTAGGACGTTGTACGAGATGATGCGAGAACGCTTCAGCTCCTACTTCAAGCCCTTCTGCAAGGTCGTCATTGACGAGTCTCTTGTGCTGTTTCGGGGAAAGCTCAGCTTCCGGCAGTACATCCCCTCAAAAAGACATCGCTTTGGCATCAAATTCTTTGTGCTGTGCGACTGCCGAACTGGCTATGTCCTGGACTTCCTGGTCTACAGCGGGAAGGAAGGGGACGTGCTTGTGGACCCCCTCATTGGCTTTGGCGGAGCAGTGGTGCAAGCCATGATGGACCGCTATTTCCACAAGAATCACGTCCTCTTCACGGACAATTACTACATGTCCCCCACTCTCTCAAAGTACCTGCATGAGCGCAAGACGGGGACTGTAGGCACAGTACGAGGGAGAAGGAAGGGCATGCCACCTTTCCCTCCAAAGACCAAAAAAGGTGATGTGTTCAGGAAGAAGTCGGGGCCCATTCTGGCTATCCACTGGCACGACCAGCGGAAAGTCAACTTCCTGACCACCGTCCACAAGGGAGACATGGTGGATCACCGCACCCAGGCCATGGTGACCAAGCCCGATGCTGTCATGGACTACAACATCAACATGAGGCTGGTGGACAAGTCCGACATGCAGATAGGCTTCATTGACTGTCTGCTTACCTCGTGCAGATGGTACAAAAAAAAAATCTGCACATGGTGGACATGTCCATTCTGAATGCCTACAATATATACAAGCTTCAGAATGTGAACACACCCATGAAGTTCAATAGCCTGTAGAGGTTCCAAAATCAGGTGTTGAAGGAGCTCCTGGAGAAGTATGCTACGCCACAGAGGGCAGTGCCACATGCTGGGCCCGCCGCTACTGACCGCTTGCACTGTGCATATTACATAAGAACATAAGAACATAAGAAAATGGGAGTCTGCAGAAAGCCGATTGGCCTAAGCAAGGCAGATCCCTGTCCCACACAACCCCAATTACAAAGCCCAATTATAGGCTCAACACTCTAATACCCTGAGGATCATCTTACCAAAACGGTTAGAGATTAACGCAGGATTACGGGGGTCTGCAGAGCGCTGATTGGCCCAACCCTGCTGATCCCCCTTCACACCCAACCCTTCTCGTCCATATGCTTATCCAATTTTTTATCTTAAAGCTCCCTATCGTTTTTAATCCCACTATAGCACTTGGTAGTCCATTCCACCGATCTACAACTCTGTTACCAAACCAATATTTGCCTATATCTTTTCTGAAACGAAATTTATCTAATTTGAAACCATTGGTACGAGTTCTTTCGCTATCACTGAGCTTTAGTACATTTGTCATGTCCCCTTTGTTAATCCCACTAACCCACTTGAACACCTCTATCATATCCCCTCTAACTCTGCGTCTCTCTAACGAATGTAAGCCTAATTTCTTCAACTTTTCTTTATACGGAAGATTTCTAATATTATGGATCATTTTTGTCATTCTACGTTGTACTCTCTCCAATGAATCTATGTCCATTCTGTAATAAGGACACCAAAATTGAACAGCATAATACATATGGGGTCTCACTAATGACAAGTAAAGTTTTAAGATAACATCAGCAGTTCTGTTACTCACACTCCTAGAGATGAACCCGAGAATCCTGTTTGCCTTGTTTCGAACGCTTATACACTGTTGTCTAGGCTTCAAATCATTGCTAACAAACACACCTAGATCTTTCTCACAATTCGAGTTTTCTAATTCCACATTAGCTAGTTTATATTTAACATTTGTATGCATCTTCCCTATCTTTAATACCTTGCATTTGTCAATGTTAAACTTCATCTGCCAATTTACTGACCATTCGTGTAAGGTATCTAGATCCCTTTGGAGGCACTCTATATCTCTATCTGAATCAATTGTTCTCCCCATTTTGGTATCGTCTGCAAATTTACTTATCCTACTAGTTATACCTAAATCAAGGTCATTTATGTATATAACAAACAACAGAGGACCTAATACAGATCCCTGGGGGACACCACTTTTGACTTCGTACCATTTATGCTGACTCTGCTTCCTACCAATTAGCCATGACCTAATCCATCCCAACAACACCCCACCTATTCCATGCGCCTCAACCTTTCTCATCAATCTCTCATGGGGGACTCTGTCGAAAGCTTTACTGAAATCTAAATATATTATATCATATGACTTGTCATTATCTACTGCTTCATATACCTCTGAGAAAAAACTAAGCAAATTAGTAAGGCAAGAACGTCCCTGAGTGAATCCATGCTGAGAAGAATTTATTAAATTAAATGTATCTAAGTGGTTTCTAATTTTACTAGCAATAATTGACTCTTGTAGCTTTCCTATGATTGATGTAAGACTAATGGGACGGTAATTGGATGCTATTGATTTGTCACCTTTTTTGAAGATCGGAACTACGTTTGCAAGCTTCCAAGCTTCTGGAACTATACCTGTCTCCAATGACTTGTTAAATAAAAATGTTAATGGGTAACTTAACTCATCCCTACATTCTTTTAATACTCTAGCATATACCTCATCAGGACCAGGCGATTTATGAGGTTTCAGTCTGTCAATTTCCTTAAGCACATCATTTCTACTTATAGTAACCGTACTTAACCTATTTTCTATACTATCGCTATATACCTTACGGACTTCTGGAAACTGTGCCAAATTTTCATTAGTGAAAACGGAAAGAAATTGACTATTTAATGTACTGCACATTTCTAAATCATTTTCTGTCATTTCTCCTATCGAAGTTTTAAGGGGACCAATTACATCTCTAACCTTGGATTTATATAGTTGGTAAAAAGCTTTAGGATTATTTTTTGAGTCATTGGCAACCTTAATTTCATAATTTCTTTTTTCTTTCCTAATATCCTTTTTTACCTGTCTTGATAGATTCTGATAGTAAGCAAGTAGGTGAATTTCGCCTTTCCTAATTTTTCTATATATTCCTCTCTTTTGTCCTAGAAGATCTAATAGTCTATTATTCATCCATTTGGGTTGGTTCTGTGTTGATCTAAATTTTCTTTTGGGGATGTATTTATTTTGTGCATTGAATACTGACTTGATAAAATTATCGTATGTATCTACCAAGGTTGACGTCTCTTCCTGACTTAAGATGACAGGTGCCTGAGAAGGGGTACACTCATTTGGACACCTGGATCGACTTAATTTTTTGACCATAGGGTCAGCTAATAGGGCTCTTCTTAACCCACCATAATTGGCTTTTCTAAAGTCAGGTATTAATGTTGTATTCTCTCTGGTATTACCTTTCCATTGTATATTAAAATACACAGAATTGTGGTCACTATTTCCTAGGTGGTCCCCTATCTCTACATTATTTACCATATGTTCATTGTTACTGAAAACTAAATCGAGAATATTATTACCTCTAGTCGGCGTATCTATGAATTGAAATAAAAAACTATCTTGTACTACCTCTATAAACTCCTCAGAATCAGAGTCTCCTATTTGATGCTGCCAATCTATATTCGGAAAATTAAAATCCCCCATAATGCACACATTGCTAAACCTTGATGCCATTTTAATTTCCTCCCATAATGACGTTCCGTCATTTCTACTCATATTTGGCGGTCTATACATAACTCCAATAACTATGGTCTCACTACCTTCGTTAACCTCTACCCAAACACTTTCATTACATGAATATGCACAGGCTCATTTCCCTGCCTCTGACACAAGCAGGACGAAAGCAGCAGAAGCGGTGCCATGTCTGCTACAACAGCAGGCTGAGGGAGAGGTCAGAGAAAAAGTCCACCATGGAGTGTGTGGAGTGCAAGGTGGCAGTCTGTCCTGAAGGGTGCTTCTTTGATTACCACTCCAAGCAGGAGTTCTAATAATCATGGTGAAAGTGCCAAAGACAGTGACAATATGTACAGTACCGGTATATATATAGGCAAAAAGTGGAAGTAAAACATTTTATTGTAATACAAAAGTCATGTATTATGAGAAAATAGATACAAATACAATTACACCATAATAATATGTGAAAGTGACACATATGTATATAATAAGTGACATTCATATGATTAGAACCTATAGAAATATAGAAATCAGTGAAAAAAAGACAATAAATTGTATCACAGGGATCTGCCTTGCTTAGGCCAATCGGCTTTCTGCAGACTCCCATTTTCTTATGTTCTTATATAAAACTTTTACAAATCATATAACTAAGTGAAAGTGACAAAAGACCTAATATTTGATGGCCAAAGTATAATAAACACCTGTGATAACGAATAATCAGTGCCTAATATAACAATAACCTACCGCAATTACTAATAAAACGTACAGTATCGAGTGAAAATTAGCATTATCAGTGACAGTGACACTCTCTAAAGCATATTTACCAAAGTGAAAGTGACACAAGACATAATATTTGATGGCCAAAGTATAATAAACACCTGTGATAACGAATAATCAGTGCCTAATATAACAATAACCTACCTCAATTACTAATAAAACGTACAGTATCAAGTGAAAATTAGCATTATCAGTGAGAGTGACACTCTCTAAAGCATATTTACCAAAGTGAAAGTGACACAAGACATAATATTTGATGGCCAAAGTATAATAAACACCTGTGATAACGAATAATCAGTGCCTAATATAACAATAACCTACCTCAATTACTAATAAAGCGTACGGTATCGAGTGAAAATTAGCAATATTAGTGACAGTGATACCCTAATACACATACTTTATATAATTGGCCTCAAAATAACTATAAAAATATCAAATAAACATCACATTCTCAATATCAATCACTAAAATCGTCTAAGGGAGATAAACACTCTGGCGCGACGAGTGGCTTGGTGCGTGGTAGCCGTGGCCGTGGCGACGCATCCGAACGCGGGAAGAATTTTCCGCCGAAAATCACTCGTCTTCCCGTGCTCACCATTATGCAACCACTGGGGCTAGAGACCTCTACTCAATGTCATTCTGCAGAGGAAGGTTTGTGGAACATTTTACTTTTTTATTCATAACATTACATGCTATATTTATTGAATTACAGATGAGTTAACACAGCCCAAAAATCGTAAAAAAACCCGGTACCACAGTACAGTCGCGAGCTAGAGGGCCCGGGTCTGGAGGGTTAATTGAAGTGCGGAAATCAGTATTTACCGAGAAATAACAGTCTTAAAATGCGCTATGGGTCACCCAGGGTCCCTGCCCTCTCTTTCCCAGGTAATGTTATGTTATATTATATTATATTAGGGTTAGGTTAGGTTAGGTTAATCTAATCTAATATAATATTTGTACATTTTGGGCAGTGGGCGGGGCCGCGCGTATGTGGCGGCGTACAGTACCGCCGACCTCCGAGCTGTCAACACCTCGCAGCTGCTCCCCGATAATGAGTTACCTTGTATGAAGTTGATAGGAGTGTCTAAGTGTTGTCCCGGAAATTTATATGTGCATTTCAATAAGTAATTAGGTGTTTTATGAGCAATTCAGATTTAATTGGATATTCCAAGTAATTGAAAATATGGATTAAGTAAAACAGTTCCTGGAGTGAGATGGGATAGTGGGGCGATTGTTGTTTTTAGGCTGGCAGACGACCACCTCGCGATGGCGGGAAGGCGTGAAAGCCTAGCTGGGGATGAGGAGGATTATGAATTTGAAGGCTTTATCACCGAGGACAAGGATGATCAGTTGGCAAGTATGAAAAAACAATTAATGGGTCTTGTGAGATGGAGGGGAGTGATGGAAAATTGGAGGAAGGAGTTAGGGGCTAAAGTAGAAGTTTTGTCCGATATGTGTGGCGTTACTAGCGGGGTGGATAGGCCTAGGCCAGTAAGTGACAGCCTAGAGGCAGTGATGGCCAGAGTAGACGAGTTAGCGTCGGAAAATGTGGCACTCAAGGCTCAGCTTAAGGAATATGAGGGCCACCTGAGTGAGGAAGTAAAAGGAATTAGTGAGGTAAAAAATGAGTGGACAAGGGTAGAGAGTGCCACGATGGTAGCCCTTGAAGAAATTGTGAAGGAGCAGAAGGAAGAGAGAGAAAAGGAAAAGAAAGAGTTTGAAAAAAATGTAGTGCAAGTTTTAAAGAAGAAAGAGAAGGTAGTGAGAGAGACAATAGATAGAGGTAAGTGTGTAGTAATCTTTGGAGATGTGGAAGAGCACCTGGCAGATATGAAGGTAAGAAAGGAAAGGGATGTTGTGAAAGTCAAGGGGATACTGGATTACTTAGACGAGGGTTATGGATGGGTAAAAGAACTGGAGGAGGTGAGAAGGTTAGGAATATATAAGAAGGGCGAGATGAGACCACTAAGAGTGGAACTAAAGTTTAGATCAACAGCAGAAGCAGTAGCCAATGTGAGCTGGAAATTAAATTCGACAGAGCTGAATCATATAAGGGTAAAAAAGGACCTAAGTGTAGAAGAACGAGAACAGTTAAGGGAACTCCAAGCTAAGGCTGATGAAGAGAATGGAAAGTTGTCTGAAGAGCAAAAGAAGAATTTTTTTTGGAGAATAAGGGAAGGGCAAGTAAGGAAGTGGTACATCAGGAGCCACCAAGAACCGAAAGTAAGAGGAGTGATAGGGAAAGAGACAGAGAGACAAGTACGAAGTCAAAGCAAGGAGACGGAGCGAGAGATAATGCAGGGAGCAGGGGACCGGAGAGAGAGCCAGGATGTGGTGGAGAGGGTGGAACAGAGGGAGAGAGAGGGGGGAGGAGAATAGAATTAGTGGGGGAGGTGGAACTGGGTCAGGGAAGGGATGGAGGAGGAGGAGGTGAACCTGGTAGGAGGCAGAGAGGGAAGAGAAACAAGGAGGTGGATTCAAATATACTGTGCTACTACACTAATATAGATGGAATAAACAGTAAAAAGGTAGAGTTAGATAATATATTAAGAAAAGATCAACCACAGATAGTCTGTTTGACAGAGACAAAGCTGAACCAGGACTTTGACAGCAACATAGTGTTTAGTGAAGGATAAAATATGGAGAAATGATAGAAAGGGTAAAAGGGGAGGTGGAGTGGCAGTATTAGTTAAGAACCCTATGACAGCAAAGCACGTGGAGTTAAATAATGACAAGGCAGAAATAATGGCAGTTGAACTCAATGATATAGAAGGAAAAAAGCTAGACATAGCAGTAGCTTACATGCCACCAAAGACCAGAGCATGGAGGGAGTTGGAGTTTGAGGAGATGGTAGAGGATATGATTCAGTCGTTGAGAAGATTGCTTTTAAGGAAGAATCGATTGATCTTGGTAGGAGATTTCAACTGTAGTGAGGTTGATTGGGAATCGGGAGATGCAGGGCCAAATCAGAGATCTTGGGGAAGTCGGCTAGTGGAGTTGGTTACGGAAAATGTACTTACACAACATGTGAAGGAAAATACAAGAATGAGGGGTAATAACGAACCTTCTAAACTCGATCTGATTTTTACAAAAGATCCTCACGAAATTAGTGATATAAACTATCTATGTCCTGTAGGTAAAAGTGATCACCTATTACTAAAATGGAAGTTGACCTCGAGTAATGCCAATAGATTAGACAATAGCTACATAAATGACAGATTAAATTATAGTAAAGCTGATTATGTATCCTTGAAAAGATATTTAGAGGGAGTAGATTGGGATCTTATTTTGAAGGAACGGGACGTACAAGGTAAATATAGTAGATTCCTCGAAATTTATAGAGTAGGAACCAATATGTTTGTCCCAAGATATAAAACTGGAAATTTAATAAGCAGAAAGATTGGTTTAATTTGAAATGCAAAAGAGCTTTGGGTAGGCATGATGCAGCTTGGGCTAGATTAAGAAGAAGGAACACTGAGAGTAATCGGAATAAATATAAACAGGAGAGGAATAGATATGTTAACATAATTAGGCAAGTTAAAATGAACTATGAGAAAAACATAGTAAATAAATGTGAAAGTGACCCTAGATTATTTTATAAATATATAAACAGTAAGTTGAAGGTAAAGAAACAAATTACTAAATTAAGAGTTGATGCTAGGACGTATGAAAATGTATCGGACATGTGTGAGGTAATGAATAACAAATTGGGGTCAGTTTTTACTAGAGAGGAAGGTTTTGACGAACCACAGGCGGGAGTACTGGAGAGTGGTCTTAGTAAGATTGAAATAACTAGAGATGAGCTGTTATCTGCGATGAGAGGACTTGAAGTAAGGAAAGCTATGGGACCGGATGAAGTGTCTGCCTGGGTTTTAAAGGAGTGTGCAGAGCAATTAGTGGAGCCAGTGAGGGACATAATTCAAGCTTCCTTAGATAAAGGACAGGTTCCTGTTGAATGGAAAAGAGCTAATATCATTCCGATATACAAGAATGGAAACCCTGAGGACCCTCTAAACTATAGACCAGTTTCACTTACTAGTATTGTATGCAAGATTTGTGAAAAGCTAATTAGGAAGAGATGGATGAAAATGTTGGAGAGAAAGAAAATAATAACCCCAAAGCAATTTGGATTCAGAGAAGGGACATCTTGTGTTACCAGTTTGCTATGTTATTACAGTAGGGTGATAGATGTACTCCAAGAAAGAGGCGGATGGGTGGACTGCGTCTACTTAGACCTTTCCAAAGCATTCGATAAGGTACCACATAAGAGATTGTTATCTAAGCTTGAGACGCTAGGATGTGTCAGGGGGAGTTTGCTGAAATGGATGGAGAGCTATTTAACAGATAGGGAAATGAGGACCAACATTAGAGGAACTTACTCATCGTGGCGGAAAGTTGAGAGTGGTGTGCCGCAGGGATCTGTGTTGGCACCTCTCATGTTCCTTATGTACGTGAATGACCTGCCGATAGGCATAAACTCTTACATGTCAATGTTTGCAGATGACGTAAAAATTATGAGACAAATAACAAATAAAAGTAGTTGTGAGGAGCTGCAAGGGGATTTAGATAAAATATACGAATGGAGCACCAAGTGGAAAATGAAATTTAATATAAGTAAATGTCATGTGTTAAATATGGGAAGAAGTGTGAATAGACCAAATTGGGAGTACAGGATGGGAGATAATAAATTAGCAAGGCCGAAAAAGAAAAAGATTTAGGGTTGATTATACAAGATAATTTGTCGCCAGAGAAACATATTAACAAGCTCTTTAGCGGAATGTATGCAATGGCCGGGAATATGAAAGTTGCTCTGAACTATTTGGATGAGACCATGGTAGCGAAAATTATGAAGAGTATGATTAGACCAAGATTGGAGTATGCAGCAGTGGTGTGGTCCCCGCATCTAAAGAAGCATATTCACAAGTTAGAAAGAATCCAGAGAGCAGTCACTAGATTGGTTCCAAGTCTCAGAGAACTGCCATATGAAGGGAGGCTAGACAAATTAAATCTACCGAGTCTAAAAGAGAGGAGAGAGAGGGGAGACATGATAATGATGTACAAATGTACCCGGGGGCTGGAGAGGCTGGATAGGGAGGATATATTAATTATGGATACAGGAATAACTAGAGGCCACAGCTACAAAGTAAAAAGACCTACCTGCAAGAACGATATCAGGAAGTTTAGCTTCCCCTATAGATGTATTGACAAATGGAATGGGCTGGAGGAGGAGGTGGTAGGGGCAAGGAACATCCATATTTTCAAGAAAAAATTGGATAAAAAGTAGACTGAGAGACGGGACAACACGAGCTTATCTCAACTCCTGTAAACTACAATTAGGTAAATACAATTAGGTAAATACAGCCCCTCCCGTAAAACATAGCGCATTTTAAGACTTTTATTTCTCAGTAAATACTGATTTCCGCAATCCGCACTTCAATTAACCCCTACAACACGGAAGGGCTCTTGAACGCCCATAAAAAAGCATATAACAGGTACCCGGAAGGGCTCTTGAACACCCAGTGGTTGAAAGCCTGTGAGCTTCGTGTGCGAGGCGTCGGTCCGACGCATGTAAACAACAGCCGGCTGGACCGACGCCCCGCATCTCCGGCCACAAGAAGGAGAGCGTCGCTTATTCGTGTGTGCCTGTATGTTGTTGTTAAGTATCGAAAAGTAGTGTAAAGTGGCTCATTTTGCCATAAAGTTATCTCCAATGAAATCATCATCACAACTCAACCAGTTGACTTAGAGAGCTCTACTTAACGCCATTCTACAGGTAAATAACACAGCTACGCTTGGGGATGCGCGGGAATCAGTCAGATTAACAAATATACGGTAGCCTAGCCTAGACGTTTTTCGGCCAAAACACCCGGGTTTCGGGGAATATTTATGTAATGCGTAGCCGGGGCTGGAGGGTTAAACATCCTACAAGTTCTAATCAGTCCCCTGACCAGTTCTTGATAGGTTACTCAAGGATATTTTAACGGGAACATAGGTAAATATTTACCGGAACCAGTAAAAAGTAAAGAAGTAACTAACTTCAGTGCGCTACACCAAAGTACGGTATGATTAGGAGTAGTGGGCGTACACATTATTTCCATTATTTGTATTGTAATTCCATATTTAAACCCACTATCTTGTAGTTTGAAAGATCGTCTACACCTTGATATACAATCAAGTATGTGGCAGAATATGTATAAGTGTACATATACAGTACCTGTAAATACAGTCCTCCTCTACCACTCTTCTCTTCGCCGACATGTAAACAAACCCAGAGTCGATATACGCTTCAAGTCGCTGTGCAGCCATCCGAACACAGGGTTTATCGTGACGTCATCTAGAATATAAGTGCTAGTATGCGAATAATATCTATAGTCACGGTTTGCGTATTTGAGTGATTATTATTGATGTTCTTTTGTTTGCCAAACCTGCTTATCATATCATACCTTTTGATGTGTTCGCCACTCTTCTAGCGGCACCAAGGAGCGCGACGCCCCTCGTTATGGGTGGTGATTTGGTGCAGTAGACTGTTTGAAGCGACAGCTCGCTCCCTTGCGAGGATGGGCTCGTCTGGCACTTTTTGCAGTTCGACATCGAGGGCTCTCTTGAAGTTGTCTAACGAGCCGTCCCTTATGTCTCTTACTCGCCGTGGGAGTTATCATCCAGTCATTTATTATTTTTTGGTCAGTTCAACCAGGTTGTCATTTGAACGAGTGTGGAATAGGGGTGTTAAGGTTACTGTCTTAAGATTCGCGAAGTTATTGTATTTTCTGAGGACATCAACTCATCACAACATTTGGTAAAGGTTAGTACTGTACCTGTAAGATATACTTAGGTTTGGTACTAAACCCTCTGCGATTTTCCACGTGTATATTATTAGGTAACGTTCTCTTCTACGTTCCAGCGAGTATAGATTCAGTGCTCTTAAACGCTCCCAGTAGTGTCGATGTTTTATCGAACATATATGCGAAGTGAAATTTCTTTGTACACTCTCTAAGTCATTTATTTCACCTGCTTTGTATGGGGATGTTAATATGCTACAGTATTCAAGCCACGGTAGCACTAGAGATTTGAAGAGCGTTATCATAGGTAATTCACCGCGTGTTTTAAATGTACGTAGAATCCAGCCCGTTAAGACGTTTCGCAGCCGCAACTTTGACCTGGTTATGTACTTTGAAACCCATATTTTCAGACATTAATACCCCAAGGTCTTTCCGTTCTATTATGTGGTTAGATTCTGTTAAGTAATTTGTAATTTCTTTAACGCCATTATTATCTCCACACCGTATTAATTGGAATTTTTCTTCATTGAATTGCATGTTGTTTTCCCTGGTCCACTGGAACACTACATTCATGTCTTCCTGCAGTCGGCCCGTGTCCTCTTGTGTGTTTACTATCTTGCTTAATTTTGTGTCATCAGCAAAAGACGACACCGTACTGCGTCTAGTGTTGGTATCTATGTCGCAAATTAGTATGAGGAACAGAAGGGGCGCTAGCACTGTTCCTTGAGGCACTGAGCTTTTGACATCCGAAGGCTCAGATGTTACTTGGTTTACTGCTACTGATTGTTTTCGGTTTACTAGGAAATTGTATATCCACCTTCCGATTTTCCCCGTTATACCTCTTGCTTGAGTTTGTGGGCTATTATACCATGGTCACATTTATCAAATGCCTTAGCAAAATCGGTGTAAATGACATCCACGTTTTTCTTTTCTTCTAGCGCTTTAAGAATTTTGTCATAGTGTTCCAAATGTTGTGAGAGACATGATCTTCCCGCTCTGAATCCATGTTGACCGGTGTTGTGTAGTTCATTTGCCTCCATGAATGTTGAGATTTTGCTTCGCAGGACTCGCTCGAATACTTTAATGATGTGGGAGGTTAGAGCTACCGGGCGGTAGTTTTTTGCTAGTGCTTTACTCCCTCGTTTATGCAGTGGGGCAATTATTGCATTTTTCAAGCTATCTGGTATTTCACCCATGTCTAAGACTCCTTCTCCACATTATAGCCAGGGGTTTTGAGAGGTTTTCCTTACATTTCTTCATTAGGATCGAGTTCCACGAGTCCGGGCCTGGTGCCGAGTGGGATGGCATGTTGGAAATGGCCTCTTCTATGTCTTTTGGACCGAAATCAATATCCAGCATCTGGGGGGTTTCTGTGGGGGAGGTTTCCATGAAAAATATATTTTGGTCTCTGATGACTTTTGTTTCATCAGGCTCACTGAATGCCATTTCATACTGCCTGCGTAAGAGTTCGCTCATTTCCTTTTGTCCCCTGTGAAAGAGCCGTCCCCTTTGCTTAGTGGGCCGATGTTTGATGCTGTTTTAGCCTTTTGTTTGGCGCATGAAAAGAAGTATTTGGAATTTTCCTTTATACCTGCAATAGCTTTCCTCTCCTCTTCCATATGTTGTAGTTCATATGATATTCTTAGCCTTTGTTCAATTTCCACAATTTCTCTATCTATTTCGGCCTTTTGCCTATCCTGTAGATTTTGATGTGTGCGTCTTTGTGCGAGTAATTTTCTTCTTCTGTACAGCCTCCTTTCCCGATCTTGTTTGTCTTGCAGGTATATGGTGGCTACAGATTTGGGTCATGGTTTCTGTTATTAAGACTAGACATTCTGCTGGTGTCAGGTTATTCATTAAATCTTCCCAGTCTATTTCCTCCATTTCTTGATTTACCTCTTCCCACCTAATGTTTTTGTTGTTGAAGTTAAATTTATTGAAGGGGCCGGTTTTTGTTCTCGATTCTGAGGTTGTCTGTACACTTTCTAAGGTTGTTTTGATCTCAATTAATTTATGATCTGAGTATGTTGTGTCCGATATGTTAATGCTGTGTACTAGAGTCGTTGTTAGTGAAGACCAGGTCTAAGATATTGTTTTCCCATGTGGGTTCAGCAATATGCTGGGTAAGACTAAAAAAATCGCAAAGTTCAAAAAGCTCTCTCGTGTTTGCTTCTCCGGTGTTATTTGCCACTAACTGGTTTTCTAGTTGTTGTTGTTGTTCCCTAAGCTGCCTGGTCGAACAGCCCCGAGTCCCTGAGAAAGGCCATGGCCACGATCGGGCTTTCCCACAGAGCTCTCATTAAGTGTAGATTGTGTTGTTGGCGTAAGTGGTTGTGTGAAATGCAGTCTTCTATGATGTGTTTAATGGTATGGGGTGCTGTGTTACATCCCGGGCAGGCGTCGACAACGGAGTCATCCAGTCTCTTCTGATAGCTCAGGAGAGCTGGATGGTGTCCGCATCTCAGCCTGGCCAGGTGGACTCTGTCCTCGCGAGGAAGGGAGGATTCGGAAGGATGGATTTCGGGAGGTCGTGCATGCAGCTGCGTGTTGTCTGTGAGTGAGTGGATGGATCGGTGAGAGATATGAGTATGGATGTGCTTCTGGAAGTTGGTTCGGGGTGGGCAGGGAGGGAGAGAGGACAATAATTGTGTGTGATACCGTGTGCTGGGTGTTGTTTTGATATTTCTTGGTGTCTGTGGGTGTGTTGCCATGTAGTTTAGTGGGTGGTCTTGGTTCGTGGAGGCTGCTGCCAGGAATTGAGTGCCTCTCATGTCCAGATGGTCTTTGACTTTGAGAATTTTGGTTTCTTGATGTAGGTGATCTGTGGGTGAAGTAGCTGTGCAGCCTGTAATGATCTTCAGGGCTTTGTTTTGAATAGTCTGTAAGGTCTTATGATTTCAGCTAGGTTAGAAGCCCAGGCTGGGCTTGCGTATTCCATCACTGATCTTATGTATTGTTTATATACTGTGGTGGTAGTTTCTTTGTTGTGTCCAAATTTTGTGTGAGCAAGTGACCTGAGGGCGTTAAGTCTGGGTGTCAGTTTCTTTTTAATGTTTGTGGTGTGCTGTTTGAATGTCATATGAGTATCATATGTTACTCCTAGGATTTTGGGTGTGTGTGTGTGTTAGGGGTGTGTTGTTTATGGTGAGTTGAGGGATGTATTCGTGTTCTCCTGTCCAACTTGTGAGCAGGGTTGCGGTGGATTTGGCTGGGGCTAGATTAAGTCTGTTTGTAGTGCACCAACCATGTAGTGTGTTGAGATAGGGTTGAAGGAGATCTGTTGATCTTTTTGGGTCATGGTGTGTGCATGTGAGTGTTATGTCATCTGCATAGGAGGCTAAGTTTATTTGGGGCGTATTGGGTGTAGTTATATCGTGCATGTACAGATTGAAGAGTGCGGGCGATAGGACGGATCCTTGTGGGACTCCGTTTGGAAAGTTTCTGATTTTAGATGACTGACCGGCAAAAGATACGTGTGCACATCTGCCTGCTAGGAAGTTGGCCAGCCACCTTTTTGTGTTGTTGTGCATGTTTGTGTTGTAGATTTTGTTTGTTAGGTTGTGGCGGGGGATGGCATCGAAGGCTTTACTAATATCTTCCACACAGTGATCTGTGTGGTGGTCTAGCTGAGTTGATGCCGTCGAAAGCTCTTTGTGTAAGGTCTGTGAGAAGAGTGTTTGTGGAGTGCAGTGGCCTAAAGCCATGTTGTGTTGGAGCTAGGGGTAGGTCAGGTGTAATTAGTTGTAATACTAGGCGTTCCATGACTTTGGAGGGGAGCAAAGAAGTGTGATGGGGCGGTGCGAGGAGGGTAGTGTGGGGTCTTTGTTGGGTTTGGGGAATGTGATGATGATACCATGCTTCCAAATGTCTGGTATTGTGTTGTGTGAATAGCTGTAGTTTGATATGTTAGTGAGTGCTTGTATGCCTTGTGGTCCTAGGTGTCTGAGGTGTATGTTGCTTATGTTGTCTAGGCCACAGGCGGGTGAGTGCTTGAGATTGTTGATGATATGCTTTGTCTGGTAATTGGTGAAGGGTGTATAGTCAGGGTCTGTGGGAATTGTCTCTTACGTCGGATGACTCGTCGGTCGTCTTTGTGAGGTTTTAGGTGGCTGACATGTGAAAAGTGATTGATGAGAGTGTTTGCTTGTTGTTTACATGAAGGAGTAGAGTCTGTTGTTGTGATTGCAGCATGTGATTGTGTTGTGTTGCTGTTGGAAAGTGTGAGGCTGTTTAGTGTTTTGTAGAGTTTTTTGGGGTTTGTTTTGTGATCAAGTGTTTGTAGGAAGTTATTCCAATTTAGTTTTTGTTGTTCTTGTATTTTGTTGTTAGTTTGGGTGTTGAGTGCTTGAATTTGTTGTGTGATGTCTTGTGTGGGGTGCTGGGGAGTGTTTCAGTATGTCGTTGTCTGATGAGGTTTTGAATTTCTGGTGTGAAGTTGGGGTTGTGTCTTTTTCTGTTACCTCTTGGAATGTGTTTGTCAGCGTTTTGGATAGTTTTATTGAGTATGTACAGCATTGTTGATGTTAGTGATGGGTGTACTGTTTAGAGTTGTGAAGTGTTGTTCTGTCTCATTTGTGAATGCTTCCCAGTTAGCTCTTTTATAATTGGTGTATGTGTGTTTGTGGCTAGCTGGGGTGAGTCTGGTTTTGGTGGTGATAATGATTGGGAGGTGGTCAGAGCCTAAGATTCTGACCACCCTCCAGGATGTTGTGGGGGCGAGTTCTGGGGAGCAAAAGGTGATGTCTGGAGATGATGGGTTATAGAGGGCTTGGTGAGGAATATGGGTATGTTGATGGATGTCGTTAAGGATGATGAGGTTATCGGTTTGGTTTTGTAGTACCAGCCCTCTGTCTGTGTCGGGGTTGTCGACAAACCAGGCTGACGTCTTGGCGTTGAAGTCACCACCCAGGATGATGTGTGGGGTGTTTGTGATGTGTTGTAAGTGTGGTCTGTATTCATTTGGTACTGTAGGGGATGTTTGGGGAGGGATGAATGTGTTTATGATGGTTATGTTGGAGTTGTTGCCAGTGCGTATTTTAAATGATTGTATTTCTGTTGTGTTATCATTTGGGGGGAGGAGGGATTTGGTTTGTACACTGGTTACTATGTATGATATTTCTTTGTGTACCAGGGTGATGAGTCCACCGCCCCTGCCGACAGCCCGGTCTTGTCCGATGGTGGTGAAATTATGAAATGTGTTTTTTTTTTTTTTTGTGCGGAGTTTTGTTTCTTGTAAGATGGCAATGTGTATGTTGTGTTGTTTGATGAAGTGTGAGAGTTCGTGTTTCTTTGTGTTGATGCCATCTATGTTCAATTGAAGAATGTTAATGTTATGTGCATGATGTATTTTGGGGTGCTGCTGCATGAGGATGGGGTGGGGGTGAGGGACATAGACATATGATAAGACATAGTTATGTTAATGTATAAGGGATTTAGGTAGATGAATTAGAGAGATAGATAGATAGAAAGAGAGTGTATATCGAGGGAAAAAAACAAAACAAAAAATCTATCAAACGTAAATCTTCCGTCTCTGCTCGCACGGAGGGGAGAGTTGAAATATTTTGTTGACTATCTTATTTATTATTTATCTATGTGCTGGAAGGATATTATATTTTTCAATTCCATCACATTAGAAATGATTCAAAGATTATAAAAAGTCCACTTTTATGTTAATGTATAAGGGATTTAGGTAGGTGCATTAGAGATAAATAGATAGAGCAACGGACTTTGCTCCAACTTTTTTTCGAGCAACGGACTTTGTCCGTTGCTGGGTCCATTGTCCGGCTACGGACAGAGTCCGTTAAATCCGAAATCCGTTGTATCGGGGTCCGTTAAATCGAGCGTCGACTGTATTCGGAAAATGTCCGTCATAACCGTCCTCTGATATCTCGAATATTTCCGAAATGTGTCGTAACGGTGTCCGACAAAGGATGACGTGTCGGATGACGACCTCACGTCACCGGACAATAAGGGTGAATATCCGATATTATATTTTTCAATTCCATCACATTAAAAATGATTCAAAGATTACAAAAAGTCCAAATAAGACATACTGTAGTTATGTTAATGTATAAGGGAGTTAGGTAGATGAATTAGAGAGATAGATAGATAGAAAGAGAGTGTATATCGAGGGAAAAAAACAAAACAAAAAATATATCAAACGTAAATCTTCCGTCTCTACTCGCACGGAGGGGAGAGTTGAAATATTTTGTTGACTATCTTATTTATTATTTATCTATGTGCTGGAAGGATATTATATTTTTCAATTCCATCACATTAGAAATGATTCAAAGATTACAAAAAGTCCAAATAAGACATAGTTATGTTAATGTATAAGGGAGTTAGGTAGATGAATTAGAGAGATAGATAGATAGAAAGAGAGTGTATATCGAGGGAAAAAAAAAAAAAAATCTATCAAACGTAAATCTTCCGTCTCTGCTCGCACGGAGGGGAGGGTTGAAATATTGTGTTGACTATCTTATTTATTATTTATCTATGTGCTGGAAGGATATTATATTTTTCAATTTCATTAATATGAAGGGTGTGCCTGGAAGTGTGGTGGGAGGGCTTGTGGCTTTGGCTCCGCTGCATGTCTGCCTGCCGAGATCGGAACCTCTCCGGGTGGTCAGGGGCCGGGGGAGTGCTGGAGCGACCTTGGTAACCCTGGTCTCTGGGTCTTCTCCTGGGTGACCTAGATGTGTGAGAGTTTGTGTTTTTTATCTGTGTTTATTTTTTGTTTTATGTTGTTTTTGTGTTTTCCCTGTTCTTGCTCTGTCTTGAGTCGGCTACCCCCAAAATGGGGATTGGGCCTGAGCATATAGATAGATAGATAGATAGATGGAATTCCATCGCATTAGAAATTATTCAAAGATTACAAAAAGTCCAAATAAGACATAGTTATGTTAATGTATAAGGGAGTTAATAGATATGCATTAGAGAGAGAGATAGATAGATAGATAGAAAGAGAGTTGCAGAGGGGGAGTGAGCGATTTTATGTGGAAAAAAGCTAAAAAATACCCTGGCAAAAAACTTCGAACCATCGGTAAATCTCGGTAAAAAATTTGTAAAGTTGAGCCAAAGTGTTTGTTGTGCGGGCAAGGGGTAGTACTATGCAACCTTCGGTAAAGTGAAAATTCGTTGCAAGAGTGTTCGTTGTGGAATGTGTTTCTTGTCAGCGTTTTGGATAGTTTTATTGAGTATGTGTACAGCATTGTTGATGTTAGTGATGGGTGTACTGTTTAGAGTTGTGAAGTGTTGTTCTGTCTCATTTGTGAATGCTTCCCAGTTAGCTCTTTTATAATTGGTGTATGTGTGTTTGTGGCTAGCTGGGGTGAGTCTGGTTTTGGTGGTGATAATGATCGGGAGGTGGTCAGAGCCTAAGGTTCTGACCACCCTCCAGGATGTTGTGGGGGCGAGTTCTGGGGAGCAAAGGTGATGTCAGGAGATGATGGGTTATAGAGGGCTTGGTGAGGAATATGGGTATGTTGATGGATGTCGTTAGTTGTCTCCATTTAATGTTTGGTAGGTTAAAGTCTCCTAGCCATATAATATTTGGTGTTGGGTTCCCCAGGGTTTCCACTTCTGATTTTATTTTGTTGAGCTGGGTTTTGAATTCTTCTCGGGATGAGTCTGGAGGCCTGTATGTAACAATAACTGCTAAATTTAGGGATTCTATTTTAACTCCAAGTATTTCCACCACTTCATTACTGTTATTTAGGAATTCAGTACATATCAGTGAGTCATGGATGTACAAGGCTACACCTCCATGTGATCTATGCGTTCTGTCCGCCCTATGTAGGTTATAACCAGGAATCCATACCTCACTATCTTCCTGATCTTTAATGTGAGTTTCTGTGAGAGCCACAAATATAGCGTTTCCTTCTTCTAGCAGGCCCCTAATAAATGGTACTTTGTTCGTGGTTCTATTTTTTAGGCCTTGGATATTTGCAAACAAGATTGGGGAGGGATTGTTTGGAGTACTATGTGTACCTAATAGTCTTCGGGATGTATTGGCCACTCTTGGGAGGCCAGGAGGTGCTCGAGGTGTTCTATGTGTTCTTCCATCTCCCTCAGTCTCTTCATCTTCATCTGCCCTTTCCCTCCTTGCCTTTTTCCTCTGTCTCGTCCTCGCATAGCTAGAGAGTTTTTTGGGCTACCATTCGTGTTAGGTCTAGCATATCTCCAAGTCCCTTTAATATGAAAAGCTGGGCATTTCATATTGTAGCAGGTCTTGTTCTCAAGTGATGTCTTGCAAAGGGATGGGTGGTGGTATTTGCAGGTTTCACCAAATCTACATTTTCCATGACTGGTTATGTTGTTGCAAATTTTGGGATGAGCAAATCTACAGGTCTTCCCATTATATTCGCCCTTTTGACCAAAGTAGCACCTTCTTTCCAGATAATATCTGCACACTGGTGTAGACAACCCCAGTAGGTGTGGCTGGGGCTGCGAGGGGTTATGTGGTGAGCTAAGTGTGGTTGTGGGTGATAGCGGGCTTGGTGTATGGGTGGGTGAGGCCTGCAGGGGGGTGGAGTTACGGGTCGGTTGTAGGTGGGCAGGTGGCAGTGGTGAGGGGGGAGGCGATGTGGAAGGGGAGCCTGATATGGGGGCTTGTTGCATCCTACGTTCATCCTGCAAATGTATTTGATCAACAGCAGTAGGGTGGTCAATGGCCATAGATGGGATTAATGTGGGGGTTTTCTGGGTCTGGGGAGGTGTGGGGAGATGTGCGGCAGGGTTTGTGGATTTGTAGGGTGCGAAAGGTTGTTGTTCGGCAGGCGATGTGTGTTGATGTGCAGGAGGCAATGTGGGCTTTTGCATGGGAAGGTGTGCGTGTGTGGGTTGTGATACTAGAGTATGGGCCCTGAGGCCCCAATAGTTCCCCATTTTCTGTGAAAGGTAGCTATGTCTTGGCTATATTTCGGTCTATCTTGTACTTCTGTATTTTCTACAGTCTGTATGACTTGCCATGTGATATCGAAACAACTATCGCAGAAATGGAGGTTCTTCCCTCTTGTATTGTACGCCTCATTTATTGGTATCAATCCTATGCAAATCCAGTGGTATGGTTGCTTGCATATCCGACATGCGGTGCCTTATATGCACGTGTATATTCATATTACACCTCGTACAGGTGTCTCTGGTAGACATTTTTGTTTTTTTTTGTTTTTTTTCCACCCGCCCTTACATGGGGGAGAGAGAGAGGGGGGTGGGGGGGCATGGAGGACAAGGTGTTTGTTACGCGGTTTGTGGGGAGTGTGAGGGGGGGGGGGGGGGGGGGGGGGTGCCACTCGTTTACACTCATTATGGTTTAAACTTTAAGTAACTTTAAGTAACACATTCAATAATTATCTTATGAAACAGAATTCTCGCTGCCCTAACCACTTTTCCCGTTTTTGGTCGGCTATTTAGCGGAATATACGACCCTCTAGGAAAATAACGACTTTCCAGGCTACCTATATATAGTATCTACTGTATTTTAATTTTCATGTTTTACCTATCAACTTGATTCAACACTGCTCAGGTTCGAATTTTCACCAAATTTGGTTGCGTGGGAGATCTTTCTCTCCAATAACGTCACTACTAACCTGCGATATGGTCGAGAAATAATCTGCACTGATTTAATTTGTTTACATATTGTTTTTCTCTGTTTGCTATTATTTACGATATTTGTTTTGTCGGTACCATTTCCTGTCGAGATTAAGTTTCGCTTTTGGTAAAATCGTATAGGGGGAGGGGACGTGTCCAAGAGAGCGAGGGGATATATGTGTTTATGGTCTTTGCGGTCACCGAGGGTATTTTGTTTACAGCATACGTCCTGTTCCCAAGCTAAAAGTTAAAAGTTCCCCGGACTTTAATTCTCTGTATTATACTTTTCTAGTTTATTTACGTGATATACGATGTTCACTATCACTTTTAACTTAGGCTTCCTATTTTCCCATAGCCCTGTTTGATTTCATAGGACTATAGCGCTAACACTTTGCTTTGGGACGTAACGGTTTTTCTTTCCCTTCTTCTTTCCACCCGCCTTGCCTATGCCTCATGGGCCTGCCCTAGGCCAGCGCCGTGGCACTGCTGTAGGAGTTAACAGATTTTTTTCTCCAAAACGCGTATATCTCCCCAGATATTTTATCAATCGGTTCGATTTTGCACTTCACAGGACCGCGACACTACGTTTGTTTTTGAGTGTGATTTTTTGAAAGTTTAATCACCAGTATCCCGCGGTATAGTCGAAAAATCCCGGACCGCGACGGACGTGACCCTCCTCCTATAGGCTACAATACATATACGTTAGTAGCTGTTTGGTAAAGCTTACTAGCTGGCATGGAAGGGCTAGTTTTAGATAATATTTACGAGCCGCATCACAGCTCAGTTATTGTTGCGAATCTCTCGCTGCCACTCATTGCTGGCGTAAGGTATATCCCATAATACTGTGTTTTTTGCACTGTTACCCAACCACTGGGCATTGGGGGCGGCAGCCCCCACCTAAATACTAGGAGAGGTTAGGTTAGGCTAATGTCGACTCGATTTTTATAACATAGGCTAGGTCTTGAAAATGCACAAACCCACAGTAGCTGGCATGCAAGGGCTAGTTTTGTACCCCACGTACTGGGTACTAGCAACCCGCAGTAGCTGGCATGCAAGGGCTAGTTTTGTATCCCACGTACTGGGTACTAGCAACTCGCAGTAGCTGGCATGCAAGGGCTAGTTTTGTATCCCACGTACTGGGTACTAGCAACTCGCAGTAGCTGGCATGCAAGGGCTAGTTTTGTATCCCACGTACTGGGTACTAGCAACTCGCAGTAGCTGGCATGCAAGGGCTAGTTTTGTATCCCACGTACTAGGTCTAGGTTAGGTTAGGTTAGGTTACTATACAGTACTAGGTCTCAGAGACAAAATTCGTAGTGGCGGTAGTAAAGTTCAAATAGGCTAGCGGTCGCACCGCTATTGACAGCACACATAGTAATGGATGCACTATTTTGAGTTTTCACTAGCATTTCCCATTCATTTTCTTTGTTACAATTTATATTAGCAGTTTGTCTCTTCTGCTTCGTGCACATAATGTCACCTTTCACTTTTATGCAGATGACACCCAGATTTATGTGAGAATCACAAATATAGTTGATATACGGAGTAAGATGGAATTGTTGATGTCTGATATCAAGAAGTGGAAGAGAGCGAGAAAACTTAAACTAAATGATGGTAAAACTGATATTCTCATCATCCGAGGAAATAGAAGAGCTGATGATATAGTAGGTGCCCTCTCCATCAATGTGGGTGGATCTCAGCTGCGACCGGCCAACTCTGTTCGAAATCTGGGTGTATATGTGAACTCCCGATTAGATTTCAAAGAGCATGTAAACCAGATAGTTAAAAGTTGTTACTTGCACATCAGAAATCTCTATTTGGTGAAGCCGTTTATAACCAGACGTTGCCTCCTGACGTTGGTTCACTCATTGGTCTTCTCTCGTGTTGATTATTGCAATGCTCTGTTGGTGGGTCTTCCAAATTATATTTTGAAGAAAGTTCAGTCTGTTCTTAACAGGGCCGCAAGACTAATTTTTGGTGTTCCACCTAGAACTCCTACTACATCTCTTCACATAGAACTGCACTGGCTGCCAGTAAGAGCAAGAATAGAATTTAAGTTGTGTTTGGTGACTTTTAAGGTTCTCAAATTTGGTGAGCCTAGGTACCTTGCGGAGCTGCTCAGGCGCCCACCGGCACACCATGGTGTAGTTGTGCGTTATGACAATGACCCTTTTCGTCTTGATGAACCAAGGGCTTTCCAGCAGTCTTCTTTCTTTGAGAGGTCATTCTCTTACATGGCTCCGAGGTTGTATAACAGGTTGCCGCTGTCCATGAGACAACTGAGTTCTGTTGAATGCTTCAAGAGACAACTTAAGACTTTTCTCTTTGAGAGAAGCTATGATCTTGAGAGAGGTGTCATGACAGATGGCTATAGAGTTTAGGCTATTTTGCCACTGCTAGTGATTGTTAAATGTGTGTTGTATATAAGCCTTCTTTTGATGCATTGATTTTTGTTCTTTTTTTCTTTCTCTTTTCGAGCGCTAGTGAATTCTTCGGAAAAATTGGCGCTATGAGAAATAAGTAACATGCTTATTATTATTATTATTTACAAGTGGGTTTTGCCTTTACATTATTGTTTGCCTCAACAATATCAAACTCGGTAGGTCAGTCCGACAAAAGAGATCAAATTTGCACCCAGTCCTAAAACCCGAAATAATCTTAACCCCTTCAGACTCATATGACGCAGAGGTTGCCAGATTAGCAATAAGAAATAGAGTTCTCTCACTCTTATAATTACCTCTCCAAAATTAGTTTTCTGCCCACAGCTAACTCAAAGACAACTGCAGAGGTTGAAGTTACTAAACTAAAGGTTTCTAAATACCCCTGATGGTAACAAAGGCTTTAACCCTCGGAATCCGGGAGGCCTCATATGAGGCAAACAAAAATATTGGCAGGAATCCGGGAGGCCTCATATGAGGCAAAATGCGCAGCTAAAAATCACCGCTAAAATCATCATAACTCGGCAACCACGCAACGTAGCGATGTCATCTTAACGGCAGTCTACATACAAGAAAACGTTCTACAATTTGCAAAAAAAATGACTGCTCTATGTGGTCTCAATCAGTAGCTACTGAATTATGAAGCTTGACTGTACGAAAATGGCCCCGGACACAGCGATCGGGATCATATGAGGCCCCCCGGATCCGATGGGTTTAAAGTATCCCTAATCGGCTCAAAATCGCGTCATATGTCGGAGAGGGTTAAGTCAGTCCCAATTTCCCAAATATCAAGAACAATTTTTTTTTCGAAGCCTAGGCTTACAGCACTCACACTCAGCAGACCTTAACCTTGAATAATCAATTTGTTTTATGGGGGGGGGGGTACTGTCCTGACAGTTAACACTTAACAGAGACTACTAGGCTACTAGCCTAGGCCTATAATACAATTAGGGCCTATACATAATACAGTCATGATATGACTGATAAGGAGCGATTCATTAGCGGCCACCCCATCTTGGGGATGCACTTATTATCTCATATAATAGTATACAATACTCAATAGTTATAAATGAAGATGACATAAAACATTGATAATAGTCACAAACTCACAATTCGCCATGGCCGGCCCGCTCACTCGCCGCCTTGTTGCCGATCACATTACTGTGTAACTCCTTTATCTCATCACTGTATTCCTTGAGACAGCTTTGCAGACTTCTCAAATATCAAGTTTCACTCAATATCACAATACTGTAATTACGGTTTTGTTAGTATATCGTATGAAATTGTGTGAAAATGTGAGAGAGATTTCCCCAACGTTTTGTCCGAGTCGAGACTGAATAAAACAGCTAGGCTAGCTAGAGTTTATATTACGGAACTTTTATATTCTTTTCAGACTTTAACCCTCCAGACCCGGTTGGGCTCTGAGAAACCCATAAAAAAACACCCCGTGCTACCCGGTAGGGCTCTGAGGCTCCGGCAGCTTGAAAGCCTGTAAGCTTGGTGTGCGAGGCGTCCGTCCGACGCATGTAAACAACAGTCGGCTGGACCGACGCCGCGCATCTCCGACCACAAGAAGGAGTGCGTCGCTTGTTCGTGTGTGCCTGTATGTTATTGTTAAGTAGCGAAAAGTAGTGTAAAGTGGCTGTTTTTGCCACAAAGTTATCTCCAATGAAATCGTCATCACAACTGAACCAGTTGACTTAGAGAGCTCTACTTAACGCCATTCTACAGGTACGAAACACATCTACGCTTGGGGATGCGCAGGAAAATATACAAACATACGGTAGCCTAGGTGTAGACGTTTTTCGGCCAAAACCCCCGGGTTTTTGGAATATATATGGAATACATAGCCGGGGCTGGAGGGTTAATAGAAGCTCATGACAAAATATTATATTGGCATAACAATTTACAGTTATATTGTTCAATGTTCATATAATTTAATATTAGAGTTCAATAATATCATCAAAAATAAGATAGGCCTACAAAAATCATTTATACAACCCATATATATACGTGTACTGTATATAAACAACAAATGACTGCCAATTTACGACAATAATTTATAATTAGTTTATTTAGCCAATGTAGCTCATATTTTCACTAAATACTTCAAGAACAAGACATATAATTTAATTATGTCGATATATATCTCAATAACAAGCATAATTAATAATGTTTAGTGGACGCTATTCAAGTCCCAGTCTGGGACTGACTTAATGAATCTTCGACTCACGAAAATTAGTTTTCCACACATATTTATATATATCTGCATGTTCAAGTACTTGATGGGAGTACTTACATTTCAAAAGAGACTTTGGTGTTTTGAGGAACACATTGACAGCTTGTAATACAGTACTATGAAAACTCAATATTAGTGGAGATATATAAGCTCAAACTTTGCCTTCATCTACTATATGCTTTGAGACTGGCCTAAACATCGTTCAAGATAAGTTACGAAAAACCCATATATCGTTGTTGGTAAGTGAATATTCTTATCAAACTCTACATACAATGAGTATTAGTGTCTTAAAAATGATTTGAAGTAATATGTACGGTATATGCTTTTATTCTCAATATAAGCATAACCAATGCTGTTTACTGAAAGTTCTTTCTTCCATTCCCAGTCAGAGTGGAGAGTGCCTCCTGCAAATGAGTTTTTCAAATGTATTCATGATGATTAAATGGGAGATTGGGGGTATTGTTCTTTCAAGGAGAGATTGGAATTACTTTGAACAAATTGACAGGTTGATTATTATACCTTGAAAACTTATTATATATAGAGATAGGCCTATATAAGCTCAAAGTAATGTCTAAGCTGCATTTCAATCTGAGACTGGCCAAAAAATCATTCAAAATAAGTAGTGAATACAATGTCTTTGTGTATAAGGGAATATATAATACTATCATCAATATCTACCTATAATGAAGCATTAATAATTTAATATCCCGTAGATGATTGAAGTTATATATCTTGACATGGGTTTTTACATGCACATTGCACTGACTTTGCAGTACTTGCTTTCAATTTGTAAGGCAATCAACTTAATCAAGTGTGCATCCTTCTAGTCTAAAATACAATTTAATCATTGGTCATCATATTACCAAGCAATTAATACAATGAACAGCTTTGCTACCAGCTTTACTTCTATATTAACAAACATTTGATGCAGCTGTTTATTTGCAGGCTCCTGGCCTCTCTATTCTCTAAGCTACTTCAGACAGAACTCTTAGATAACCTTTGCGTTCTTTAATTGCATTTGTGCCGTGTTTTATCTGTGAACCAATTACTTTTTGACCTTTGAGCTACTCTGAGACTTCCAATTCATATCAACTGTGTGAGCTATCCGTGAAACATCGTCAATAAAGTGCTCATCCTCAACAGTCTATGGAATTCCATTCAATCGAGTGTTTGGAATTAATTTAATCATAACCTTATTGCTGTGTCTGTGCTTGAGGCTTTGATCATAGGCTATTATCACGATGAGGGTCAGAAGGAGTGATGGGGAGGGGTAAGTGGGTGGAAAGGTTGGGATAGTGAGTAGGGTTAAAGTATAGGTTGGGTGAAAGGAGTAAGGAAGAAGGGAAGGGGGACTAGGGAATGGCCTGACTTACTGGTTAGACGGATTCAATAGATTGATATAGATAGATATGGTGACATTTTGGGGATTGAAGTTTTTCACAAGGACCTGCTAGTGTTACAGTCTCTTTAACAAGGGGTAGGGGGTGTATAAAACGAGTCTCAAGCTGAATAGAGAATAAGCATTCTTCCAGGAAACCTTTCTGATCATTATACAAAAAAAAAAGGAACTAAATGGGATTAGAATCTTCCTAATCGCAATCCTTCATCTAACCCTGTTCCTAATCCGTGATCACTCAGCACAACACCTGCACATTATGCTGCCCAAGAGCGTCCTTGTGCCATTCTGCTTAGTACCGTGCTACATAAACCATAAATTTAGTTACCCAGATAGCTAAGATAGTTTAAGTTTTCTCTGATAAATTATCTCGCATTTGTGTTCTGTCCATATCGTATTACTTCAGAGATAACAAAAATATATAAGAGGTTAAACGAATAATACATAGAATGTGGATAAAAAGAGAAAAACTGAGAAAGACAATTGAGCTCAAATAACATAATATAGTCAATGCCAATAAGGGGGCCGTTGAAAAGGTTATCTCCCCGAAAAATAGTCCAAGAATGGAGTTTCGAGTGCATCTGACATAAATTGACCACTTGGGAGTTTTAGGATATAGGCTATGGAAGTTGTAGCCATAATGATAAATATTTAGCAGAAATACAGAAAATATATGAGTTGTGGATGGATGGACATTTTGCTTATTTTGTTTATATCGACATAAGCTACATCTCGCGGACAGGCCAAGTAAGTAGACGGTCGCCATTATGAATAGACCTACCGGTACTTTGGAATAACTTTCGACCTCCTTCAACCGTTCTCTACCTGCAACCCATTTGACCCGTGGCTTACGCCTCTCATGAGCTTCAAGAAGTGATGAACGACTGAATGTAGTTTGACTACTGGTTGGTGAGCAAAGTAACAACAAAAACAAACCCAAGAAAGTAGGCCTAGCCTAATTGTGAAGGGAATCGTGTTCCCAAAATAGTTGTGCAATTAACCTAGGATAGGCCTATACCATGCAAGATGGGGTTGAAGCAAAGGAAGGTGATTAAACTGGTTGAAAAAGGACTCAAGAATCGTGATAGTGTACAGCTAGCCGAGCTAGGCTATAGTGAAACAACGAAATTCAGTACTACTCAAGGGGAGCGTGCTACCCCTTCGGACAGTTTGCTGCACCAAATCACCACCCAGAACGAGGGGCGGCGCGCTCCTCGGTGCCGATAATAGTGGCGAACATAACCTTAGGTAGGTGAGTACTGAGTAGCCTAACTTCAACTTTTACTTGGTAATTTCTCACCTAGACCTAGCCGCCTAGGCCTAATCACTCACAGGTTGGTTGGATGGTTTTAGGCTACTAGGGCCTATTCTTATAATTCTTTTTCTATTGTGTATATTATTCTGCAGAACAACTAGGCCTAGGCTAGCCTACTCCTAGGTTTATATTATATATTTGTTTTTATCTTACCCTAGGCCTATAGGTTTATTATGGTATAGGCTATTTCATTGTTAGAAAGTGAGGAGAGTAGTTTTTAATGCCATTCTCATCAGTTTCGGTTATAAGTACCGGTACCCTACATCGGCCTTATTTACCATGTTTTTTGTTTTTTCTGCAAGGAATAGCCTAGGCTATAGAGTAACGAGTTTCTAGTTGTTGTTGTTCCCTAAGCTGCCTGGCCGAACAACCCCGAGTCCCTGAGGAAGGCCATGGCCACGATCGGGCTTTCCCACAGAGCTCTCATGAGTGTAGATTGTGTTGTTGGCGTAAGTGGTTGTGTAAAATGCAGAGAAAAAAAAAGTTTCTAGTTGTTCTGCATGGTTTGAGTGGAGGATTTGCAATTTTGCATAGTTTCTCATTATTAGGCCCTAATTGTAATTCTGATTATCTGATAGGCCTACCCCAACAATAGCCTATAGGGGAGAATTTGGGAATGCAGGGTTTTGAGTGAGGTGAAACAAAATTTGGTAGCCTAATTTCAATCAGGGTGTCAAACGACGCCGTTTTTTTTAGTGATAACGCAAATGAGCTTTTTGTATAATGATAACAGAAACTCTGCAGTCTAATTAAAAAAACAAAAAAACCAGGCTAAATTGGGACAATATAAAGATGATGTAATTAAATTCATACATCGATTTTATCGTGGCCTACAGGTTTCTTATGCCATGTATTTCATTCCTATATGTGTCTAAATGCGCGTAAAAATCTATTACTGATCCTGAAAAAAACAAAATATCCCCTATATCGCCTACCTCGCAAGAGGCGGGTGGCTTTGTTTTACATCCGCCGCGAAGAAGAAGCATTGGGAAAATTTGGTTTTTGCCCCCTACTGTTTAACCCTCAAAGAGCGGGGGGTCTGTGGCCGTTTTGGGCCTTTTCAGGCCATTCTGACTGATATATCAACCATCAGCATGAAAGGAACTGCATTGTGCCGAAAACTAGGCGGAAATCGCTACACAATGACACCACATACAGCTACGTAGCACTCGTGGAGCCCTGACAGTGTTACCTCAAAGATGGAAGTTTAGCTGATTTTGCTACATTGTTCACTTTTCGTTAACTATTGGTCACACTGTCATCCACCCGTGCGGTGGGGGAACTGGAGTTAGTGTGGGCCGGGAGGCCACAGATGTCGGACGTATGGTTCATTACTGTTCCACACATTTTCACTCGATCTTCACCCATTTTTCACCCGTTTTCTCCCAGTTTCTTTCACTCGACTTAAGTCGAGCGCCGCTAGTTAAGGGTTAAATATATGATGATTACAATAAATCTTGGGGGGGGGGGGGTGAGGGGGGGCTTAGCCATTTGAAGTCGACCGCCAAGGCGGGACCGGGAAGTCACTCCGAGCGTAAAGTAAACAAAGCGACGCTACTTCCACGAACGCAACTGAGCGATCAGAGTGAGAACTGAGCGATCTCTGCCAAACCCATAGCTTACTCTGACTGTTCCTTTTACTTATATATTTTCTAGATCTCAAGTGACGGCGTCTCTTCCGTGGATTGACCTCCCAATCTACCAAGATTGGAAGCCAAAGCGTCACATTTTTCCTTTGCCCCTCAACTTTCTCTTCATAATTACTGAGGGGCACAGGGCCCTGGGTGGGGCTTTGGTTTCCCGGGCATTTCTGCACCCTCCTCAGCTCCCCGCCATGGAGTGGCTTCGGTCACCCAGGCTTTATTGTGGTCGGCAGGGAGAGTTCTGTGGGGGCGCTTGGTTATGGCCTTGGCCTTGCTCGGGGCCTTTGGGGCTGTTCGGCCAGGCAGCTTGGGTAACAACAACAGTACCTGCCTGACCTTTGCTGAGTGAGGACCTGTCCCTAGTGACTCCCAGTGAATTATCTTTGCCCATAGTGTGGTGATAGTGTTAACGCTTTCTTAAAATGGCTGGTATTGACGAGATTGCTACCTCCTCTCATATTCTCCAGCTTTGTCTTGCTTTGCAAGAAAGGCTGGATAATGTGGAGAGAGAGGTGCAGTCTCTCAAAGACGAGAATTTGGCCTTAAAGCTGACTTTGGCTGACAAGAAAAGTGAGGATAGTGCAACTGCTGTTAGGGATTGTGATGCTCCCTGGACAGTTGTTCCAACAAGTGCAACAACCTGCAAATTTCTACGGCGGCCAGTTGCCCTCAGCAACAAGTTCATCACCTTGGATGACGAATGTGATGGTGAGGCTGAGAGTGCTTCCTTCGGCGAGGAAACCAGGAGAAAGGTAAGTAAGTTGCCTCCAAACACAGGGAATGCTGTGACTGCTGCCCCCCCCAGGAGTACCTTCAACTGCTGCCCCAGGAGTTCCTGCCGCTGCCGCAGCTGCTACCAAGTCATCGACAAGGAGAGGCAAGTCCTTTTCAATTGTTGGGGACTCCATGGTCAGACACTTAGCTAGGTCCACCTGTACTGATATTAGGAAGCTTGTCTGTCTGCCTGGTGCCGGGGTTGGGAAGGTGTTAGAGGAAATTGATTACATCATGAAAGATATTGGAGATAGCCCCATTATCTGTCTCAGTACAGGGAGCAATGATGTTGGTAAAGGTAGGACGGAAGTACTGCTTCGGCAGTACAGGGAGGTGTTAGATAAAGTTAGGAGGAAGGGAGGCATACCTATAGTACACAGTATCTTGCCACGGAGAGGAGTCAGCAAGGAATGGTCATCTAGGGCAATTGGTATCAATTGTCGGCTGGAAAAATACTGCAATGCAAATGCAATACCATTCCTTGATAACTGGACCCGTTTCTATGGTAAAAATCAGTTGTACGCACAGGACGGGGTTCATCTTTCTCGGCTAGGGGTGGCAAATTTAGCTAGGTCAATAGATAGGATTGTCGCGGGGTTTCGCTGAAAATATGAGTAAGAATAATTGTCTAGATAGGGTAAATTGCCATACTGGTACATCAGATAGGAATAGAAAATATCAGTCACAGGATTTTAATTGTACTGCTAGTAGAAATATTGAAGGTGTAACAGAAGATGGGAATTCAGTTAGAAATAAAGGTAAATCCGATACCAGTAAAATAAATTAATTGCGATTATATTATACAAACTGTAGGAGTTTATGTAACAAAATGGATGAACTTAGAGCACTTGTTAGCAACGAAAATATAGACATTATAGCACTGACTGAAACATGGATTAATACAGAATCAAGACATTTTTTAGCAGAATTCCATATACCAGGATATAGTTTGTTTAAACGCGACTGAACAAGTAGGAGGGGCGGCGGAATAGCAGTGTTTGTCAGGAGTTCTTTAAAAAGCTGTATTAAATCAGGTATTAGACTAAATACTGATAACGAAAGTGTTTGGGTAGAGGTTAGCGAAGGTAGTGAGACCATAATTATTGGAGTTATTTATAGACCACCAAATATGAGTAGAAACGAAGGTACAGCTTTATGGCAGGAAGTGAAAATAGCATCAAGATTTAGCAATGTGTGTATTATGGGGGATTTTAATTTTCCGAATATTGATTGGCAGCATCAAATCGGCGACTCAGATTCAAGAGTTTATTGAGGCGGTACAGGATAGTTTTTTATTTCAATTTATAGACTCGCCTACTAGAGGTAATAATATCCTCGATTTAGTTCTCAGTAATAATGAACAAATGATAAATAATGTAGAGATAGGAGACCAACTAGGAAATAGTGATCATAAATAAATTTATTTTAACATACAATGGACAAGAAAGGCTAAAGAGAATACGACACTTATCCCAGATTTCAGAAAAGCCAATTATGGTGGATTAAGAAGAGCCTTAAGAGTCGATCCTATGGTTAAACTATTAAGTGGACCCAGGTGCGCTAATGAACATACTCTCTCTCAGATACCTGTCTTAACTCAGGATAATTTGACAGCTACATATAATCATTTTATTTCTTCACTCCACAATGCGCAAAATAAATATATCCCCAAAAGAAAATTTAGATCAACACAGAACCAACCCAAATGGATGAATAATAGACTATTAGACCTTCTAGGGCAAAAGAGAGGAATATATCGAAAAATTAAGAAAGGTGAAATTCACCTACTTGCTTACTATCAGAATCTATCAAGAGAGGTTAAAAAAGGTATAAGGACAGACAAAAGAAATTATGAAATCAGGATAGCCAATGACTCAAAAAATAACCCTAAGGCTTTTTACCAGCTATATAAATCTAAATTTAGAGATAAAATAGGCCCCCTTAAAACTTCGATAGGAGAAATGACAGAAAATGATTTAGAAATGTGCAGTACATTAAATAGTCAGTTTCTATCCGTTTTCACTAATACAAATTTGGCACAGATTCCAGAAGTCCGTAAGGTATATAGCGATAGTATAGAAAATAGGTTAAGTACGGTTACTATAAGTAGAAATGATGTGCTTAAGGAAATTGACAGACTGAAACCTCAGAAATCGCCTGGTCCCGATGAGGTATATGCTAGAGTATTAAAAGAATGCAGAGATGAGTTAAGTTACCCATTAAAATTTATTTTTAACAATTCATTAGAAACAGGTATAGTTCCAGAAGCTTGGAAGCTTGCAAATGTAGTTCCGATTTTCAAAAAAGGTGATAAATCAATAGCATCCAATTACCGTCCCATTAGTCTCACTTCAATCATAGGAAAGCTACTAGAGTCAATTATTGCTAGGAAAATGAGAAACCACTTAGAAACATTTAACTTAATAAATTCTTCTCAGCATGGATTCACTCAGGGACGTTCTTGCCTTACTAATTTGCTTAGTTTTTTCTCAGAGGTATATGAAGAAGTAGATAATGACAAGTCATATGATATTATATATTTAGATTTCAGTAAAGCTTTCGACAGAGTCCCTCATGAGAGATTGATGAGAAAGGTTGAGGCACATGGAATAGGTGGGGCGTTGTTAGGATGGATTAGGTCATGGCTAATTGGTAGGAAGCAGAGAGTCAGCATAAATGGTACTAAGTCAGAATGGGGATCAGTCAAGAGTGGTGTCCCCTAGGGATCTGTATTAGGTCCTCTGTTGTTTATTATATACATAAATGACCTTGATTTAGGTATAACTAGTAGGATAAGTAAATTTGCAGACGATACCAAAATGGGAAGAAAAATTGATTCAGTTAGAGATATAGAGTGTCTGCAAAGGGATCTAGATACCTTACACGAATGGTCAGTAAAATGGCAGATGAAGTTTAACATTGACAAATGCAAGGTATTAAAGATAGGGAAGATGCATACAAATTTAAAATATAAACTAGCTAATATGGAATTAGAAAACTCAGACTGTGAGAAAGATCTAGGTGTGTTTGTTAGCAATGATTTGAAGCCTAGAAAACAATGTATAAGCGTTCGTAATAAGGCAAACAGGATTCTCGGGTTCATATCTAGGAGTGTGAGTAACAGAACTGCTGATGTTATCTTAAAACTTTACTTGTCATTAGTGAGACCCCATATGTATTATGCTGTTCAATTTTGGTGTCCTTATTACAGAATGGACATAGATATGATAGTTTCATTGGAGAGAGTACAACGTAGAATGACAAAAATGATCCATAATATTAGAAATCTTCCGTATGAAGAAAGGTTGAAGAAATTAGGCTTACATTCGTTAGAGAAACGCAGAGATAGAGGTATTCAAGTGGGTTAGTGGAATTAATAAAGGAGACATGAAAAATGTACTAAAGCTCAGTGATAGCGAAATAACTCGTACAAATGGTTTCAAATTAGATAAATTTAGTTTCAGAAAAGATATAGGCAAATATTGGTTTGGTAACAGAGTTGTAGATGGGTGGAATAGGCTACCAAGTGATATAGTGGGATCAAGAACGATAGGGAGCTTTAAGATGAAATTGGATAGGCATATGGACGAGATGGGTTGGGTGTGAGGGGGATCTACCACAGACTACCAGGTGTGGGCCAATCGGCGCTCAGCAGACCCCCGTAATCTAATCTTGTGTTAATCTCTGACCATTTTGGTGGGGTCAGTACTCAAGGTATTAGTGAGATTGGTCTATAATTGGGCCCTGTAATTGGGGTTGGGTGTGACAGGGATCTGCCTTGTATGGGCCGATCGGCTTTTTGCAGACTCCCATTTTCTTATGTTCTTATGTTAACAACGCAACTGAGTTGTCTTTATATTTCGTCTCATAGGTTAGGCCTATTATAATTATTAAAGTGTCCCCACTGCTTTTTTAGTGTTTAGTACACCAGAAAAGGGTGTAGCTTGGTGTTGGATGCGTGGAAACCGAAAAAATATATGTATAAAATCGTTGGCGGTACCTGTCAAATAGGTGTCCAGTAGGCTAACTAAAATCGTACCGAAGTATAGCCTAGATTATGTTCATTCGATGGTTGACTTCCAAATTTCCAGGAAAATTTGTGGCCGGTTTCCTTGATAAATACCCACCGCGGCCCAACAATAGCCCTAAGCTGAACCCCTGCGACGACAATCGGCGAACAGAGTCCCTAAGTTTGACCCTTTGACTATAAAACCGCGGACACTCCTCCACCAGATGGCGCCCATTTGTGTCCTGTCAGTAGTGGTACGCCCATTACTCCTAATCTTACCCAAAGTACCTATTTCGGTGTTTTACCCATAGGCCTAGTCTACACAAATGCCGAAAAAATAAAATTCCCGAAAGTTCCTACAACAGCGACAGTTTGTAAATGTAAATTTAATGCAACACACTTATGCAACCACCCTCAGTACCTATTAGTCCCCCACGTGAACATAGGCAAACGTGGCCAAGTTGACATGATGTAAACAAATCGTGTTACCCTCTAGACTCACGTGATAGAAGTTGACCAGTTTATCTCTGCCCTCTCTCTCGCCGTCAAAGATGCCATAGTACTGCTTCACAAAAGTCTCTCCGATCTGCTGATACTGCGGATTCAACGTCATGGTCCTGTGTGTTAGCTGCCACGTTATCGGAGGAGGCTGGAACGTGGGGGGTAATAACGAGCGATTACCGGAGCAATACCCACCCTCGACGATGCCTCGGAAAGGACTAATTTAAACTTGTCTGCGCATGCGTCTTACACATAGGGATGTGGGCTGTAAAACTTCAATTTTGTAATAATGAACTTTTATCATTGTAATATATATTACATATGATTATTATAACAGTGAAAATGTATAAAAGAACCAATTGTTCTTTTTGCAACTTAATAAGGCACGATTTTACCCCGCCAAATTCAAATTTCATTACCTCCTGTTCTGTACTTACATTTCGGGGGTGGCCTGTAGCGATATTGGTAGAGCGCTTGGTTTCTTACTGGGAGGACTGAGTTCGATTCTCGGCAGGTGGAGATGTTTGGGCAATCTCCTCACACCCATTGCCTCTGTGCTGATCGCTATACAGTATATAGGCTAACAGTAAAATAGGTCTATGACAGGGTAAAAAGGTTCCGTTCCTCGTGACCTTATCCCTTAACTACTAAAAAAAAAAAAAAAAAAAATTACATATCGAATCACAATACGCCATCAAACAGTAGCCTATACTAGGTCCATATGGCTGGGAAAGTGTAGATAGCAGAGAAGCATGACTAATAATACGTAAAACTTGATCCAGCTATTGCGCTTCTCAGGCTTCTGCTGTCTAGTGAGCGCGTCACCCGGACCCTCGGGGCGTCACATTGTCCTTCTTTCTTCTAGGCCTTGCCCGGGTCGGACGTGTTTCTTGAGGTGTGCGCAGCCTCCTCCATTCTTCTCCTGTCCTCGTAACTCGTGAATCTTTTCTCATACGTAGCCTACATGCTATATGCTGAGGTCAGAGTAGCTTATAGATCAGGTCAGGCTGTGTACACCTTTTCCACTGGCCTTAGGAGACTGTTTTCCGGGTTTTTGGCAAAGGTTAATTTTTGTTAGGAGTCCTTGTTGTGATAAGGCAAGGTGTGGTAAACCATCAATGGAAGTTAAATATTACTAAGCTATAATGAATCAAATAAAATCAATCTAAATTAAAACTACTCCATATCTAAATTGAATTCAATCTGAAACAAGCTAATTTATATCCAAAGGTCTCACATAATAAATTTATATATAGGGTAAGGTTATAAGGGTTAATATTAGCCAGGAATTAACTCACCAATAGTTCCACGTGGCAATGAGGCAAGGGAGAACGTTTACCCAATATGGCGGACAATGGGGAGGCAAGACACCGGTCCCGAGACTCGAGTCAAGTGAAAGAAAGAATAAATGATTGCATGGGAATGGACATGAATACTATGCTTATCTGTCAGTCAGTCATGGCGTCGATGAGAGCGTCGTGATGGTGTAGATGTTTGTATTGCTGTCAGTGTATTGTGATTAGCAGCAGCATTGAGCTGCATTTTCTGTTACCCCAAAGTCTGATAACCCACTCTCATTAGTGGGGTGGCACAAAATGAACAAGGGGCGATCCAGACTTTTAAATATATACATTATATGGACAACGGCTCGCTTGGTGTAGTGACTAGCGTCTCGGACTTCCACCCAGAAGGCCCGGGTTCGCGCCCACGCTCGGCGCATTAAAGATTTTTCACAAGCACTGAGTCGTTACCATCCCTCATGAGCAAAGGGATGGGATAGTAGTACAGGACCCCAATGGAAATACGCCTAATCGGCCTTATTGAGCTATCCTTAGCTAGCTTAGCATGCGCTAGCTTTAACCTCTGAAGTGCGCATGGGGGTAATTGGAAACGTCCCCCTGTGCTGACGTATTTGAGGTGTTTCCGTCACTAAAATATTCATTGTGCCATTAATAGCATTAATACTTATCCATATGCGCCTATTATGGGTTGATTATAAAGGTATTAACCTGAAACAACAATAAAACGAGTGAAAACAGCGTTTGGATGGTCAAAATCGGAGATATAGCCCGCGAGTTGTATAATGTATGGGTGAGGCAATCTGCTTTCCCGCCAATTTCCCCCAAGGCCACTGAGACACAGTCGATCGATACTCTCTCTCTCTCTCTTGCACTCGCTTGCTATCAGTGATGACCACACCCTCCAATCGGATTTCTAATGTTAGCACGAAAATATACCTCAGAATAAGGGAATAACAGGGAAAATAGGTGATAACTGAAGGAGAGGAGGAAAGTGGGGAAGGAGGGGAGGTAGAGGACTGAGATTTTGCATGGCCCAGGGGCCAAAAAAAAAAAAAAAAAAAAAAATAACAAAATATTTTTTTTTCGATGTCAAAAGTTGATTTTTTTTTTCTCTGACTCTTAAGAGTCTCCCCGCAGTGCGCCGGGGGAACTCTTAAGAGTCTCCCGGCAGCTCCCGGGTTAAGAACTATTATTATTATTTTTAAAATGTAAAACTTGCAAACTAAACAAACTTATTATATAACCTTTCCTGACTATTTTTAAGAATGAAAGTAAATATGCATTGCAGAATAATTACTACAAAGCAAATAAAGACAAAATAAAAGCAAAATAGCGTAATATACCAAATATCATGAGGTATGTCAGGACTGGAATAATCGAATGCTAGACTACTCGGCCCACGGGACAGCTTCGCCAGGACAGCTCGGCCCACGGCGAGACAGCTCGGCCCAGTAAAAACAAGACAGCTCGGCCCCGTGTTAATTACGAGACAACTCTTAATTAACCTAACCTAACCTAACCTAACTTACACATTATGAATCGAGAGAACTAGCCTATGACATAATTATACAATAAACAAACATTTCGCCCACATTACACACACGCCATAAACGGGAGGCCATGTATGCAGCACCAAATCCTGCAAATCCTGTCCTCTGCGCATGCGTGAGAATCTTAGGCCCCTTGGCACGATTTGTTTTCCTTTATACTATTATATTATCTTAACCTAACCTAACCTAACTTAAATTAACCTAACAGTTGAGCCTAAATAACATAATAAAAATATTAGGGAAAAGGCCGCGCATACGCAGAGGACAGGATTTGGTGCTGCATACATGGCCTCACCCATAAACCCTCCACTTAGCTCTCCCCATCCTAATCCTGACTGGTCTCGTCAAATTGCCCCATAGCAAAACATGGGGCCGAGCTGTCTCAAATAATGGGCCGAATTGTCTCGCCGTCGTGGCCGAGTTGTCCAAAAGTGGGTCGAGCTGTCCGAGCCGAGTTGTCCCATGGGCCGAGTCGTCCAGTCACCGAATAATCGACAACAGAACATATCTGCAATAAATTTGAATATATACAATTTAAGATGTGTTGTGACATTACATATTAGGTGAAATTATACAACATATTTATTTGTTTAATAGTAGAGCAAGAAATATTCGCATACATAGACATTTCAATAATTCTGAGGAGTGACAGATTAATTACCGTGACGAACACTGATTTTCTGAACTTGACTCTTGGTCAAGGTCACGAGGCTACATGCCCCCCCCCCCCCCCCCTCGATATCTCTACGTTCCTACTGGCCCTCACGCAGCCGTGGTGCTTTGCGCGGTCGAACCTATATTTCACAAATGTTATGATATTTATATATATGCGTGTACTGTTACTTAGTAATATTGTATTATGTAACCTAATCAACCCAAATGATATAAATTTAAGTAAGAATACACCGAAATATAACCGTGATTAGGCGCGAATGGAGTGGCACCGCGGCTGCGGCCATGTCCTCCAATGTGTATAAACAACAGGCTTTACATATTAAAATACCACAGGAACGAAAAACCTGAGAGCGAAACCTCCACCCCTAACGAGCCACAGGAACGAAAATCCTGAGAGCGAAACCCCCATCCCCAACGAGATCCCCGGTCCCTTTTCCATCCCCGATTTGGTCTCTCTCTCTCTCCCAATTCATTCCACATATTATACGTCTCTCAATCACAATCTTCTAATATACAAACCACAATACTTTACTCACTGATATTCTTGATGTACCACCTAAGTATGTATTTAATTATGTAACCACCATACAGGCTATAATACTTTCATTGTGTAGGTTCGAGGCGATCTAAAGGACACCTTAGTTTCCATTTCACACCAAATCAGATCGTGATTACGTCAGCCCTGTATTTAGTTATATAACAATCATAGTTCCCCTCAATTCTAGCAATTCTATGTCTCTAACCTCCCGTTGTTTTATCCGCTAACTATATATATTCCCAACCTTCCCAATACAACCTCCATTTCCCTAGACAAAATACCTAGGAGTAATTCCGAGATTAATCATGAAATTACACTAGACAGCCCCCTAACTCACTGAGCTCCACATTGCTATTTTATTGATGTACCAACTCCCTAATGTTAACATAATTTAGGGAACTTGTAAAAAGAGAAGACACCTATCTTCGTTCCCCCATTTTTAGCAGTTGGCTATACATAACCTCACGTTGCATTGTTCGTCTGTCAATTTGTGTCCCTTGCCAGTTCTTGTATTGATTTATGCCTGTTGATTTAGATAAGTTAATTACGAGTTATGTAACAACCTTTAACCACGACTCTATACACCCGATAACCCTATGCCAGTTATTGTATTGATTTAGGCCTGTTAATTCGGATAAACTCACTATGACCAATCTGCAGACGATTATCAGGAGATGCAGGAAAGCTACCTCGTATCTCTCTCTCCATGACGAGTATAGATATACGTACCCCCGTGCTCAGTTGCCCTCTTGCCTTGTCTTCTAGTAACTAAGTGTATATATAATATTAACCGGAGTATGCCACCAGTATTGATACGACATAGCGGAACTGTCCTTGTGTCGTATTGTGCCACGTGCATACCAAACCGGTTTTCATCATCTTATTAGGACGACGGCTATAATGTCGTCATTCATGCATGTATTCAATCCTTAGGTTAATTATCTTTTATCCACCATTGTGTTCCTCTCTTCCATTTACTTTTCCACAATTGTTATACGTCTTCCAATCACCTCCTCCGTATCCACAATCCACACTACTCTGTTTTGCTTCGTGACCCTATGCTCAGTGGTACCCTGTTTTAGGTCATCCTGTCCTCTTATCCTTCACGCCCCACTGCACACACCACCCTACCTGTTCGATCGTAGGGAAATGCCACCCCTATGTCCAGCGCATTAAGGGTCACACCCCTAGGTCACGAGCGGCGCGGCGCCTAGCCTCAAACCACCCCCTTTACAATTCACAACCCTCCCCCTGTAAAGACGCCATAAGAACGTTATAACATGCCGACTCAGTTCGTTCACTAACCTCAACAAATGGAAGGTAAGGACCTATCCTTGTACCCCCCCCTTAACTATCCTCTAACTCCCTAGCCCCACTCACAACCTGAACCAGAACAATAGCCGGCGTGAGACTAGGACGACCCCCTCTCGTCCCCCCTTAAAAAATGTAAATTTCCCCATGACTTGCATTTTCACGAAAACTACTATTATGAGCCCCATGAGTAATCCTAGTAAGTAAAAACTAGAACCCAGGATCAACCCTCCCTAGGAGTATCACTCTTGACACCACCACATCATAAGAAAACCCCATTAGTATAGAGAATCCCATATATACATATTTAAGGAGTGGCATGCCCCCCACCCCAAAGGGACCACCCCAACCCCCGCGGACGTTCACCATGACCCACACGTAGCCAACAACTTCTTGCCAGACACCAGGTGAATTTCCATCTGGTGATGAACTAACCCTCTAAATACCTATCCAAATACCATCCTATCCCATCCTTAACCAAAACCAAAATCTTCCTTATCCCATCCTAGGTTACGAATAGCATGTCAGCTAGACCAGAGAAGGATATTTAGGCGAATTGATGAATAATACCTCACAGCCTATTCACGTAGGGCGCCAGTAAAGTAGTCCCTATAAACCTTCACCAAATCCGCCTAAATAACTCTACTAGTACCTCATACTAGAGTTAAGATATCCACGATCATAAATCAGATAACAAGTTACTTACCGCCACATTAAAGACCCCCTCCCTAACCCCCTAAGTTCACCAGAATAAATTAACTACTTCATAGCATTGACATCCAATACTTCTAGAACATTCCTGAAGCTTCCTTGACCTGCCTATAAATAAGACCTAGAGACAACAGTCAGGCAGTTGAATATTAGAGCCCCAAAGCAACGGCTGGCCACACTGCGGTGGCTTCTAATACCCCCTCCCCCCTCAAGATTCACGATAGTTCGGCGTTCCGTAATCTGTGCAACTCTGTGAGGAAGTGATTTAACCCTTTACGAATGTTTTATTGCGATCGGGACTACCGGCAGTAATATATTGGTAGACAACAAATTCACAAATTATTGATTGTTTCATTAACTTCTGATAGTGCACCATCCGCTACTTGAGCTACGAACGATCATAACTCATAACTGATCTAAGGCAGAAAGATCTTGTTATGTTAGAAGGGATTATGTGAGAAACTCTTGAGTGAGGACTCGGCAAGAATAACTCCTTGGCAACAATCGACTGTCTTAACCCATCAGCAATTGTTGCCAAAAAGGTGCACAACCGCCCGCAAGAAGCCCATCTGCAAATCTTCTCTACACTACCGGACAGCTTGGACGGCCCCAGAGCTACTGTTAACCTCCAACATCACTAACGCAAGATAACCAGGAAAACTTCATCACAGTGTTACTTCACAGAGTACCAGTGTTACGGTGCTATTAACCCGGGAACTGCGGGGAGACTCTTAAGAGTTCCCCCGGCGGACTGCGGAAAGCCTCTTAAGAGTCAGAGAAAAAAAAAATCGACTTTAAACATCGAAAAAAAAAAAAAATATTTGTTTTGCCCCTGGGCCATGCAAAATATCACTCCTCTACCTCCCCTCCTTCCCTCCCCTCCTTCAGTTATCACCTATTTTCCCTGTTATTCCCTTATTCTGAGGTATATTTTCGTGCTAACATTAGCGAGTTGCAAGCAGGGCCTTGTCATCACTTAATTAAAATGTAAAACTTGCAAACTAAACAAACCAAAATTGGGACAAGGACAATATAAAGTCAAATTAAATTATCAAAATCGCTATGTGGAAACGTTTACTAAAATGAAAATTATTAAATTAAAGAACACAATCCACCACATAGGGTGTACATTACTACATGAGCAAGTTAATCTGTTTCCCAAGCAAACTAATACGTTAATTCTTGGGCAATAACCACGTTACTTATACTTTCATCCTTGATTAACCCGGGAACTGCGGGAACTCTTAAGAGTTCCCCCGGCGGACTGCGGGAAGACTCTTAACCTAAGAAGTGCGCATGGGGGTAATTAGAAACGTCTGCCTGTGCTGATGTATTTGAGCTGTTTCCATCACTAAAATATTCATTTTACCATAAATAGCATTAATACTTATCCATATGCGCCTATTATAGGTTGATTATAAAGGTATTAACCTGAAACAACAATAAAACGAGTGAAAACAGCGTTTGGATGGTCAAAATCGGAGATACAGGGCGGGAATTGCATAATGTATGGGTGAGGCAAGCTCCTTTCCCGCCAATTTCTCCCAAGGCCACTGAGACACTGTCGATCGATACTCTCTCTCTCTCTCTTGCACTCGCTTGCTATCAGTGATGACAATGCCCTGCTTGCAACTCGCTAATGTTAGCACGAAAATATACCTCAGAATAAGGGAATAACAGGGAAAATAGGTGATAACTGAAGGAGGGGAGGAAAGTGGGGAAGGAGGGGAGGTAGAGGACTGATATTTTGCATGGCCCAAGGGCAAAACAAATTTTTTTTTTTTTTTTTTTCGATGTTTAAAATTTTTTTTTTTTTTCTCTGACTCTTAACCCGTGGAGCCCCGGCTAGTTTTGTAATGTTTGCGCACCAGAACCCGGCCGGTTTTCAATAAATGGTTTTATTCCAGAAACAATAGCGAATGAGTTAGGAATGAAGGAAAAACCACGAAAAACCGCTCAAAAAGCTTAAAAAATGGTCCTACAGAGCCCCCGAAAACAGATTTTATAAGAGTAAAAAATTGAAGGCAATTATCCCCAAAAAACAGGTTATTGCGCGCTCGCGCGCACGCACGTGGACTTTGAAAGTTTTCAATCATCGGCACGGTTGCGTGGGATACGTACACAGTTCCCATACAAATCTGAGCCCTCTTGAGTGGCTACACCTTAGGTTACGGTTGGCGCAATTAGGGTGACGCGCCAGGCGCGTCTCTGGGGCTGTGCATTACATACATCGCCGACGCATCAGGCGCGTCGCTGGGGCTGTACGGGTTAAGAGTCTTCCCGCAGTCCACCGGGGGAACTCTTAAGAGTCTTCCCGTAGTTCCCGGGTTAAGAGTCAGAGAAAAAAAATTTAAACATCGAAAAAAAAAAAAAAAATAAAAAAAAAAAAAAAATTTGCCCTTGGGCCATGCAAAATATCAGTCCTCTACCTCCCCTCCTAACGTTGGAAGTGGGAAGTATGTCTCTATCCAAATCCGCGATAAGTGCTGGGAGATTGTAATAAGTCCAATAACCTACCTGAGTGCTCCAACATCTAATGTTCGTGGAATTCTATTACGTACCTTCTACCTGAGTGTTATTGAGAATAAAACTGTATTACAAACCATTTATCCGAGATTATCTATGTCCTCTGTTGATTCTCTTTATGTATTTTGCAAGAAATCCAAAAACCCAGTCTTGCAGAACTCACCTATACCAAGTTAATCCTGTATAAAATCAGGGCATAACACATATCAAGATCAATATTTGATCCATCATTTCGATATTATTTTGATCTAGTTGAATTTGTAAAAAATTGTGATGACTATTCCTATATAATATAATTGCTTACTTTGGGGTATTATATATAATAACTCCGGTAGGTTATCGGTCTTCTATAGGATTATGATGCTTCTTTTGGACATTCTGAGGATATAGCTAGGTAGGCTACATTTATAATTATGACATCCAAATCGATTATTTATATATGGATATATACAAAAAGTCTTAAAACTGTTATCAAGCTCCGAAAGTCTGAATCGGGTTGAGTTTCGACCCTGTGGAAGAGCAGGGTTGAGTTGGCTTGATATTGGACACCCTTTTATGGCATTTGGGTGTGAAATATGACACCATTTCCAATCTATCGGAGATAATGATGGTGAAGGAAAATGCGGCTTTGGTCTGCTGAATATCGTCTAGAGAATAATTGTGTAGGAACCTGAGTGAGGCTGCCCACTTCCGTATATCGTGTGATCTAGCCAGAACGCCCGGATTACTCTCCCTGCTAACTTCCACTAATAAAGCAGCCAGCTGGCGCTTTTGAAGACGTTTACCTGTCCGTAAAACCCAGAGGGACCCTGCCTGAGATGGCTGGGACTTCCGCATATATAAAATAAGCGATTGCACCGGGCAAAGCAAATGGTGTTTATCACCCTGTTTCAGAGCTGGGACTTCAAACTCTGTAAATACATGGTTACTGTGTTCATTTTTAGCGATGAAATTAGGAGCAGGTGCAATATGGACACTCATGTTGCTCCTCGAGAATCTTAAGCAAGTGGCCCCGAACTCATCGCCGCCAACTCAGACACCCTGTCACCCGTGGCCAGTGCCATCAGGAAAATGGCTTTCTTAAGTCTTAACTCATAAGCAGGATTTCGACAATATTTACGGGAATGAAGCATTTCAAGGGTTAAAACAAGAGACCAGGTGGGTGTGAGTTGACGTGGAGGAGGCCGAAGCCGGAAGCAAGACCGCATGAACCCCTTCTCCTCTGCCTCTGGCACGGACAGACCAGTTAAATCGAAAAAAGGTGTCCAAATTGCTGTGATGGTGATTCCTTAATGTGACAACTGACAATTTTCGCATTTCAAAAAGATAATTTAAGTATTTAAATACCAGTGCCACCGAGGACTGCTGTTGGTCAGTTTCTACGATCCAGGTAGTGAAGGCTTTCCAATGTGATTGATACTGTCTTTGTGTTGATAATGTATACTGATTGATCAACTTTTGAGTCACGCATTCCCCAAACTGGCCTAGCCACTTGGCCTTCTGAATATCCACAAGGCAAAAGTCAGTGAGGTCTTGATGTTTCCAATTGCGGATCCCCAGATTGGCCGTGGTGATTGCACCTAAACACATACAAAATGTTAAAAAAAAAAAAAAAAAAGTGGAAGCACGAGATCAGGAGCGACACCGGGTTCTCGCACCACGTCTTCAATTGATTGTATCAAACTTGGGCCGGCCACAACGGCGCGATCATCGAGACCATGCCCCGATAACCCTGTAGTTTATGAACTACTTTGCACATTAAGGATGCATCGGAGGTGGAAATAGATAAATGGAGATCCATTTGTTCCAGTCTACCAGAAATGCGTCCGGACCTCCCGCCGGAGTCTGACTCCGGCGTGTGAGGTACTGAGGCAACTTGTGATTTGCCTCTGACGCAAACAAGTCCACTTGTGGATGGTATGGCTCCGCAATCATCTCTTGAAAGACGGTTTGCTTGAGAGCCCATTCTACTAGAGTGCTCTGTCTCTGAGACAGAGCGTCTGTCCATACGTTTGCCACGCCGGGCAGATATGTTGCATGAAGATAAATCCCTAGCCTTGCAGCTAGACGAAAGATCTTTTCCGACAACCCTTGCAACACTCGAGATCTCGCTGACCCTTGCTTCTGAATGCATGTGACTGCAGTCAGATTGTTCATTCTGAAGGCTAAGGACTTTCCCGCCTGGCTCATGCCGTGCTCCTGTAAAAAGAATAGGGGGACTAACAACTCCTTGGCATTGATGTGAAGATGATTTAACCTGGACCAAAGACCCTGACCCTGATGTCCTAGGTTCGACTGGTACCCCCAACCCAGGGTACCTGATGCGTCCGTATCTATCCAGACCGTCGGAGGAGGAGCTGTCCATGTCAAGGAGGAGTGAATTACTTCTGGCTTCGCCCAAGCCGCCAGGAGGTTGTGGATCAACTATGGAATTTTCCGCAGTGTTTCCGCTGGCAACAGCGGAAAGCACCTGTTTCCTTCCAAAATAATTTGTTATACCTTCAGACGACCTAACGGGACCGTCAGCTGTGTCCAATTGAATGAACCCACCAGAGACTCCCAGATTCTCCTCGTGGTAGTCAGAGCATGAAGAAACCGAAAGAGTTTCCTCCGAAACCTCTGACGGTTGTCCTCGCTCTGACTCAGAGTGAGTAACTCGGTATCCCAGATAAGGCCCACCCATTGGATCATTCTTGTGGGGTTCAAGGTAGACTTTGCCAAGTTCACCTTGAATCCCAAGGCAGCTTCGTGAGATAATACCTGATTTACATGTTGGAGGCAAATTATTTTGGATTGTGCTACTATCAACCAGTCGTCGAGATACCATAGAACCATGAGTCCCTGATTTAGCAATGGTAGCAAAGCCTGTCGGACCAATTTTGTGAAAATTCGGGGTGCTAGATTTAAACCAAAGGGCATTCTTTGAAAGACAAAAGTTTGATCCCCGTTGCACAAAGCTAGGTATTTTTGAAAACGCTTGTTTATAGGGACATGCCAATAGCTGGCATCTGTGAGATCGATGGAACACATCCACCCCTGTGGCGGAAGTGTCAATCTGATCTGATTCACAGTCAGCATCCTGAACGACTGATTGTGAATGTGAGTGTTCAGATAGGACAGGTCGATCACTGGCCTCATCTGGACACTGTCCCTCTTTGGCACCAGGAATATCCGAGACATGAACACAGGCTGTGATAAAGGACTGGGGATAATGATCTGTTTGAGGGCCATCGTTGACGACGGATCCCACCTCTAAAGAAACACGATTGAATTCTGTGGGGATACGTAAACGAGGTCGCCGGGACCACCGCCATGAGAGACCCTTCCGGACCACTGTCCTTGCCCATGTTTGCCGGGCAATCCCTGTGACAATCCCGGAAACTGCCAGTCGCATGACTAGTATTGTCCGGCAGAACTACCCTCGGATCCGGCTCGCCTTACCTTGGCACTGGGAGTGAGAGAGTTGTGTGGTGTCTCAGTTTTTTGGATTGGAGGGTTGTGAATCTGACTTGGGATTGGGGGGATGAGAGGCCTTGCTATCATTGCTACAGGGTTCACCCCTAGACTGCCCCCTGAACCATCTCCCTCTACGGAACTACTTAACAGTGTAAACCAAAGGTCTACTAATGGTGCAATTCAATATGTGAAAGATAGTAATTATGAAGACATTAAAGTGACTGAAAGTGATCTTGAGAATGCCATAAGAAAACTTAACCTAAACAAAGCTTGTGGGCTGGATGGTATATATGCAGAACATCTTAAATATGCAGATAAGTTGTTAATAGATAAACTTAGTTCTTGCATCACCAGTCTATTTACGCATGGTGTCCTGCCAGAGTCTATGATATCCATAATACTTGTTCCCGTCATTAAAGATAAATCAGGTAAAATTACAGCTAAAGACAACTACTGCCCAGTAGCACTTGCTAGTGTGGTGAGTAAGGTAGTTGAAATGATATTGCTAGAAAGAATGTCTGCATATATTGTCACCAGCAGCAATCAGTTTGGCTTTAAGAAAAATCACGGCACAGACCAATGCATATATGTGCTGAAAGAAGTGATTGATACATACAACAAACTAAATAGCTCAATTTTCTCTTGTTTTCTTGATGCAAGTAAGGCTTTTGATAGGGTGTGTCACAAAACCTTATTTGAAAAATGAGTTAACAGGGGAGTGCCTAGCTATATTGTTAGGATACTTATTTTCTGGTATGCTAATCAAAAAATGTGTGTAAGATGGGGCAACATCCTGTCAGGCTCTTTCGCCGTAACCAATGGTGTTAGGCAGGGGAGGATATTGTCTCCGTATCTTTTCAACGTCTACATGGATGATCTTAGTCTGGAGCTGAACAAGACTCGCACTGGGTGCTGCATTGGCAGCACCATTGTAAATCATCTCATGTATGCTGATGACCTAGCCTTAATCGCGCCCTCTGCAGCAGGACTGGATAAATTATTAAGAGTATGTGAAAAATTGGAATCGAACATTCAGTCAAATTTAATCCTATAAAGAGCAATATCATAATATTTAAATCTAACCTTCTATTGAAATCAAAGCTACCTAAATTCCATTTATATGAAGAAATTATAGAAGAAGTAAGTAAAGTAAAGTATCTAGGACACTATATTTCAAGTGATCGCTCAGATGATGAGGATATGGGTCGTCAGCGAAGGCAACTTTACATGCAGGGAAATTCAATATTAAGAAAATTTCATATGTGCACATGGGATACAAAAATAACATTGTTCAACTCCTACTGCTCACCAATGTATACAGCACAACTATGGTGGAACTATAAGAAAATGACAGTGAATAGACTAAGTATCTCATATCACAATATCATGAAAATGTTTCTGGGGCTCTCAAAATATGAGAGTACAAGTACGCTATGTGCCTATATGAACTTACACTGTTACCAATCACTCATTAGAAAGCTAACATATAAATTCATTCAGCGCCTTAAGGGGAGATATCGACTTGAGGGATTTTTTTTCTTGACTCCTTTCTCCCTCATGTTTAGCCCCATTGTTTTCCTAATGTTAAGACGTTCGCCCCATTATTTTTGACGATTTTAAGAACTTTCAACCCATTTCTGTCAATTTTAAGACCTTTCATGCCATTTAGGTGTCAATTTTATCCTGGCGAGCGATAGCGAGCCTGTAATTTAAGAGGAACCGGCTTTCAGCCGAGACATTTTTCTACCGAAAAATGTACAAATTTATCTTGAAAGGGGCTCAAGGGGGTGTAATCTTAAGCTTGAAGGATATCTACGGACCAAACTAAAAACCTCCCCTTAACACTTCTGAGAACAGTATCATTAAAATGCTACAAACTCCAAGCATAGTGTACACCTCTAGGATCCAGGCACACTGGAGGAAGTTGCTCTATACTTAACCTTAAGTAATGATTTCAGGTCTGCTACTCTACAGAATTAGCATACCGGTACTGAACCTCATAGTGCAGTACAGTACCGATATTCCTATACTGTACTGTAGCAACATACTGTACCGGAAGCTAAATGATGTGAGGCATGGTACTGTACACAATTAGGACAGTGGTTTTGGTAACACAGTAGTTTGATGACCACTGTTTTTGGTTGAGGCAGTGCTGTGAACTACATGATAGCAAGCTGGGTATTATTTAATTTATTTTTATTTTATGTAGCCTATGTACAGTAGCTTATATATATTTATGTTACTGTAAGGTATTTATGGACCCCAGTATGGTCCCCTCTGTACTGTGTGAGTCTGAAATAAAGTATTATTATTATTATTATTATTATTACCCCTGGCTGACCGCATCCTCGAGACGTACCGCTGCTTCCAGGGGTTGTGTAAGTCTTTGGTGACTGAAATGACTGTGACTGACCACGAAATGAACTCTTAGGATTAGATTTAGTCTTAAATGATGGCTCACCCTTCGGCTTGGAAGCAGTGGCATTCTGAGAGTCTAACAGGAAGTTAACTGTGCGCCAGGCATCCTCAGAGGCAAGAGTTTTAGTGAAGACATTAGATAAAATCAATCTCCTACCGATCTCTACAGGGAGTCTCTGGACCAGGTAAACCCTCAGATCTTGACGAACTCGCACCGCCTCAAAACGAGCTGTGAGAATATCAGCAAGGGACTGAATGGAATTCTGGAGTAAGAGAAAGAGCCTTCTGGGTGCCAAAGTCTGTGACCGACTCAATCGTCCTGGCCAGAGAAGCCGCAAGCTGGCGGCTGAGCAGGTATTGGGACGCTAACCTCCAGGCCTTCTGCCTCATTTTAAAATCTGTATCTATCTGTACCTGTGTGGGGGAACAAAAGGGTTCAGACAACTGACAAATAGACAACTTAGTGGCCCCCCAAAAATAAAAAATATGTTGTGGGATCCCTTCCGCCTTGCCTACCGGCATAGAGAACCAATGACGATCCTCTTGCAGGAGCTGATGACTACTCTTATTTGTAATGGTGCTGGCAAACAGCTGGGCCTCTTGCCCCCATGCCGCCAACGGCCCTGACTCCCCGCCACGAATATGAACGTACGGACGTACCAGCGTCGTCCCTGAAGGGTATTTACTTCAACTCTGGGGTCATTCCATGTAACTGTTTATTTGTTAGTAGTCTTGGCAAATCCAACGTCAAGGCTATTAACCTAATTGCAATGACGACTTGTCTATTTTGACTGCTATGTCGTCATTCCAACCGCGGTTAAAAAGAAAACGTCTAGAGTCTACTCCTTATCTTGCTCTAGGAGACGTTGTACATTAACCAAAACTACCACCGAAGGTGAAAAAAGCATAGAAGAGAAGAAAAAGGGGTTTACCTTAGTTACCGCTTAAGGCCCATCCCGTGTTCCGTCATGTGCAGATCCCTGTCGAACGTGTGCATGAGCGACCCTCTCTTGTCATAATTTTTTCACGCGCTCCATTGAATGAAGTCGCTTTTGTTGTGCTCCTTTAATTCACCCTGTTTAGGTTCGTTTCGGCTTATCTGGCCTTCTTTTTTGTTAGACAGATGTTACGTGATCTAGGGCACACGTAAATGGGCTCCTAAGTGTGTATAATGGAGACGCGTGTGGAAATAGCCTACCGAAGGTACAGGAGCGCCTGGCGTTCCTCGTATGTGTTTTTCATTCTTTCTCGTTTCATATTCTTTTTTTTCCTGTTAGTCTGGGCATAGTTTAGCTTTTAGCTTAATTTAGCCTAGCTCGTTTTCTCATTCAGGAATTGCTATGCCCCTATGAGTTTTCATTTTTTCATAGCCTAGGTGTACCGTTGGTAAACAATCTGAGATTTCGTTGGTGGCGGTGCTGTTTGTAGAGTTTGTGTCGGCCGCATTATTAGCGTTATTCCCGAGTCCCCCCTTTCGAGTCCTTCACTGTGTCTCAAGGGCCTGGGCGACAGGTGGTTCGTGATACTCCAGGGGTACCCCACGGGGGCCTCTCCTTCACACCACAGGGTTTTTCGCCCCTGACACATTCTCTGCTCACGGCTAGGCCACCCTTTTTCTCACCAGTTTCATTTACTGGTTTTTGTTTTCTCTTCCTGTTTCACCTCCATCCTTTCATAGTCTTTTGCCCAATCCAGGGGTACCCCACGGGGGCCCCTGTTTGTGCGAAACCACCCTCCCTGCCACTTCTCCTCATGGGCTTTGCTCTATCTCTGTGGGTTGGGTGGTTCCTGGGGGATGTGCCTCCTCTCCCCTGGTGTGTCTTCCTTGCCTCTCCCTTTACCGGTTGAGTCAGGATAAATTCAAGGAAGACACTGCTCAGCTTGATGGCCATCATTGCTTGGAGTTCATAAGGAGATGACACATTTTTTGTGGCCTTTTTTGGTATTCCCTAGACGCTCCTCTCACTTTTTTCGGCGCCGGACCATCTCGGCCGGTCCCGCAAATTTGCGGGAGCTCGTTTCGGCCCCCCGCAAATTTGCGGAGATCGTTGGGGGGTCCCGCAAAATTGCGGGAGGGTGGTGTCGGTACGGTTATGCCTCCATTGGCCCGCAAATTTGCGGTAATAGTTGGCTTTCACTATTGACCTTTTTGATGTCATCTTGTTGCCTGATACTATATTGGTGTATGCACTTTACTGGTGTTATAGGCCCTGCATGTAAGATGTTGAGTGGTGGTTAACACTTTCTCCATCTTTGCAGGTTCTGCTAGTGCTCTTCCGCCTCGGCCGCCCTCCTCACCTACCTCTGTGCTCCCAGTTTAGGGTGAGTACGGATACCTGTTTGCATGTGTGTTCCTGTTTCCCCTTGCTCCTTCCCTGGTTCTTCTTGGACATTCTCTCCACTTACTCCTTCCACGTGCTGATTATGGTGTGTGTTCTTCTAGTGCAGGTAGGCTGCCTTGCTTTCGCCTTGGTTGTCGCTCCCCGTGCTTGGAGAGCCACAAGTCCTGCTTGCGCCACTCGCTCTGTGTGTCCTCTACGGCCTACCTCCCTGCTCTGTGTGGCACGTGTTTGGCCCTGGTGGATGTGCTGCACCATGGCCCTGGTTCCTCGGCGGCGGCTGTGGCCTCTGCTTCCCTTCCGTCGGTGTGGACGATGGTCTCCCGCCACATTAGGACTGTGGGCCAACGTTCCCCGGCCTTTGTTGCCGACCGGATCCGCGTCGCCCTGGGTATCCCTGACCCGACTGAAGGCCGTTCACCTGGCCCTCTCCCTGCTCGGGCCCTCTCCCCTGGGTCCCGCAGCCGGTCGTCCCATCGTCGGGGGGTTCCCCAGTTCCGTCCACGCTCTCGCTCGCCTCGTCGTCCGTCCTCTACTGCCCCTCGTCGTCCTCCTGATCGCCTTGACGACGCCCATCGCCCTCGTCATGGTTCTCGCCCTGAGGCCGGGGTTAGCGGCTCTGCCCCTGTGCGCCCTCCCCTGGCCTCTACGGATAGGGGCTCTACTCCCTTCCGCCCGCTTCCCCAGCCCAGACGACTTCCTCTTACGTTGTCCTCTCCGCGCGCGGTTGTTCATGCTGTAGCTGGCCCTCTGCTCCCTCCTCCTACACTGTCCAGGAGGGTCCGCCTGGATGTCGTTGCTTCTCCTACTTCACCTGCTTCAGTGCCTATTCTTCCTTCACGGTCTCGTCCCACGGTGGAGGTCCCTCCCTCCTCCGCCTCGGTGTCGGGCCGCCCTGTTATCTCAGCCCCAGGGATCCTTGCTCTGTTTCCCCCCCGTGGCTCCTTCTGACCTCCTTTCACCCGGCCAGCCTTCCCACTCCCGTCGTCCTGCTCCTCCTCATTCTTCTCTTCCTGACCTTCACTTACCGTCTCGCCAGGGGGGTACCCCTCCTCTTGCCTCGGTGGGGTTTCGCGAGGTTTCGGGGTCCCCTTTCTTAGGAGCTGACGTGTCGCTGGAAGAGGGGGATGGTGCTGTTTCCCCATCGGCCGTTCGTGATCGGGGACGAGTCCCTCAACGGCGACACAACCGTCGTCGCTCGCCTTCCTTGGGCCGCGACGCTGCTGGTTCGTGTCGTGGGTCTCGCTCCCGCGCACGCTCGCCCCTGCGGGCCGACCAATCTTGGGGGGGGTCGCCTCTCTCGGATCGATTGTCGGCTGACATCCTTCCGGCTGTTCGGTCCCTGGCTGTGTTGACGGGTCTGTCCTCCTATGGGACAGGTTTGTGCGACGCCGGTACGCCTGGCTTAGCCATCATGCTCGGTCACCCTCTCCCATTGGAGGCCTGGTTTGCTGAGGCCTTCGACTTCACCAACCGATCCGTCGACGGCTCTCCTTCAGTCCCTCCCCCGGAGTCATCACTGATTTTGCCTCCTCTTGTGTCTGTCGGCGGGTTGGACGGCGCGTTCTGGTCCTGGATAAGCGCGCCCGTTCTTGAACTTTGTTCTATTGCTACCCCGTTCTTCTCTCACCCGGATCAGCCCTCTGTCGCCAAGGTTTTTCCCTTGCGACAGAGGGTGACGGACTTATTGTCTTGTCTTTAGGTTCCCTCCAGACGTCTGTTCACCACCTGCGACTTTTCGAGGCGTCTGCGCCAGGCGATCTTCGCGAGGGTTTGGACCGCGTTCAGCGGATCCACCTTCGGCTCGCGGTGTCTTTGGTTCCCGAGCTGAAGGCGGTTTTGTGCGCGGCAACTCGGCAACGCCCGACGGTACGGTCCTCGTTCTGCCGGCCGGCCCCCTTGGATATTAGTCAGGGTTTGTTGTACTCTGCGCTATATACGTCGGGTTTTTTTTAGCAGGATGCTTGGGAATGCTACGCTTCTCTGTCGGCGGCCCCTGCTTCCGACACGCGACGACGCGCTGTGTCGTTGCGGACCCTGCTTACGACTCGCAACGACGCGCTGTGTCGCGCACGGGGTCTTCTCAGTCCCGTCCTTCTGCCGGTCCTCATCGGGGTGCTGCTGCAAGTGCTGCCGCCTTGCACGGGTGCAGGACTGGGACGTTGCAGGCCAGTGCGTCGGTTCCGCCTCGCACTTCTGTTCTTGCCCCTTTTCATCCACGCCGTGTCGGGGCTGGCCGGCCTTCCATTTCCGGCCGCCCTTCGACGGGGTCAGCCCCGCGACGGCCAGGGGTTGGGGTGGCCCACCCTTTTCGACGAGGTTGGGGGGGGGTAGAGGTCAACGTGGCGCTCATGCCCGCACGGCCCGTACCGGGGGTACCTCCACGTCAACACAATGTGTAGGTTCTCTGGGTCGGCCTCCTTGTTCTCCTTCTCGCCTGGCCGACCGGGTCGCTCCCCTCCTCTCGGGTGCTCCCTCGGGTTGTTTTCGCCCTTGCGCCCCTCGGTGGCCGCGAGGGATGTTGGGGGCGGCGGGTTGCGCGGAGGGGTCTTACCTGGAGGTGGACGTCCAGACCCCCACTCCGCTCTTGTCACCGACGCCGGCCCATCTATTCACTACCCTCTGTCGTGGGTAGTGTCGCTGGCCCTCCAGGATGTGTCTTGGCTTGTTCCTCTCCATCCTCGCTTCCAGAGATTCTTGGCCGTTCGGACTTTCGATCGTGTGTTCCTGTTCGACGGCCTTCCCTTCGGTCTCCACATCGCGCCGCGGATCTTCTCCGCACTGGTGGGGCAGGCTCTGGGTCCTCTCCTCAGGAGCGGGCTCCAGATCCTGTTTTCCTTGGCCGATTGGTTGGTAGTTTCCGAAGCCCTAGGACTGTGCATAGGCGACGCCCTCACAGTCGTTCGCAACGTCGCACGGTTAGGGTTCCCCCTTCGATGTTCCCAAGTCACGCTTGACCCCGTCGCGTGTCGTGCCATGGGTCGGTCTCGCATGGGTTTTGTCCGGCGCTACGGTGACCCGGGGTCTGCCGGCCGCGGTGCACCTTCGGTGGAAGGTCTTCGCCGTGTTGCACTCGGTCTCCCTCCCGGGGTGGCTCTGGGACTCGTTCGTGGGTTCGCTGCATTGGGCCGCTCTGCCCCTTCCCTTAGGGAGCCTCTGGCTACGCCGCCTCCTCCTCATGGGCACCGCGGTGTTTCCGTTGCCCCTATGGATCGGCTCCTGCCGCTCCCGCGTACCGTTTGCAGACGCTTCGGTCGCTGGGTTGCTCGGGGCGCGCTCTCTGCGGCTGTGCCCTGGACCGCCCCCCCGCCGACGGTCTGGGTAGCCACAGATACGTCGAGCGAGGTTGGGTGGGGTTCCCGATCGAACCTGGGACGTCCACTTCCCGGCAGATGGGTGGGTCTCCCTCCACTTACCCGTCTATGCCCTCGGACTGTTGGTTCCTTTGTTCTTCCTGCGGGACCACGCGCTGGCCCTTCGGGGTAAGTCGGTGGCCTTCGGGTTGGACACTCAGACAAGCTGTCCACTGTTTCCTAATGCGGGGGTCCTCCAGGTCGTTGACTCTATTGGGGGTCTTGGTGGAGTTGTTCTTCCTCGCGGACCGACACCCCTTCTCCTTGCATGCCTCCTCCCTGCCCGGGCCTGCCACCCTGTGGGCGGCCGCCCTGTCGAGAGGGCAGGGCGTTCTTGTAGACTGGGCGATGAAACGGACTGTGTTCGCCGACCTCGCGGCTTCCTGAGGTGTTCCGGAGGTCGCCTTGTTCGCATCGGGGGTGCCGCGCCAGTTGCCTCTGGACCTCTCCCTCCGGCCTCGCGCTCCGGGGAGGGTCCGGACGCTTTCATGGTAGCCTGGTACAGGTGGCGGTCGGTATACATCTTTCCGCCACCAGACGTGCTGTTGATGTGCCCAGTCCTCACGAGGCTACGGCTGTACCACGGCTGCGTCTGGCTCCTCGTGCCTCTGTGGCCGGCACGGGCTTGGTACGCCCGGTTGCCGCGGTGGTGCCCGAGTCCGGTCCCTCTACCTGTCTCCGGCTTCCACTTGGGCTAGGTTGGGGCCCTGCGGCCCTCGTTGGCCTTCGCATCATGCTTGTTCATGAGGCACGGTGGCTCCCGGTCCCCGGCCGGGCCCTGACTGACTTCCTGCAGCGTTCCTGGCCGTCTTCTCCTTGGGGGACTTACGGGTCCCGCTGGAGGTCTTTTACTAGGTGGCTACAGGCCACTCGCCTGCCAGTTGGCTCTCCTTCCCTCGTCCTACGCTCCTTGTTTCACCTCTTCCGTACACGTCACTTTCAAGTCGACGCTATACGTACCCACTTGTCTGCCGTCCGGGGGGTCTTTGGGTCCGTCGCTGGGCTGGTCGTTCCGCCACAGGAGCTGGATTCCTTCCTGCCGGCTGCCTTCCGGGATCGACCGCCTCCGCGCCAGGTCCCTCCGCAGTGGGATCTGGGGCGGGCTCTGGTCCTTCTGGCTTCACCCACGTATACAAGGGCCGCTACGCCGGTTCCGTTGCTCGGGCGTCCACTCTTCCTTGTCGCTCTGGCCGCTGGGGATCGGGTGTCTGCACTAGCGGCATTGTCACGGCCCCGGGACTGCGTGCGATTCTCCCCGTCCTTGCATGGCGTCTCGTTCGCCTCCTCCCCTCCTTTTGTTACCACGCATGGGAGGGAGGCCCCCGTTTTCCAGCCTTTCGCCGTCCAGGCTTTACGGCGTGGGCATCCTCGCCATGTGTTGTGCCCGGTGTCAGCCTTGCACTCCTCTGTTGCGTCTGTGGCGCCGCCTTCGGGTACTGCTGTGTGGGTGTCTCCTCGGACAGGTGGGAGGCTCTCGCAGGTGCAGATGGGCCGCCACGTTTGTCGGACCGTTCGTGCCCGTCACCCTGTTTGTAGGGGTTCTGCGCACGATGTCAGATCCTTTGCTGCCTCCTTCCGGTTCCTGCCACGTCGATCCTTACCTGCCATCGCCTCAGCGGTTTTGTGGTCTTCTATCAATTCCTTCCTCTCCTCCTACCTCTCCGTGTCCAGTGTTCGACCCCCTCGGCCGGTGATTGCTCTCGGGGGTCGTGTTTCCTGGTGCTCTGGCGAAGATCCCTGGTCTTCCCCCCTTGTCCCTCGTTCTTTTCCTTTGTTTTATTTGACAAAGGGGGGGGGGGGTGTACGGGTTTGCAACACTGGATTGCAAGTTTGGGATTATATATTGTTCCAGTACATAAGTGTTTTTGCCACATTGAAAATTGTGTTTTGTTCTTGTGTTCCGTGTTTTTGTTGGTTTTGGAAGAAAAGGGATTTTGGGTACAGTACCTTTTTGGTTTAAGACAAGTCTATGTTTTTGCATTACTATGAATGACGGGCATGTGTTAAAACTGTTCTTTTTAGCTACTCCTCAGTTTTTCACTCTTTTATTAAACTCTCTTGTTTAAATTGTGTCTTTGTCATTCATACTTTTGTTTTATGCATTGGTTTTTTGGTAGGTTGGGCTTGGATGTCCTCCTGCTATTTGTTATGCAGCCTTGACGTTGGATTTGCCAAGACTACTAACAAATTGGGAGGTTTGACGTACCTCCCAACCTACCAAATAGGAAAACCTACTATTTGGTAGTAGTCTTGGAAAATCCAACGTACATAATACCCTCCCTCACGCCGGACCCCTGCCCATCCGCGTTCTTCTGCTGACGTGAGATGTGATGACAAGAGAGGGTCGCTCATGCGCACGTTCGACAGGGATCTGCACATGACGAAACACGGGATGGGCCTTAAGCGGTAACTAAGGTAAACCCCTTTTTCTTCTCTTCTATGCTTTTTTCACCTTCGGTGGTAGTTTTGGTTAATGTACAACGTCTCCTAGAGCAAGATAAGGAGTAGACTCTAGACGTTTTCTTTTTAACCGCGGTTGGAATGACGACATAGCAGTCAAAATAGACAAGTCGTCATTGCAATTAGGTTAATAGCCTTGACGTTGGATTTTCCAAGACTACTACCAAATAGTAGGTTTTCCTATTTGGTAGGTTGGGAGGTACGTCAAACCTCCCAAATATCGTTTAACCCATATCTGATTTAGTCCAATCTGAAAATAGTTTCCCAGATGACGCGGGAGGCAAGGCAGGGGATGGCATGTAGATAAAATAATCAGGATGATAAATGGTGGGAATAGCTTTCATAATAACATCTAATACCTCACCCAGTTGGTTCTTGGCCCTTAATTTCTTAGCTTCACTCACCTCGATAACCCAATGTTCTAGCAAAGGTGTCTCACCTGTAACCGTGGGCTGCGCGACCTCGGGGCGAATGGGCTTAAGAACAGACCAGAACATATCAGGTCCATATAACAGGGGCATAGGGCCCTTCTTAAAAGGAATTGATCGGTCAAGGGGAGGTGGAATGAGATCTGAGAACAACTTCAGATCGGAAGGTAAAATTGCGGCGGCTCCCGAAGTGGTAGCCATTGGAGTGACAGTGGGGGGAGGAATAATGACAACAAATTGAGTCTGAACCGGCAGCTGTCCTAGAGGTCGCACCGCCGGGGCCACAGGTGCTGATACTTTAACCTGTCGCTCTCCCTTCACTTGTCTCATAAAGTCAAACCACTCCTGCAACTTCTCATTAGCCCGGGAACAGCGAGAACACTCTTAAGAGGTTTTGGTGGGCAAGAGCGAGGACCCTCTTAAGAAGTAAAGCCTAAAAAAAAAACTTTTAACCCGTTGAGACCCAGCGTCGCACGTGTTGCGTCGGCAGTCTTTGATCACCAACTCCCAGCGACGCATCACGTGCGTCCGACATATAAAAAACACTTACGTGGCTCGTAAGGTAGGAAATGGCGGGAGAATAGGAGGGGGCGGTACCGTAGTGTGTGGGGGAGCCGGGCCAGTAGGTGTGAGCGGGCCGAGACAGCCGCGCGGCTGGTGGTGGTGGGCTTAGTGGGGATAGTTTACACCCCTAGTTTACCGCCACTTTGAACCTTCATTACTCCGGTCGTATGGGAGCTAGAGGCTTGAGATTTATGTGAGATACTCCTTAGGATGTATGCCGTACAATGCCATACTCAGTTTTTACCCTAGTGCTCCCGGGCGGGTGGTCATGCGGGGGACACGAACTATTGAAACCCCCCCCCCCCGCCCCCCAAATGACCGAAATGAGTTTTTTTTTATTTGTGTGTTCATTTCTCACCATTCTCTTCCATTTTGGCTCAACAAATTTTTTTGAAGCCCCCCCCCCCCCCGGCCCCCCCCCCCCAAAAAAAAATGTCAGAGGTGATTTTTTTTTGTTTTTTTTTCATTTCTCATCCTTGTCTTCCATTTTAGCAAACAAAAAAAATAAGTGAAAATGGCTTGGGACTGGGGTGAACAAAATATTATAACTAGCCGGGGCTCAACGGGTTAAAAGACCCCAGTAGTACTTAAAACAAGTGAAATGGTTATTAAGTGAGATAATTCCCCTCCATACCTCCTATCACTACTCCACATCTGTCAAAATCCCCTCCTTTCCCCCCCCCCCTTCAATTATCACCTATTTTCCCTGTTATTCCCTTATTCATTGGTATATTTTCGTGTAAACATCTCCAAACCGATCCTAGGCTGTGGTCTTGTGTGTGTCTATGCGTGGGAAAGAGAGAGAGAGCGAGAGACAGGCCTCAGTCGGGAGGCCATGGAGGCAGCTCTAAAACCTGTCCTTGGGCCCGCCCCTCAAATGTACAACTATTATATTAGATTAACCTAACCTATCCTAGCCTAACCTAACCCTAAAATATAACCAAAATAACCAAAATAACAAATACATGTATAACAAAATACAAAATATAAAATACACTAATTTCGAGTGGGATCGAACACTGCATGGTTTTCACAGTGGAAGGCGGGAGTTATACCGACTGAGCTACGGAGCGATCTGGCAGTAACGGTTTGAAGGCTATATTTAAACGCGGGGCGGGCCAAGGTAGGTGAGGGGCGGGGCCAAGGGGCCTATAGATTTTTAATTTTATAGGGGCCTATAGATTCTCACGCATGCGCAGATGGTGAGTTTTGGAGAGGTTTTAGAGCTGCCTCCATGGCCTCCCCCTCAGTCACTCTCCTGGCTTCGAGAGAGGAGGGTGTGGGCCTCCCCTGTCTCTCACCTCATGAATGAACGCTCGGCAATAATTCGCAATTTTTACCATACAAACACTATTCCCACTTGTTTTATTGTTGTTACATGTTACTATCTTCATATTAAACGTAAAATAAGCGCATATGAATAAGTATACTAACGATATTTATCGTAAAATGACGATTATAGGCTGGAATGGAGCTTAATATTGCCGCCCAGAAGTGTGGTGTTCACTACACCCTGCTTCAAACATGCGGCGCAAGGGTTTGAAAGAGTGCCATTATATAATGGCATATCGTCAATGATTCCGGGGCCACTACTAAATATTAGGTTTCCATTCTTCCCTCCGGGACTCAAACCTATATTCTCCTCTATCTACCCGTCGTGAACTCCCAGAGGACTATCCCTTATACTTCAACAATACAAAAATCAACCTTCATCTTCTCTCAGTATTCTCGGTGTCTCTTTCTCTTCTGCTCTCTCTTGGAAGGACCATATTACCAGTCTTGCTAAGGCGGCCTCCAAGAAGCTGGGAGTGCTCATCCGCCTCAAGAGGTTATTTACCCCTGCACAGCTTCTTGCTCTGTACAGGGGCACAGTGCATCCTTGTATTGAGTATTGTTCGTATGTGTGGGGAGGATCCTCTCACACAGCACTTCTAGACAAAGTAGAGAGAAAAGCCTTTCATATCATGAACTCCCATCGACTCACTGACTCTCTGCAATCTCTCTCTTCGCCGCAATGTTGCATCTCTCTTGCTCTTCCTTCGCTACTACAATAATCAGTGTTCCTCAGAGTTCTCTCAGTGTATACCACCTCCTCTACGTAGGGTACATAGTACCCGTCTTGCAACACAATCCCACCCCTACTCCGTGCAACTCTCCAACTCAAGAGTGAAACGATACTCCCAATCTTTCTTCTATTCAATAGCTGAACTCTGGAACTCTCTCCCAGAATCAGTCTTCCCTCTTCCTATGACTTAAATAGCTTCAAACTCCGTGTGTCCAGACATTTTGGATCGACTGTTCCTTGATTTTGGCCCTGTCACTCTTTCAATTCTGGGGGAGGCACTCATCACAGGCAGTTTTGCCCTTTGTCTCACGCATCCACATAGAAAAAATAAAATAAAAAATAATGCCTATCTCTAACCCCGGCGGGTCTTGCTTCAGAATTCCGTTCAGATTCTTGGTGATGTCCGGTATGGCCTTGTTTGAAGCTGTAAGAGTACGCCAGGACCTGAGGGTTTATTTGATCAAGAAACTGCCGGAAGAGATTGGTAGGAGGTTAATTTTGTCACCAGTGTTAACATTTAATCTTGCCTCCCAATATGCCTGGTGCACCATTAATTGTTTATTAGACTCTTCCCGTACCACTGATTCCAGACCGAAGAGTGATTCAGCTACTTAACCCGGGAACTGCCGGAAGACTCTTAAGAGTTCCCCCGGCGGACTGCGGGAAGACTCTTAAGAGTCAGGGGAAAACAAATTAAATTTAAAACACCGAAAAAGAAAAAAAAAAAAAAAAAAAAAAAAAAAAAAAAATAGCCCCTGGGCCATGCCAAATATCACTCCTCCACCTCCCCTCCTTCAGTTATCACCTATTTTCCCTGTTATTCCCTTTTCCTGTGGTCTATTTCGTGCTAACATTAGCGAGTTGGTAGCAGGGCGTTGTCATCACTGTTAGCAAGCGAGTGCAAGAGAGAGAGAGAGTATCGATCGACAGTCTCTCTCCAGAGGTGGAGGAAAGTGGTGGGCTGGGAGGTTGCCTGAGCCATACATTGTGTAACTCCCGGCCTGTATCGCCGATTTTGACCATCCAAACGCTGTTTCCACTTGTTTTATTGTTGTAACAGGTTAATACCTTTATAATCAACCTATAATAGGCGCATATGGATAAGTATTAATGCTATTTATGATAAAATAAATATTTTAGTGATGGGAACAGCTCAAATACGTCAGCACAGGAGTGTGGTGTCTCATACCCCCATGTGCACTTCAGAGGTTAAAGACTGGAACAACCTACCTATGGCGATGGGCTGGTCTATCAGAGCGAGACCTGAGCGATCTCTTCCATACCCATAGCTTACTCTGACTGTTCCTTTTACTTATATATTTTCTAGATCTCAAGTGACGGCGTCTCTTCCGTGGATTGACCTCCCAATCTACCAAGATTGGAAGCTAAAGCGTCACATTATTCCTTTGCCCCTCAACTTTCTCTTCATAATTGCTGAGGGGCACAGGGCCCTGGGTGGGGCTTTGGTTTCCCGGGCGTTTACGCACCCTCTCAGCTCCCCGCCATGGAGTGGCTTCGGTCACCCAGGCTATATTGTGGTCGGCAGGGAGGGTTCTGTGGGGGCGCTCGTTTATGGCCTTGGCCTTACTCGGGGCCTTGGGGCTGTTCGGCCAGGCAGCTTGGGGAACAACAACAACAACAACAACAACAACAACCTACCACAGACAGTCCATGAAAAGAGAACATTGTATTCCTTCAGACGTAACTTGAAGGAGCACCTGAACCGAACAGCTGCGAGAAGGGAGCACCAAGCTTATGTCTACTACTAAATATGACATAAGAGATAGGCAAAACTCAAACTAAAAATTATTACTTAAATATTTTAACAAGTCTAACTATAGAATGTAAGGTTACCAGGGGGTCTAGTATAGAAGCTAAAGAAGTGGATCTGGAACGCAGACAAATAAACAATAAAATAAGGTGGGAGACAAGGAGGGGGGTGAAGGAGAGGGAGAGAGAGATTGCTAGAAATGTGAAGGATAATCCAAAAATATTCTGGAAGTACATTCAGGAAAAGTTAACAAGAAGATTAGGGTCCCAGAGCTGGTAGGGGGGTTGGATGATGGGAGTAGAGCGGAGACTGATAAGGAGAAAGCAGAGGTGCTGGGGAAATACTTTGGGGGGGTACTAACAGTGGAGTCGGATGATGCAGTGCGTACTATTCCCATCAAACAGGCACCGGCACTAGAACTAATAGAGTTTTCCCATGCTAGAATAAGAAGGGCTAAAGAAAAAATGAACAGAAGTAAGTCCCCGGGACCGGATGGGATACACCCAAGAATCATAAAGGAAGGAGGTGAGATGTTGGTAGAGCCATTGAAAATTTTATTTGAGGTATCGTTTAATACAGGACAAATCCCGATGGACTGGAGAGAGGCGAACATAACAGCCATTTTTAAGAAGGGAAAGAGAAATGACCCAGGAAATTATAGACCAGTCAGTTTGACAAGTGTTGTGTGTAAACTAATGGAAACGGTAATTAGAGAAGGAATAATGGAGCATATGAAATCAAACCAACTTTTCAGTGGGAGACAGTTCGGATTCTTGCCGGGGAGGTCGACGGTACTACAGCTAATTAAGGTGGTAGATGATTGGATGCAAATTCTAAAGGATGGTGATGTAATAGACGTGGAATATTGCGATTTTATGAAGGCCTTCGATAAGGTCCCACATAAAAGGTTAATAGAGAAAGTTAAAAGCTATAATATAGGGGAGAAATGTGTGAAATGGATAGAAACCTTCCTGAAAGATCGGAGACAGAGGGTACTGGTGAATGGAATAGGCTCGGGGTGGAGGGAAATTACAAGTGGGGTACCTCAGGGATCTGTGTTGGGACCACTACTGTTCGTTATATTTATCAACGACTTACCTGAAGTTATAACTAATGGAAGTGAGGTATACTGTACCTGTATGCGGATGACACTAAGCTGTATAGAAGAGTGAGGAGTAAGGAAGATGTGGGTTTGCTTCAAGGAGATGTGGAGGGCATGAAGGGATGGTCTGAGCATTGGTTAATGCCTTTTCATCCAAAAAATGCAAGTACATGCGGATTGGGACAAGCAAGATAGACAAGGTAGGATACAGTATGTATGAAGCGATGGAGGAAGTGAATGCAGAAAAGGATATAGGAGTAGTGATAGACAATGAGTTAAATTTCTCAGAACATTTAGCGGAAAAGATAAACAAAGCCAATAGAATTGTAGGGCTGATAAGGAGGACATTTGTGTCACTTGACGAAGAAATCTTCAGGAATCTATACAGCGCTGGTTAGGCCGCACCTGGAATATGCGAACCAGGTGTGGGCTCCATATATGGTAAAGGATATAGAAGCAGTAGAGAAAGTGCAGAGGAGAGCTAGCAAGCTAGTACCAACGTTGAAGAACGCGGGCTATGAGCAGAGGTTGAGGACACTGGGGCTTTCGACACTGGCATATAGGAGAAAGAGAGGGGATATGATAGAGACTTTTAAGATAGTGTCAGGAAAGTATGATAAGGATGTGTGTGAAGGTATCTTCTTGATGCGGGAGGGAACAAGAACGAGAGGACACTCTAAGAAAATTTACAAAGAAAGAAATAGGCTTGAGAAGGCAAAGAACTCATTTTGTGATAGAGTGGTAAATGAGTGGAACGCACTGCCCCAGTATGTAGTCGATTCCGAATCAATAAGGGAGTTTGAAAGTAATCTTGATAAAGCATGGGGAAGACAAGATTTGAAGTTTGATTATAAAGCAAAAATACAGAATAGTAAAAATGTTGCGTCTGCTACCGCCGCCGCCAACACCATGAACGACCGCAGCAGTGCAAGTACTGGTACTGAGCTGGATACACAGGCCTAGTTTGCCTTTTTCCAGAGGATCTACTGTAAGAAACTGTAAGAAAGTTACCTTAGTTTAGCCCCCTATAAACACTTTCTCTAAATTGTTTACTACTCATATTCATTTACATTTCTTGTTCTCCTCTTTTTCCCCCAGCTAACTTAACCCCACAAGGACCCCAATGGAAATACGCCTAACGGCCTTATTGGGCTATCCTTAGTTGGAATTATGCAAAACTGGTACATGCCATATTTGTAACATATTATGTTGTACCAACATTGTAAAATGCTAACTTAATAAATATTATTATTATTATTATTATTATTATTTCATCCACACTCCCATCTTTACTCGGCACGCTGCCCAGATACTTAAATTAGCTGACAATCTCCATAGCCTGACCGTTCAACTTCACCTCACACTCTGTGGCTTAACCCCTTTCGAAGACCATAACCTTGCTCTTCCCCGCATTTACTTTCAGATTACGTTTTTCGCACACTGTTCCAAATATATTTCTCAGACCCTGCAACTCCCATTCATCATCGCTCATCAGAACTGTATCATCAGCAAGCAGCAGTAAAGGTAGCTTCCACTTGTTTCCCTCCCTTATCAGTGATACACCAACATCCACTGCTCTTCCTTGTATTTCTTTCATGACTCCATCCATATATACATTAAACAACTACGGGGACATCATACACTCCTGTTTCAACCCAACATTCAGATCAAACAACTCGCTCTGCTCATTCTCCTCTTGTACTGCCGCCTTTGCACCCTCATACATGCTCTTCACTGCTTTCAGCAACTTGCCATCTACTCCGTATATTCTAAGTACTTTCCACATCACAGCAATTGTTCCGAGGAACTTGCTTCAATTGTGCCGCCTCTCCACATCTTTCCCCGTAGAACTAGGGCAGCTGAGAGCGCCAATGAATTTACTTTCTCCTCCACAATGCAGAACTTCTGCTTATCAGAATTCATTTATCCCCAGAGCTACTACTCTTTGGAATTCACTTCCCTCGAATTGCTTTCCACAAACTTACAATCTACAAATGTTTAAATCCAGTTGTTACAAACATTTTATGAATGGAGGATGCCTTTAGGTACTTGGACCTTTTTGTTTTATCTGTGTTTTTCCTTCCTCCGTTCATTGTCTCTTAAAAAAAAAAAAAAAAAAAACATACCTTCTCTATTCACTCTGTTATTGGCCTTCTGCAAGTCCATAAAGGCAACATACAGCTTATGTTGCTTCTCCAGATATTTCTCCATAACACATTTCAGGGTAAAAATTTGATCTACACATCCTCTTCCCTTCCTAAATCTGCCCTGCTCGTCACCTATCCATTTCTCCGTTCTCGCTCAGAGTTGCTCTCACTCTCTCAATCACTACCCTACTGTACACCTTCCCTACTAAGCTTAGAAGACATATTCCTCGGTGGTTACCACATACTCCTCTTTCCCCTTTACCCTTATATACTATTATGCCTGTCTTCCAGTCATCAGATGCACTCCCCTTCTCCCATGCTAGTTTACACATTTTCCATACCCATTTGATCACTATCTCACCACCATACCTCAGCATTTCCCACACACTCCATCTATTCTTGGTGCTTTCCCCATATTCACTCTTTTCATGGCTTCACACTTCTGACCTCCTGATCCCCACCTCCTCCCCCACAACTTCTTTTCTTCTCCCTCCTATGCCCCATCCAACTATGTTTGCTGGTGCTTCATTCCTTACATTCATAAAACCGTTGAAGTACTCCCTCCATCTTTCGACTCTTGCTAGCACTCGCCCATTCTTATCTTTTACACCCTTACTACCTTCCCTAACTTTCCTGAGTTCTTTCCATAACAGTTTCTTACACTCCCTCCATTTTACACTCAGATTCCTTCCAAATTCCTCATCTGCTCTTCTTTTACTTTCCTTCACTACTCTCTTTTTCTCCAAGTACTGTACCTCGCTCTTTTCTGCCTCTCCAAATCTTTATTCCCTCTACCACCCAACCACTCTCTATACGCTTTCTTCTTGTCTTCAACACCTATTGTTACCTCTCCCGTCCACCATGCTGTACCCTTCACTCCCCTCCCTCTTCTCCTTACTCCACACACCTCCTCACATGCTGCACAGATCTCTTCCTTAAACACTTTGCTCACCTCCTCCACTTCCTCCCTACCTTCCAGGCCAAACCAACCTAGTCATTTTTCTACTGCTCTCCTGAACTCTTCCTTGATCTCCTCCTCCTGCAACCTCTCCACCCTCCTCGCCATTCCACCTTCCTCTCGCCTCCCTCCAGCTCTCCTCACCCACTTCTTTTGTATCCTAATTTTAGTAACTACTACATAATGGTCAGACAGACCCCCCCCCCCCCAATACCCCTATACACCCTAGCATCCAGCACAGATTTCTTCATTCGTTCATCCACACATATATAATGAATCAGTGCCTTTCGTTCCACCACGGTTTCATCCTTCTTCCTCCACACCACTTTCCATGTGTACCTGTGTATCATTCTGTGTCTGAAGAAGGTGTTGGCTATCCACAGCCTCCTTCTCATACATAAGTCCACAAGTGCACTATCATTCCCATTCACCTCTGACGGTACACCCCACCCTCCCACCACTCCATCAACTTTCTTATCACCCACCTTCCCATTCATATCCCCAATCAGAAATATTATTTCGCTCTTGCCAAACTTATGGAGGCTTGTGGAGCCTGCAGCCAGAAATTGAGTGCCTCTCAAAAGATCTTTGTGTAAGGTCTGTAAGAAGTGTTTGTGGATTGTAGTGGCCTGAAGTCATGTTGTGTTAGAGCTAAGGTTGTGTTGTGTTGCTGTCGTCTAATGGTAATCAGAACATGATGAAAATGACGTCATTGTGCTGAAGGGGTTATTGTCCCTCTCTAGATTTCCCACAAATTATCACCAAGGTTTTCGGAAAACTATTGAGTTTTACTCCACCAGTACTATAATTGAGCTGATAATTATAATGTAAAACTTGCAAAATAAACAAACCAAAACTGGGACGGCACAAGATAAACGCAAAAGAACTAATAAAAATCGCTATGTGGAAATAACGTAGCTTAATAAAATACGATTTTGAAATCAAAGAACACAATCCACCACATAGGGTGTAGGCTACATCACTCCATGAGCAAGTCGATCTGGTTCCCAAGCAAACTAATCGCACATATAACAATGCACTATCATCATGTTCAAGGAATTAGTCAATTTGGGAAGTCCGGGATGTTGTGGTCAATTTTACTAAATTCTGTATGAATAAAGAAACTACAATTTATATCAAATTTTATATTAAGCTAAATTTGCAAATACATGATCAGATTGATATCCAGTATTCGATAAATGGGTATTAATCGTAGTCATGTATTCAATCTTTAACTGTCTTGGTGGTATAATGCTTAAAGTGTGTAAGTTCTGTATGTCGTGTCCTGGGTTCGCATCCCTGGAGGATTATATGTACTCATTAATTTCATTGGGAGTTATTGGTGCTAAAAATGAGCGTCCTAGGTTCGAATCCCCGGACTGCCACATGTGTTTGTTAATTTCATTAATCGAGTTTAGGAGTAAAGTTGGTTAGTGGAGAGAGCATAATAATTAGTTAATATCCGATAGAAAATTCAAGCAGTCAAATAGGAACAAATGAAACCATGTCATCAAGTAGTCCACAATATTATATTTTCTCTATTAACGATTTTTCAACAGTTATCCAGAATAAGACACGATTAGAAAGAGAAAAAATATCATAGGAAACTTGGCCCAACATCCTGGGCCAAACCAATGGGTGAAAATATTTGGTACAAAGCCCCAGTCACATGGGCCCTTGTATCCGATAACCTGTTGCAGAGTCTGGCATCCACAATAAATTAGCAGTCTGTTTTATTCAGTATAAGGGGAATATACAGTACTGTATTTGTGTTTTGAAGGGTTTGTTCTTAATTCTAAATGGCAAACAATAAAATCATGTCATAATGGAAGTAGCAATGATCGAATAACAGGTGTTTTGGGGTATACTGTATAGTACTGTATTTTGAATCTGATACGGAGTCTCCGAGCCGAGTATCGGATACATGCCCTCGCGTAACGCCGGCTTAATAATCTTGATGGATGAAGACAGTCTGAATCAAAAATATTCTGTAAACTGTTACACAGTCAAACATCTACAGTCCCCTTCTTTACCAACCAGTCACAGTTAACTCAACATCCAAAATATAAATTCATATTTGTTTTCACCAACCCATCAATTAAGGGGGGGGGTCACCAGCTTTTTTGTATGTTTCTCTCTTTCCCAGGCTTGTATCCATTCGGCCCCATTCAGCCAACTGTTTTAAGACGTTTATCCCCATCCAGGTGTCGATTTCTTCCAGGCGAGCGATAGCGAGCCAGCATTGTATGGAGAAATCCGACTTTGTCGGAGAAATTTTTCTATCGAAAAATTTACAAATTTAGCTTGCTGTCAAAACAAAAATATATATATGCTGGCTCGCTACCGCTTGCCAGGAAAATATTGACACCTGGATGGGGGTAAACATCTTAAAACAGTAGGCTGAATGGGGCCGAATGGATACAAGCCAAAGAGAGAGGGAGAGAAAGAGAAAAAAAAAGCGAGGTGGGCCCCCTTGGAAACACTATTGGCCAGTCAAAAGAGGTATCACACGAGCTGTTTATCGTCAACTTTTAAAGATCAAAATTTTCTGATGTTTCTGGGATCCTTAATCCTTTGCTCTGACAACTAGACTGAAGGTAGAGTAATTCAAATGACATAATTATATAAAAAAGTTTTCCTCATAATCTGTCAGACCAGTGTGGAGGATAAAAGTTGAGGAGAAAAGCTCTCATTGAAAGGAGTTACAGTACTCGACATTTCCCTTGTTCAAAATAAAGCTGGTATGGCAAGATTGTACGATTACCAAGATATGAACCTGGGGCTGTGAATGAGACTATGTCAATATAAGACCTTTCATGTTATTTAGGTGTTGATTTTTTTCCTGGCGAATGATAGTGAGCCTGTAATTTTGAAAGAACCGGCCGGCACATTTTTCTACCAAAAAATGTACAAATTAATCAAGAAGGTGGATCTAATGGATGTTTTTTTTTTAAAGTTTGATGAAGGTCTAAGGAGGAAACTAAAAACATTAATTACAGTACAGTATACCTGTATGAAATTTTCGACCAAAAAATAAACCATCCCCCCTTAACCCTTGAGTCCATTGGTGCCTTTCATTATTTTTCTAGTTTCCTCCCTAGACCTCCATCAAATTAAAAAAAAAACATCCATTAGATCCCCCTTATAGATTAATTTGTAAAATTTTCGGTAGAAAAATTTCCCGGCCAAAGGCCGGTTCTTCCAACATTACAGGCTCACTATCGTTCGCCAGTGAAAAAATTGACACCTAAATAGCACGATAGGTCTAAATATTGATGAAGAAATGGGGCGAAAGGTCTTAAAATTAACTAACTAATGGGGCAAACATCTTAACATCTGAAAACTAATGGAGCTTAACATGAGGGAGAAAGTGGTCCAGAAAACCAGCCCATCCCCCCTTAAGGGCCTGTGGGAGTCACAGAATGAAACAAGTTACTTTTTACCCACTTTGATGGTACCAATATTAACAAAGATTAAACCAATATACAGTACACCAATTTTACATGCCTTTTGTCAGACCGAAATTAAGTTTTTGCAACCTATTTTTTCAAAGCAAGTTGTTTAACCCGTTCTGTACCGGCGCCTTCCTTTTATCTTTATTGCGGCTACTATTAGGCAATTTTCTTCAGCTTAAAAAGGGCTTCCAGCAATTAACAGGCTTTAAACAATCTCATTTAACCCTTTTTACAACCACAGATCCTTCTTAAACTGCACAAAATTGTCTAAATTTAGCATAAAATTAAAAAGACGTCACCAGTACAGAAGGGGTAAACGTTTCTTAATGATTCTCATAAGGATTCTACTAGTTAGAATATGGCATTTAAGAATAGAGGATGTCTATTCGTAAATGCCAGATTAACCTAAGAAGTGCGCATGGGGGTAATTAGAAACGTCTGCCTGTGCTGACGTATTTGAGCTGTTTCCATTACTAAAATATTCATTTTACCATAAATAGCATTAATACTTATCCATACGCACCTATTATGGGTTGATTATAAAGGTATTAACCTGAAACAACAATAAAACGAGTGAAAACAGCGTTTGGATAGTCAAAATCGGAGATACAGGCCGCGAGTTATATAATATATGGGTGAGGCAACCTGCTTTCCCGCCAATTTCCCCCAAGGCCACTGAGACACAGTCGATCGATACTCTCTCTCTCTCTCTTGCACTCTCTTGCTAACAGTGATGACAATGCCCTGCTTGCAACTCGCTAATGTTAGCACGAAAATATACCTCAGAATAAGGGAATAACAGGGAAACTAGGTGATAACTGAAGGAGGGGAGGAAAGTGGGGAAGGAGGGGAGGTAGAGGAGTGATATTTTGCATGGCCCAGGGGCAAATATTTTTTTTTTTTTTTTTTTTCGATGTTTAACCCTTCCTACCCGGTCTGCCTTAGGTAAGGACAGCACGAAAGAAGGGCCGCTACCCGGTATGCCTTATCTAAGGCATGAGCTTAATAGCCTAATTAAGCTTGGTCTGAACGCCGTGCGTACGACGTATGTCAACAAACCCAAGCGTTCGTCACCGCACCTCCGAAAACAAGAAGACTCCTCAATGTTATTGTTCTGACGTCATGACGAAATTAGTGTCTGAAAAGCCCCCATATTGGCAACATCTCTGCAATATTGGCTCCACTGAAATCGTCATCACAACTGAACCAGTTGACTTACAGAGCTCTACTCAATGCCAAAATACAGATTGAAAACCGCACTACGATTATAGATGAGTGGGAAAGTTCTAGCAGTGAAAATAAACATAAATACAGTAGCCTAGGCCTAGACGTTTTTCAGCCATTTCGCCCGGGTAGGGGCGACCGTCATTGGGTAAGACAGCCCGGGTAGCAAGGGTTAAAGTTGATTTTTTTTTTTCTGACTCTTAAGAGTCTTCCCGCAGTCCGCCGGGGGAACTCTTACGTCTTCCGGCAGTTCCCGGGTTAAGGGGGAGGTGGCTACTTTTTTGGACTCCCTTCTCCCTCATGTTTAGTGCCATTAGTTATGAGATTTTAAGACGTTCGTCCCATCCGTTGTCGATTTTAAGACCTTTTGTGCCTGGCGAGCGATAGCAAGCCTGTAATTGCGGAGGAACCACATTTTTCTACCGAATAATGTACAAATTTATCTTGAAGGGGGTCTATTTTTTTTGTTTAAGCTTGATGGAGGTCTAGCGAGAGAACATAAAAATCAATATACTGTATATACTGTATATAGGCCAAAAAATAACCACTACCCCCTTAAAATGAATAGAATCAGCAGGAGGATCAACTCTCTGGATTGTTGAAATTTATGTGAAAACGCCACTTTGAAATAACAAAAGCTATACCTGAACTGTATATTGCTTCTCTAAGATCGAGGTGATATCTTAATTTTGACGTAAGAGAGAGAGGGGTATCACATGAGAGCTTTTATCATCAGCATTTTTCTATGGTTAATATTTTTCAAGCAACTTTTCTGTGATCTTGAGGTATGCTATGCTTACAGGTACTTACCCGATAGCACTATCGTTAGTGAGTGCTTTATGTTTTTTGTACTATTGTTTATATCTTGTCAAATTGCAAATACAGTACAGTACAGTATATTTAATATAAAATTTGATATAAAATGTAGTTTCTTTATTCATACAGAATTTAGTAAAATTTACCAGAACGTCCCGGACTTCCCATATCGACTAATTCCTTGAACGTGAAAATGGTGCGTTGTTATTAGAGATGGAACGAATATAATTTTTCACTATTTGCGAATACTAATACGAATACAGTTTTTTGTTTGTAAAATTCGCGAATACGAATAGCGAATATTTCAATCCTTATTTCATCCTTCAAGAACTGGTAATTATTTTTATGTCACCAACAAACGTTAATTAAATTACTATGAAATTAATTACCAGAAGTTAATGACGATGTGAATGTGTAATTTCTTAAATATCATAAATGAACTGTATGAATTAATGATTAATATATTGTAAGAGTTCAGCCATAGACAATTGAATAATTAAAATTAAATCCATTCAATTTTCTATGTTTCCAGTCCTCAGTCCCAATGTTGCCGCTTTTTTGGTCCTAAAGTACCAGAGTTGGTACATTTGACTCTCTCAAGTACATTTTATACATTTTCCAATAAAGTAGTCCATATCTGGTACTAAATACAAAATCAGTGAGGAAATATGATGGAATATATTTTAGTGACATGCTATTACATTGGATATGTTTGAAATGGCAATACTGTATTGCGACGGTTCAAATGTCCAGGTCCAGTACACGTTCGTTTACCGGGTAGTGATTCCACTTTAGAATAATTTGGTAGGCCTACTTTTCACTAGTTTGATCTGGTACTATTAAATACAGTTAAGTAGTAACAATGCCGAGTCCTCCTTCATTCCACTTTAGCAGCCCCAACGCACATCTACACTGTTATTTATTCGTTTGTGTTAACTTTAAAATTTAATATTTAACATTTTTGTATATATTCTATTGGTTTCGTGAACATATTCGCATATTTGCAAATTGCTATGAATGGAAATGCGAATACGAATACGAATATTGAAAAACATAGCGAATATTCGGACATACGAATACAAAACTAATATTCGGTCCATCTCTAGTTGTTATATATACATACATACATCAAATTTTAAGACCGAGTGCTCCACACATACGTGCAGTTTCAGTCTCTTGTCCTAATATGTGCGATTAGTTTGCTTGGGAACCAGATTAACTTGCTCATGTTGTTGTTGTTGTTCCCTAAGCTGCCTGGCCGAACAGCCCCGAGTCCCTAAGGAAGGCCATGGCCACGACCGGGCTTTCCCAACGAGCTCTTAAGGAGTGTAGATTGTGTTGTTAGCATAAGTGGTTGAGTTAAATGCAGTCTTCTATGATGTGTTTAATAGTATGGAGTGGCGGCGTCTACGCCGTGGGACCACCTCCCGGAGCTGCCGAACATGGATGGCTGCCGACCCTCCCGGCCGGGGACAAGATCACGGACCAGTGGAGGACAGCCGGCTGCCGACCGTGGGGAGCAGTTTCCGGGAGCCAAACCGTCACAACCATCCCCTGCCCCCTCCCTGGGGGCACAAGTCCTTGGAGCGACTTCGGTCGCGCCGGGCAACTACCACTTGCTCATGTAGTGATGTACACCCTATGTGGTGGATTGTTCTTTTATTTAAAAAATTAATCTATTAAGCATTATTTCCACATAGCGATTTTGATTAGTTCTTTTGCATTTATCTTGTGTGGTCTCAGTTTTGGTTTGTTTATTTTGCAAGTTTTACAATATAATCTTTACACTGGTACCTGAAACTAGACTGAAGACTGATTAATTTATGCGAACGAATATTTAACCCCTTCTGTACCGGCGATGTCTTTTTAACTTTATTCTGGCTGCTAATTACTTAATTTCTTCAGCTTAAAAAGGGCCTCCAGCAATTAACACTTACGGTGCGGGCATGTTTTCGCCTATTTCCGCCATATTAGGGCTCATTCAGCCACTCCTGATTGATTAGGCAAGTGTCTGCATGAAACTAAATGTATTCAGGTGAAAACTAGAAGAAAATAGCTTCAAAATGACGCCAGAACGAGCTTCGTAGCTTGCGGGGTTCACCCGCAGCGCTACCATAGACATTCGCTAAAATTAGCAATTCTCGCTAATGTCGCGCTATTTTTGCCTTTGGCAGCACTGTATATCTAGCGAGACTCTGACTCAGACCCTTCAGTGTACCGGGAGGCTGCCTGGGAGAAGGACGGGTGGCCTGTCGCGCTCTCGCTCCCTCGCACTCGATTTTACAGGCTTTAAGAGGCTTTAAAAGCCTGTAGATTGCTGTAAATTGCCATGGCGTTCGGGAACGTCTCCCGCAGCCAATGAGTTAACAGGCTTCAAACTATCTCATTTAACCGTTTTTACTTCCAGAAATCCTCCTTAAACTGCACAAAATTGTACAAATATAGCAAGGACAAATTGTAAAAGATGTCGTCAGTACAGAACAGGTTAAAAGGTTTAGCTCATAAGTACCAGACCAGTGATACTGATAACATTTTGAGGGAAAAAGCGCTCATGTGATACTGGTTTTGCTCTACGAGCAAGCTGTCGAACTATAATAATTTATTTCCAGTTGACAATTTGCATGCCTTCACCTTAATAAATCGTCTATTATGAAGATTTGAGGCGAAATACGTTAATAAATATGAAAACTTGGTATTCATATGTAGAGACAAAGTAGTTTCAAGTTTATCCATTAAATATTGATAAATCCATTACTAAGGGATTCAATTTACCATCAGGATGATAACAGATTATAGTTGAATTTTTGTGACTGGCTGGAATAAAAGGCAATATATGAATAATGGCTTGAAGGTAAACATTTACTCCTATATAACATACTTTGACCAGATAATAATTGAGGAGCGCAGTAGCAATGGGAAAAATTAACCAACTTAATCAACATCATGTAAAATGGTAGAAAATTGAAAGGTTTATCCGTGGAGACACTTTCGGTACCGAAGCTAGTCTGAAAGTTTTTCCCTAGATAAATTGCCAAATTTGATTTGTTTTTATAATGAATACATTTATATTAATGGTGGTTGTTAAAAAAATATGTTAACAGTTATCATAAGGCTGTTGATGTTGGCTAGGTTGGCAATTATAGTCCTATTATTTTTAAGTACAATTTGAACTTGAATTAGATTATTTCATGACTTAGCTATTGCAAAGTTTTCATGTGATATTAAATATGAAAACTTGGCAGTAATTTGACAAAAAACATACCACAGTTTCTCATTTTCCCAATAATTATCAAGATATCAGCTGGCAGCTGCTAATGGAGTAAATTTTGGCTAGGTTAAAAAAAATATAAATTAATTAATAAATAAAAAATATAATTTTGTTAATGTAAAACTTGCAAAATAAATATAAATATAAATAAATCAATAAATATAAAGGGGTTAATAAACTAAACTATAGGTGCTCCCTTTACTGCTGTGTTCCCCGTATGTAACCTCCAAATACCAACCAGATTCACTCACCACTTGCCGCATCCCAATTTTGTAAATGCAAGGCTGAGAAATTGATGCTGCACTTCTCCACATTACTTATGGTGGTACCACACAAGCACATTTTCTGGCAATTTTCGACGAGCAAGTTTTTTCTCATACTATTTTGAGTCTCTTTCGTATTGGAATCAGAAACTTGATCGAACGGTGATTATGTTAAGCAGTTTAATTTATATATAACATAAATATTGAAGCTGCCAGACAATTGCCTGTAAAAATTGAAGGAAAAATAGCTCGTGTGACACCGCCTCTGCACAACTTTATCAAGTCAGTCAACTTAATGTTCCTTACATGACCATTTGAGGAGCAATGCCGTAAATGATGGTAAATACTATGGTTCAGTCACTTTACTTTTGCACTCTGTAATGCCAGAGGATTACACTTTAAGTATTGACACACAATCATATAAGCTTAGAAAAGGCCTCTTGGAGATCATGACAAGACTAACGAGTAGGATAGCATCTTTTTCTATTATTCTGGCAGACAATTTTATTAATGTTCAGAAGGACAGAAGCTGATCCTGCCTAACAGCAGACGAATGTATTGAAGTTATAACGGATCCTTCACGCTCAAATACAGTACAGCAGTTAATTACGACTGAACTAGAACTTTCCCTAGGGTCCAAGACAAAATGTACTTGAGATAGAAAGTAACATTGACAAGAGGCCATTTTTTGTCAGTTATCTTGGGCTGGGGGTGATATGAAACAATGGGATGCCAGACATGGCAGTATTTTCACTACCATTTATTTCAGAGACGGTTGTCATATAACCAAAGCAAAATATTTTTTAGAGTACTTACAGTTTGTAAATACTGCCTCAAATAAGAATATACTTAGCATAAAATAATGGTTATAAATAAATAATTCTTTCCTCTAGCCAGCTGCCGTGTACAATCATTTCTGAGAGTAGCTGGATATAACCTGGAATACCAAAATTAACCCCTTTAGGATTATGATACGTTATGATACTTTATTCTGGTTATCATTAGATGATTGTATACAATCTAGGAAGGATCTCGAGGAATCAAAGGAGTAAAAAGTATCTCAAATACTTCTCTGCCTCCCACAAGTTCTCCCTAAGCTCAATAAAGTTGTCTAATAATAGCCAGAACACACTGTCAAAACCACGTCATAATTCTCAAGGGGTTTAGTAAATGTTCAGGTCACAAACATCACAGTGCTTTCCTTGCCTCGACAGACTCAAACCCACACAGTATGACAGTTTTATACAAGCAGGGATCCTACTGATCATGGCACCAAGACAGTAAAAAGATTATAACAAAGTGGTCTACTACTGCCGCGGGCCGTGGTATGGTCGGTAGCACGTCTGACTGCTGATCGGAGGGTCAGCAGTTCAATTCCAGTCCATATCATCAGTAGACATCAAGAGTTTAGATCCATACCATCAGTAGACATCAAGAGTTTAGATCCATACCATCAGTAGACATCAAGAGTTTGGATCCATACCATCAGTAGACACCAAGAGTTTGGATCCATACCATCAGTAGACACCAAGAGTTTGGATCCATACCATCAGTAGACATCAAGAGTTTGGATCCATACCATTAGTAGACATCAAGAGTTTGGAAGCTTAGGTCTAGCGATTTGTGGCAAATGTCCAGTAAAGTTCCTGTAACAAGGACGGGCATGCCCTAGCCCTGCCAATCAAGGGAGTGTACGGCGTTAAAAACTCTAAACAACCACAACATTTTTTGGCTTTCTTAAAATTGTCAAAAGGATATTAATACCAGTAACTTTGGCTAGATTATTACAAAATGGTCTATTGCAATATTTGGATATCTTTAAAATGTCAAAAGGATATTAATACCGGTAACTTTGGTAACTTATAAATCTTCAAATTGTTACAGCTTCTGGTAAGCTTCAATACAGTATGGCCAAAGACTCCGACAATCAATGGCTATCTTAATAATGGACAGAAACTATTACAATCATTGACTTACTATTACAATAACTGACTTCTTACTATCATAAAATTGGCCAGACTATTTAATATACTGTACTGTCTTAGTATCCTTAACCCCTACAATACCAGCGACGGCGCACAGCCGTCAATAAAAAAGTGACTCGCCAGTACCAGCGACGGCTCTCAGCCGTTCTGCTTGTTCTGCTAATATCTAGCTGGAGCTGCTAACATGACTTGGAGGCACTGCTGTGAGGAGTTGGCAACACTTATCATGGTCCCTCTCAGCTACTCAGGGCCAGCTGAGTCAGTTACTCACCAACTCTTGATGCAGGGAGTTGTCTCATTACTTTTGGCAATAAGTCAGGTACTGGAGGGTAATATCAATCTACTATGCCCTGGTACAGTATGGGTTAAAACAGCCAAAATACTCAAACAATCTTGGGTCATCTTCCAAATGACCTAAGACTATTATAAACTCTGGCTCTAAATATCTTCAAAATGTCCAAAATTATTATAAACTCATGCTCTTAATAATCTTCAAAGAGGTCAAAATGATTATAAACTCTGGCTCTTTAAATATCTTCAAAATGGTCCAAACCGTTACAATCTCCAGCTACCATCAAAATGGCCAAAGACTATTACAAACTTCCGTCTCAGAATCAGCGGACACGAGAGTTGACTGACTTGCTGGCTTGTACAAATGGTAGACGGTCAAGGGTGCAGCTTAACCCTTGGAATACCGTGCCGCCTTTCTCCCTTATATTTCGGCTGCCACTAGAACATTTTATTTGGATTAGGAAGGACCGGCGGGAGTCGAAAAGGGTTAATTGAGAGAGTATAATCAAGATAGTACAGGTATCAGTACAGCCGCCTGTATTGAAAGCGGGTACACCTCATAGTGAACCATTCCGACACGACGATCAAGTACAGTACACTGAAACGTTCTCTGCAAAGTGCAAACACATGCCTGAATCAGTATTTTCCCACATCCAATGCTCCCAACCTCAAGTTTATCATACAGTAGTGTACCTATTACAAGTGCAGGTGATTGTACAGTTGCCCACATGATTCGGTATACACTCTGTGATTTCATGTATGCAAGGTAAAATAGTATGATTGACTTAAAAGTTTACATAGCAATTCAGTTTATGCATATGATCAATTAATAGTTTTATAGCGATATATTCTGGTAAAGTCAATGATCAATTAATGGCATTATTGCGACTTATTCTTGTAAGTCAATCATACTAATTTTACTTCCATGTAGCGTATTCAAATGCATGTGGCCAGCTGTATGCCAACCTTGGATTCCCAATGGTCCTTCCCAAGCTGAGAAAAATCCTCTACCGTTAGCCGGCGTATGGAGAAAACAACGCCAATGCAGTGTAAAGCAGGACAGACCCTAGCTTTTTGTCACTATTTTTTATTTTGCATTAAATAAACAAAAATAAAAACTCCCTGATAGCAGCATATGTCGAATGCCTTCTGCAAAAATATAATAATATACGACGCATTATCACAAGAAAACTCGCCAAAAAATATTAACCCTATCTGGTGCGAGGCGGGTCTTTTTCGACCCTCCTGGTTTCCCTCCGTCAGTTTGAAGATTTTAAGACGTTTCACCTCACTAGTTTGGAGATTTTATAACATTTCACCCCATTCAGGTGTCAATTTTTTTCTAGGCAAGCAATAGCGAGTAAGTAATTTAACGGAAAACAAGCTTTGCACAAGAAATTTTTCTACCGAAAAATTTACATATTTAGCTTGAAAAGGGGTCTAGGGGATGCTTCTTTGTTTAGTTTAGTTTGGCAAGTATTATTTTTAGTCTAGTGGGCAAACTAAAAAATGTATTGCTTGAAAATGCATGATCAATCAAAACCCCTGAATAATAAAACAAAAATCTTCTAATAAACCCAAACACATGGCACCAGATAGTGTTAAATCCATGATAATATGCTGGCAACAGTCCTATAAATCATTCATATAAACCTACTATCTTTTGCAATCACCCTATCAATCAAATGACAAGTTCATTACATTATTCTGGTTACTCCCTGACGTTCCTATTCAGCTTAGGAAGGACCCCTTGGATTCAGAGGGCTACTGGCAATATATTTTCTTTTTAAGCTGGCGAGAAGATTACTTGTCTCATTACTTCGCTACTACAACGTTGTTAATAGCCTAATATGTTACCATTTCTGAAAACTTGGCATTAATATGAGACATTGCCGTTCCTTATTCTTCCAATAATTATAAGATCAGCTGCTAATGGAGTAAACTTTCTGCTAAGTTAAAATATATTTTTAGCATAGTAGCCCTCCGATTCCTTGAGGTTCTTCCCGAGCTGAATAAAACTGTCTAGTGGTAGCAACAAAAACCTGCGATATGATCACCGGGTTCAAGGGAAAACAAGTTAAGTATGGTGGAGTGTGGATGACACTTTTAATCAGATGACCAGCTCTTTACTTTATCAACCTTTTCAAGATACAACTACGCATTTCTTTTCTGGCTATTATTAGATTATTTTATTCAGATTAGGAAGGGTATTATTAAAGTCAGAGGGTTAATTGAGATAGTCTTTACCCTTTTCATTCCCACACATCCTTCCTAAACAATAAAAAATTGTCTAATGACAGCCAGAATAAACAGTTAAAATGCGTCCTAATCCTCTAAGATAAATTTACATCTTGGGAAGTACAGTCAAGACCACTAAGAGGAACACACAAATTTGAAGCAGTTTCGACCACACCCATAAGTTATTTTGCCTTTATATTGTGTTTGTCCAAGTTTTGGTTTGTTTAGTTTGCAAGTTTTACATTTTAATATGAAGTAGTATTGACCACGTACAAGACAATACAATGTGTTATTACGTCCTAAATGCTTCAGATCTTGGCTTTAACCCTCGTGGCCCGGGCTGGTCCTCCAAAGGACAGTGTGGGCTACCCGGGCGATCTGGCCGAAAAACGTCTAGGCCTAGGCTACCGTATTTTTGTTTAGTTTAACTGCTAGAAATTTCCCACGCATCTATAAACGTAGTGCGGTTTCCAATCTGTAGACTGGCGTTGAGTAGAGCTCTCTAAGTCAACTGGTTCAGTTGTGATGACGATTTCCGTGGAGCGAATTTTTCCGCGATGTTGACAATATCGGAGATTTTCAGACACTAATTTCATCTGACGTCACAACAATAACATTGATCCGACGTCTCCTTATTGTTTTCGGAGGTGCGGTGACGCAACGATCGGCTTTGTTTACATGCGTCGGACGCACGGCGTTCAGACCAAGCTGAATAGGCTTGAAAGCTTACTGCCTATCAACAGGACACCCGGGCTCCTGCCCTTCTTTCGTGGTGTCCTTTTAAAAGGACACCCGGGCTGGAAGGGTTAAAGGTTCACAGATTCAAATGTGTATATCCTTATTAAAATCTCATAGTTGTACCTCAACGAATCAAATGGTCAAGGACTACCCCAATGAACCTTTTAACTCTAACAGGTTCTACCCAAGCTGAATAAAATTATCTGGAGGTAGGCTAACTACAATAAAATAAGTATTGTTGTCATCTGATTAAAAGTGCTTACCTGAAAGCCTGGGGTAAATTAGCACAAACCTTATCACCCAATACACTATCACTGCATATCCTGCACCTCCGGATAGATGATTAGTTAAGGGGGGTCACCGTTTTTTTTTTTTATTTTTCTCCTTTTCTCTCTTTCCCTGGCTTGTATCCATTAGGCCCCATTCAACCTACTATTTTAAGATGTTTACCCCCATCCAGGTGTCAATATTTTCCTGGCGAGCGGTAGCGAGCCAGCATATATACTGTATATATGTATATATATATATATATATATATATATATATATTTGTTTTCACAGCAAGCTAAATTTGTACATTTTTTGATAGAAAAATTTCTCCGGCGAAGCCGGATTTCTCCATACAGTGCTGGCTCGCTATTGCTCGCCAGGAAGAAATCGACACCTGGATGGGGATAAACGTCTTAAACCAGTTCGCTGAATGGGGCCTAATGGATACAAGCCAGGGAAAGAGAGAAAAGGAGATAAAGATAAAAAAAAGAAGTAGACCTCCCTTAAATAAATAATTTAGTTTTGATAGCTATATCTAAATGAAAGCATATTGGTAAAAATCCTGGTTAATTTGTCTACTGTACTTGCGAGTGTTGGGCTATAAAGAAGTTCACACTATAATGTCAATATTTAGCAGAAATGAACAAATATAAGGATTTGTGATGTGTGGAATATATGTCTAATTGAATTTAATAAACTTATGTACAGCTATTGACAAATGTTTGTGAGCTCTTTTGATTTTCTTTATGCAAATATTTTCATTTATATTGATGTTCAAATCAAATCATCTATATATAAATCAATACATATTATGCATTAACTAATATATAGCTGATTTGATCTGAACATCAATCCAAATGGATATAATTACGTAAAGAAAATCACAAGAGCTCACAACCATTAAATTTGTCAGTAGCCGTACATAAACATGCAATGGTATGGTGTTGTTTTCCATTACATACATTGTAACGGCTAAGACGGATTGCCGCTCTCAAAGTTGGAGTGCGACAGAATAAAGTCATGCCACAACACTGCCTCATCATGTCATCACTTATACATCACACTGACTTTAGATTTAATTTATGCAAAATACCAATGTAAAGAGCTTGAACTTCCTATTTCAAGGGCGGGAGGCTAGGAATCCTCCTCCCCTTGTAAAGTTCACCTACTAGACGAGACAGAGAAAGGGGCCAGGGAACACGAAAGTGGTCCCGGACCCAAAGAATTGGAACTTTAAATGAAACTAAATATTTGAGTTACATGCTTTAACCAATAATCACACACCTGAACTGGTTATGGCTAGTAATACTGCTGGAAATATACAGGACATACATGAGACCGCCTTTAAAGCTCAAAACTCGAAAGTGGCTAAATATCCACAGGTATTCAGGCTATCCCAACTCACTTATTGGTGTATTTATATATGTATGGCCCTCTCACACAACCTTCACAAAATACCAAAACTCACCTCAACTATACTAATAAGTGTTGTATCCCTCAAGCTCAATCAACTCCTCAATCTCCATAATACCAGACACAATTTATCTGAACCACCTCATAAGTATCATGTGAAAAGCTCAGTGTTAAGGAACAATAATAAATACAAATTGATAACACAAAATAATGAAGCTAAGAATTAAATAAAGACAACAAAAGCTTATATTTCCATATACAGTACAGTATTATATTTCGTCTCCATACCCAAACATCAGATTACATAATTTTAAGTAATATTTCCGCAGTGCAAGCACGTATATCTTTTGGAGTCTGATATTGCAAGATCTGCTACGGTATTTGATAACCCTAATACTGAGCCCTTCGTATGACACTAAATTGGGCATTTTCAAGATTAGAAGACATACAGCTGATCCAATAGTATTAAACAAAATCAAACCTTTTATCTTGCACACTGTGCACACAATTATCACTATATCACAATTACAAATAATATAAGAACTATCGCATTTTCAACAATTGCTAACATTTTTCTTTATCACATAGCTAGTTTATTACAGCACCAATTATTTGCATATCTTTAGCTGGTACAGCATATATTTGTGTTAAGATAATAAACAATATTCATTATAACAAGTCGAGATATTATGACTCCTATCCTCTTGTAACTAAGGGAGGGTTAAGAGCAAATGAACTGTCAAGTTGATGATAGAAATTTCAAGTAATTTTTTTAGTTAACCCCTTCTGTACCAGCGACTGCAGGGAGCCATCAGTAGATAAGTCACTCCCCAGTCCCAGCGACGGCTGGGAGCCGTCAGTAATGTACTTTCCTTGTAACTGCCAGTATCAGGCAGTGCCTGGTACCACGACCGTTTGACCACTGCTCTAGAGTTGACAACACTTCTCAGCTTATATCCAACCCTCTGCAGGCTGGGAGAGCCAGTATTCCTTCATCTTTTGAGGTGGGAGGTAGTTCTATCTTGCCCTTTTGGCCAAATTGCTTGGGACTGGGGAGGACTTTTATTACTGTACCCTACGGCACAGTAGGGGTTAAAGTGTATTCAAGCTAATCTGGCAGAAATTGGTAAAGCTGCTTTTCTATGCATTTATATAGCCAATATTAAATAAAGGCTACATCAAACGAGCAATTTAGGAAGTAAAGAAAGGCAGCGTTACCAAGTTCTGCCAGGTTAGCTTCAATACACTTTAGGAGAGGTTGGGGAGTGGGATTTATATTATAGACTCGTTACAATGAATAGACCAAAGTGAGTCTGAGTTGGCTGAGCTTGACTGATACAGTCATGGTTCGATCAGTTAAAAATAGCTAGTTACATAAAATTGTATGTTTGGATACTTTGGAGGAATTTATCTGAGAAGTCCTCATATAATAAATCAAGAGATAAAGCTTAATCCTTTCGGTGTGATGATGCCGTCATTCATATTATTCTGGCTATCAATAGATGATTTTATTCAGTTCAGAGAGTATTATTGGGAGTCAGAGGAATAATTAAAATAGTTTGTACACTTTTAACTCTTTCGATCAAATGACTTCAATTTTGGGTATATTCTAACTACTTCCAGGCAATATAATTCAACTTAGGAAGGATCCGCCAAGAGTTGGAGGGTAAATTGAGATGTCTCGAACCCTTTACTTCCTAGGGGTCCTTCCTAAGCTGAGTAAAACCATCTGATAGTAGTATTGATAAAGCATAAAATTGTCGCCTGATTGAAGGGGTTAATTCCTATCGCTCCTTAAGATGAGTAAAATCACTTAGCGTTAGCCACAATAAAATGAAACAGGCATCCTCGTACTGCAAGGGTTAAGAGAAAGGAGGAAGGGAGGGAGGAGGCAGAAGGAGGAGAGGGAGGAAGAAAGGGGTAAACACTCTCCACTTTTATCTAAACTCGTAGATTTGGACGCTGTGCTCGGGTACGTGTTTCAGGTTCAGAGATTGATACCTGCCGGGGGGTGGGGGTGGGGGGGGGGGAGAGAGTCAGTTATTATATGCAGGTAATGTACAGCCTAAATAAAATATAATATCACCAAAAAAAATTGATGATAACTTGTTTGAAATTTAGAGGTGAACATTAACAGGACACTTCTTCAACCTGATAAACTAATTTATTTATTTCACTCTCCACACCAAACACCTTCCAATGAAATGAATGAAAGTATGTGATCCACCGGGAATTGAACCTGGGTTACCACACACAGATCTTAAACACTCTAACCAATACACTCTCAAGACAGTTATAAGTACAGCACATGATTATGATTAATATCAATTTATCGAATACTGGACATTAATTTAATCAAGTACAACACCCAACTACACTATGAATAGCCTAATGATAAAAACAGTACTATACCAGTAGTCGGTTTTGCTCCAGCTGATGGTAAATTGAACTTCTTAGCATCTGATTTCTCAATACTTAATGGATATAATATATGAAACAGTACTATGTCTCTGCTTCATAGCAAGGCCAAGTTCTCCTCATTAACCCTCTCACGACCATAGGACGCAGAGGTTGCCAGATTAGCAATAAGAAATAGATTACTGTTACTGTTATAATTACCTCTCCAAAATTAGTTTTCTGCCCACAGCTAACTCAAAGACAACTGCAGAGGTTGAAGTAAACAAACTAAAGGTTTATAGATACCCCTGACGGTAACAAACGCTTTAAAGTATCCCTAATAGGCTCAAAAATTGCGTCAGGATGTGAGAGGGTTAACAACACATATTATTTCAAAACCTTCATAACATCTGAGTAATCAAGAAGAGAACATGGCAATTTACCACCAGCTGGAAAAAACAGACTCTACAGTACTCACATCCTTTTAGAAACACATGGAGACTGTCAAGGGAAAGTGATAGCAAGATAAATTACAAGTTCAGAGATTGATACCTGCCGGGGGGGGGGAGAGAGTCACGGTTAATATATGCAGATAATGTACGGCTTAAATTATAAAAAATAATCATCAAAAACCTTGATAATAATATGTTTGAAATCTAGAGAGATAGACATTAAGGCGGAAGGGTTTATTTATTGGACAATATATTACCAGGTATTCATTTATTATGTTTTTATAGTTTCTTCCCTAGACCTCCATCAAGCTTAAAAAAACATCCCCAAGATAGATATATTTGTAAATTTTTCGGTAGAAAAATGTCTTGGCCGAAGGCCACTTGCTCTTTAATTACAGGCTCGCTTTCACTCACCAGGAAAATATTGATTTTATACAATTTAGGAAGGATTTGTAGAAATTATAGAGGTAAAGACTATCTTGATTAACCCTCTGACTTCCATATACAGTACCCTTCTTAATCTTTCAGAAAACTTTCCTTACTTCACGTACAGTACTCTCTGTTTTAACTCCATTTCCATACCTCTGTTCCTGCTTATCATTCCTCCTAGATAGTTGTTGTTGTTGTTGTTGTTCCCTAAGCTGCCTGGCCGAACAGCCCCGAGTCCCTGAGGAAGGCCATGGCCACGATCGGGCTTTCCCACAGAGCTCTCATTGAGTGTAGATTGTGTTGTTGGCGTAAGTGGTTGTGTGAAATGGAGTCTTCTATGATGTGTTTAATGGTATGGGGTGCTGTGTTACATCCCGGGCAGGCGTCGACAACGGAGTCATCCAGTCTCTTCTGATAGCTCAGGAGAGCTGGATGGTGTCCGCATCTCAGCCTGGCCAGGTGGACTCTGTCCTCGCGAGGGAGGGAGGATTCGGAAGGATGAATTTCGGGAGGTCGTGCATGCAGCTGCCCCCTCCCTGGGGGCACGGGTCCTTGGAGCGGCTTCGGCCGCGCCGGGAATTTCCTCCTAGATAGTTAAAACATTCTACATGTTCCAGTATGTCCCCATCCAGCCTCATATCTAGATTCATCCTACGAGCACCTCTATTAGACACCATTACTTTACTTTTACTGACATTCACCTTCAGCTTCCTCCTCCCAAAAACCACACCAAACTCTTCGACTACTCGCTGCAGTTTCTCCTTGAATGCGCCACCAACTCTCTATCATCAGCAAACAGGAACTGATTCAACTCCCAATCTCTACCAGTGGTGATGGGCTGGCCTATAAGTGAGAACTGAGCGATCTCTGCCATACCCATAGCTTACTCTGACTGTTACTTTTACTTACATATTTTCTAGATCTCAAGTGACGGTGTCTCTTCCGTGGATTGACCTCCCAATCTGCCAACCTAGATGTTGGCAGATTGAAAGCCAAAGCGTCACATTTTTCCTTTGCCCCTCAACTATCTCTTCATAATTGCTGAGGGGCACAGGGCCCTGGGTGGGTCTTCGGTTTCCCGGGCGTTTCCGCACCCTCCTCAGCTCCCCGCCATGGAGTGGCTTCGGTCATCCAGGCTTTATTGTGGTAGGCAGGGAGGGTTCTGTGGGGGCGCTCGGTTATGTCCTTGGCCTTGCTCGGGGCCTTGGGGCTGTTCGGCCAGGCAGCCTGGGGAACAGCAACAACAACAACCATTCTTTCCTACTAAACCCAATCCTCTACCCATAGTTCTCATTGTCACCTCCCTCACAACACCATCCATAAATACATTAAACAGCCACGGTGACATAAATAAAATAGCAAAACAGTGGTGGAACTGCCATCCGAGTGAGGGACTGCTCTGGGTCTGCTCCTTCAGTGTTCATGGTCATAATCCACTTAGTGGAAATGGCACTGTGGAGTGGGTCAGTCTGGGAGCCTGGAGGCAATTTCTGCCATGGCCATCCCTTTTGGGGTGCTTCTTCTGGAAGCGGGGCGTCAGATTTGATGATGATGATGATGATGACGACGGTGACATTAGGCCTACACAACCCTGTCGCAAACCTACATTTACCTCAAACCATTCACTCAACTCATTATTTTCTACCATAACACATGCTCTGCTCTCTTCATAAAAACTCTTAACTGCTCTTAACAAATTTCCTCCAATTTTATAAATCATTTAACACCTTCCACATTGCTTCTCGAACCACACAATCATACGCTTTTTTCAAATAAATAGAAGCCCAAACTATCTCCTTATGCTTCTCTAAATATTTCTTGCATTGCTGTCTTACTGCAAAAATCTGATCCACACATCCTCTTCCCCTCCTAAAACCGCACTGCTCTTCTCCTATTGAACCTTCCGTACCAATTATTATCCTCTCTATCAACACCCTGCCATACAGCTTTCCAACCACTAATAATAAACTAATACCTCTATAACTTGAACACTCCTGCCGATCTCCTTTCCCTTTGTACAACGGCACAATACATGCACTCCTCCAGTCTATTGGTACCATTGTGACAGAACAAAGCACACATTGAATAGTCTCACCAGCCAATCTATTATCACATCTTCACCCTTCTTAATACACTCCACAGCAATACCATCCATACCTTCTGCTTTTCCCGCTCTCATTTGTCTCACTGCTTCTTTCACCTAATTTTTACCAATCCTTTCATTCATTCCCTGCCACCTAGGTGGCCTGGGTAACCTATCTCCATCAACCACTGCTTCCCTTCCATCTCTTACATTTAGCAAAGATTAAAAATACGCAGCTTATCTTTTCCTTACTTGAACTCCTTCCACTAGTAACTCTCCATTTGCATCTTTCACCGACTCTTCCCTCATTTGTCCTCCTTTCCTTACTCATTTACCTCCTTCCAGAACATCTTTCGTTCCTCAAAATTCTCACTCAACCTTTGGCCCCACCTTTCATTTGCATTTTCTTTGCTTCCCTAATTTTCCGTTTTGCCTCTCTCCTTTTCTCCTTGTACCTCTCCCATACCTTAACACTACCATCCTTGTATTGAGTATTGTTCACATGTGTGGGGAGGTTCCTCTCATACCGCTCTCCTAGACAAAGTTGAAAGGAAGGCCTTTCGTATTATTAACTCCCGTCCACTCACCAACTCTCTGCAATCTCTCTCTCTCCGCCGCAATGTTGCATCTCTCTCGCTATTCTATCGCTACTATAATAATCAGTGTTCCTCAGAGCTTTCCCAGTGTATACCACCTCCTTTACGTAGGGCACGTGGTACCCGTCTTGCAACTCAATCCCACCCCTACTCTGTGCAACTCTCCAATCCAAGAGTGAAACTTTACTCTCAAACTTTCTTCTACTCAACAGCTGAGCTCTGGAACTCTCTCCCAGAATCAGTCTTTCCCTCTTCCTATGACTTAAATTGCTTCAAACTCCGTGTGTCCAGGCATTTTGGCTCGAATGTCCCTTGATTTTGGCCCTGTCACTCTTTCAACTATGGGGGAGGCACTCGCTATAGGCAGTTCTGCCTTTTGCCTCCCTCAAAAAAAAAAAAAAAAAAAAAAAAAAAAAAAAAAAAAAAATCCTGTAAAACCCTCTCAAAACATTGTCTCTTCTCTTCAACTGCTTTTCTCACCGTATCATTCCACCACTCGCTTCCCTTCCTGATACCTCTGCCTCCTACTTTCCTTTTACCTCATGCTTCCTCTGCACTTACTTTCACTCCTTCCTTAAACTGTTGCCATTCACTTCTCTCTCTTCCATCCACGTTCATTTAGTCTTTCCTTGTACTCCCTCTCTTTTGTACTTTTCTCAAACTCACTAACTTTTATTACCTCTCTTACTTCACGCTTGTCTTGCATTCTCCTGTAACTCTTAACTCTTAGCTTTCCCTCCACCAGGTAATGATCTGACATACCCTCCGCCTCACCTCTCAGCACATTCACATCCAAAAATCTATAGAATTTTTCCCTTGTCACCAACACATAATCCATCAATGCCCTCTCTACAATCTCTCCCCTCACAAGTCTATGCCATGTGTACTTGTGTATACCGGTACGTCTTTTTTTGAAGAACGTACAGTATTACCTACACTCATTCTACACTCTACACATACATCAATCAGTCTTTCTCTACTCTCGTGTAAACCATCCATACCAAAACTTCCGATGACTCCCTCAACAGGCTCATAGCCTACCCTAGCATTTAGGTCCTCTAAAACTACAACATTTTCATTTTCTTCAAACCCTTGTAGATAATCCCTCAAATTCTCCCACAAATCCTCCACCTCTTCTAACTTCCTTTCACTTCCTGGCCCATATGCACTTACAAAAACCCACCTTTCACCCTTAACCCTCTGGGACCGGCTACGCATTCTATAAATATTCCCCGAAACCCGGGTTTTTTGGCCAAAAAACGTCTACGCCTATGCTACCGTATCTTTGTTATTTTGACTGCTTCCGCATTCCCGTACATCCCCAAGAGTAGATGTGTTTCGTACCTGTAGAATGGCATTGAGTAGAGCTCTCTAAGTCAACTGGTTCAGTTGTGATGACGAATTCCGTGGAGAGAACTTTGTGGCGATGTCAGCCATATCAGCCACTTTTTAATACTAAACAATAACACACAGCCACACAAGAACAAGCGACGCCTCTCCTTCTTTTGGTCGGAGATGCGCGGCGTCGGTCCAACCGGCTGTTGTTTACATGCGTCGGACAGACGGCTTTCAAAACAAGCTTACAGGCTTTCAAGCTGCCGGAGCCTCAGAGCCCTACCGGGTTCCGCGGGCCGCATTTGTTATGGGTGCCTCAGAGCCCTACCGGGTCTGAGGGGTTAAACCGCATTCGCACCCACATTAGCCTTGATGACACCTCTTCCCACTCTTTTATGAACTCTCTGAACTCCTCCTTCACAATAATAGCCACTCCCTCTTTCCCATGGACTCCCTTATCTACTCCAGACTTTCTCCCTTTCACATTTCCAAAAACCACTTCTCACTCTCCTTTCATCTTTGTTTCATTCAGTGCAAGCACATCATACTTCCTTCTTTCAAATAACCTTCCAATGTCCTCTCGCCTCTCATTTGTACTACATTTAAATCTCCTCTCTTAGGGTCCGGGACCACGAACGTGCTCCCTCGCCCCTATCTCTGTCTCTGTTTTTGGTAGATTTATTTAAGGGGAGAAGGATACCAGTCCCCCTGCACCCAATCCCCTCTAGCCATCTTCTACGCCTCGTAGGAGAAAGCGGTGGTGGAAAATTCTCAACCCTCCATCACAGAGGAGGCTATCTGCACCAGAAAGTGGCGGGCGCTGGGATCACCGCATCCCTAAATCATTGAACAAAAAAAAAAAAAAAAAAAAAATGCAGAGGAAGAAAAAGATATAAGGGGCTATGGGAAGTAGAGGACACCAACCCTCACTCTGACAAAGAGTCAGCCCACCACATTAACTATTTACAGTATTTATCTTTATTGAAGGTTTTATGGCTCTTAGTCTAAAAAAACAAAAACCACACACACACACACACACACCTAATAGTGTATTTTGCAATGACATGTTAGGACGAAATAATGTTATCTTCGCTTTATGTGATTAAACCCTTTAGATTATTTGAGTGGACAAACAAAATAGAGGTAAACATACTGTCTGCTCTTCTGCGTCGGACAAGATTCAACAATTTATATCCTCATGCTTTGTATGAATAATATACTAAAGAAATATAGTATAGTACGGTACTGTATACATTTTGAAACTTCTAAGCAATCATTCTATACAAAAATAATCATTAATAGAAAAACAAACACCAATTCCTCCTAATACTTACTACTGTACCTCCATTATAGGTAGGCCAGACATTAAGACCACTAACCTCTGTAATTCATAAACGACTACAGTAATCAAGCTAGTATTTCTACCATTTGGGAAGAGTCAACCAGGGAATGGATGTGGAAATTTACAACTCATTTGCCCTAGCCCTTTTTTAGTTAAGAGCCTTAGGAGTCACAATTTCTGGCCTACTTATAATGAATGAACTATAGTATTGTACAGGCTGTCAAACTGAAGCAATTTTGTTTGAAGACTTTTATGAATATGAGAAGGAATACAAGAAAATTAGCATGGGATTGTATTGTTTTGGTTATCTTATCACTTCCAAAGACATAGCTTAAACTATAGACCATAATTTGATCTATACATATACAACAATAAAGAATAATAAAGACTAAAAAAAAGGACTCTGTGTACTCACCATTCTGAAGTTCTGTGATAATAATATCCGTCGATAGTCGCTGCACTCTTTTGGAAGCATATGTAATAAAACCCAGCGAATGAAGCTCCATTTATATCCCTGACAGTATGGTCAGGTACAAGAAAGTGCTCCTTCCACCTCATAAACACGTGTTCAGAGTCTCGTAGTACACTGTAGTCGAACGTGTCCGTGTTGAAAGTTTTCGTGTATTGATAAAACGGTGGAAATTTGCCCTGAAATTAAAATAAGTGCATTAATTAAAATGTAAAACTTGCAAAACAAATAAACCAAAACAGGAACCGCACAATACAAAGATAATAGAACTTATCATAATCACTCTGTGGAAACAATGAATTGAAGACTCACAGTTAAAAAATTTGGTGTACAGTATTGATAAAACAGTGAGTATTTGCCCTGAAAATAAGATAATTAAAGAGTCAGGGCTGGTCCTATCCAGAGTGAGGTTTGGTGTCTTCTACCCAACCTTAGCCGTTTCTGTATGTCTACAGTATTTTACTGTCCTACTTTTCCTTCTGGGGGCAGGGGGCTAGGAATCCTCCTGCCCTTGTAAAATTCACCTACTAGTAGAGACAGAGTAAGGGGCAAGGGAACGCAAAAGTGGTCCCAATCCCTAAAAATTGGAACTTTAAATATGGTTTCTGTTCGGGCCCTGTCTCGAGTCGGCCACCTCCAGATGTGGGGTATTTGCCTAAGTATATAGTTATATACATACAGTAAAAGTCCTGTAATCCGAATAGCAGGGGACCGGGCCTCGTTCCGATTACCGGATTTTTCGGATTATTGGAATTTACCCCTATGTACCTGTGTATTAATGGCCTGACGAAAACGTGAACACAATATAGGCTATGCATAATTATGCACAATATAACCCTATACATCCAATATGACACATAATGGTAACTTTTAAAGTGATTTCAAGAACATATGATATGTGTGTGTACCATTATGTGTTATTTGGGTGGGTTTTGGGTGGCCTAATGCCTCAAAAAGGGGACTTTGGGACTTTTTGAAATTCGGACTACTGAATTGGGTGAATTAGGATTTGGCCTCATTTAAAAAAAATCGGACTACTGTATTGGGAGATTCCAATTATCGGTCGTCGGATTATCGGACTTTTACTGTACATATAGTACGGTATATCAGTGCAATGTATCAAGGGATAGTTGTACCAACAGTGATGTATGGGGCTGAGACACGGGCTTTGAATTTCAAAGGCACAAGAGAAAGAAAGATAGATGTGATGGAGATAAATGAAGAGAAAAGAAAGATGGATGTGATGGAGATGAGCTGCTTGAGGAGTATGTGTGGAGTAATAATAATAATAATTGTAATGCCCTCGAAAATGTCCCGCACCCACAATAATACTAACCCGAGTTGACGTCAGGTATAGCGTAAAATAGTCGTAGATGGTAAGTCCAATAAACTCGTCTCGAGAGACTATCACCGTGGTTCGAAAATAGTCGTAGATGGTAAGTCCAATAAACTCATCTCGAGAGACCATCACCGTGGTTCTTAAAAATCGGACTAAGGTTGCTATACTTTTGTACGTCCGTGGTAGTACAGTGGGTTAGCGCGCGGGCCTGGTGGTGCGTCACTAACCAGGGTTCGAACCCCACCCAAGGCATCTCAAAACCTATGGGTTTTTAGGGGGGTTAAATTCCCTTCAGAGGTTCGTACCCCACGCCAGGTACCAGGAAAGGTTGATCCTAAAGGTAGCCTGGGGATAATTCCCATTCCTATTTAACCTGGAAAAACCTAGCATTTCATTGGTGGCAGTAAGGGAACGTGACCTGGTAGCTACGTGCTCGAGCACCCGTCACGCGAACCCTATACCAAGAATTGAGATGGCTAAGGTAAAAAGGCTACGATACCCTACGACCTTACGAGGCTAGGGACTAGCCTAACTAAAAAGGAATGTGGTGTAATGCCCTCGAAAATGTCCCGCACCCACAATAATACTAACCCGAGTTGACGTCAGGTATAGCGTAAAATAGTCGTAGATGGTAAGTCCAATAAACTCGTCTCGAGAGACTATCACCGTGGTTCGAAAATAGTCGTAGATGGTAAGTCCAATAAACTCATCTCGAGAGACCATCACCGTGGTTCTTAAAAATCGGACTAAGGTTGCTATACTTTTGTACGTCCGTGGTAGTACAGTGGGTTAGCGTGCGGGCCTGGTGGTGATGGTGGTGCGTCACTAACCAGGGTTCGAACCCCACCCAAGGCATCTCAAAACCTGTGGGTTTTTAGGGGGGTTAAATTCCCTTCAGAGGTTCGTACCCCACGCCAGGTAAACCAGGAAAGGTTGATCCTAAAGGTAGCCTGGGGATAATTCCCATTCCTATTTAACCTGGAAAAACCTAGCATTTCAATAATAAGCATGTTACTTATTTCTCATAAGCGCCAATTTTTCCGAAGAATTCACTAGCGCTCGGAAAGAGAAAGAAAAAAGAACAAAATCAATGCATCAAAAGAAGGCTTATATACAACACACATTTAACAATCACTAGCAGTGGCAAAATAGCCTAAACTCTATAGACATCTGTCATGACACCTCTCTCAAGATCATAGCTTCTCTCAAAGAGAAAAGTCTTAAGTTGTCTCTTGAAGCATTCAACAGAACTCAGTTGTCTCATGGACAGCGGCAACCTGTTATACAACCTCGGAGCCATGTAGGAGAATGACCTCTCAAAGAAAGAAGACTGCTGGAAAGCCCTTGGTTCATCAAGACGAAAAGGGTCATTGTCATGACGCACAACTACACAGTGACAGTGAATATGTACAGGATGGGAGATAATATAATTAGCAAGGCCGAAAAAGAAAAGGATTTAGGGTTGATTATACAAGATAATTTGTCGCCAGAGAAACATATTAACAAGCTCTTTAGCGGAATGTATGCAATGGCCGGGAATATGAAAGTTGCTCTGAACTACTTGGATGAGACCATGGTAGCGAAAATTATGAAGAGTATGATTAGACCAAGATTGGAGTATGCAGCAGTGGTGTGGTCCCCGCATCTAAAGAAGCATATTCACAAGTTAGAAAGAATCCAGAGAGCAGTTACTAGATTGGTTCCAAGTCTCAGAGAACTGCCATATGAAGGGAGGCTAGACAAATTAAATCTACCAAGTTTAAAAGAGAGGAGAGAGAGGGGAGACATGATAATGATGTACAAATGCACCCGGGGGCTGGAGAGGCTGGATAGGGAGGATGTTAATTATGGATACAGGAATAACTAGAGGCCACAGCTACAAAGTAAAAAGACCTACCTGCAAGAACGATATCAGGAAGTTTAGCTTCCCCTATAGATGTATTGACAAATGGAATGGGCTGGAGGAGGAGGTGGTAGGGGCAAGAAACATCCATATTTTCAAGAAAAAATTGGATAAAAAGTAGACTGAGAGACGGGACAACACGAGCTTAGCTCAACTCCTGTAAACTACAATTAGGTAAATACATGTCTGAGATAGTCTGAGCGCTTCAACCAGCTCGTTCGCGGCCTTACCATCGTAGACCACGACGCATGGCCTGTCCCTCGTGGTCCTGAGGTAACATCTGACTACTCAGAACTGCTTCGCCACTATCTCGCCGCCTCACTCACGGTCTCGGACCCTCTCTTTCCCAAACGCCACATATTGAGCTCTTAACTTACTAGGCAGTGACCCCATTAGCATATTTTGAATATGGGAATATTCATACAATGCTAATTCATTGGAGACAGCGAGGGTATTTTATATGGCGTGTCAGTGGGCTTTGTGGTAATGCACTGATACCAAGTACAGTACATCACAAATTCTATCCCAATAATATCTTCCCATTAATATTATGTTCTCACCACTAACCAACTTTACTCCTAAACTCTATTAATGAAATTAACAAACACATGTGGCAGTCCGGGGATTTGAACCCAAAACGCTCACACCGAAAATCAACACACTTATGCATTGCACCACGAAGACAGTTATAATATATCGGGATTCAAACCAGGGACCTTAGGATTACAAGTCCAGCGGCAAGACCACTACACCACATTTTTCCTTTGCCCCTCAACTTTCCCTTCACAATTGCTGAGGGGCACAGGGCCTTTGGTGGGGCTTCGGTCACCTGGGCTTTATTAGTGGTAAGCAGAGAGGGCTCTGTGGGGGCGCTCGGTTATGGCCTTGGCCTTGCTCGGGACCTTGGGGCTGCTCGGCCAGACAGCCTGGGGAACAGTAACAACAACAACATACACATCAATAAATAATATAAACATTTATATATAATTTTTCGGGTGGATGGGACTCGTTAGCCTTGGTCGGCAACTCATCTAGGGGAGACAACCATATACAAATCCGGATGGATGGGACTCGTCAGCCTTGGTTGGCAACCTGTCTAGGGGAGTAAACCTGATACAAATCCATACTGCTTACCTAAGGGTAAGGCAGGTTAGTGGATGGATTAACCGAACACCACTGTAGAAACATAGTGCTAACAAGATACACAGAGGGCCTCGGAGTCGGACGAATCGTAAATTGAGTGGTCAATCCTGTAAGTCCTTCACTAAACTGGCTCGGGTTCTCCCTCTCACAGGGAATAGGTCCGCTTGGGGGCATTCTGTGTATGGCCACCCTCGTAAGGGGAGTAAGGCGTCCGGCAATAGATAGAGAGATATACTGTATAATTATTGGTAGTTACATAGATATCGTTAATATTTATTAAAAAGCAAAATTATACTTTACATATCTAATAAGAAAAATACTGCAATGCCACAGAAAAACAAATAAAATAAATCTATTTATCTATCTATTGCCTGATGCCGTGACAACCGAAGGAGTGGCCACGAACGAACCGCCCCCATGCACCTTTGTCCCCAGTCAGTCGACGCCCCTCCTCCCAACCAGCACCGCCTTCATTCATATACTTCCTCACTCCATCTTTCCACCTCTCTTTCTGTCCTTCCACCTCGCTCTCGTACACCCTCTTAGTCATTCTCTCGCTTCCCATACGTTCCATATGGCCGAACCATCTCAAGGTGTTCCTTTTCACACTTTCCAGCATATCTACCTCCACACCACACCTCCTTCGCCTGTCTATCCCTCCAGTTAACTCTGCACGCACTTCTTAACCCGGAAGCTGCGGGAGACTCTTAAGAGGTTCTACTGGGCGACTGCGGGGAGACTCTTAAGATCCTAGGCCTAAAAAAAAAAAAACACTTAAAACACCCCAGTGGCACTTGAAAAAAAAAATTGTGTTTAAGTGAGATAATTCCCCTCCATACCTCCAATCACTCCATCACATGTGTCAAAGTCCCCCCCCCCCCTTCAATTATCACCTATTTTCCCTGTTATTCCCTTATTCATTGGTGTATTTTTGTGTCACCATCTCCAGGCCGGTTCCATGGTGTTGACATGTGACTAGCAAGTGTGTTGCGATAGGGAGAGTGTGAGGGAGTAAGTCAGTAAGGCTTCAGCCCTCGAGAGGAGAGGGTGTACGGCTGGCTGGCTCATATTTGATGAATGAACCGCTCGGTAATAATTCGCGATTTTGACCATCCAAACACTATTCCCACTTGTTTTATTGTTGTTACATGTTACTATCTTCATATTAAACGTAAAATAGGCGAATATGGATAAGTATTAATTATATTTATGGTAAATTAACGATTTTAGTGAGGAATTAATCAGAATACCTACGCACAGGGGTATGGTGTATACTACAAGGGCTGCGCACTTTACGAGTTAAGATACTAATTTCCACCCCTCTCACTCTTGGTCTGAGTCTCTCCACCAACGTCCATGCTTCGCTTCCGCAAGTCAGTGTCGGGATTACCACACTGTCATGCAAGGACTTTTTCACTTCCATACTGACCACCCTATTTCGTGTTACTGCTTTCAGCGTTCCTACAACCCTCTTCCCCTGTTGTTGTTGTTGTTGTTGTTGTTCCCCAAGCTGCCTGGCCGAACAGCCCCAAGGCCCCGAGCAAGGCCAAGGCCATAACCGAGTGCCCCCACAGAATCCTCCCTGCTGACCACAATAAAGCCTGGGTGACCGAAGCCACTCCATGGCGGGGAGCTGAGGAGGGTGCAGAAACGCCTGGGAAACCAAAGCCCCACCCAGGGCCCTGTGCCCCTCAGCAATTATGAAGAGAAAGTTAAGGGGCAAAGGAAAAATGTGACGCTTTGGCTTCCAATCTTGGTAGATTGGGAGGTCAATCCATGGACCTCTTCCCCTGTTGCACCCTCTCCCGCACTTCTTCATCCATAGTCCCATCTTTACTCAACACACTGCCCAGATACTTAAATGAGCTGACAATCTCCATAGCTTGACAGTTCAATTTCACCTAACACTCTGTGGCTTCACCACTTTCGAAGACCATAACCTTGCTCTACCCCGCATTTACCTTCAATTCAATTTTTCGCACACTGTTCCAAACATATTTACCAGACCCTGCAACTCCCGTTCATTATCGCTCATCAGAACTGTATCCTCAGCATACAGCAGTACAGGTAGCTTCCACTCATTTCCCTCCCTTATCAGCGATACACCAACATCCACTGCTCTTCCTTGTACAGTATTTTTTTCATGACTCCATCTATATATACAGTAAACAACCACGGGGACATCACACACCCCTGTTTCAACCCAACATTCAGATCAAATAACTCGCTCTGCTCATTCTCCACACGTACTGCTGCCTTTGCACCCTCATACATGCTCTTCACTGCTTTCAGCAACTTGCCATCTACTCCGTATATTCTAAGTACTTTCCACATACCTTCTCTACCCACTCTGTCATAGGCCTTTTCTAATTCCATACAGGCAACATACAACTTTTGTTGCTTCTCCAGATATTTCTCCACAACACAATTCAGGATAAAAATCTGATCTACACATCCTCTTCCCTTTCTAAAACCGACCTGCTCGTCACCTAGCCATTTCTCTGTTCTTGCTCTCACTCTCTCAATCACTACCCTACTGCACACCTTCCTTACTATGCTTAGAAGGCATATTTCCCTTTTTTTTTTTTTTTTTTTTTTTCTATATTCCAACTACTCCCTCTCGCAATCTCCTGCAATCTCTCCACTACACCTCTCCTCACCCACTTCTTTTGTATCCTAATTTTAGCTACTACTACATAATGGTCTGACAGACCCCCCCCCCCATTCCTCTATACACCCTAGCATCCAGCACAGAATTCTTCATTCGTTCATCCACACATATACTGTACAGTATAATCAATCAGTGCCTTTCATTCCTCCACTGTTCCATCCCTCCTCCTCCACACTACTTTCCATGTGTACCATTCTGTGTCGGAAGAAGGTGTTGGCTATACACAGCCTCCTCCCCACATATACATCCACAAGTGAACTACCATTCCCATTCACCTCTGATGGTACTGTACACCCCACCCTCCCACCACTATATCAACTTTCCTGTCACCTACCTTCCCATTCATATCCCCAATCAAAAATATTCTTTCGCTCTTTTCAAACTTATCCAGGCACGCCTCCACATTCACCCAGAACTTCTCTTTCTCTCTTACAGTTTTAAGCCGGAATCACACAAGCCCTTTTTCGAGCAATTTTTACAGGCAATTATGGTCTGGAAGCTTTAAAAAATACACTTTATCAGAATTCAGCCGCCTAACATAATCTACCTTCAGTCTAGTTGCCGATACCAGTGCGAAAATGTCCCGAAATATTACGAGAACAAACTTGCCCATGGAAAATTGACGGAAAAAGCGCTCGTGTGACAGCGGCTTTATCGTCTGTTGGAGCATACACATACACAACCACCCACGTTTGTATTCCTACTTTCATTCTCACCCACACAATCCCTGCACCCACAGACCCATAGTTTCTTACACGCTCCTTCCGTTTGTTACTTACAAACAAACACGAACCTTCTTTCGCTCCCTCAATCACTCCAGCACACACACCCATTCCACACTCCCACATATGTACCCCTCCATTTGGTCTCAGTCATTCCGCATACATCCAGACTGGCATTCACTAACACTTCCAGAACCTCTCTCTCTTTTGTGTCATCATTCATGCCTCTTACATTCCAAGTCGCAATCCTTAGACTGTCCATGGTGGGTCAGAGTTCGTCAACATTAGGTCCATCCAGATCCGAGGAAGTTCGTTTGTTCATCGTTGCAGTAAGTATTTTTCATGGGTGGGGGACGCAAGCCCACCGAACCAACCTCTTAAGTCGCCTTTTACGACACGCAGAAGGCACATGGGGCATATTCTATTCCCTTACCCCCAGGGGGTATTAATATTTTGACTACTCTTAACCCTCGTCTAGCGGGGGGTTTTGGGTTATTTTGGGCATATTCAGGCCCTCCTGAATGATCAATCAAGTATCTGCATGAAAAGAAATTTATTCAGCAAAAAACTAGGCGCTACAAGCTTCAAAATGAGACCAGAACGAGCTACGTAGCACTCGTCGTTTTGATGCAGTGGTACCACCAACATGGGAGTTTAGCGTATAGCGGCATATTTTTTCCAGCTACACTTACTACTGGCTACACTGCCGGCCTCTCGAGAACAGAGGGAGCGTGAGTCAGTGGGCGGCGGTAAGCCCTGGGTGTCGGCCGTGTGGCCTGCTACTCTCCCGGCCATTTGCACTCGATTTTAACCCTTTAAAAACCTTAATAATGCTCCTAACTTGCTGCTTTTTAGATATGGACTTAAGTCGGGCCCCGCTTTTTAAGTGTTAAGGGGGGTGACCTGTTTTTGTTCTGTCCTTTTCTATCTTTCTCTGGCTTGTATCCATTTGGCCCCATTCAGCCTACTGTTTTAAGACGTTTATCCCCATCCAGGTGTTAATTTCTTACTGGTGAGTGGTAGCGAGCCAGCATATTTTTTATTTTTGTTAGACAGCAGGCTAAATTTGTAAATTTTTAGATAGAAAAATGTCTCCGGCGAAGCCGAATTTCTTCATATAATGCTGGCTCGCTATCGCTCGCCAGGAAGAAATCGACACCTAGATGGGGATAAACGTCTTAAAATAGTTGGCTGAATGGGGCCGAATGGATACAAGCCAGAGAAAGAGAGAAAAGGACAGAAATAACAAAAAGCAGGTCACCCCCCTTAACCCATCAGACCCAGAAGCACTCTGAGGCACCCATAAAAAACACCCCCCGAGCTACCCGGAAGGGCTCTGAGGCACTCATGAGCTTAAAGCCTGTAAGCTTGGTGTGCGAGGCGTCCGTCCGACGCATGTAAACAACAGCCGGCTGGACCGACGCCGCGCATCTCCGACCACAAGAAGGAGTGCGTCGCTTGTTCGCGTGTGCCTGTATGTTATTGTTAAGTATCGAAAAGTAGTGTAAAGTGGCTGTTTTTGCCATAAAGTTATCTCCAATGAAATCATCATCACAACTGAACCAGTTGACTTAGAGAGCTCTACTTAACGCCATTCTACAGGTACGAAACACATCTACGCTTGGGGATGCACGGGAATGCGGAAGCAAGCAAAATAACAAAGATGCGGTAGCCTAGGCGTAGAAGTTTTTCGGCCAAAACCCCTGGATTTCGGGGAATATATATGGAATACATAGCCGGGGCTGGAGGGTTAAGAAAGATGAGATTTGGCTGAATTTGATCTTATTCTTAAATTGAAATATATTTATTTAGAATTTACTGTATTTTTTGTTTGCAGGATAATCAAAACTTAACTCACTAACTTAACTTCATCTCATGTAAGTAATGCTACTGTAAATTGTTTGGACAAATACAGGTACCGGTACTTCAAAATGTTGTACTTACTGTTGCATTGTTATTATGAGAGATAGATAGTGATTGTTGAAAATGAAAAACTGACATTAAAGTATCAAGTCAATAGAATAATGATAAGGTAATTTCAAGATTGCTAAGAAATGAGCGCAGCAAAGGGAGCCGTTAAAGTAAGTCATGGTCCAGATGTACTAACCAATACCAACTAAGGTGACCACTAAAGCGTATTCAGGCTAACCCTGCCTTTTAGTATTTCCTATACAGTACTGTACTGCCTTCCTAAACTATTGTGTGATGCCACCTTTATTTAATATCGGTTATACAAAAGCAGTGCTACCAATATCTGACAAGTTATCTTGAATACACTTTAGTACAAATTAATACCGGAATTTCCCTAAAGTGTCAAGCCTTCCTTAGCTGCACCCTTTTGATTGTGCGTTAGTTGTTGTTGTTGTTGTTTTTCCTCAAGCTGCCTGGCCGAACAGCCCCAAGGCCCCGAGCAAGGCCAAGGCCGTAACCGAGCGCCCCCACAGAACGTGGGGGGGGGAACGTGTGCGTTAGTTTATATATATTGCTTAGTAAATCCAGGCCATGATACATAACAAGCCCATGACAAAGTGGAGAAGGTGAGATTGAATAGCATAGTAATGTAATTGTAGTGTTAATATTGCACAAGTTATTATTTTGGTAACACTCACCCCTTCAGGGGGTTAGAGGGCCTTCATCCATGGTGGAGGAAAAAAAAAATATGCCCCACGCATCCTACTGCGTGCTGTAGGAGGCGACTAATAGGGGGCATGGCACTTGACTTGTGGACCAACAGTCAATACTATAATATAAAGCCTTTGTTATTTGGCGCTGCCTTGGTATAGGACTGCCGATGCTGGTGAAGAGAAAATAGGTGCCACAAGGGACTCTACTAGTCCTACCAGGGCGCTGTTTTGGCACCATGCCAAGAGTCAGCCAGAGTGTTCACATGTTGGGACAGCGTTGTGGCAGCACTTTATTATTCTAGAGTCCAAGTTGCCTAATGGCGGCACACTGACAATGAATGTTACCCCCCCAGATCCAGATGTGGCGCCTTCGGGCCGACCCGGCCAAGGGCAGTGTTTCCTCAAACTGGCACTCTCCACCTAATAGCATAGAAGCCTGAACCTGGTGTTAGCACTCCAGGAGGCTGCCCTGTCATTAGGTGAATAATGCCAGGCCAGCCGTAGTGCCGTGTAAGTAGTAACTTGTTTTTCCTCGCCATGGCTGGGGAAGGAGATATAAATGCCAATACGCCGCGAGTAGGCTCACAACACACGTCAACATGAGAGTGAGGCTGCACTAGAGGCGTCGCTGCACAGATAACTTCCACGTCACACTGCGCTGCTTCCATCATGTATTATTAGGCGGAGGGGGGATTCAGAAGAGATGTCAGATTTGCTTCCCTATTTGTGCACTGCAAACACACTTTGTGTAATTTGTTTCATTATTGCTCTTGACTCTCTATCGTACAGTGGAGCCCCCATTTTCGCCACATCAGTCTTCGCTGTTTCAAATTTCGCGGCACACACCAAATATTTCCAATTTCCATTTTCGCTCCAAAAGCTTCAATTTTCGCACAAAAATCCCAGTCGAAACCCGAAAAAAGAGCAATAATAATGAAAAACTCGACATAAAAGTAGAAAACATACAAAACAATAAAAAAAGTTTAACATAACTAAAAGAATCTGCCAGGTGTTTGCCGAAATCCGAGTGAATCTGTGATCCGATCGTCTAATGCACAAGATGCCACCATCTTTGTATGACATCATCACTAAGCAGACGCTTAACCCGGTATCACACGAGAGCTTTTATAGTAACATTCGATGATCAACATTTTTCTGGCAAAATTCCTGGAGTATTTTGCACTGATATCGGAAACTAGAGTGATGATAGATTAATTTAGGTGACCGAAATAATATAAATGTTGACCTCACAAGCTGCCAGACCAGTGTTAAGGATAAATGTTGAGTGAAAAAGCGCTTGTGTGATACCGGCTTTACAGTGCCCTAGTATCTGTGTTGACAAAACAACCGTTTGCAAGCTTTTTTTTGTGCCTGAACCCCTTATCTCTCGCGTTTATTATAACCTCTAGTACACTGGTGATAGGGATGGTTGGCCTGGTGGTAGCAATGAAGGAATTTCATGCTTAAAACACAGCAAAGGCCAGTCCATGTCAGACGAAAGCGGTTGAAATGCCTAGACTAAATATGACAATGATGTAAAATAAAGTCTGTGGTAAGTAATCTTCTCATAATATGTATTTATACGTATTTTCCTCATTCAGTAATATGTATTTATTGGATGTATTTGGGGCAAAATGGGTACTTGAGGGGTGACTGGGCGAATTTAGAACCTAGGCTTAGCCTAGGCCTAAAAAAATTCCCATGATAGAAACAATGCCCCAATCTACAGTATTTATAATGCACCTAAGTTTTATGGTTAGGACTGTTGTTTAGCCATGTCTACATTATTATTTACAATGCATAAGATTTAGGCCTAGGCTACTTTATGAAGCCTAGACAAAAAACATGTTTTCATAGGCTAAAACTGGGATAAAGTGCAACTTTTAGAATGAGCACAGAACCGATTAGAATTTTCCCCATAAGAACAGTGCCCCGATTTTGGCTGTTTCAATCTTAGCTCGATTTTTGCGTAACTGATTAGGAGCTAAGATGGGGGCTCCACTTATAGTATGTGATTCGCACACTAGGATTACGCATACAGTATAGTATAAGGCAGAACAGTATAAGTTTATCTGCTGCTTAACCCACTGAGCCCCAGCGACGCAGCGTTTGCGTCCACAATGTGTGTAACGCTAAACCCCAGCGACACAAACCATGCGTCCTGGCCGGTCCGGTCCCAATTACTCCGGTCCTATGGCACCTAGAGGGCTCCTTGTATGGGAACTGTGTAAGTATCCCACGCAACCTTGACGATGGTTGAAAACTCTTAAGTCCAATCGCGTGCGCGTAAGCGCGCAAAAACCGGTATTTTGGGTGTATTTGCCTTCAATTTTTTACTCTTGTAAAATCGACTTTCGGGGGCTCCGTAGGACCATTTTTTGAGCTTTTTGATAGTTTTTTTGTGGTTTTTCCTTCATTCCTAACCCATTCGCTATTGTTTCTGGATTTTTTTTTTTTTTTTTTTTTTTTTCAAAACAGCCGGTCCCTGGTGGTACATTTATTCTATACTAGCTGGGGCTCAGTGGGTTAAGTTACAAATTAGACTATGACTGATGTAAATACAGATAGAGATAACGGAAAACCTTGACGATAATTTATATGAAATCTAGAGAGGGAGGAATATATCTATGTCACAAAACAGTAAATACTAATCACAGGCTATTGGAAACACTTACCGGTAAGGAGAGTAAAAGAAAAGAGATAGTACCGTACCTAAATAGCACAGCTAAAGAAAATTTATTTTTATTGGCAAACTATTGATTTTGACTTTACATGCTGAGAGTGATGTATGAATAAATTAAATATTCCTCCCAGCACTCATAGGTGGATTAGAAAAGACACAGGCCTAAAAGCATATACCTGTACAGTACAGTATAGAAATGTCTTACCCAATGCTTTTTATCGACCTCTTCGTCTGCATCCCATTTACGTGTGAGGAAAGGGAATTTTTCGCTAATAATTTCACCATCGAAGAAGGTGGTTAGGGTTGGGTATTCTTCGGTTAGCCCCTTTATCTTGAGGTAGCCACACAGGTAAGAATTCGCCTCGTCTACGTGCTGTTGGGAGAGAGATCAGAATTAGTAATATTCAACATTTTCTAATCTTCCTAATCGTCTATAAATGCCGGATTCACTGGGCAATACAGTACTGTACTAACTAAAGAAATAAAATAGTACTGTACTACTATCTCCTGTTTCACACAAACACAGATAGGCCTACATGTAGGAAATCCAGATAGCGTACCATAAGCTGTGGATGATCAGAGTACCAAAATTAATTTGGGTACCGGTATTGGTATGTTGAAGAGGATGGATGATCCATGAACATGGAAGGAGCTACACTGAGGGGTATACTGTACCTAGAAAGATGTGGGATCAAGTCATACTGTACTATCCAATCTAAATATGAAAACCTGATAAGCCTTGAACAGTGCTCACTAGAATGCCGCGATCAGTACGCGAGACTGAAACAGTACCTTGTGTGGACCCCTCGGTCTTTATCAATATATATACAGTACTGTATATACGTAGCCTATATATCATGTACAGTACCGTACAGTGGAGAATGTCAGCTCATTTAAATATCTGGGCAGTGTAGGCTACTGAGTAAAGATGGGAGTATGGATGAAAAAGTGAGGGAGAATGTGCAACAGGGGAAGAAGGTTGTAGGAATGCTGAAAGAAGTAACAAGAAATAGCAGTAACAAGAAATAGGGTGGTCAGCATGGAAGTAAAGAAGTCCTTGCATGACAAGTGTGGTAATCCCGACATTTACTTACGGAAGTGAAGCATGGATGTTGGTGGAGAGACTCAGATCAAGAGTGAGAGGGGTGGAAATTAGTTACTTGAGAAGTGCATGCGGAGTTATATGGAGGGATAGACAAACGAATGAGGAAGTAAGAGGGAGGTGTGGTGTGGATGTAGACGTGCTGGAAAGTGTGAAAAGGAACACCTTAAGATGGTTCGGCCATATGGAACGTATGGGAAGCGAGAGAATGACTAAGAGGGTGTACGAGAGCGAGATGGAAGGACAGAGAGGGAGAGGTAAACCGAGAGAGAGGTGGAAGGATGGAGTGAAGAAGTATATGAGTCTTTGGGGAGATACTAACAGTGGAGTCGGATGATGCAGTGCTTACTATTCCCATCAAACAGGCACCGGCACTAGAACTAATAGAGTTTTCCCATGCTAGAATAAGAAGGGCTATAGAAATAATGAACAGAAGTAAGTCCCCGGGACCGGATGGGATACACCCAAGAATCATAAAGGAAGGAGGTGAGATGTTAGTAGTGCCATTAAAAATGTTATTTGAGGTATCTTTTAATACAGGACTAATCCCAATGGACTGGAGAGAGGCGAACATAACAGCTATTTTTAAGAAGGGAAAGAGAAATGACCCAGGATATTATAGACCAGTCAGTTTGACAAGTATTGTGTGTAAACTAATGGAAACGGTAATTAGAGAAGGAATAATGGAGCATATGAAAATCAAACCAACTTTTCAGTGGGAGACAGTTCGGATTCTTGCCGGGGAAGTCGACAGTACTACAGCTAATTAAGGTGGTAGATGATTGGATGCAAATTCTGGAGGATGGTGATGTTATAGACGTGGTATATTGCGATTTTAAAAAGGCCTTTGATAAGGTCCCACATAAAAGGTTAATAGAGAAAGTTAGAAGCTAATTTAGGGGAGAAATGAGTGAAATGGATAGAAGCCTTCCTGAATGATCGGAGACAGAGGGTACTGGTGAATGGAATAGGCTCAGGGTGGAGGGAAATTACAAGTGGGGTACCTCAGGGATCTGTGTTGGGACCACTACTGTTCGTTATATTTATCAACGACTTACCTGAAGTTATAACTAATGGAAGTGAGATGTACCTGTATGCGGATGACACTAAGCTGTATAGAAGAGTGAGGAGTAAGGAAGATGTGGGTTTGCTTCAAGGAGATGTGGAGGGCATGAAGGGATGGTCTGAGCATTGGTTAATGCCTTTTCATCCAAAAAAATGCAAGTACATGCGGATTGGGACAAGCAAGATAGACAAGGTAGGATACAGTATGTATGAAGCGATGGAGGAAGTTAATGCAGAAAAGGATATAGGACTAGTAATAGACAATAAGTTAAATATCTCAGAACATTTAGCGGAAAAGATAAACAAAGCCAATAGAATTGTAGGGCTGCTAAGGAGGACATTTGTGTCACTTGACGAAGAAATATTCAGGAATCTCTATACAGCGCTGGTTAGGCCGCACCTGGAATATGCGAACCAGGTGTGGGCTCCATATATGGTAAAGGATATAGAAGCAGTGGAGAAAGTGCAGAGGAGAGCTAGCAAGCTAGTACCAACATTGAAGAACGCGGGCTATGAGCAGAGGTTGAGGACACTGGGGCTTCCGACACTGGCATATAGGAGAAAGAGAGGGGATATGATAGAGACTTTTAAGATAGTGTCAGGAATGTATGATGAAGATGTGTGTGAAGGTATCTTCTTGATGCGGGAGGGAACAAGAACGAGAGGACACTCTAAGAAAATTTACAAAGAAAGAAATAGGCTTGAAAAGGCAAAGAACTCATTTAGTGATAGAGTGGTAAATGAGTGGAACGCACTGCCCCAGTATGTAGTCGATTCCGAATCAATAAGGAAGTTTGAAAGTAATCTTGATAAAGCATGGGGAAGACAAGATTTGAAGTTTGATTATAAAGCAAAAATACAGAATAGTAAAAATGCTGCGTCTGCTAAGCCGCCGCCAACACCGTGAACGACCGCAGCAGTGCAAGTGCTGGCATTGAGCTTGATACATAGGCCTAGTTTGCCTTTTTCCAGAGGATCTACTGTAAACTACTGTACTGTAAGTCAAGGCGGAGCTGGTTGGGAGGAGGGGCATCGACTGACTGGGGTCAGAGGTGCGATCAAGTCGTCCGCCAATACTGTAGATAGATGTATATAATGCAACACTAGTATTCTTTAGAAAAACTGCACCAGTACTCTAATTAAATGCCTGATTATTGCCTTGAAAATCTAGAAAATAGTGACATAGTAACACATAGTTAAATTTTCTGTAAGAAATAAGTGACAAGAGCCCACCGTACATACGAGGTAGTCTAAATCTTAACAATAATGAGTCACAAAAATATACATTATTACAATCACCTAATTTAAACTTAGCCAACCCTGGAAATACCACAAAAAGTAAAAATAATGAAGAGTAAAAAATTAAAGAACAGAAGTAAAAATTGTCGCCTACTCTAGGAAATTATTTGCCAAACAGGGAATATATCCAATATATGGAATTGTAAGTTCTAGTACAGTATCTACTTGTAAATTATATGCTAGAAGATTTTTCATGGTCTCTGACAGTCTCACCAAACCTCCTGTAAGACATACTCCAGCCCCCTTCTCACCCCATCACCAGGGGACACATACTCAAGATACACACCTAACACACATTGAAGCACACAAGAGATTTTTCTCATGTAGGGTGGTTAGACACTGGAACTCTCTCCCCTCTGATATAGTTGAAGCCCAGTCCCTTTCATGGTTCAATAGTAAAATATTTAGTCCTTGATAACACACTCTATACCGGTAGCTATGTACCGTACAGTCTAATATACCATTAGTCAAAATATGTCTACAGCACCAGCCAACTGTACTAATCTAAGAAAATGTCCAATGCTAATCTATAACTTAACTACAACCAACAATCATCATAAGCATGTCCACTTTGCAATATACAGTACAGGTAAATCAGTAATAGCCATACAGTACACCTTGATTATTTATTCAATAGCAAAACCATTGTCCAACTACAGTATAAGGGATACACTAAGTCAATCACACTATGCACGGTACACTGTACTAGTCCTCTTGCTTGTCCATGTGACTGGAGCATCCCTTTGGAGTCTTGGACCATTTACCTCCTCCGGGTTCAGTCATCAGGCTGCCAGAGGGGTTTGTAGCCCTATCGGTACCAGGTAAGTTTAACCAGGTACCGGTAATTCCTTCAATATGTCAACCATATCTAAATCGACATAGCCTAGGGCCTAAACCTACGACAAATTGAAAATCCGTTTAATGATATGTTATTCCTGAATTCCCTACAAATTTCAGGAAAATTTATCAAACCTAAGCCGCCTTCTAATTTTCAATACGACTCAGTTACAGCGTTAATTAATACAGTACCACCTTTTTTCAGCCAAAACTTTCAGAATACTGTACTCTTACAGTACCGGGTACTGTACTGTATATCAATATAACATAGAATAATATGCTATGGGAGAAAAAATTTAACTACCATATCTATTTGCAAATGTATTTTTCATATCATATTATGCAAGGAGGCTATCGCCGGGGTTCGTACGCTCTCTGCGTTCGCTTCTTAGAGTCAAGTTGCCATTCCTATGTAACCTGTAGTGAACCTAGAAATTGTTAATAGTACAAAGTTTTTTTGCATATTCATGAAGCTTGGGGGTTCCTAATCTCGGATCCATGGGATGTCACTGTGACATCTTTGGGGAATCTATAGAAATTGAGGATATCCAAAATGGCTGCCCTGGCCACCATCAAGAATATGGAATTGACCATAACCTTTGAATAAAGTTAGATAGAACTCTGATTTTGGTGTCTAAACCGATGTTTTTGGGTATAAGGAATCCAATGGAACTAATTTAAAGATTATTAGGTGTCGATAACATGACTTAAATTGAAAATGGCCGCCATTTAGAGCCCAAAATGGAAAACAAAATCAGCAAAAATGAGTTTGAAAATGTTATATCCATTAATTTTGTCTATAAACCTACACTTTTGATGAAATGATGCCCACTTTACTCAGTTTACATTGAATAGGCCCGAGAACACCCGACTGGAAGACTATGGGTGGATTGTCTACTACTGCCTACACTCATTGCACATCAATTCCTGCGTACTGAACGAGAAGGTGATTGGGTACTCCAGCAACATTGTCTAAGGCAGATACTTGGATACTTCTTTGCTGCAGGCCATTGGCAGTATGCAAGGTACATTACCTGGCACCTGCATGAGATGGACCACTGTCTGCCTAAAGATGCCAAGGCTGACCTCCTTGCTGGTGCTCATGTCTGCCGTCACAATTAGGGGTCATGGAACTCAGTCTGAAGTTATCAGTTTGGTGAACAAACGTACATTAAAAAGGACAAGCTACCTGGAGGACTCAAAGGGATATCACTATCACCTGATCAGGTGGCCATCTGGATAGTCCTATCACATCTGTGCCCATGTTGAGGACACTGGGGCTTCCGACACTGGCATATAGGAGAAAGAGAGGGGATATGATAGAGACTTTTAAGATAGTGTCAGGAAAGTATGATGAGGATGTGTGTGAAGGTATCTTCGTGATGCGGGAGGGAACAAGAACGAGAGGACACTCTAAGAAAATTTACAAAGAAAGAAATAGGCTTGAGAAGGCAAATTTTCATTTTGTGATAGAGTGGTAAATGAGTGGAACGCACTGCCCCAGTATGTAGTCGATTCCGAATCAATAAGGAAGTTTGAAAGTAATCTTGATAAAGCATGGGGAAGACAAGATTTGAAGTTTGATTATAAAGCAAAAATACAGAATAGTAAAAATGTTGCGTCTGCTACCGCCGCCGCCAACACCGTGAACGACCGCAGCAGTGCAAGTACTGGTACTGAGCTGGATACACAGGCCTAGTTTGCCTTTTTCCAGAGGATCTACTGTAAGAAACTGTAAGATGTTGCCCTGGCTATGGACTCAATGTACTCTGCTGAAACAAATGCAATGACAGAAGTGAAACACAAAGAAGAAGGTGAAGGGAGAATAAAGAATGACAAAGATAGAAGGCGAATACAAGTTGAGCTACAAAACATACTCATTCTCTCAATTATGTTAGCACTCAACTTTACAACATAATCAATGGCAGAGTTGCAAATGCTGAAGTCAATGTACACCATGCTGTTCAAATCTTTTCACTCATCAATCCCAGATGGATTCCACTCAGAAATCACTTGCAAAGTACAAACCATGGAGTCTTATCAAGTGTGGCATTAAGGTTGGTGATAAGTCAGTATGTGACATGGCTGCTATCTGTACTCGTCTCTTGATTGTTGGGCAGCAACGTCATGTACATCTGTCACAAATATTCGAGCATGAACTATGCGCAATCCCTCCATCTCTCATAGATTAGTATGGTTGTCTGCAGAAAGGCAACAAGGCAATCATGGTCCATAGGTTGAGTGAGCGGGACCATCACCCTGTGGATCCTGATGTGGTGATTGTCGATGGTCAGCAATTACTGTATCATGTGGTATGGCCATGTGGGGGATCTGCTACAAATATTGCCATGAATATGAAGACCCACCTCAGTTGCTACCATTCTGAAGTGCTTGTGGTATTTGACCGGTATGATGAACATTCAGCCAAAGATCATGAGAGGATACGTCGTGCAGGTGAAGGTTCTACAGAGTACAATGTCACCATATCAAACCTTCTTCCAAATCGTGAAAGCATAATGAAGAATAAGGGTAACAAGAAGGCCCTGGTCCAAGTATTGTGTACTCTAAATCTTGGTCAAGACATCACAATGATAGGAAGAAATGAAATTGTCTTCACTCATGATGAAGCAGATGTGACAATGGTTAGTTACCTACTGCAAGCAGTTGAGAAAGGAAAAAAGATTATCCGTGTCCTTAGTGATGATACTGATGTTTTTATCCTGCTTGTATTCTGGTGCTGGAAAATGAAGTTGAATGTGAGTGTGCAGCTGGAACGTTGGGATGGACACATTCTGAATATCAATGCCACTGTAGAAAGACTGGGACCAAAGTGCCTTCAGATCTTAGGAATGCATGCACTGTCGGGATGTGATATGCAAAGGTTAGTGCCCTGAATATCCTGTTGTCAAGAAACATCCATGGCCTGGACACTACTCGAGGAGAAGATGGTGCATTTCTTGAAGACTTGATGAATGTGGGTCAGGAATTCTTCACTGCACTCTATGGTGTAGCTGAAGGTACATGCATGAATGAAGCCAGGTATAAGATATATTTAAACAAAATCAAGAAATAAACTTCCTTCAATTAAATCGCTTCCTCCAACAAACCCAAAACCTCTTGTATCATGTTCTACGTGCCCATCTCCAGGTGATGTTATGGAATGCTGCAGACCAGAAACATCCACCCACTCTTGATATCACCAAGTATGGGTGGAAGATTGTGGATGGACTTCCATCACCTTGCATATCATCAAGACCAGTTGTTCCACCTGATCTGATGGATGTGGTCAGCTGCAAGTGCAAAGCAGAAGGGAAACAATGCAGTACCCATGGATGCAGTTGTCGATCATCTGGAGTATCCTGTACATACTATTGCATCTGTGTTGGAGGATTATGTTGTTGTAACCCTCTCATCAAACAAGTTGAAGGAGAGGATGAATGTCTATTGTATTTACCTAATTGCCTAATTGTAGTTTACAGGAGTTGAGCTAAGCTCGTGTTGTCCCGTCTCTCAGTCTACTTTCATCCAATTTTTTCTTGAAAATATGGATGTTCCTTGCCCCTACCACCTCCTCCTCCAGCCTATTCCATTTGTCAATACATCTATAGGGGAAGCTAAACTTCCTGATATCGTTCTTGCAGGTAGGTCTTTTTACTTTGTAGCTGTGGCCTCTAGTTATTCCTGCATCCATAATTATTATATCCTCCCTATCCAGCCTCTCCAGCCCTCGGGTGCATTTGTATTTACCTAATTGTAGTTTACAGGAGTTGAGCTAAGCTCGTGTTGTCCCGTCTCTCAGTCTACTTTTTATCCAATTTTTTCTTGAAAATATGGATGTTTCTTGCCCCTACCACCTCCTCCTCCAGCCCATTCCATTTGTCAATACATCTATAGGGGAAGCTAAACTTCCTGATATCGTTCTTGCAGGTAGGTCTTTTTACTTTGTAGCTGTGGCCTCTACTTATTCCTGTATCCATAATTAATATATCCTCCCTATCCAGCCTCTCCAGCCCCCGGGTGCATTTGTACATCATTATCATGTCTCCCCTCTCTTTTAGACTCGGTAGATTTAATTTGTCTAGCCTCCCTTCATATGGCAGTTCTCTGAGACTTGGAACCAATCTAGTAACTGCTCTCTGGATTCTTTCTAACTTGTGAATATGCTTCTTTAGATGCGGGGACCACACCACTGCTGCATACTCCAATCTTGGTCTAATCATACTCTTCATAATTTTCGCTACCATGGTCTCATCCAAGTAGTTCAGAGCAACTTTCATATTCCCGGCCATTGCATACATTCCGCTAAAGAGCTTGTTAATATGTTTCTCTGGCGACAAGTTATCTTGTATAATCAACCCTAAATTCTTTTCTTTTTCGGCCTTGCTAATTATATTATCTCCCATCCTGTACTCCCAATTTGGTCTATTCACACTTCTTCCCATATTTAACACATGGCATTTACTTATATTAAATTTAATTTTCCACTTGGTGCTCCATTCGTATATTTTATCTAAATCTCCTTGCAGCTCCTCACAACTACTTTTTTTGTTATTTGTCTCATAATTTTTACGTCATCTGCAAACATTGACATGTAGGAGTTTATGCCTATCGGCAGGTCATTCACGTACATAAGGAACATGAGAGGTGCCAACACAGATCCCTGCGGCACACCACTCTCAACTTTCCGCCACGATGAGTAAGTTCCTCTAATGTTGGTCCTCATTTCCCTATCTGTTAAATAGCTCTCCATCCATTTCAGCAAACTCCCCCTGACACATCCTAGCGTCTCAAGCTTAGATAACAATCTCTTATGTGGTACCTTATCGAATGCTTTGGAAAGGTCTAAATAGACGCAGTCCACCCATCCGCCTCTTTCTTGGAGTACATCTATCACCCTACTGTAATAACATAGCAAACTGGTAACACAAGATGTCCCTTCTCTGAATCCAAATTGCTTTGGGGTTATTATCTTCTTTCTCTCCAACATTTTCATCCATCTCTTCCTAATTAGCTTTTCACAAATCTTGCATACAATACTAGTAAGTGAAACTGGTCTATAGTTTAGAGGGTCCTCAGGGTTTACATTCTTATATATCGGAATGATATTAGCTCTTTTCCATTCAACAGGAACCTGTCCTTTATCTAAGGAAGCTTGAATTATGTCCCTCACTGGCTCCACTAATTGCTCTGCACACTCCTTTAAAACCCAGGCAGACACTTCATTCGGTCCCATAGCTTTCCTTACTTCAAGTCCTCTCATCGCAGATAACAGCTCATCTCTAGTTATTTCAATCTTACTAAGACCACTCTCCAGCACTCCTGCCTGTGGTTCGTCAAAACCTTCCTCTCTAGTAAAAACTGACCCCAATTTGTTATTCATTACCTCGCACATGTCCGATACATTTTCATACGTCCTAGCATCAACTCTTAATTTAGTAATTTGTTTCTTTACCTTTAACTTACTGTTTATATATTTATAAAATAATCTAGGGTCACTTTCACATTTATTTACTATGTTCTTCTCATAGTTCATTTTAACTTGCCTAATTATGTTAACATATCTATTCCTCTCCTGTTTATATTTATTCCGATTACTCTCAGTGTTCCTTCTTCTTAATCTAGCCCAAGCTGCATCATGCCTACCCAAAGCTCTTTTGCATTTTAAATTAAACCAATCTTTCTGCTTAGTAAAATTTCCAGTTTTATATCTTGGGACAAACAGATTGGTTCCTACTCTATAAATTTCGAGGAATCTACTATATTTACCTTGTACGTCCTGTTCCTTCAAAATAAGATCCCAATCTACTCCCTCTAAATATCTTTTCAAGGATACATAATCAGCTTTACTATAATTTAATCTGTCATTTATGTAGCTATTGTCTAATCTATTGGCATTACTCGAGGTCAACTTCCATTTTAGTAATAGGTGATCACTTTTACCTAGAGGACATAGATAGTTTATATCACTAATTTCGTGAGGATCTTTTGTAAAAATCAGATCGAGTTTAGAAGGTTCGTTATTACCCCTCATTCTTGTATTTTCCTTCACATGTTGTGCAAGTACATTTTCCGTAACCAACTCCACTAGCCGACTTCCCCAAGATCTCTGATTTGGCCCTGCATCTCCCGATTCCCAATCAACCTCACTACAGTTGAAATCTCCTACCAAGATCAATCGATTCTTCCTTAAAAGCAATCTTCTCAACGACTGAATCATATCCTCGTCCATCTCCTCAAACTCCAACTCCCTCCATGCTCTGGTCTTTGGTGGCATGTAAGCTACTGCTATGTCTAGCTTTTTTCCTTCTATATCATTGAGTTCAACTGCCATTATTTCTGGCTTGTCATTATTTAACTCCACGTGCTTTGCTGTCATAGGGTTCTTAACTAATACTGCCACTCCACCTCCCCTTTTACCCTTTCTATCATATCTCCATATATTATATCCTTCACTAAACACTATGTTGCTGTCAAAGTCCTGGTTCAGCTTTGTCTCCGTCAAACAGACTATCTGTGGTTGATCTTTTCTTAATATATATATCATCTAACTCTACCTTTTTACTGTTTATTCCATCTATATTAGTATAGTAGCACAGTATATTTGAATCCACCTCCTTGTTTCTCTTCCCTCTCTGCCTCCTACCAGGTTCACCTCCTCCTCCATCCCTTCCCTGACCTAGTTCCACCTCCCCTGCTAATTCTATTCTCCTCCCCACATGTACATCATTATCATGTCTCCCCTCTCTCTCCTCTCTTTTAGACTCGGTAGATTTAATTTGTCTAGCCTCCCTTCATATGGCAGTTCTCTGAGACTTGGAACCAATCTAGTAACTGCTCTCTGGATTCTTTCTAACTTGTGAATATGCTTCTTAAGATGCGGGGACCACACCACTGCTGCATACTCCAATCTTGGTCTAATCATACTTTTTATGATCTTTGCTAACATGTTCTCATCCAAGTACAGTAGTTCAGAGCAACTTTCATATTCCCGGCCATTGCATACATTCCGCTAAAGAGCTTGTTAATATGTTTCTCTGGCGACAAGTTATCTTGTATAATCAATCCTAAATCCCTTTCTTTATCGGCCTTGCTAATTATATTATCTCCCATCCTGTACTCCCAATTTGGTCTATTCACACTTCTTCCCATATTTAACACATGACATTTATTTATATTAAATTCATTTTCCACTTGGTGCTCCATTCGTATATTTTATCTAAATCCCCTTGCAGCTCCTCACAACTACTTTTATTTGTTATTTGTCTCATAATTTTTACGTCATCTGCAAACATTGACATGTAGGAGTTTATGCCTATCAGCAGGTCATTCACGTACAGTACATAAGGAACATGAGAGGTGCCAACACAGATCCCTGCGGCACACCACTCTCAACTTTCCGCCACGATGAGTAAGTTCCTCTAATGTTGGTCCTCATTTCCCTATCTGTTAAATAGCTCTCCATCCATTTCAGCAAACTCCCCCTGACACATCCTAGCGTCTCAAGCTTAGATAACAATCTCTTATGTGGTACCTTATCGAATGCTTTGGAAAGGTCTAAGTAGATGCAGTCCACCCATCCGCCTCTTTCTTGCAGTACATCTATCACCCTACTGTAGTAACATAGCAGACTGGTAACACAAGATGTCCCTTCTCTGAATCCAAATTGTTTTGGGGTTATTATCTTCTTTCTCTCCAACATTTTCATCCATCTCTTCCTAATTAGCTTTTCACAAATCTTGCATACAATACTAGTAAGTGACACTGGTCTATAGTTTAAAGGGTCCTCAGGGCTTCCATTCTTGTATATCGGAATGATATTAGCTCTTTTCCATTCAACAGGAACCTGTCCTTTATCTAAGGAAGCTTGAATTATGTCCCTCACTGGCTCCACTAATTGCTCTGCACACTCCTTTAAAACCCAGGCAGACACTTCATCCGGTCCCATAGCTTTCCTTACTTCAAGTCCTCTCATCGCAGATAACAGCTCATCTCTAGTTATTTCAATCTTACCAAGACCACTCTCCAGCACTCCTGCCTGTGGTTCGTCAAAACTTTCCTCTCTAGTAAAAACCGACCCCAATTTGTTATTCATTACCTCGCACATGTCCGATACATTTTCATACGTCCTAGCATCTACTCTTAATTTAGTACCGGTAATTTGTTTCTTTACCTTCAACTTACTGTTTATATATTTATAAAACAATTTAGAGTCACTTTCACATTTATTTACTATGTTCTTCTCATAGTTCATTTTAACTTGCCTAATTATGTTAACATATCTATTCCTCTCCTGTTTATATTTATTCCGATTACTCTCAGTGTTCCTTCTTCTTAATCTAGCCCAAGCTGCATCACGCCTACCCAAAGCTCTTTTGCATTTCAAATTAAACCATTCTTTCTGCTTAGTAAAATTTCCAGTTTTATATCTTGGGACAAACAGATTGGTTCCTTCTCTAAAAATTTCGAGGAACCTACTATATTTACCTTGTACATCTTGTTCCTTCAAAATAAGATCCCAATCTACTCCCTCTAAATATCTCTTCAAGGATACATAATCAGCTTTACTATAATTTAGTCTGTCATTTATATAGCTATTGTCTAATCTATTGGCATTACTCGAGATCAACTTCCATTTCAGTAATAGGTGATCACTTTTGCCTACAGGACATATATAGTTTATATAACTTATTTCGTGAGGATCTTTTGTAAAAATCAGATCGAGGTTAGAAGGTTCGTTATTACCCCTCATTCTAGTATTCTCCTTCACATGTTGTGCAAGTACATTCTCCGTAACCAACTCTAATAGCCGACTTCCCCAGGATCTCTGATTTGGCCCTGCATCTCCCAATTCCCAATTAACCTCACCACAGTTGAAATCTCCCACCAAGATCAATCTACTCTTTCTTAAAAGCAATCTTCTCAACGACTGAATCATATCCTCGACCATCTTCTCAAATTCTAACTCCCTCCATGCTCTGGTCTTAGGTGGTATGTAAACTACTGCTATGTCTAGCTTTTTTCCTTCTATATCATTGAGTTCTACTACCATTATTTCTGCCTTGTCATTATTTAACTCCACTTGCTTTGCTGTCATAGGGTTCTTAACTAATACTGCCACTCCACCTCCCCTTTTTCCCTTTCTATCACATCTATATACATCATATCCTTCACTAAACACTATATTGCTGTCAAAGTCCTGGTTCAGCTTTGTCTCCGTCAAACAGACTATCTGTGGTTGATACTTTCTTAATATATCATCTAACTCTACCTTTTTACTGTTTATTCCATCTATATTAGTGTAGTAGCACAGTACTGTATATTGGAATCCTCCTCCTTGTTTCTCTTCCCCCTCTGGCTCCTACCAGGTTCACCTCCTCCTCCATCCCTTCCCTGACCCAACTCCACATTCCCTGCTAGTTCTATTCTCCCCCCCCCCCCCCTCCACAATCTCCAGTACCCCCTCTCTCTCCCCCTGTTCCACTATGTCCTGCCTCTCTCTCTCCGGTCACCTGCTCCCTGCATTATCTCTCGCTCCGACTTGGTACTTGTCTCTCTGCCTCTTTCACTATCACTCCTCTTACTTTCGGTTCTTGGTGGCTCCTGATGTACCACTTCCTTAATTGCCCTTCCCATATTCTCCCAAAAAATTCTTCTTTTGCTCTTCAGACAACTTTCCATTTTCTTCATCAGCCTTAACTTGTAGTTCCCTTAACTGTTCTCGTTCTTCTACACTCAGGTCCTTTTTTACCCTTATATGCTTCAGCTCTGTCGAATTTAATTTCCAGCTTACATTGGCTACTGCTTCTGCCGTTGACCTAGACTTAAGTTCTACTCTTAGTGGTCTCATCTCGCCCTTCTTATACTTTCCTAATCTTCTCACCTCCTCCACTTCTTTCACCCATCCATGACCATCATCTAAGCACTCCAGTATCCCCTCAGCTTTCTTTTCATCACTTTCCTTTCTTGCCTTCATATCTGCCAGGCGCTCTTCTACATCTCTAAAAATGATTAAACATTTACCTCTATCTATTGTCTCTCTCACTACCTTCTCTTTCCTCTTTAAAACTTGCACTACACTTTTTTCACTCTTTCTTTTCCTTTTCTCTCTCTTCCTTCTGCTCCTTCACAATTTCTTCAAGGTCTACCACCTTTGCACTCTCCACCCTCGTCCACTCATTTTTTACCTCATTAATTACCCTGACTTCCTCACCCAGGTTGCCCTTATATTCCCTAAGCTGTGCCTTGAGTGCCGCGTTCTCCGCCACTAACTCATCCACCTTCGCCATCACGGCCTCTAGGCTGTCACTCACTGGCCTATCCACTCCGCCACTAGCGCCACAAATCTCGGTCAATGCCTCCACCTTCACCCCCAACTCCCTTCTCCAATTCTCCACCACTCCCCTCCACCTCACCAGACCCAAAACTGCTTTTTAATAAAGACCACTTGCTCCTTATTATCATCGTTGGAAAAGCCCTCAAACTCAAAATCCTCCTCGTCTCCCACCAGGCTCTCTCTTTTTCTCTCCATTGCCGTTTTCGGTTAATGAAATAATAAGCTTTTCTTAATTTTTTTTTTTTTTTTTAAACTACCTGGGACAGGCCCCAGGTAGCGCCGCCCCCGTCTGTGTCACCCAAAATGAAAAAAAGTGAGATGGAAAAAGGAAACAAAAAACTACTGGGTGTCTGCGAGGATACCCCGGGCAGGTGGGGTGCGACTTGGCTACCCTTTGGGGGTAGCCCAACCGAGGTGTGCGGAAGGAGAAGGTAAATTTGTTGAAAACTTTAACCAATATTTTTTGTTTCGAGCCTTGTTGAAGAGCCTTATCCTCATTGGTTACGATACTACCACTGCGCAAATCAGTGGAAGATGACAATAATGAACAAGAACTGTATCAGATAAATGATGAAAGTGATGAATTGTTAGAATAACTCAAAAGTTGTAATAGATGCTCTCATAGTATTTACCTTTAGTACATTTATCTGTTTGTTGTCTTGTCATATGTAAATATACATGCTTATGAGGGGAGGTGTGGTGGAGTGGTCATGCCACTGGATTGGTAATCCAATGGACCCGGGTTCAAATCCCGATATGTCAATGGGAAGATATTATTGGGATTGAATTTGTGATGTACCTAGTATCAGTGCATTACCACAAAGCCCACCGAAACGTCAAAAAAGTACCCTCATTGTTCCCTGATTAAATAACACTGTATGAATATTCCCATATTCAAAATATGTTACAGGGGGACAATGCCTAGTGAGTTCACTGCTCAATAGGTGGCGTTCTGAGAGTGAGGGTCTGAGTCTGGAGGGTGAGACGGTGAAGCACTTGAGCGAAGCAACCGGCCGCTTCAGAGATGGAGCTGCTTCGAGCCATGATGGTTGCTTCACATGTCTCACTCCCCAGACTGGAACAAGACCTCACGGGCTTCACCGTGTTGAGCGGTGGAATGTACAGGCTCTCAGCCTATGCCCGAGAGGGAGTAGTTGGAATATAGACAAAAAAAAAAAAAAAAAAAAAAAAATGTGCTCAACATTCAACATTCTCTTAAAGTTTTCTTTCACCTCAAAACCTAGGTTTATAGACAAAAAAGGGTGGATGGGACTCGTTAGCCTTGGTCGGCAACTCATCTAGGGGAGACAACCTTATACAAATCCGGGTGGATGGGACTCGTCAGCCTTGGTTGGCAACCTGTCTAGGGGAGTAAACCTGATACAAATCCGTACTGCTTACCTAAGGGTAAGGCAGGTTAGTGGGTGGATTAGCCGAACACCACTGTAGAAAAATAGTGCTAACAAGATACACAGAGGGCCTCGGAGTCGGATGGATCCTAAATTGAGTGGTCAATCCTGTAAGTCCTTTACTAAACTGGCTCGGGTTGTCCCTCTCACAGGGAATTGGTCCGCTTGGGGGCATTCTGTGTATGGCCACCCTCGTAAGGGGAGTAAGGCGTCCGGCAATAGATAGATAGATAGATAGACAAAATTAATGTATAGGCCTATATCAATATCAAAATTTTGTTTGGCTTATTTTTTTTTTCATTTTCGGTCCCGAATCGCGGCCATTTTCAATTTAAGTCATGTTATCGACACCTAATAATCTTTAAATTAGTTCCATTGGATTCCTTATACCCAAAAACATAGGTTTAGACACCAAAATCAGAGTTCTATCTAACTTTATTCAAAGGTTATGGTCGATTCCATATTCTTGATGGTGGCCAGGGCAGCCATTTTGGATTTCCTCAATTTCTATAGATTCCCCAAAGATGTCACAGTGACATCCCATGGATTCGAGATTAGGAACCCCCAAGCTTCATGAATATGCAACAAAAAAATTGTACTATTAACAATTTCTAGTTTATCCTAATGGCAACTCGACTATTAGGGTTGAGGACACTTCTCCTCACCCCACCCAGGATTTATTGTCATCATCATATATAATGCCTGCAGGGGGCAAATAACCGCTGGCCGTGGGATATTTTCAAAAATCAAATCCGACACATGGAGCGTGCGAATATTGCCACGGAAGTCTTCATTAATATCATCGTATTTCTTAGGCTACAATTTATCCTAACCGAGCTTTTATAAGTATACTGGGATATTAGAAGAATCTTTAAGAAAGGTTAGGTTAAAATTTGAGGTTATTGGAAAGCTAAAAAACAATTAGGCTAGGCTAATTTTGAAAGTACAAATATTAAATTTGTTCTCTCATAACCTATCAATGTTTCCATTGATATAGGCCTACAGTATGTGTGTAATGTGCATTCTGAACATTTAGTCTGCAAATACCTGTATTCTGTATTCTAACGCAGTGAGTCTGGTGGTATTGTCAAAAATTACTCTGGTCCTTCCGAGTCTCCTATGCTAGTCAAATGGTATAAATTTATATATTTAGCAGGAAAATATTTCTGAGAAAACCAAATACAGTAGCCTTCAGTATTTTCAATACCGGTATTTTATATATTTTGGTTTTAGGTAGTTTTTATCAACAGTGGTCTTAATTAATTACAGTCCTCAGAAAACATGTCTTCCCCATTATCAAACAATATTAAAACAAGAAAAAACATATTGGCATTAACCTAAAAACTCCCACCCAGCCCGCTGGTCTTACTACAGTATTGATAAAGAGGATGACAATACAGTATTAACAAAAAATACAGTGGAAAAGAGAAAACATTGAGATCTCCACAGTCCACTGATTCAAGATAGCCGATTAGCCGCCTTTCTAGCTTCCATCCTTATTTAACCCACAAAGTCTAATGACAAATACAGTAGGCCTATATAATTTGCACCGGACATACTGTATATAGGAACGATGAATCGGTCATAAAGATTGTATAAAAACTGTACAGTACCAAGTATGATAGACATAATCATCGAGGTACCGGTACCTCATTATATAGTACCGTAGTATAAACTCCACCTTGTCATAAAAAAACACAGTAGGCCTAGGTCCTAACCAAATTTCAAAAGTTAGCTCAGGTTTTCCGAGTTTGCAGAGAAAAAAATAATAAATGCAGTAGGATAACCTAATTTTGAAAGATGGCAAGAGTTTTCGGGTTTTGCAAAGTAAAAAAACACAACAACCCAATTTTAAAAGTTGGCTAGGATTTTCCGAGTTTGTAGAGTCCAAGATGGCAAGAACACAGGAACCAAATTTCAAAAGTTGGCTTCGGTTTTCAGAGTTTCCAGTCAGAATTTTGCAGTAAAAAACGGGATGAATGTAGATTCCGGGCGTACGGTCATCATGTTTACATAGGGCGATCGCCGCGGTTAACTTCGCGTCTATTTCGACGGCGATTTTTTCCGGTCATTTGCCCCCTGCTGGCAATATACTGTATATGATGATAACAATATGTAATGAGGGGGTGAGGGGGGGCAAAGCCCCCCTCAACATATTATTGTATCCAATGGCATTCAAAATAGACGGGAACATGATTACAAGCGTCCGCCGCCTCCCCCGCCGCCGTCATGTTCACATTTGTCGATCGCCGTGGTTAAGTTCGAGTCTATTTTGACGGCGATTTTTTTTTATTATTTTCCCCCTGCTGGCATTATACTGTATATGATGATGACAATATATCATGGGGGGGGGGTGAGGGGGGTCAAAGCCCCCTTCAACATCATATTGCATCCAAGGGCAGTCAAAATAGACGGAAACATGATGGCAAGCGTCCGACGCCGCTCCGCGTAGTGTAAACAAGGCTGGCGGTACGCCCGAACTCTACATTCAACACTCAAAAACACAGTAGGCCTAGGCCTACGCCTAACTTAATTTTGAAAATTAGCTCGCCAGGCTCAGGTTGCCATTTAGGCCTAGACTATCACCAATATCCATTCACAATTTCACAGCAAGCAACCAACACAAGTGTTGTGTGTAAACTAATGGAAACGGTAATTAGAGAAGGAATAATGGAGCATATGAAATCAAACCAACTTTTCAGTGGGAGACAGTTCGGATTTTTGCCGGGGAGGTCGACGGTACTACAGCTAATTAAGGTGGTAGATGATTGGATGCAAACTCTGGAGGATGGTGATGTAATAGACGTGGTATATTGCGATTTTATGAAGGCCTTCGATAAGGTCCCACATAAAAGGTTAATAGAGAAAGTTAGAAGCTATAGTATAGGGGAGAAATGTGTGAAATGGATAGAAGCCTTCCTGAAAGATCGGAGACAGAGGGTACTGGTGAATGGAATAGGCTCGGGGTGGAGGGAAATTACAAGTGGGGTACCTCAGGGATCTGTGTTGGGACCACTACTGTTCGTTATATTTATCAACGACTTGCCTGAAGTTATAACCAATGGAAGTGAGATATACCTGTATGCGGATGACACTAAGCTGTATAGAAGAGTGAGGAGTAAGGAAGATGTGGGTATGCTTCAAGGAGATGTGGAGGGCATCAAGGGATGGTCTGAACATTGGTTAATGCCTTTTCATAAAAAAAAATACAAGTATGTACAGTACATGAGGATTGGGACTAGCAAGATAGACAAGGTAGGATACAGTACAGTATGTATGAAGCGATGGAGGAATCTCTATACAGCGCTGGTTAGGCCGCACCTGGAATATGCGAACCAGGTGTGGGCTCCATATATGGTAAAGGATATAGAAGCAGTGGAGAAAGTGCAGAGGAGAGCTAGCAAGCTAGTACCAACGTTGAAGAACACGGGCTATGAACAGAGGTTGAGGACACTGGGACTTCCGATACTGGCATATTTTTTTTTTTTTTTCTATGTGATTGAGGGAGGCAAAAGGCATAACTGCCTATAGCGAGTGCCTCCCCCATAGTTGAAAGAGTGACAGGGCCAAAATCAAGGGACGTTCGAGCCAAAATGCCTGGACACACGGAGTTTGAAGCAATTTAAGTCATAGGAAGAGGGAAAGACTGATTCTGGGAGAGAGTTCCAGAGCTCAGATGTTGAGTAGAAGAAAGTTTGAGAGTAACGTTTCACTCTTGGGTTGGAGAGTTGCACAGAGTAGGGTTGGGATTGAGTTGCAAGACGGGTACCACGTGCCCTACGTAAAGGAGGTGGTATGCACTGGGATAGCTCTGAGGAACACTGATTATTATAGTAGCGATAGAATAGCGAGAGATGCAACATTGCGGCGGAGAGAGAGAGAGATTGCAGAGAGTTGGTGAGTGGACGGGAGTTAATGATACGAAAGGCCTTCCTTTCAACTTTGTCTAGGAGAGCGGTGTGAGAGGAACCTCCCCACACATGTGAACAATACTCAATACAAGGGCGCACTATGCCCCTGTACAGAGCAAGAAGCTGTGCAGGGGAAAAGAACCCCCTAAGGTGGTTGGGCACACCCAGCTTCTGGGAGGCTGCCTTAGCAAGACTGGTAATATGGTCCTTCCAAATGAGAGCAGAAGAGAAAGAGACACCAAGAATATTGAGAGAAGATGAAGGGTTGATTTTTGTATTGTTGAAGAATAAGGGATAGTCCGCTGGGAGATCCTGACGGGTAGATAGATGGAGAAATTGGGTTTTGGAAGCATTAAAGTTAACAAGGTTTTCTCTGCCCCAATTGGAAATAGTATTTAGATCAGAATTTAAGAGTTCTATGGCTTCATTACGTTTGTCGTTGAGGGGTTGCTGGCTGGGGCGTTCTGAAAAACTAATGGAGTAGTGTAAGGTTGAGTCGTCTGCGTATGAATGGATGGGAATTAAGGTACAGTTAAGGAGATCATTTATAAAAATTAGAAAGAGAATAGGAGATAGGACAGAGCCCTGAGGAACACCGGAGTTTATAGGGTGAGGAAGTGAACAATGGCCGTCCACAACCGCAGCTATGGAACGGCCGGAAAGGAAATTAGAGACAAAGGCACAGATGGAGGGATAGAAACCGAAGGAGGGTAGTTTAGAAATTAAAGATTTATGCCAGACTCTATCGAAGAGAGGGAATATGATAGAGACTTTTAAGATAGTGTCAGGAAAGTATGATGAGGATGTGTGTGAAGGTATCTTCTTGATGCGGGAGGGAACGAGAGGACACTCTAAAGAAAATTTACAAAGAAAGAAATAGGCTTGAAAAGGCAAAGAACTCATTTTGTGATAGAGTGGAACGCGCTGCCCCAGTATGTAGTCGATTCCGAATCAATAAGGAAGTTTGAAAGTAATCTTGATAAAGCATGGGGAAGACAAGATTTGAAGTTTGATTATAAAGCAAAAATACAGAATAGTAAAATTTTTGCGTCTGCTGCCACCGCCGCCAACACAGTGAACGACCGCAGTAGTGCAAGTACTGGCACTGAGCTGGATACACAGGCCTAGTTTGCCTTTTTCCAGAGGATCTACTGTAAGAAAACCGTAAGAAAGTCGGATATACAGTAAGTCAGACTTCGGACATCTCGGAAAATCGGGCTTCTCGGAAGTGGTCTCCCCCCAATTAGTCCGAGATAGCGAGGGTTTACTGTAATAATTATAAGTGGAAGGGACACCTAAAATTGTGTATCGTACACCAATAAATGTCTCACATAAATAGTTCTACTGCAGCAATGTCAAGTCCACGCCTGGATAACGACACTAAGTTCTCCATTTTCCCATTGAGTTTGACACTTCTGCATACTTTTATTGCTTATCTATGAAGGTTTAACCCTCTCACCACAGAAGGGCTCTTGAACGCCCATAAAAAAGCATATAACAGGTACCCGGATGGTATCTTGAACGCCCAGTGGTTGAAAGCCTGTGAGCTTCGTGTGCGAGGCGTCGGTCCGACGCATGTAAACAACAGCCGGCTGGACCGTCGCCCCGCATCTCCGGCCACAAGAAGGAGAGCGTCGCTTGTTCGTGTGTGCCTGTATGTTGTTGTTAAGTATCGAAAAGTGGTGTAAAGTGGCTGTTTTGGCCATAAAGTTATCTCCAATGAAATCATCATCACAGCTCAACCAGTTGACTTAGAGAGCTCTACTTAATGCCATTCTACAGGTAAATAACACAGCTACGCTTGGGGATGCGCGGGAATGCGGGAAGCAGTCTGATTAACGAATATACGGTAGCCTAGCCTAGACGTTTTTCGGCCAAAACACCCGGGTTTCGAGGAATATATATATAATACATAGCCGGGGCTGGAGGGTTAAAGATCGAGTGATATTAGCAAAAGGCCCGAGTCGGGGGTATAGGCGCGTACAATGACAGCCGAGGGCGGAGAGTTAATACCACAAATTTTCAGTGTTTTTTTGATAATATTCAAGACCTCTTTCGCCAACCTATTAGAAATAATGGTCAATATACAGAACGCGCGACAATATAGGTAAAAAATTAATCTCAATGGCATGTGATTAAGCATTTTTTTTCCAAATTATTGATACATACATACATACATACATAAAAATTTAAGACCGAGTGTTCCACACATACGTGCAGTTTCAGTCTCTTGTCCTAATGGCGGCGTTCCAGGCAACACTGTTAAGGGCTGCTTCACTTGTCAAGTTCTTGGATTTGAGATCGGCACGAATAGTCCGATCCCAGGTCTTCCTCGGTCCACCCCTTGGTGCAGCTCCCTCCACAATCACAGACCTGCATTTCTTCACCCAATTTTGTTCATCCATTCTCTCCACATGTCCATACCATCCCAGTCTACTTGTACGCATCACCTCGCTAATACTCTTTATACTTAAACGTCTCCTCAGCTCAACATTTGTTATTCTATCCTGTAGCCTGGCCCCACACATCCATCTCACCATTCTCATCTCATTACGTTCCATTCTGCTGACATCCTCTACTTTAACGGCCCATGTTTCTGAGGCATACGTCATTGCACTTCTAACAAATGAGGCATACACCTTTCCCTTCAAGGGGAGAGGCATTCTTTTCATGGTCAGGATTGGCAGCAGTTCTCTGAACTTCCCCCAGCCACATCTAATTCTAGCAACAGTGGCAGCCTCTGCCCCACCACCGGCAGAGATGGTATCTCCTAGGTAACAAAACTTGTTCACCAGCTCCAATGACTCATTTCCAAAATTCACAGCCACAGGATCATCACTTAACACAAGCTCGCCTTTGCACACTATGCACTCAAATTTCTCTATTTCTGACTTATCCTTCGGCAGGGGTCCCTTTATTCTACTACAGTGCTTACTCCCATGGTGTACCCAACATCGACAGATGCTACATTGAAATGAGTTAACACCCACACCCTTTCCACACACTGCACATGGTTATGCACTGCTCTTTTCCACATTGCCTCGTCTCAATCTACAATGCATAACTTTGGTTTTTGTTAATATTGACTCTTAAACCCTTGCTCGCCATGCCCTCTCTCAATTCTCTGAATTTGGCCTCAGCATCTTGCATACTGTCAGCTATTAGGACTAAATCGTCTGCATAAAACAGTTCTAATGGGAGTCCGCCTCTAAAAACTCTAGACAGTGCCTCCAAGACCATAATAAAGAGGAGGGGGCTTAACACTGAACCCTGATGGACTCCAACACGGACTGCGAACTCATCACTCAGTACTGTACACCCTTCACCCTCACCGCACTTCGCGAATCCTCATACATATTCAGTATCACACGCACCAACCACTCTTTCACACCAAGTTTCCTCATAGCCCACTGCACAACATCTCTAGGCACCCTATCAAAGGCCTTCTCCAGGTCTACAAACACAAAGTAAAGATCCCTGCCTTTTAGTAAGTATCTTTCCTGTATCTGCCTGACTATGAAGATAGGCCTAGCTTCCTTATTTCTATTCATTTCCTCCAGTTCACTATGAAACCTATCCCTAACTTCCTTGTTCTTTAGCAGCCACACTTTCCTTAGGTGTCAGTCCCAGGAAACTATCATAATACATATTATATGGATATTTATCTTTTAATGGTTTGTTTACACTGGGAGAGCTCTTTTCCATGTCTGTCAGTCAATAACTGAGACATCTGGTGGTGAATGCAATGAACCACTGGTGGCGAGAGCAATGCTTCCTACCTAATTCTTGCCAAAAGTAATCGAGTTAACTGACATGTGATGTCTATCGACCAATCAGGTGATGCCATGATTTGGAAGAGAGGTGGTACCGGATATAAGCCCTTAGTTTGACTATGGCCAGCTTGTGTACAGGGTGTGGGAAGCCGATCAAACATTTTTCCACCGTCTTTAAAAAGAATCAGGCTGCTTTAGACATTTTCACCTCCCATTGTTGCCTTCCAATAAGTGTAACCTGTCCAAAGTGCAATAACCAGTGTTCCAAATACGGGCGACGAGGACAGGTGGTTTTGAAATGCACAGACAGTTTTTTGCCCACCACCTGTTGACCATGATGAGCGGTGAGCCTCCAGCCACTCAACTCAACGACCCTCAACCCACTACCTCCTCTACCAAGACCAAATGGTGGAATAAAGATATTTCAAACTGCCTGCTTGCTAAAAAATTTGCTAATGATAGATTAAAATCCTCACAAAATGACGAAGAACGGGTGAAATTTGTAGAGCTACGACGCAAAGCCAAAAAGTTAATTAAGCAAAGTAAAAAGACCTTAGAGTTACATATTGCGAATCAAAGTAAAACAAACCCGAAAGAATTCTATAGTTATATCAGAAAGAAAAAAGTAGTTACTTCAACTGTTGGACCGTTAGTCGATGAAAATGGAGAATACACCAAAGACGAAGTGCAAAAGAGTAATGCCCTCAATACCTTCTTTGCATCAGTTTTTACAACAGAAGACCTCGGTGATATCCCTACACCATCGCCGATTCAGATTGATAATTCAGATGTTCTAAGCAATATCACCGTTACAGAGAGAAGTATTGAATTGTTTAGATAAACTCAAGGTAAATAAAACGCCTGGACCTGATACAATCTCGCCTAGAGTTCTAAAGGAAGCTAAGGATGAGCTCTCCAAACCACTGACATTACTATTCAATAAATCCTTGCAGTCTGGAACTATGCCTGATCAGTGGAAGCTAGCCAACGTAACACCGATATTAAAAAAAGGCAGCAAATCCCTACCCAGTAACTATCGTCCAATTAGCTTAACCTCAGTTGTATGTAAAATGCTAGAAACGGTCATACGAGACAGATTCGTAAATCACTTAGAGTAAAATAACATACGGTACTTAAATATTCTCAACACGGCTTTCGTAAAAAACGTTCCTGTTTAACAAACCTCTTAGACTTCTTCCACGATGAGAGTAAAGCTGTAGATATTATATACCTTGATTTTCAAAAGGCCTTTGACAAAGTTCCCACAAACGTTTACTGCTAAAGCTAAAAGCGCATGGAATACAAGACGGTGTGTTGAAATAGATAGAAAATTGGCTCAGCGACAGAAAGCAAAGAGTAGTCATAAACGGTAAGGCATCTAAATGGACCAATGTAAGTAGCGGGGTACCCCAGGGATCGGTACTAGGACCAAATCTCTTTCTAATTTACATCAACGACATAGATGAGGGTCTCACCTGTACAATCTCAAAATTTGCTGACGATACAAAAATTGCAAATAGCGTACTCTCAAAAGAACAAGTTGACGATATGCAACACAATCTAGATAAATTGTCTTGTTGGGCCCAAATTTGGCAAATGAGTTTCAATGCGGATAAATGTAAAGTACTACATATCGGATACCTAAATGAGAAAGCAAACTATTCGATGAATGGCACTCAGCTTAAGAATGTAAACAGAGAAACCGATCTGGGAGTAACAATATCGAGTAACCTAAAACCGAGTCAACAATGTTCAGAAGTTGTTAAGAAGGCAAACAAAATAATTGGCTTTATAGGCAGGTCATTTGAGCATAAATCCAAAGAAGTTATCCTAGCCCTTTACAATTCCTTAGTCCGCCCTCTTCTGGAATACTGCGTTCAATCCTGGTGCCCTTATTACCAAAAAGATATAAACAAGCTAGAACGAGTTCAACGTAGAGTTACCAAAATGATACCTAGCCTAAAGAACAAACCATACGAAGAGCGTCTTAGAGAATTAAATCTATTTCCTTTAACCCAGCGCAGATTAAGAGGTGACTTAATTCAAGTGTTCAAAATCATCAAAGGCATCGACAATATGAACTGTAGTAAGTACTTCACTATCGACCAATCTAATTACACGCGGGGAAACGGTTGCAAAATTATTGGTAAATCTTTTAACTCACACGAATCTAAGAATTTCTTCTTCAATCGAGTTGTCAACTTGTGGAATGGGCTTCCCCGAAACGTTATAGACTGCATCACCGTTGCTTCATTTAAACTCCACCTAGACAAATATCTCGCATCAAACCCGCGACTGACTGCGTTTGTAAATTAATAACTTTATTTTATCACCCCCTCAGTTACTAACCCATCTGTCCCCTACTAACTTCCTAATCCTGCCACGGACATTAGTTCCAGGGCAGTAATTCCCTTTCCAATGTTCCCTTACCCACTCTAAACCACTGTTTGGACACTTGATCCTCAGTGTTTTGGAGGACAAGCAACCTAGAAGGGTCACTAGATCTGTTGTTGCTTGATTTCTTTTGTACTCCTTTGTACTCATTAAGGTTAGTGGTTGGTTGCCCACCAGCGGGGGTGTGGGGGCGGCAGCCCCCATCCAGGCTAATGTTAACTCCATTCTTACTAGGTTAGGTTAGGTTGTTAGGTTAGGCTAATGTTAACCCCAAGGTTAGGTTAGGATAATGTTAACCCCATTCTTACTAGGTTAGGTTAGGTTGTTAGGTTAGGCTAATGTTAACCCCATTCTTACTAGGTTAGGTTGTTAGGTTAGGCTAATGTTAACCCCATTCTTACTAGGTTAGGTTAGGTTAGGTTAGGTTTTTAGGTTAGGCTAATGTTAACCCCATTCTTACTAAGTTAGGTTAGGTTAGGTTAGGTTAGGTTGTTAGGTTAGGCTAATGTTAACCCCATTCTTACTAGGTTAAGTTAGGTTAGGCTAATGTTAATCCCATTCTTACTAGGTTAAGTTAGGTTAGGTTGTTAGGTTACGCTAATGTTAACCCCATTCTTACTAGGTTAGGTTAGGTTAGGCTAATGTTAACCCCATGGTTGGTTGCCCACCAGCGGGGGTGTGGGGGCAGCAACCCCCACCCATAATATTAGGATAGGTTGTCATTTGTCAGGTTCGGCTAATGTTAACCCCATTCTTACTACGTTAGGTTAGGCTAATGTTAACCCTATGAAAACCCAAACCAACTTTTTATTAGGGTTACTGTGTAATTTCAACATGAAAATTAGTAACATCCAAGCCAAGTTTCGTCAAAACTTGGCTCGGGTTTTCAAAAAGTCGGGTTATATGGGTCTGGAAATTTAAAAAACCCGAGCCAACATTTTAATATGGTTAGGCTACTGTGTTATTTTAATTTTTAAATTAGTTAAATCCGAGCCAAGTTTCGTCAAAACTTGGATCGGGTTTTCAAAAAGTCAGGTTTTATGGGTCTGGAAATAGACAAAATCCGAGCCAAATTTTGGCTACAAATGTGTATTATCGTGTTCTATACGCTTTTTACCCCTCAATTTCCCTGATCCCACCTACCCACTATCGGCGGGGGGCGTGTCTTTAGATTGATGGATAATGGGTAAATGCTTAATTCCCATTCAACTTCATCAGTAGATTAAAAAAAAAAAAAATATGAAAAACACGTTGCGTCTCCTGTATATTTACCGAAATAATTTGTAAGGGAAAATAGGGACCAATAGACTCGCCATATTTTTATCATTATAGTCCGCATGGAGACATTTTGTTATCGACACTTGGAAAAACCTGATTACTGTACACCGAAAAATAACACGAAAATAATAAGTCCCAACCATAAACAAAGCATTGCGCCCAATGAATCCTTCTACTTGACTCCTCTTCTTCTTGTTTTGAAAGATGCGGTAAGTGCGATTCACCCAATAAATGGCGTGAGCATTACTCACAAAAACTAAATAATGTACCGGCAACCTGTTTTTGACCCCTCACAGATCTACATATATGAGGATGACCATAAATCAAGGGGGGGTGAGGGGGGCAACGCCCCCTCTCAACCATCGTGTATCCAATGTACCCCACAATTTCCCTTACCTACTGTAAAAGCGCGATTCACCCAATAAATGGCGCCATTTGACGCTGTATCTTCAGATTAATGAATAATGGCTAAGTTAATGCAAATCCTCCACTCAAACCATGAAAAGCAACAATGAAACACTATATTCCTTGAATTTTGTTTTAAAGAAAACTTGGTAAATAAGGCGGCTCTAGCTGTCTTGAATGTTACCGTTTTTTTAATTGTTTTGTGTTTATTTACATCAATATACTGTATAGTGTTTGTAATTAATTAAAAATCTCGGAAAAACCTATTTTCCCCATTTTCGATCGATGTTGAGACACTCTCACCGATAGTGGGGAGGGCTATGATTTGAAGACATTAGCCTAACCTAACCTATCCTAGTATTATGGGTGGGGGCTATCGCCCCCACACCCCTGCTGGTTGGGTACTAATCCCTTAGTAAAATAAAAAAAAATTGGCTGTCGATTATACGAAGGCGAAAGTAAAGTCGATGAAGTCTACGGTGTTTACTCTGCAATCTTCAGCTTTGGTAGTACAGTAAACCCTCGCTATCTCGGACTAATTGGGGGGAGACCACTTCCGAGAAGCCCGAGTTTATGAGATGCCCGAAGTCCGACTTAAGAGAGGGAAAAGTCCGAATTAGAAGAGGAAAGTCCGAGTTACCAGAGAAAATTGCGATAATTTTTTTTTTCATGTAAAATTTATCATATTAATGACAAATACGACCCTTCTTATGTTTTCAGGGACAGTACCGTACATAGTAATTAATATTAACACAACAATTAAAAGGCACAGGCTTCAATTCATCCTAAAATCACTTATAACCGAGTGAGAGAACATTGTAAACAGGACACAAATCCCGTCCGACTCGGAAATATAAGAGATATAAAGGGACATTTCCGAGAGGCCGATGCCATTCCGAGAAGTGCGGGCTACCGAGTAAAAAAGAGTCCGAGTTAGCGGGGGTTTACTGTACGTTGATAACAGGAAAGTACCGTATTACCTTGTGATGTGTTTGCCACACTTCTTGCGGCACCGAGGAGCGCGCCGCCCCTCATTCTGGGTGGTGATTTGGTGCAGCACTGTTTGAAGCGACAGCTCGCTCCCTTGCGAAGATGGGCTCATCTGGCACTTTTTACAGTTCGACATCGAGGGCTCTCTTGAAGTTGTCTAACGAGACGTCCCTCATGTCTCTTACTCGCCGTGGGAGCTTGTTGAAGAGACGTGGGCCTCTGTGTGATAACCAGCCCTCTCGCAGAGAGCCCATAGCACCCCTGTTATTCATCCGGGGGATATCGCATTCCCAGCCTCTCCTATCACTGAATTTCATGACTATCGGAGGTGGAAAGGTGTATGCCTCATGTGTTAGAAGTGCAATGACGTATGCCTCAGAAACATGGGCCGTTAAAGTAGAGGATGTCAACAGAATGGAGCGTAATGAGATGAGAATGGTGAGATGGATGTGTGGGGCCAGGCTACAGGATAGAATAACAAATGTTGAGCTGAGGAGACGTTTAGGTATAAAGAGTATTAGCGAGGTGATGTGTACAAGTAGACTGGGATGGTATGGACATGTGGAGAGAATGGATGAACAAAATTGGGTGAAAAAATGCAGGTCTGTGATTGTGGAGGGAGCTGCACCAAGGGGTGGACCGAGGAAAACCTGGGATCGGACTATACGCGCCGATCTCAAATCCAAGAACTTGACAAGTGAAGCAGCCCTTAACAGGGTTGCCTGGAACGCTACCATTAGGACAAGAGACTGAAACTGCACTTATGTGTGGAACACTCAGTCTTAAAATTTTATGTATGTAGGTTTAGTACTAAACCCTCTGCGATTTTCCACGTGTATATTATTAGGTAACGTTCTCTTCTACGTTCCAGCGAGTACAGTTTCAGTGCTCTTAAACGCTCCGAATAGTGTACCGGTAGCTGTTTTACCGAACTTATATGCGAAGTGAAATTTCTTTGTACACTCTCTAAGTCATTTATTTAACATGCTTTGTATGGGGATGTTAATACGCTACAGTATTCAAGCCGCGGTAGCACTAGAGATTTGAAGAGCGTTATCATAGGTAATTCACCGCGTGTTTTAAATGTACACAGAATCCAACCCGTTAGACGTTTCGCAGCCGCAACTTTGACCTGGTTATGTACTTTGAAACCCATATTTTCAGACATTAACACCCCAAGGTCTTTCACACTGTCTTTCCGTTCTATTATGTGGTTAGATTCTGTTAAGTCATTTGTATTTTCTTTAACGCCATTACTATCTCCGTACCGTATTAATTGGAATTTTTCTTCATTGAATTGCATGTTGTTTTCCCTGGTCCACTGGAACACTACATCTATGTCTTCCTGCAGTCGGCCCGTGTCCTCTTGTGTGTTTATTATCTTGCTTAATTTTGTGTCATCAGCAAAAGACGACACTGTACTGTGTCTAGTGTTGGTATCTATGTTGCTAAATAGTATGAGGAACAGAAGGGGCTGTTCCTTGGGGCACTGAGATTTTGACATCCGAAGGCTCAGATGTGACTTGGTTTACTGCTACTGATTGTGTCCGGTTTATGAGGAAATTGTATATCCACCGTCCGATTTTCCCTGTTATACCTTTTGCTTTTAGTTTGTGGGCTATTATACCATGGTCACATTTATCAAATGCCTTAGCAAAATCGGTGTAAATGACATCCACGTTTTTCTTTTCTTCTAGCGCTTTAAGAATTTTGTCATAGTGTCCCAAAAGTTGTGAGAGACATGATCTTCCCGCTCTGAACCCATGTTGACCGGTGTTGTGTAGTTCATTTGCCTCCATGAATGTTGAGAATTTGCTTCGCAGGACTCGCTCGAAAACTTTAATGATGTGGGAGGTTAGAGCTACCGGGCGGTAGTTTTTTGGTAGTGCTTTACTCCCTCCTTTATGCAGTGGGGCAATTATTGCATTTTTCAAGCTATCTGGTATTTCACCAGTGTCTAGACTCCTTCTCCACATTATAGCCAGGGGTTTTGAGAGGTTTTCCTTACATTTCTTCATTAGGATCGAATTCCATGAGTCCGGGCCTGGTGCCGAGTGGGATGGCATGTTGGAAATGGCCTCTTCTATGTCTTTTGGACCGAAATTAATATCCAGCATCTGGGGGGTTTCCGTGGGGGAGGTTTCCATGAAAAATATATTTTGGTCTCTGATGGCTTTTGTTTCATCAGGCTCACTGAATGCCATTTCATACTGCCTGCGTAAGAGTTCGCTCATTTCCTTTTTGTCCCCTGTGAATGAGCCATCCCCTTTGCTTAATGGGCCGATGTTTGATGCTGTTGTAGCCTTTTGTTTGGCGTATGAAAAGAAGTATTTGGAATTTTCCTTTCTACCTGCAATAGCTTTCCTCTCCTCTTCCATATGTTATTCTTAGCCTTTGTTCAATTTCCACAATTTCTGTATCTATTTCGGCTTTTTGCCTATCCTGTAGATTTTGATGTACTCACCTAATTTTAGTATACAGGATTTGAGCCTAAGCTCGTGTTGTCCTGTCTCTCTCTCTCCCTACATTTATCCAATTTTGCTTTAAAAGTTCGGATATTTCTTGCTCCCACCACCTCCCCATCCAACTTATTCCAACACTCAATGCTTCTATACGGGAAGCTGAACTTTCTTACATCAGACTTACATATAACTTTCCTCAACTTACAATCATGACCCCTGGTTCTTCCCTCGTCCCTCACCACAAAATCTCCCTTGTCGATCTTCTCAAAACCTTTCACACACTTAAACATCATGATCATGTCACCTCTCTCTCTCCTCTCCTCTCCTGTGTGCGTCTTTGTGTGAGTAATTTTCTTCTTCCATACAGCCTCCTTCTTTCCCGATCTTGTTTGCTTCTTCGTCTTGTTTGTCTTGCAGGTACCGTAAAACCATGTAACTTCGGACATTTTTCGAGGTTTTTTAACGATATCTCCTGACTGTAAACACATTATAGAGATATAACTAGGTCAAGTGATGTGTGGTGATAGTGCGCGGTAATCCAATAAGCCTCCTAAAATTATCCCCCATAATAAGAGAGCTATCCTTATCCTAAATGGTGTCTGAAGTCATCTTGAAAAGTGGCTGACTTCGGACATGTTTGGATAACTTCGGACATACAGTGATTTCTTATGGAAAATGATTGCCAAGAAAGCTGGGATAGCTTCGGACAAGCGGAGGGGAACTTCGGACGTACGTTCGTGGTTTTGTTTCATTCATTTTTCGGCTCCTACTATTTTATATGAATATTTTATTATTGCTGCTTATTCCTGTCCGATGTCTTACTGGAAAATGCAGAGTCAATACTTTTAGGCCTGTATAATTAGTATAGGAGGGGGTTATATAGGATGTTTAACAAATACTGTAGTCTTTTTGGATCTGTTCTCGTTAGGCATTGAACTCACTCTTAGAAAATATTATAACCAATGCTGTCAAATCAATAACTCTAAATTTAACTAGGCCTAGTGAAAATATATACCGGTAGGTATAACGTATGTTACCTGGTGATGGGCTGGTCTATCAGAGTGAGAACTGAGCGATCTCTGCCATACCCATAGCTTACTCTGACTGTTCCTTTTACTTATATATTTTCTAGATCTCAAGTGACGGCGTCTCTTCCGTGGATTGACCTCCCAATCTACCAGATTGGAAGCCCAAGCGTCACATTTTTCCTTTGCCCCTCAACTTTCTCTTCATAATTGCTGAGGGGCACAGGGCCCTGGGTGGGGCTTTGGTTTCCCGGGCGTTTCCGCTCCCTCCTCAGATCCCCGCCATGGAGTGGCTTCGGTCACCCAGGCTTTATTGTGGTCGGCAGGGAGGGTTCTGTGGGGGCGCTCGGTTATGGCCTTGGCCTTGCTCGGGGACTTGGGGCTGTTCGGCCAGGCAGCTTGGGGAACAACAACAACGTATGTGTTGGTGTTTCTTACGGCAGATAATATTTTTTTTGGACAAGATATATGCCTCTCCTAATTTATATATATTATATATCCAGAATTATCCTAAATACATAAATCGGTGAGCATATTATCATATTTTTATGGGTTTTTGGACTCAGAGAATGATGATTTGATCTGTAACCACCATTTTAATGATGGACAAGTATTATGAATTATTTTCATAGGGCAAATAATAACAAACGATTTGTTTGTTCCATGTCCGAAGTTACCATTTTTTTTGTGGAAAACACAATAGGTTAAATGATAGTGTTATACAAGTGTAACAAATTTCCTTTGGTGGATGTTGTCTCTGGTAATTTTACCACAAAATTATATCGGTCACAACATCATTCATACAAACAAATTTCTTCAGGGTGATAGAAGTTTGGCAGGCTAGCGAAAAATGTAAATGTTTTCGTCATATATATAATATTTTTTTCGTGTACATATACTCATGTCAGTTCCCTAGGGCTTTTACATGCTCTTCCTTTGCCATTTCTCTAAACGGACCCCACAAAAAAAAACAATAAAAAGCGTTTCCATTATATAATGACAATGGCTAATTACTTATTATCGCCGATGTCCGAAGTTACGACCCAAGTCCGAAGCGACCCGGTTTTACGGTATATGGTGGCTACAGATTTGGGTCATGGTTTCTGTTATTAGGACTAGACATTCTGCTTGTGTCAGATTATTCAGTAAATCTTCCCAGTCTATTTCCTCAATTTCTTGATTTCCCTCTTCCCACCTAATGTTTTTGTTATTGAAGTTAAATTTACTGAAGGGGCCGTTTTTTTTCTTCTCGATTCTGAGGTTGTCTGTACACTTGATTAGGTTGTTTTGATCTCAATTAATTTATTATAATCTGAGTATGCTGTGTCCGATATGTTAATGCTGGGTACTAGAGAGTCATTGTTAGTGAAGACCAGGTCTAAGATGGTATGCAGAATTCGAAACTGCATAATAAATCGTAGGCTTGTATATCATTCTTTAACGATCTTCGTGGTGCAATGGATAGTGTGCTTATTTTCGGTGTGAGCGTCCTGGGCTCGAATCCCCGGACTGCCACATGTGATTGTCAATTTCATTAATCGATTTTAGAAGTAGAGTTGGTTGGTGGAGAGTACATAATAATATTGTTTTCCCGTGTGGGTTCGGCAATATGCTGGGTAAGACTAAACAAATTGCAAAGTTAAAAAAGCTCTCTCGTATTTGTATTTGCTTCTCCGGTGTTATTTGCCACTACCTGGTTTTCTAGTTGTCTCCATTTAATGTTTGACAACCTTGTTACGAAAATTACATTTTAGGCTAGTAGCATACTTGGAATGAGTTGTGTTACTGGGCGTACGTCGTGTAAACACGTGAGTTGATGTCAAACAGCGGGGGTGTGGGGGCAGCAGCCCCCACCCATAATACTAGGATAGGTTAGGTAAGGTTGTTAGGTTAAAGATGTCTTCTCAAAGGGGTATATTAATAAACACTAGGATATACCCGGTCAGAGGTAGGTGATACGCCAGATAACACAACTCTTGCCGCATACTTTATATTAGGTTTGGAAAATATTACCGAAACTACCACTAATTTCCCATGGTTTTTCTTTTTGGTTTTAGGTAGTTTTCATCATTATACAGTAGTTGAAATTAGTTACAATCCCCGGAATTTTTTATTTCTCCCATTATCCAACGATCATAAAACACTCAGATGTAAGTCATTTTCAGAGTAAATATAGGGTAGAATGTAGAATTCGGGCGTACCGCCAGCCTTGTTTACAATACGCGGAGCTGAGGCGGACGCTTGCCATCATGTTCCCGTCCATTTTGACTGCCTTTGGATACAATATGTTGAGAGGGGGGTTTTGCCCCCCTCACCTCCCCATGACATATTGTCATCATCATATATATTTCCAGCAGGGGGCAAATAACCGAAACAATCGCCGTCAAAATAGACGCGAAGTTAACCGCGGCGATCGCCCAATGTAAACATGACGACCGTACGCCCGGAAACTACATCCATCCCTAAATATACAATTTGGTTTGCCTTTGGATACAGGATGGGTTGAGGCCAGGGGGGGGGGGGCAAAGACCACCCCCCCCATGGCTTATTGAAATCAGCATCTATTTTAACAGTAAGGGGCTTAACCCTCCAGCCTCGGCTATGTATTCTATAAATATTCCCCGAAACCCGGGGGATTTGGCCGAAAAAATGTCTCGCCTAGGCTACCGTAACTTTGTTATTTTGACTACTTCTGCATTCCCGCGCATCCCCAAGCGTAGATGTGTTTCGTACCTGTAGAATGGCGTTGAGTAGAGCTCTCTAAATCAACTGGTTCAGTTGTGATGACAATTTCCGTGGAGAGAACTTTGTGGCGATGTCAGCCATATTAGCCACTTGTCACTACTAAAACATCAACATACAGCCACACAAGAACAAACTACGCCTCTCCTTCTTGTATTCGGAGGTGCGCGGCGTCAGTCCAACCGGCTGTGTTTATATGTGTCGGACGGACGCCTTTCAAAACAAGCTTACAGGCTTTCAAGCTGCCGGAGCCTCAGAGCCCTTCCGGGGTCCGCGGGCCGCGTTTGTTATGGGTGCCTCAGAGCCCAACCGGGTCTGGTGGGTTAATAAGAGTTTCACTGCCGTCATAGGGAGAGCTATAGGGAGTTTTTTTGTTTTTACAGTACTTTATATAGCCTAGTGCACATAAAATGTATCTCCGGAGGTTTAACCCTTCCTCCCCGGGTGTCAGTGTGAAAGGACACCACGAAATAAGGGCAGGTGTCCGGGTGTCCTTTCAGGAGACAGTAAGCTTGAAAGCCTATTCAGCTTGGTCTGAACGCTGTGCGTCCGACGCATGTAAACAAAGCCGATCGTTGCGTCACCGCACCTCCGAAAACAATAAGGAGAGGTCGGATCAATGTTATTGTTGTGACGTCAGACGAAATTAGTGTGTGAAAAGCTCCCATATTGTCAACATCGCGGAAAAATTAGCTCCACTGAAATCGTCATCACAACTGAACCAGTTGACTTAGAGAGCTCTACTCAACGCCAGTCTACAGATTGGAAACCGCAATATGTTTATAGATGCGTGGGAAATTTCTAGCAGTTAAATTAACAAAAATACGGTAGCCTAGGCCTAGACGTTCAGATCGGCCAGATCGCCCGGGTAGCCAACACTGTCCTTTGGAGGACCTGCCCGGGCCAGGAGGGTTAAACACATTTTAATATTATTTTAGAACATCCTTATTCTATAATAGCCTTCAAATATTGAGAAATAATTAGTGGTAGTTTCGGTAATAAGTACCTTAGGTTTTTCTGAGGGTTAAAACACATTTTCATATCATCATAGGCCTATGATCTTTAGAACTGTCGATAACTGGAAATACCATATTGACAACCTTGTTACGAAAAAGACATTTTAGTACCATACTTTTTTATTAGGTTTTGCCGAGGCCCGAGGGTTAGGCCTAAAACAAATTTTGGCAAGAATATAGTTACCGGGTGTACCGCCCACCTTGTTTACACTATACTGATGTCTTTGGATATAAAAATACATTAGCCTAACCAAACCTAACCTAATATTCATGCAGTAATGACATGGGGCAAATAGCAGAAAATATAGTCGAAATAGACGGGAACGTAAGTGCGAGCGCACATGACAACCGTACACCCGGAAACTACATTCTTCCCTAAATTTTCATATGATCTTTAGAGCATATAGGCCTAGCCTAGATTCCATATTTATCTTCAAATATATCAAAAATATTTGTGGTAGCCTATTAAAATAATATTGAACCGGCTAGGTCCTATATTGCCAGCAGGGGGCAAATAGGCTAACCGAAAATATCGCTGTCAAAATAGACGCGGTTAACCGCGGCGATCGCCCTATGTAAACATGACGATCGTACACCCGGAAACTACATACTGTACATCCCGAATAAAATACTCTAGGAATGGTCTAGTCTAGCCTAGGCTACCCCATTTTGCAGTATTTAGGCGGTAAATATTTACCAACGTTCCCGTTAAAATATCTTCAAGTAACCTATTAAGAACTGGTCAGGGGACTGGTTAGAACTTGTAGGATGTTTAACCTAACAAGTTCGCATGGGGGTAATTAGACACCTCTCCCTGTGCGCATGTATTTGAGGTGTTTCCGTCACTAAAATATTCATTGTACCATTAATAGCATTAATACTTATCCATACGCGCCTATTATGGGTTGATTATAAAGGTATTAACCTGAAACAACAATAAAACGAGTGAAAACAGCGTTTGGATGGTCAAAATCGGAGATATAGCCCGCGAGTTGTATAATGTATGGGTGAGGCAACCTGCTTTCCCGCCAATTTCCCCCAAGGCCACTGAGACACAGTCGATCCGGAGATCCATTTTATGTACATTATATAAAGTACTGTAAAAACAAAAAACTCTCTCTATAATTCTCCTTATTGACGGCAGTGAAATTCTTATTAAGCCCCTTACTGTTAAAATAGATGCTGATTTCAATAATTCATGGGGGGGGGGGGGGGGTTGAGGGGGGGGGGGGCAAAGGCCGCAAAGCCCCCCCTCAACCCATCCTGTATCCAAAGGCCAAAAAAATTGTATATTTACTCTGAAAATGACTTGGCCTACATCCGAGTGTTTTAAGATCGTTGGATAGGCTAATGGGTGAAATAAAGTTTTCCGGGGATTGTAACTAATTTCAACTAGCCTACTGTATAATGATGAAAACTACCTAAAACCCAAAAGAAAAACCATGGTAAAATTACTGGTACCGGGTAGTTTCGGTTAGGCCTATATTTTCCCAAAATGTACAAATAGTATACTGTATTAGATAAGATTAACCTAACCTAACCCGGGATGGATGTAGAGTTCGGGCGTACGGTCGTCATTGTTTACATAGGCCGATCGCCGCGGTCGCACTTACGTTCCCGTCTATTTCGACGCTATATTTTCTGCTATTTGCCCCCTGTCATTACTACATGAATACTAGGTTAGGTTAGACGGGAACATGATGGGAAAGGTCCGACGCCACTATGCGTAATGTAAACAAAGATGGCGGAAAATATCAAGGAAACCGACCACAAATTTTCCTGGAAATTTGGAAGTCACCCATCGAATGAACATAACCTATACAGTACATCATATTAATATATGTTTCAACTGGAATTTCCCCATTATCCAACAATCTTAAGATACGGCCCCCGATAGTGGGGACGGCTATGAAGTACAGGGAAATTGAGGGGTAAAAGACGAAAATAAGGGGTAATATTAGCCTAACCTAACAACCTTACCTAACCTAACCTAGTATATTAGGTGGGGGCTGCCGCCCCCACACCCCCGCTGGTTTGGTATGTAATTAATAAAAGGTTGACGGTCGCCAAAAAAAACTTGAATGAAGTCTACGGTATTTACTCCGCAATCTTCAGTTTTGGCTGTGGATAACAGGAGGTAAATATTAACTTTTTCAAAGTAATTGAAAATGTTTTTTCCGAAAGTTGAAACATATATTAGGCCTAATATGATGTAGGCTAGGCCTATAGGTTATGTTCATTTAACCTCTGAAGTGCGCATGGGGGGTATGAGACACCACACTCCTGTGCTGACGTATTTGAGCTGTTCCCATCACTAAAATATTTATTTTACCATAAATAGCATTAATACTTATCCATATGCACCTATTATAGGTTGATTATAAAGGTATTAACCTGTTACAACAATAAAACAAGTGGAAACAGCGTTTGGATGGTCAAAATCGGCAATACAGGCCAGGAGTTACACAATGTATGGCTGAGGCAACCTCCCAGCCCACCACTTTCCTCCACCTCTGGAGAGAGACTGTCGATCAATACTCTCTCTCTCAATACTCGCCCTGCTACCAACTCGCTAATGTTAGCACGAAAATAGACCACAGGAAAAGGGAATAACAGGGAAAATAGGTGATAACTGAAGGAGGGGAGGAACTGGGGAAGGAGGGGAGGTGGAGGAGTGATATTTGGCATGGCCCAGGGGCAAAAAAATAAAAAATAAAATAAAAAAATAAAATTGTTTTTTCGGTGTTTTACTCCTAGGCTAAATTGATTTTTTTTTCCCTGACTCTTAAGAGTCTTCCCGCAGTCCGCCGGGGGAACTCTTAAGAGTCTTCCGGCAGTTCCCGGGTTAATGGGTGACTTCCAAATTTCCAGGAAAATTCATGGCCGGTTTCCTTGATAAATACCCAGATGGCGGTATGCCCGCTCACTACATCCTACCCCCTAACCCTAATATAATATAATATAATATAATATAATATAATATAGGCCTAGGACTAATATAACATAGGCTAACATAACATTACCTGAGAAAGAGAGGGCAGGGACCCTGGGGGCCTGGGTGACCCATAGCGCATTTTAAGACTGTTATTTCTCAGTAAATGCTGATTTCCGCACTTCAATTAAACATCCTACAAGTTCTAACCAGTCCCCTGAACAGTTCTTAATAGGTTACTTGAGGGGTAGCCGGCTGATTCGGACCACATTAATTCATCCCAAGCTTACTCGGCCCAGGCTCATTCGGACCACAATATATTCGTCCTAGGCTTACTCGGCCCATTCGGACCATGATCATAATCATATGAAATTATTATGATTATTTTGATTTAATGTAATTTTATTAATCTTGTTATTAGGTTTTGTACATAGTAGGCTATAATGATGTTTATATAATATATAAATTTATCGAAGGAGTAGATCATTTATAAATAAACACTATTGTTGTGTATGATTTTGATTAATAATTGCTTATAGCCTAAATACACATAGTTGTCAATAAAACCTAACTGGAATGCTTATATACCGTACATAATATTATACAGTAAAAGTCCTTTAATCCGACGACGGATGATTCGAATCTCCCAATAGTCCGAATTTTTCAATTTGAGGCCAAATCCGAATTCACCCGATGGTCCGAATTTCAAGAAGTCCCAAAGTCCCCTTCTTGAGGCATTAGTCCACTCAAATGACACATAATGGAGCACACACATATCATAATGTTCATGAATTCACTTTAAAAGTTTACCATTGTCATTGTAGCCTATTACCTACTTCAAAACATTCATGGTCAAAGGAAGCTACTGATATAAACGTAAACACCACATCGTCTGCTAGAGAGTTTGTTTTGCTCTTGAACGCATCCTTGGGACGCTCCGATGCGCTACTGGCTTGCACCGCATTTTCTGCAAGCGCATTCATTCTTGAGCTTGAAAACGCACCTTTGGACGTTCCGATACGCTACTATTTATAGTTCAGTGATCGGAGCGTCCCAAGGGTGCTTTCAAGACAACAAGACAAGGGTGCTTTCAATACAATATAATATAACAGAGCAAGTCACAAAAGGAAAATCACAAAAGGAAAATTACAAGAACCTCTCAGGGAAGTGCCGTTGTTAAGGCATTACTTCCCGAACCACATCTGATCTGATCTTCAAGAGCAAGACAAACTCGCTAGTAGACGATGCGGACATATGGTGTTTACGTTTATATCAGCAGATTCCTTTGACCATTAATCTGAATGTTTTGAAGTAGGTAATGGGGTCGTTTCGGGCCATGAGTGAGCACCGTGCCTCATGTGAAGGCAAGATGGCAGGTGCTCGTTGTACTCTACGTGCTTCACATGTCTCACTCCGAGTCCCTAGACTGGAACAAGACCTCACGGGCTTCACTGTTCATTGTAAAGCGGTGAATGTTAAGGCTCTCAGCCTATGCCCGAGAGGAAGTAAGTTGGAATTGGAATATGAATATGAATATGAATATAAAAAAAAAAAAAAAAAAAAAAAAATGACAATGGTAAACTTTTGAAGTGATTTCATGAACATATGATATGTGTGTGTGTCATTTGGGTGGCCTAATGCCTCAATGTTTTCGTCAGGCCATTAATACACAGGTTCATAGGGGTAAAGTCCGATAATCCGAAAAATCCACTAATCCGAACGAGGGCCGGTCCGCTGCCCTTCGGATTAACGGAAGTTTACTGTACTGTACACTATGATTGTGATTAATGCTTATAGTTGCCCTTTTTCATAGTCTACTACAAATTAAGTCACTGCATAATCCACTGGAAGCATATCTAGTATCGCCCTAAAAACAGTTTTGTAATCTTTACTTCCTTTCCCGGACATCACACAAAAACACAATGGGAGTTGTTTCATGTCATCCCCTGATTTGATAAAAGAGTGTATAGACAAGAGTTGGTAGAAGGGAGACTTGATTACTTTAAAAGTCCCGTCAATAAACCAAGTCTTGTCTTTTCCTAATAATAACAACTGCTGTCCCGTGGCGAAGATGAAATGCCGTCTTGCACCACATAAAACTTCTTAAATAATAAGTTGTACTGACAGTGACACTTTGTCATCAACCCTTTATATAGAAAACAAGATTGTTGTTGTTGTTGTTTTTGGCGCACTCACCCATCCAGGAGTTCGTTCTATGAACGATGTCGGATGGCTTGATGGATTGATATTTGAACCAGTCTATCCTCAACTGTACACCACTGAATCGAAAACAAATCGTCAATTAACTTGCGAGTTTTATTCTATAAGGAAGTTAGAGCTGTAGACATCGATATTTAGAAGAATAACTCGCTATCATACGGTTTTAGTACATTAATTAATACATAAAACCAAATTCAACATACTATTTATCCATAATAAACCTACATAGCCTAATTACTGTATTTGTGTTTAATATCGATGTTTACAGGCCGAACTTCCTTATAGCCTAAAACTCGCAAGTGGTCAAATTGAACCATTTAATGGTTGCGAGACAAGGACAATTAACAGTTCCCGCCAATCCTATGTTGATGTTTTTTTTTTATAGTGGTTGAATTGTCGTGTATTGTCGTGTATTTTTAGGGCCTAGTTCAAAACATTACAATGGTCCGAATCAGCCACTGAATGGTCCGAATCAGCCAATGCTATGGTCCGAATCAGCCTCTATATGGTCCGAATCAGCCGGCATTCACTTGAGGATATTTTAACGGGATCATAGGTAAATATTTATCCTTTAGGCTAGGCTAGTCTAGCCTAGGCTATCAGAAAATACTAAAAAATAACAAAATTAGCCTAGGCTATATAATTGTAGGCTAAAGAGGAAAAAGCGGTAATGAGTAGCCTACACAGTAAGATTGCATCACTGCTAGTGCGTTGTGCAAGGCCGAATTACTCACGCACACTGATACTTTCACTACCATTGACAGTTTGACTCGGAGAAAGGGACAGTAGGCCTTGTACTCTCCAACCCATTCATTAAACTACCTCCCCATTCCTGCTACCCTCCCCTCTTACTACCATAAGTTTAAACTTAATGGGAGGCCAGTATTGAGGTCCGGGAGATGGGATAATACGCAATGCCCCTCCCAAGACGTGAACGAGAGCTAATGAATGAACAGACCTGCAACACCACCTCAACGTCGTATGATTGACCCTTGGACTTTTGGTGACCCTGGAACCGTGACCCATTGTAGAGGAGGCTTCTTGTGACCCCAGGCTGACCAGAATTCGCTGGTGGAGGCGGGTCGAGCGAGGACATCTCCGTTTTAACAGGCATGGTAATCCTCCTTCTGCTACTCCTTCAACATAAACAAGACCTGAACTCGGCACCTCATATGCACGGTCTTCTAAAATATACTACCCATTTATATATTACCCTATGCTCTTACAATACTCCTTTTAATATTACGTATAGTATATGCATTAGTAAATGTATGGGTAATATAAATATTATTCACATATTTTGTAAATAATCAGTCGAATGAAATAATTTAAGTATTATTGGAACATGAATCAGAGGCACCCAAGAGGTTGTCTAGTTATCATAAATCACAAAGTCATGGGATAGTTATCATGTCCTATTTACTTCCTTATCTGGATATTAGTTATTCTTATCAGTTCGTTTCTCAAGCAACTCTTCCTGTTCTACAGATGTTTTAATTCACACTAGAAAAAAAAATCCCAACCACCCTGCAGCCGCGAGAATATGACGCGTCGAGTTCATAATATTCATTAGGAGACCTGCAGAAAGCTAATTTCAGACAGCAAGGTATGCAAGAACACAAAGCACAGATACTCAACACTCATTTTCAATCAGTATTCACGCAAGAAAACAACAAAATACATAACATGCCAGAAAACCCCTAACCACCCATACCTCACCTACTGTAGACATACCCACAAGGCACCGTTCTTGGCCCTCTTCTTTTCCTTCTTTATACCAATGACCTTCCTCTGTCAACACCTAACTCTTCTACTAGACTTTTTGCCGACGATAGTTTGATTTTTAGGCCCGTACAGACTAGCGACGACTGTGAACTTATACAGCACGACTTAAACGCCCTCGAACATTGGGAGAACACCTGGCAGATGTCTTTCCTCCCCGACAAACATAAACTTCTCCGCTTTACCCGCTCCCGATCACCCATCATTTTCAATTACACATTACACAACCAACCACTAGAATCAGTTCCTTCATACAAATATGTTGGTGTCCACCTCTCCACCAACCTAAGATTCAACACCCACATTCATCACATACAAAGTCAGGCAAACCGCACACTAGGGTTCTTGAGGAGGAATTTACACAATTGTAGCCTACACGAGACATCAAACACATAGCATATAACACCCTTGTTCGCCCAACACTGGAGTACTGTGCCGCAGTTTGGGATCCATACACACAATCTAACATTAACACACTTGACAAAATTAACACAAAGGCAGCCAGGTTCATCACACACAATTACACGCAAACCCCAGGCATCACAACCCGTATCAAACAACAAATAAACATGGAAACCCTTAACATACGAAGACTCAGGCACAGGCTCACAGTAATGTATAAAATCACACACAATTATATTGACATTAAAAAACATGAATACCTACACAACTCAAACACCCGCAACACTCGTAATACACACTCTCATAAGTACCAAACATACTACACTAATAGGCCTACTGACTTTTACAAGCACTCATTCTTTCCACGAACCATACAGGATTGGAACGGTCTCCCAGAAGATGCAATTAATAGCCCTACACTAGACACATTCAAACACAGAATAAATGAACACATCACACACACGCACACGTCATAAACCCTCCACTTAGCTCTCCCCATCCTTTATCCTGACCCCCCATTCCTCCACCCTAATACCCTTACAGTATATGTGTGATATGCGCAAGTCCAGCGCCCTACACATTATGAATCGAGATCGAGATCGAGATAATGAATGAACAGTTAGGAGACCTGCAGAAAGTTGTTCTCGGGCAACATATATGGTATGTAAGTGTTTGGGATTGGATAACAAATTAAGAGAACACACCACAGTTGTAAAGGCTTATCCCTCAATACCTTCACCTGACCTGACCTGACCACACTTAGAACTGTGTTTTTCATACTTCTATGTATATGCTGTACGCATTCTCTAACGTTTAACTATTTGTTTTGATAGACTGCCTCCCACCAAAACCTACAGCCACTGTCTGCAGTGACGACACTATTTTATAAAATAATTGTCTCAAAATTCCTTCCCTCGTAACTTTCAAACGTAACTATTTTACAATTATCATGTAGAATACTTCGATCCCATTACAACCTTGATTGCTCAATGTTCGGGTCTTTTCAATACTTTTGGCCTGCTAGGTGGCTTCGAATGTACATCGAAACAATATGAACAAAGACTTTGCCTGACACACTGAGCAGCTAGTGTAACATCACAGTAGGCTAATTGTTGCATCCCGGTCGGTCCATTTTCCTGCTTCAGATAAGGATGCCCAAGCCTCTTTTCCAGTGAGTGCTTACCTTAGGCCTAGTGATAGTAGAGGCAAAGATCGAGTCAGAGCTCATAAGGGGTACCTCTTCTGTCTTTTCAGTTCCCGACTCAAACTGTTCGTATCTGTTTTTAAACATTGACACTGGTAGGCTAGCTACTGCTTATCACATTTTCAGTGTCGTGACGTCTGTTCCATTTGTTTATAATACGTGAGTTGAAATATTTATTCCGCTTTGATGTCCGGTGACTACGTGGCTTCAATAACTTTGGACTGTGTCTTCTGGTCTCCAGGTATCGGTCAATATAGAAGCTAGCTGTAGAAAATCCTCACCTACTGTACTTTGTCGAAACCCTTCAGAATTTTGAAAATTTCAATCAAGTGTCCTCTTATCCTGCGCTCTTCAAGTGTGGTGAGACCCAGCCGAGCTAACCTCTGTTCATATGGGAGCTCTGACAGTTCCGGGATTAATAACGTACATAGCTCTATGTTGGACTTGCTCCAGTCTCCTTATGTCCCCCCTGGTATACGGTGACCACCGTAACCATGCCTGGATACAGTACTCAATTCAAGGCCTGACATGATTTGTACAACACAAGCACCATTTCAGAATCAAGGCAGGTCATCGTTTTCCTTATGATTCCAAGCATTGATAGTTGGCACTAGCTGCTGCTTTAGTAACCTGTCTTGAGGACTTTAATTAGTTGTTGGTGATAAAGACCCCAAGATCCTTTTCCTCTTCTGTTTCCTGAAGTGGCGTTGGTCTCACGTAATACTCGAAACCAGGGTTGTTCCTGCCAATATGCATGATCTTGCATTTTTCTTCGTTAAAGTGGAGTAACCATTTCTGGCTCCACTGTTTCATCTTGTTCATATCTTGTTGTAGAGTCAGGACATCTTCTGCACTTATTATTCTCCAGTATATTTTGGCATCATCAGCAAAGAGTTTCTCACTTGACTCTGTGTTCTCAAGCAAGTCGTTGATATAAACCAGGAAGAGAAATGTAGCCTACCCCGGACACTTCCCTGCGGTACAACACTCCATACCTCCAGCCACTCAGAATAGCTACCCCTGATGCTGACTCTCTGTTTTCTATTAGACAGGAAACTCTGTACCCACCCAGCGATTTCACCCACAACACCAAGAGCTTTCAGTTTTGCAAGTAGACGACGGGGAGGTAGGCTACAGAGTCAAAGGCCTTCCAACAGTATGCAATATCTACACTGTCCCCTTTATCCACTACATTTTCTAGTTCTTTCAAGTATTCTATTACCTGGGTTAGGCAAGACTTCTCAGATCTAAAACAATGTTGACAACTCTTGAATAGGTGGTTACTTTCCAGGTGTCCTACTATGCTTCTTTTTAGCAGTTTTTCCATGAGTTTACAGGGCACTGAGGTGAAACTGACTGGTCGGTAGTTTAAAGGGCTAGTCCTGTCGCCTTTTGTTATTCCCTGTTTTTCTACAGGATTAACTTGGGTAATGTGAGTTCTAAATGACTGTAGTCTGGGATCCAAGGCCGCAAAACAGCACTTTGATATGACACCCCTGCTGTAATTTGTTTGACCCTTGGAACATGATAAGGGAAGTGTTGGACATCTGAAAAGTGAATTTGGACACTTGGTTCGGATTGCGCAACGTGAGGACACTCAATTTTACGAAGTTAAGACAGGAATTTTAAAAGCGGAAAATTTTGAGGTTGAGGAAACTCAATGCATCATATCTCCTTACTGTGACACTTTATTGCAACAAATGACCACTCATTTTTTTCGTCATGATGTCAGCTACAGAATGATAGGTAAATAATATTGATTGGGTGAACTAGAAGGTCACCAGAGGTCAAAAGATCTCGAAAATCATGTCTCACCTAAAATTTTGTATTTTTATCAAAGAAATGGGTTTAAGAATATATTCTAGTATGATTTATGAAGAAATTATAGTTCTACCCAACTTTTTACACCTTTATAATGTTTTATGTGAGTGGGATATGCTTGTGGAGTAGGAATATAAGGCAGCACTATGCATTTATTTGTATAATCCAATTTGAAGAAATTACTAACGATACACTTTTCTTGTCCGACAGGTGATACTGCTGCTTCCTTGACATCCACGATGGATCCTGTGATAACAACAAAGCGCAAGCAGCCCTGTTCAACAATAACTGATTATTCCAGGTGTTTGATATGCCAAAGTACTACTGATGAGCTTGGACGTATGTGTAAATTAACAAGCAGGGGTTTCAATACATTCAAAGATGCAGTAGAAACAAGAAGAGATCATGTGTATTACAGACTTTGGAATGACCTACAAAATGCTGATGAGTTCCTTAGAAGGCAACCTATGTGTCATGTGAACTGTCGAAGTGATTATACACATAAGAAAAATGTACAGGCAAAACGGTTGAAAACAGAAAATGAAATGACTGGAGAAACATCTAGCACATCGGGTCGAACCAGTAGAACAGGAATTATTGATTATAAGCTTGTGTGTTTCTTGTGTGAAAAAGAACGTGATGGAAAAGGTGATAGGCTGCTGACTGCAGTTGCTAGCTATGAAATACAGGCATCAATTCACAAGAAAGCTAAGGAACTAAATGACGAAACTGTGTTACTGAAAATTCAAGGGCATGGAGATACATGCTTAGATCTAATTGCCAATGACTTTAGCTATCATCTCAGATGCATGAACAGGTTTATGGCTGCACGTGGCAAACCTAACACTGACAGTGGCAGTTCAGCAGTCATGACCGAGTATGATTCAGCATTTTTAGCGCTTGTGTCGGAGATTTCCCATGGACTTTTGAATGACAAACATGCCTACTCCATTGATCAGATTTTAAAAAGGTACAATGAACTGTTGTCTCAGTATGACATTGCTACAAAGTCTGGCTATAGAAAAGACAGACTGATAAAACGGTTGACAAAACACTTTGGCAGTAGCATTCAGTTTGTCTCTTTAAAGGGTGCATCATGTTTAATGTGTCCATCTTCATTGACTGTGAAGGAGTTGTGTGATCAAGTTGTGGGTCTGAAATCTGAATTAGAGGAATATCAGGTATATAGTGATGATGATGTTGATGATCCTAATCCAATGAAAAATGTTGACATTAGCTCATACCCTTTGGCAAAGCATCTAAGAACAGAGGTAAAAGCAGCTGCAAAAAGAATGCATATTGATGTAGACAATGAATTCAGTATTTCGTATGATACTGCCTCAAGACAAATTCCTGTTGAATTGTACAATCATCTAGCATGGTTAATTACTGAAAGTGATGAAAACAAAGGTGACAGTGAGAAAGTTCATCTTAGTGAAAATGACAAAGAAACTGTTCTCAAGATATTATTAATTACATTTGTAAACAGCCTACACCTAAGCAGGTAGGATTGGCAATGCATGTTCTAAAAGAAACTCACAGCAAAAATATTGTTACCATGTTAAACAGATTTGGAAATAGCATTAGCTATGCCAGTGCTCAACGTTACTTAACAACGATTGCGAGTGAAGTAACTGAACAGGAAAGAAAAGAAGGTATCTTTATTCCATCCAACATTATACACAGACATTTTGCTCAATATGCCTTTGATAACCTTAACTTTCACTCTGAAACTGATGATGGTAGTCTGGATGCAACTACTAATATTATATATCAATATACAAAGCAGGAGAATATAATTGGGGCTGGGAAAGTACCTCTACATAAGACAAGACAGTTAACAGTCAATAAACCCGAGGCGTTTGTCCCTGTTAGCAGCAACCTTACCCTGAAGGACAGAAAAGAGGCAAGATCGTTATGTGGAATAGAACTCATTTCTGATGCCACTGTAGCTAGTAACACTCTGATTGATGAAAATATTGTATGGTTCCTTTTACGGATGTTTCCCACTCAAATGATGACATGTAGAAATGATAGCACTTCATGTACTCCAACTTGGAATACCTTTTTTGAAGTGTATGATGGACAACAGACACATAAAACAAGTATTGGCTATGGACCACTGTATCCTCAAACTCCAACAAACCCAGATGTTGTCCAGACCTCCCTGGATTATTTCATCTCCCTTAATCTGAAACTGGGACAATCAAAAACTTTTATCACATGTGACCAGGCAATATATGACATTGTAAAAGGCCTGTTGAACAAAAATCCTCTCAAGTATAAAGATGTCATAGTACGATTGGGTGGATTCCACATTGCAATGAATTTTATGGGATCCATCGGGTTCTTTATGAGGGAAAGTGGCATTGAAGACATACTAGCTGTGAGTAATATATGTGGTAGAGGAACAGCTAATAAGGTGATGGCAGGGAAGGACTACTACAAAATGGTTCGTTATCATTCCCTACTCTGTGAGGCGTTCTTTATGCTGAAGTGGGAGGCCTTTGAGCAGTGGTTGTTGCACAATGATGAAGCTGAAGCTCTTGGATTTCTATCTTCACTGTTGGAAAAACTTAGGACAGCTTATGAAACAAAAGACACTGAGAGAATCGTTGTATTTGTTGGTGATGTGATGAAACAATTAGGATTGCTTGAATCACAGTGGAAAGACTTTGAGAACACATTGGGAGTAACAGCTCAGTTATGGGGAATGTATATTGACATGGTGCTCATTTTGAAGCGCTACATCCATGCTGAAAGAGCTGGTATTTGGAAGCAACACCTGCTGGAGGTGCAGAACATGCTACCGTACACTGTTTCCTCTGGACATACTAAGTACATGTCATGTCTCCCAATCTATTTAAATGAAATGAAAAACCTACCCAACACTGCACCAGAGATACAAAGAGAATTTGAAGCAGGCAATTTTACTGTCCACCAGACAGAAGGTGTGTTCAATGGTGTATGGACAGATCTTGCATTGGAACAAACATACAATAATGAGGGAAAGACTCGCTTATTCAAAGGTATTACTCATGCTGAGGCTGCTCGAGAAAAGTACATAAAAACATTACCATTCTTGACATCTGTCTCTGAGAATGTCAAGAAGATGGTGCACATGGAATCCCCTCACCCAGATCACCATGAAAAGAGGAGTAAAGATGATATAGAAAGGGTTCTGGAAATCAGAAACACTGTAGCAGAAACTATGAGGAATCCGTTTGTTGCAACCCTTGGGACGGATAAGCTGATAAACATTGCAACAGGAGAGACGCTTGAATCTACACAACTAGTCAAAGCTAGAACGATTGGGCTAGAATCAATCAGAGATGCCAGCACCACCAATGCTGCTAAAATTGTTACCCCAAAGATAATGACATTTGCCAGTCAACAGAAACAAGGCAAAGGAAAGCGACATTGTATGAAGAAGTTAATCAATGTGGAAAACACTGTTACAAGAGCCCTTTGTTTTACACAAGAATTAAGTGATGAGGCAAAGATTGAAGCCTTTAGTTATGAATGGAATGACTATCCCCCATCATTATTTGAGCCAAACAGTACTGCATCTGAGGGATATACCATGCGCAAAGGAACTAAATATGATTTTATTGAAACACTTCAAAAAGAGGTAGCTGATTCATGGAAACCAATGACAGAAATTTCTCAATCTGATTCTGAATCAGTGTATGTTATTGACGCCATGGCATTTATACAACGCTATCGGACACTGGCATCAGAGAGTTTTGGTCAGCTTCAGGAGAGGTACTTGCAGAAGATTCTGGCCATGAAACCAATCGGTTGCTCAGAGGTTCACTTTGTTGGTGACAGGTATGACTTTGGTGAAATGAGCTTAAAGGATGGTGAACGACAGAGGCGGGTGAAGGGAGTTTTGACACCAGAGTATATCCCTGATCATAACATGAAAATACCAGAGTGGAAAGGATTTCTTTCAAACCCACAGAACAAGGCAAACCTACTTTCATATATTTCATCCTCTTGGACCCAGCCATCCTCAGTTCCTGACGGGATTACCCTGATAATAGGAGTTGGTACTAAGGGAATTCGTGTGACCAGTTGCAGTACAACTGTGTTACAGGAACTGTGTTGCCACAATCATGAAGAAGCTGATACCAGGATCTTTTCACAAGCTGTCAGAAGAGTAGTGTGTTTATTGTTCATGCAGCTGATACAGATATCATTATGCTTTCTATGTATCATTATCCTCGACATCCACATGTTGCTGAACTGTGGGTTGAAAAGAACTACATCTTCTTTCCCATTCATGATTTAGTTGATAAACTAGCTAGTACAGTAGAAAAAGATGCACTTGAACTCACAGACACTCTGCTTATTTCATATGTTTTATCAGGCTGTGATTCAGTAAGCTTCCCATTTGGACGAGGGAAAAAAAGAGCGGCAAAAGTAGCAATGCAGCACATAGGTAAAATGACAATGCTGACTAGCTTCTCACATACTAATGTAGGCCTAAGTGACAAGTTGTTTGATGAGGCACGGGACTTTTGGTGTGATTTGTACGGCAAGCCAGGATATTCATCATTGGATAGGTTACGTGCCCATATATTTGCCTCTAGCAAACAGGATCTCCGCTCTCTTCCTCCAACTGAAGACTCCTTTCATTTTCATGTCTAAAATGCCCCAGAACGAGAAGCCCACCACAGAAGCCATGAACGAACACCACACAGAAACACCAAAGGAAAGGTCCACAGAACGAAAGGACCAGCTGACCGAGCCCGCCATTCCAGACAGGCCCAAGCCCGCAGGGCTAAACAGCTCCAGGACACACCCATTTACCTTTTCTAAACTGACCATTTTCCACACCTCACGTACACTAACCCCCTCGTGTCCTACACTCCTAACTACAAAGATGATGAACAGGAATATACATTCATATTAAAAACACCCATGCCTGTCCCGACGTTGAGCCAATGCCAACACATCAGACAGCCATAATTATATCTATGTATGTTCTTGCATCCGAGAAGTAGATGTTATATATCTTAGAAGTTAAAACACCCACGCTGTCCCTAGACCTCGTATATCATTTTCCATGACGAGTATAGATATGTGTAACCCGTGCTCAGTCGCCCCTTGCATTGTTCCTCTAGTAACTAAGTATTAATATTAACATTCCCTAACATCTTGTCTTGCCAGACTAAGCTTCTGAAGACCCATCGCCCCATAAATCTATGTATGCAATCCTTAGGTTAAGTATTTCTATCCGCCATTGTGTTCACCTTTTTCCATTTACTTTCCACAATTGTCATACGTCTTCCCCTTGCCTCCTTCGTATCCACAGCCCACACTACGCCAATTTACTTCGTGTCTTACACCTCTTACCCCAACCAGAGATTGTATAAGATAACCTGGTTACCAGTATCTGTCATAAGTACCCCGAAAACAATAACTAAGTACCCCTACGAACTGCCGCTGTGGTTGGTATTTTATATTTAATAGAAAACGCAGTTCCCAGGGCCAACTAATAGTATCCATAACCCTCTGACTGATCACATAACTCTATCTTTTCCAGACTCATATACCACCCCATAGTTGCATTCCCCGGTAGCATTTGGCTAACGTATTCTACTGCCTTTTCAAACTTCCATATCAATTGTAGCCTAATGCCACCCCCACGCCCAGGGACCTTAGGGGCAAAATTTCCCTGTAGCCCTTGAACTCTTCCCCCCCCCCTCTCATTAAGACACCCGCGCTTCTCGACTCTTGTCCGACCTAGCCTCTCTCTCATACCTCTTGAAGATCCTTGAATTGTCCGTTGCTAACGCTCTCCAACCTTTTATATATACTCCTATCCAGCCTACCTTCACTTAGTAGGCCAGAACAACATTAGAACTTTACTAGCCCCTTGCATGCCATCTATTCTCTTACAACACATTCACAACCCTGCACCCAATGGTCGTCGGTGCGAGGCTAGCCGCCCCGCCAGTAACTAACTTCTATTGCCATACTTCCAGATAAATGTGGCAGAGTTAGCAACCCAGTCTCCACCATATCCAGCAAACCCTACAATTAACAACCAGCCGAGTAAAACCAGCTAGCTAAGGCACCTTCGGTTTTGGTATTAAAGACACCCACATCTGTCTCATACATAGAGGGTTATTACAAACACTGGTGATATGGCAAGCCCCTAGCCACAGCCGCTGGACGACTATCACAGAAGAGAGGGCGCCCAGCTCCCCCTTTTTGCCCACCCGAGGAGGGAGACCCCCACCCCCGCGGAGGTATACCTGGCCCCTGTTTTGACTTTCGAGTCATTGCCAGGTAGCACAGGAATTCTTCCTATCGATGAACTAACCATGAATGACTAACACCTTTACTAACCTCTATTAACTCACAATAAACCATTTACCTTTCTTGCATGCTCTGATCACTAAATTAGCACCTCAGCTATACCATAGAATGAAGATTGAACAATCTAGAGAGACGCTCCTATCACAGCTGTCCCCATCCTCCTCGCAAAGTAGATCCAGTCTCTCCCCTAAATACGTCCAGTATAGCCAAAATAGTACCTCTTACTAAGGCTCAGTTATATGAAAATATAAAGGCTTCCTATCGCCCTGTGCCACAACAGTAAATACCATCTTACCTAGTCCCCATATCTATTGAGAGCTCAATTAAGTCCATAAGACTCGAGATCCCTACTGTCTACAGGGTCCAGGACCGAGCCTATAAATCTAACTCCCGCCCCCAGTCAAATCAGTTGAAAGCTAGACACCAACCAGGGGTCACTACCCTGCAGTTAATTTCTAGCTCTGCCCTTGTGTTGTTCCGGAGTGAGATCCCAGAACCGGCAGACTCCGTGGCAGATTTGGATAGAAGGACCTGCCCACGTATTGAAGAACTTCACACATATGGCCCCCCTGGACGGCCGCGGAACCAGTCGTTAGCCCCCAACATCATGGACGCAAGATAACCAGGACCAGACCCATCAGATACTACCCAAGATTCCCTTTAGCAGTACTACATATTACTGTGCTGTTTAGAGATTCACTAATTAATATTTCTACGAAGTGGCTAAGACCTTGCCCAGTGTAACTCATACTTAACCATTCCATTTGGGACGTACTAAGCGATCAGTGCTCTTTAATTAACAGGCGACCTTGACTCTCGTAATTACCTTATTCAGATATTAAAACTCTAGTGATATCTAACGTTCGCCCACTGATTTGCGTTCTATGTATTTCTGAGACAAGGATATAAAACTTAGATCAGTACCCCCTGAGGTTACTAGAATTCCCGTGCTCTAAAATACGCGTGTCTAATCTAGTCTCTGAACTACTACTTGTGCACCAGAGCTACCAGTAATAAATCTAACAGGAATATGAATCTATAAGTAACATTGATGGTCTTCGGTATATAAACCTGTGAAATCAAAGCCAGTGATCAGAAGATTAATACCTGAACGTTGGAAGTGGGAGACTAGGCTCCATCCAGATCAACTTATGCTAGTGTTGTTCAATTCTATTATATTGTCTTACACAAGTATTCTGCAGTGGTATATCAATAAACGTGATCATGTAACTTGCTACCATGTGTTTCTTTGTGTTCTCTATTCCTCATATCTTGTATTGTGCATGCAGCCTTATATACCCAGTCAATTTAGAACTCACATTACCCAAGTTAAACCTGTAGAAAAACAGGGCATAACAATGTCCTTAGGAGTCTTTACCAGATTAGCCTGTACAAACAGGCTAATGTGTGTAATCCAACTCTTCTTGCACCTGAACAGTATGGCAGGTATTTGGACAGTAATGGCAGATTGTTCCCAGTTATGAAGCGCAAAGTTAGTAAACCTGCAACAGCAAAACTAACATTCTGCAAGCGTAGGAAAGGCTGCATTAAAAACTGTCCATGTGCTAAGGCTAGACTGGAGTGCATTATTGCATGCACTTGCAATGGGACTTCCCCAAAATGTGGGCGGCTAACTGAAGATAACGGCGATAGCGATTAGTGCAAAATATAGGTTTAACTGTTAGGTTTGCTACATTTATTATCTTTAGCACATAATGTCTGTTTTACAATAATTTCATATGTATTAATGAAGAATAAAAAGCCTTATTTTACCACTTATTGACATTACATCAATAATTTTCAATGTGTAAATAGGACTGTATACTTTAAAGAATATGTCACTGTCACTAATTCACATTTGTTTTCATTACATCTCTAAGCAGCAGGCAAAAGTGATGCCTTTTACTTTTAGTTTATTAGTATTTTCTTTTCTAAAATACATCAGTAGGACATACAAGGTTTAATGAAAGTGTTTTTCTAAATTACAATTGAGAAAAATGTATTATACAGATGCTTTGTAAAAAATATATACCAGTTTTGGGGTGAGACATGATTTTCTTGACCTTTTGACCTCTGGTGACCTTGTAGTTCAACCAATCAATATTATTTACCTATCATTCTGTAGCTGGCATCATGACGAAAAAAATAAGTGGTCATTTGTTGCAATAAAGTGTCACAGTAAGGAGATATGATGCATTGAATTTCCTCAACCTCAAAATTTTCCGCTTTTAAAATTCCTGTCTTAACTTCGTAAAATTGAGTGTCCTCACGTTGCGCAATCCGAACCAAGTGTCCAAATTCACTTTTCAGATGTCCAACACTTCCCTTATCATGTTCCAAGGGTCAAAATTTTTACAGCAGGGTGTCATAATAAAATGCCTTTTTTTGCACTTTTTGGGGTGTGGATCCCAGACTACTGGGTATATAAGGCTGCATGCACAATACAAGGTATGAGGAATAGAGAACACACAGAAACACACGTTAACAAGATACACGATCACGTTTATTGATTTGATATACCACTGCAGAATACTCGTGCAAGACAATATAATAGAATTGAACAACACTAGCATAAGTGGATCTGGATGGAGCCTAATCTCCCACTTCCAACGTTCAGGTATTAATCTTCTGATCACTGGCTTTAATTCAACAGGTTTATATACCGAAGACCATCAATGTTACTTATAGAATCATATTCACTGTTAGATTTATTACTGGTAGCTCTGGTGCACAAGTAGTAGTTCACAGACTAGATTAGACACGCGTATTTTAGAGCACAGGAATTCTAGTAACCTCAGGGGGGTACTGATCTAAGTTTTATATTCTTGTCTCAGAAATACATAGAACGCAAATCAGTGGGCGAACATTCAGATATCACTAGGGTTTCACTTCTATGTAATAATATCTGGGTATATGGTTGATTACGAGATTTAGTATCGCCTGTTAATTAATGGACACTGATACGCTTAGCACTTCATAATTGAATGGTTATATGAATTATACTGGGGCAAAGAGATAGCCACTTCGTAGAAATATTAATAAGTGAATCTCTAGTCAGCACTGTAACAATATAGTACTGATAAAGGGAATCTTGGGTAGTATCTGATGGGTCTGGTCCTGGTTATCTTGCGTCCATGATGTTGGGGGTTAACGACTGGTTCCGCGGCCGTCCAGGGGGTCCATATGTATGAAGTTCTTCAATACGTGGACAGGTCCTTCTATTCAAGTCTGCCACGGAGTCTGCCGGCTCTGGAATCTCTCAACTCCGGAACAACACAAGGGCAGAGCTAGAGGTTAACTTCAGGGTAGTGACCACTGGTTGGTGTCTAGCTTTCAACTGATTTGACCGGGGGCGGGAGCTAGGTTTATAGGCTCGGTTCTGGACCCTGTAGACAATAGGGATCTCGAGTCTTATGGACTTATTTGAGCTCTCAATAGATATGGGGACTGGGTAAGATGGTGATTACTGTTGTGGCACATGGCTATAGGAAGCCTTTAATTTGTGATATAACTGAGCCTTAGTAAAAGGTACTATTTTGGCTATACTGGAAGTATTTATGGAAGGGAGACTGGATCTACTTTGCGGGGAGGACTGGGACAGCTGTGATAGGGGCGTCTCTCTTATATTGCTCAGTCTTTGTTCTATTGCATAGCTGAGGTGCTAATTTGACTATCCGAGTATGCAAAACAGGTGGATGGGTTATTGTGGGTATAGAGAAGTGAGTAAGGGGGTTAGACATGCATGGTTAGTTCATTGATAGGAAGAATTCCTAGGCTACCTGGCAATGACCCGGGAGTCAAAAGAGGGGTCAGGTATACCTTCGCGGGGGTGGGGGTCTCCCTCCTCGGGTGGGTAAAAAGGGGTAGCCGGGCGCTCTCCCTCTGGGATGGTCGTCCGGCGGTTGTGGCTAGGGGCTTGCCATATCACCAGTGTTTGTAATAACCCTCTGTTTATGAGACAGATGTGGGTGTTCTTAATATCAAAACCGAAGGTGCCTTGGCTAGCTGGGTGTACTCGGTTGGCTGTTAATTGCATGGCTTGCTGGATGTGGTGGAGACTGGTTGTTAACTCTGCCACATTTATCTGGAAGTATGGCAATAGAAATTAGTTACTGGCGAGGCGGCGAGCCTCGCACCGACGACCATGGGGTGCAGGGTTGTGAATGGGTTGTAAGAGAATAGATGGCATGCAAGGGGTTAGTAAAGTTCTAATGTTGTTCTGGCCTACTAAGTGAAGGTAGGCTGGATAGGAGTATATATATAAAAGGTTGGAGAGCGTTAGCAACGGAAAATTCAAGGATCTTCAAGAGGTATGAGAGAGAGGCTAGGTCAGACAAGAGTCGAGAAGCGCGGGTGTCTTAATGAGAGGGGGGGAAGCTCAGGGGCTACGGGGAAATTTGCCCCTAAGGTCCCTGGGCGTGGGGGTGGCATTAGGCTACAATTGATATTGGAGTTTGAAAAGACAGTGAAAGTACGTTAGTCAAATGCTACCGGGGGATGCAAATACGGGGTGGTATATGAGTCGGGAAAAGATAGAATCATGTGGACTGTGGGGCGGTGGGGGAGAAGGAGGTTAACTGTAGGTGTGTGCGTGACTTGTGGATAAAGTAAGGAAAAACATGGTGTATTATTTCTCGTACATACGAGGGGTTATGGACATATTATTTGACATGCTTTTTGTGTACGTCTAGGTGTCCCTGGGAATTGCGTTTTCTATGAAATATAGACCCAAGGAAAGCTGCAGTTCGTAGGGGTACTGCGTTATTGTTTCGAGGTACTATGATAGATAGTGGTAACAAAGGTTATCTATACAATCTCTGGTTGGGGTAAGGATTACGTTACAGCATGGTGGCTAACATCTGTAGTCATGGCTGTCTAAGTCTTATGGGGCAATGGTTCTATATCCTGGTGTACCCGTGGGTATCTTTAATTTCTTATGAGTTTGGACATGTGGTTTCTTTATAACATCTACTTCTCGGATGTAAGAACATACATAGATATAATTATGGCTGTCTGATGTGTTGGCATTGGCTCAACGTAGGGACAGGGCATGGGTGTTTTTAATATGAATGTATATTCTTGTTCATCATCGTGTAGGTAGAATCGGGCGGGTAAGGGGTGTAGGACACGAAGTAATATGGCGTAGTGTGGACTGTGGATACGAAGGAGGTAAGTGGAAGACGTATGACAATTATGGAAAAGTAAATGGAAAACGGTGAACACAATGGCGGATAAAGATACTTAACCTAAGGATTGAATACATAGATTTTATGGGCGATGAGTCTTCAGAAACTTAGTCTGGCAAGACAAGATATGTTAGGGAATGTTAACATTAATACTTAAACTAAGGATTAAATACATAGATTTTATGGGGGGATGGGTCTTCAGAAACTTAGTCTGGCAAGACAAGATATGTTAGGGAATGTTCATATGAATATCTTAAACCTAGGGACAGCATGGGTGTATTAACTTCTAAGGTATATAACATCTACTTCTCGGATGTAAGAACATACATAGATATAATTATGGCTGTCTGATGTGTTGGCATTGGCTCAACGTAGGGACAGGGCATGGGTGTTTTTAATATGAATGTATATTCCTGTTCATCATCTTTGTAGTTAGGAGTGTAGGACACGAGGGGGTAGTGTACGTGAGGTGTGGAAAATGGTCAGTTTAGAAGTGGTATGTAGGTGCGGCCTGGAGCTGCTTAGCCCTGCGGGCTTGGGCCTGTCTGAATTGGCTGGCTCGGTCCGCTGGTCCTTTCGTTCTGTGGACCTTTCTTTCGGGTGTTTCTGTGTGGTGTTCGCTCGTGGCTTCTGTGGTGGGCTTCTTGTTCTGGGGCATTTTACCTTTCTTAACCCGGCAAGTGAGGATCTCCTTATAAGAGTTTTACCGCTGCGCTGCGGAACTCCTCATATAATCCAAGGCCTAAAAAAAACCCATTTAAATCAGCCCTGTATAATTTTTGTTTTCTATTTTATTTTTTATTGCCCCTTGGCCATGCCAAATATCCCTCCTCCACATCCCCTCTTTCCACCCGTCCCCCCCCCCCCCTTCAATTATCACCTATTCTCCCTGTTATTCCCTTATTCTTAGGTATATTTTCGTGCTAACATTAGCGAGTTGCTATAGCAGGGCGTGGTCATCTGTGTTACCAAGCGTGGGAAAGAGCGAGAGAGAGACTAACACGCAACAGTGTCTCTCCACGGCTGGCTGGCTGGCAGGCTGCCTCAGCCATAAGTTATGTAACTCCCGGCCTCTATCGCCGATTTTGACCATCCAAACGCTGTTTCCACTTGTTTTATTGTTGTAACAGGTTAATACCTTTATAATCAACATAAAATAGGTGCATTTGGATAAGTATTAATGATATTTATGGTACGATGACGATTTGAGTTTAGGAAAGTCTAAATACCTCCGCACAGGGAGGGCTGGCCAATACCCTACCTATGCAGCGGAGAGGTTAAAGATAGGGCTGACATTTGCCCTGGTCAATCAAGGGGAATGGTACTGTAACAGTCCGCCACATATTATTAACTCCTTCTGTACCGGTGACGCCTCTTTAATTATAATCTATGTATAGTTAGACGATTTTATGCAGTTGAAGAGGGATCCGTGGTAAGAAAAAGGGTTAAGTGAGATATTTCAAAGCCTGTTAAGTGATGGAGGCCCTTTTTAAACTGAATAAAATCGTGTAATAGTAGCCAGAATAAAGTTTAAAGGACGTCACCGGTAGGCCTACTGAGCGGGACTGCATGCAACCGTTTAGGACCATGTTCTCAGCCCCAACGTTCGAAAGTGCTATACCAGGATTTTTACTGGGGTTAACTGGCTATTTCGTGGACTCAATCTAAACTGGGCAATTTACACACACACACACACACACACACACACACACACACACACACACACACACACACATACACACATGCAGAGGTATAAGGACAACACAAATATGATATGGCTTAGTTGGCTAATTGTTCACACACAGAACAACATAAACACAATACATAAAACATGGACATGTAAATATTTAATAGTGGCCCCTCCATCATTGACGATATTGCCTATTAATATAATAGTCTCCATTCAACATCCCGCGTCAGCATTTTGAATCTACCGCCGTGGAAGTATCATGGAGTACTCATCAAAAGTGCACGCTTAATTCCCTTATGGGATCGTCATTATGATTGGGTACCCTACAGAAAAAACTCTGTAAAAAAGAAAAAAAAAAAATTAACTTAATATTTGTTATCATATGACTTTCCATATGTGGATTTCTTGCGTTTTGCTTCCCCGACTTCAGGCCCTCTAGCGGCCATCTTCGTCCTTCCTACTTTCGCGGCCATACAAGCCAGTGGGGTGCCGCCGTCGCTCCCGCTTCATTCGACGTTTCCAGCGCTTCTAGGGAGTCCTTGCTCATTTGTATACACCTGCATTGTAGTGAACAGGTTTAGATTAGCTAGCAACGGCTGCCCCATTGGTATGTCCGCAGGAAGTGTGTAAATTAGGGTACTATTGTAACAGGCGCCTACGTATCCCAGGATCTTCGCGCCACGTGTGTTATTATTATGTTGTGTTTGCGCCTTTAGCTTTCGATATCATAGCTAGGAGGCTACCACTCTACAAGATTATGCTTCAGACCGTCACTAAGAGGCAGTTGCATATATTAATTGTGTTTTTTAGCAGATGCTCTAGTCTAAGGGTGACTGCACGTGGTGCTACACCTTCTAGAGTCCGTATTTGCTTGCAGGACCCTGTTGGGGTCCTCCCTCATCTGGTTGTGGTTGCGGGGTCTTCGGAGCGTCGTCTACCTGTGATGTCTCGTCGAGCCACGTGGCCAGCCGGGTTAGGGATCTCCAGTGTAGGCTACAGGTAATTTAGGATTCTGAATTCTCTGTTTATGTTTAAGCCTATGTGTGCCCCTGGTGTTTTTACATGTGTGCTTTGCATGTTATTTGGGGGTTGGGAGACGTCCCTGTTTTTGTGTGTGGATTTTGGAGAGAGGAGCTGTGCTTTGCCTCCCCTCTCTAAAATGTTGGTTGTTTGTCTCCGGCGGTCCCGTGCAGCAGGGCCCTGGTTACCCGTCTTCAAAACGGGTAGGGAACAACCAAATGTCCCGGCGTGGTAAGCTGAACCACAATCCTTCCGGCGGAAATGCGGATTCCTACGGGAGCTCTGAACTCGGCCCGCCGAGTTAACTCGCCCTGACCATAATTGTCACGCGGTAAAGACTTCCTCGCCCTGCGGCGCCCTAGTCAAGTGTGCAAGTGTTAAGATACGTCATGCGGCAGATGGTCATACACTAACAGTCTAATAGGGCCTGTGACACTTGTCATAGGTAAGCAGTTCCAATCAGCTTAGACGGAAAAGCCCCAGGTTTTTTCACGGCGAGTCCAGCGGAAGGTTAGAGTAGTTGTGACTATACAACAACAGCATCAACAACCACAACAGCAGCAGCACCAGCAGGTGCAACAGCAACAACAGCAGGTGCAGCAGCAACAACAGCAGATGCAGCAGCAACAACAGCAGGTGCAGCAGCAACAACAGCAGGTGCAGCAGCAGCAACAGCATCAACAAAAGCAACAACACCAGCGACAACTACAACAATGCAAACGAACCCAGCAGCAGCATTCATATCAAAGGCAACACCAGGTGTGGCAGCAGCAGAGACCACAACAGCAACAACACCGAACACAACAGCAATCTTTATCGTCGGCAACGAGAGAAGATAATACAGTGCCAGCTACACCATCCTCAAATTTACCTATACAAACTGAACCAAATGAAGGAGCCAATGCAAGGGAAAACCCATGGACTATGGTCAAATGGGTGAATGGCAAGCCCCGCTACTCTAGGGAAGGCGAGCAGGTTCATCCTAGACCGAGAAACCAGCCAGGAATTAAAGGTAGGGGCAAGGATACTGGCCTCAATACCATCAAAAGGCCCCGACTAGCTAGGGTGTTTGCCACAGGATTCAACCCTAGTGTTACTGCTGAGAATCTCAAGATATACTTGGCTGATAATCTACATATAAATATAGAGGTAAGACAGCTGACCACCCTCTCCAGGTCCACTATCTGTGCCTCCTTTTGTATAACTAGCGAATGTCCAGATCCAGATGTTTTCATTAATCCTGACCTGTGGCCAGAAGATGCATATGTCAACTGGTACAGAGAACCAAGACAATATCCCAATGAGGAGAGTGCAGAGGCTTCTGGGACTTGGAGGCATTGCACACCACTATCCAACTCGCAGTAATGGAGGAGATACCAACAACAGCAGTAAGTATAAAAGTAACTTCATACAATTGCAGAGGACTCCCCAAAACAAAGAGGAATCTCCTGTTGCGACCTGACATCGTATCTACATTAAGGACCAGTGACATAGTCTGCCTTCAGGAAACCTGGTACACAAAACAGGACTTAGGTAATTTGAACATATTAGATAAAGATTTCCATGGGTACGGGGTCTCCACTACGGACACACGTGATGGTATTGTGGCAGGTCACCCCCCAGGGGGAGTTGCAATAATGTGGAGATCGTGCCTAGATAGTGTAATTAAAACCATTGAGACAAATTTAAGCTGGTGTGCGGGAATACAGCTGGAAGTGGGACACAGAAAATTTGCAATATTTTGTGTTTACTTACCGTATCAGTGTGCAGAAAATTAAGAACTTTATTTGGAAAAGTTAGGGGAGCTTGGTGGCCTAATTTCTGAATTAGAGATAACGTGTTACTCAGTGGTAGGTGATTGGAATACTACCCCTCACGAGTTGGGTGGTTCCATGTTTGCTAAACATATGTTAAGGTTTTGTGAGGAGCAAGGTTTAATTTTGTCCTCCAAAAACCTGCTTCCAGAAAATAGCTATACATATGTTAGTGAAGCATGGGAGACCAGGTCGTGGCTTGATCATGCAATCTCTAGCTCTGACTTTCATGACTCTATCTCAGAAATGGCCATAAGATACGACATTACGGATGACGACCACATACCTATAGAATTAACAATCCAAATTAATAAGGCACCGGAAATAACAGAACTAAGCAATAGCATCAAGGCAAAAGTTCCATGGAATGTAATCTCAAATGAAGAGTGCCAAATGTACTGTGATAAAACCAAAGACTTATTAAATAGGGTGCAATATGATGGTAATGGTGTAGCACAATGCAGGGATCCAAAATGTAGTGATGCACAACACAGAAAGGACATTATTAAATTTTACAATAGTATAATAGATTCTTTATCAAAAGCGGGGGAAAGTATTTTTAATAGCCATAAATATAAGTCCTCATTCAATAAGCCAGGTTGGCAAGACTATGTGGCTGACCTGTATCAGGCCTCCAGAGATGCTAGGTCTCATTGGCTTGAAGTAGGTCAGCCCAGACAGGGGCCTATATTTGAACTTCACAAAAGAGCAAAGGCTAGGACCAAATATGCCATTAGATTTATTAAGCAAAATGAAAACCAATTAAGGAAGGAAGACCTTGCAAAGAGTCTGGCAGAAAAGGATACTAACTGTTTTTGGAAGGACATCAGATCCATGCAAAATTGTAACACACCATTACCTGTCAGTGTTGAGGGGGTTACGGGTGAAGAGAACATTGCTGACTTATGGAAAACTAATTTTAACCTCTGAAGTGCGCATGGGGGTAATTAAACACCTCTCCCTGTGCGCATGTATTTGAGGTGTTTCCGTCACTAAAATATTCATTGTACCATTAATAGCATTAATACTTATCCATATGCGCCTATTATGGGTTGATTATAAAGGTATTAACCTGAAACAACAATAAAACGAGTGAAAACAGCGTTTGGATGGTCAAAATCGGAGATATAGCCCGCGAGTTGTATAATGTATGGGTGAGGCAAGCTGCTTTCCCGCCAATTTCCCCCAAGGCCACTGAGACACAGTCGATCGATTCATCTCTCTCTCTCTCTCTTGCATTCGCTTGACTGAACTGCTATCAGTGATGACCACACCCTCCAACCGGATTTCTAATGTTAGCACGAAAATATACCTCAGAATAAGGGAATAACAGGGAAAATAGGTGATAACTGAAGGAGAGGAGGAAAGTGGGGAAGGAGGGGAGGTAGAGGACTGAGATTTTGTATGGCCCAGGGGCCAATTTTTTTTTTTTTTTTACTTTACTTTACTTACTTCTTCTATAATTTCTTCAAACAAATGGAATTTAGGTAGCTAACAACATACATACATACAACAAACTAAATAGCTAAATTTTCTCTTGTTTTCTTGATGCAAGTAAGGCTTTTGATAGGTTGTGTCACAAAACCTTATTTGAAAAATTAGTTAACAGGGGAGTGCCTAGCTATATTGTTAGGATACTTATTTTCTGGTATGCTAATAAAAAAATGTGTGTAAGATGGGGCAACATCCTGTCAGGCTCTTTCGCCGTAACCAATGGTGTTAGGCAGGGGGGATATTGTCTCCGTATCTTTTCAACGTCTACATGGATGATCTTAGTCTGGAGCTGAACAAGACTCGCACTGGGTGCTGTATTGGCAGCACCTTTGTAAATCATCTCATGTATGCTGATGACCTAGCCTTAATCGCGCCCTCTGGAGCAGGACTGGATAAATTATTAAGAGTATGTGAAAAATTTGGAATCGAACATTCAGTCAAATTTAATCCTATAAAGAGCAACATCATAATATTTAAATCTAACCTTCTATTGAAATCAAAGCTACCTAAATTCCATTTGTATGAAGAAATTATAGAAGTAAGTAAAGTCAAGTATCTAGGACACTATATTTCAAGTGATCGCTCAGATGATGAGGATATGGGTCGTCAGGGAAGGCAACTTTACATGCAGGGAAATTCAATATTAAGAAAATTTCATAATTATGTGCACATGGGATACAAAAATAACATTGTTCAACTCCTACTGCTCACCAATGTATACAGCACAACTATGGTGGAACTATAAGAAAATGACAGTGAATAGACTAAGTATCTCATATCACAATATCATGAAAATGTTTCTGGGGCTCTCAAAATATGAGAGTACAAGTACGCTATGTGCCTATATGAACTTACACTGTTACCAATCACTCATTAGAAAGCTAACATATACATTCATTCAGCGCCTTAACACTTCTGAGAACAGTATCATTAAAATGCTACAAACTCCAAGCATAGTGTACACCTCTAGGATCCAGGCACACTGGAGGAAGTTGCTCTATATTTAACCTTAAGTAATGATTTCAGGTCTGCTACTCTACAGAATTAGCATACCGGTACTAAACCTCATAGTGCAGTACAGTAACGATATTCCTATACTGTACTGTAGCAACATACTGTACCGGAAGCTAAATGATGTGAGGCATGGTACTGTACACAATTAGGACAGTGGTTTTGGTAACACAGTAGTTTGATGACCACTGTTTTTGGTTGAGGCAGTGCTGTGAACTACATGATAGCAAGCTGGGTATTATTTAATTTATTTTTATTTTATGTAGCCTATGTACAGTAGCTTATATATATTTATGTTACTGTAAGGTATATATGGACCCCAGTATGGTCCCCTCTGTACTGTGTGAGTCTGAAATAAAGTATTATTATTATTATTATTATTATAGCTAATTTTCCGGCAGACTCAAGGTAGGATATATTAACACCTCACAGGTTATCCTTATGAGTATTGATTCCTGCAAATTTTATATTTCCAGAATTTCCGGCACCCTAGTGACTACAGGACCGGCGGGTGGTGGCTGTTGATTCCGGCGGGGGGGGGGGGTTCCCTTTATCCATCATACCTCAGTTTGAGTTATGCGCTACTCCTAACTGTTCACTGTTACCTATATTTGCTCATAAACTCTGTTTAAAATGTGTGAAGTGTTTAGACCGCTCTAGAGGCTTGTGGGTGTCAAAGCGTTGTTCTGTCTGTGTCGACTTGAAACCGGCTTTGTTCACCAAGAAAGACTTGTCGTGCTTGGCAGCTTTGCAAGAAATAAAGTCCATTTTTAACACTTATGCCAAAGACACAGCCCATAAGGCTCTTCACTGTGATGACGAGGCCCTCTGGGAACAATTAATAATAAAGTCACCTCTGGTCAAAACAGCCTCCCATAAATCTGTTAGGCCTAAAGTGAAATCTAAAAACCTTTCCAAAGAGGTAGTGAGTAGCAGCAGTGGCACTGACAGTGAAATTACCGAGGTTGCCCCCCCCCCCCCCCCCCCCCGACCAACCAAAGAAGAGGCGTTTACCCTCCCAAACGTAAGTCGAGGTCGAGGTCGAGGTCTCCCCGAAGACAGTCCCGACACTCTTCGGCTGAATCTTCCCGGTCTCACAAGCGCCGGAAGGAGGACTCTCAGTCTTGAAGTGGTAGCCGGAAAGAGACCCCACGGCCACCACCCTCTTCCCCCTTCTCTGACGCGCCCGACGCTGAAGCCGGCGGCTCGGAAGTAGGGACAGAAGACACAGAGTCCCAAAGGGGTCGTGAACAATCTTTGAGTGTACCGCCTGATTTCACCTTTGCTAATCCTAAGTTGAATTATGTGCCACATACTAGCCTCTCAGCCGGACCTAGACGAGTCCTGGCCGAGCACTATTATAGGTTTGACTCCTGTAAGGAGATAAAGAAAACCTAATATTTAGTAGTGGCCCCGTAATCATTGACGAACATGCCTATTACATAAGGCACCCTCTTCAAACACTCATCCGCCGTAGTTTGAATCTACCGCGCAGAGCATACAAAATTTGAGGAGCCTTCATCATGAGGGCACGCAACCTCACTCATGGCTTCAGTCATTATGAATTGGGTTCTCACTACGAAAAAACTTCGTAAAAAATAAAAATAAAAAGAAAATAAGAATAAATATTCAATAAGCTTTCCATAATATCGTGGATGTACTTGTGTGGATCTTTGACCAGACGCTGACTCGGGCGTCATTCCTCCTTCACTGACATATCAAGTAAACCAAAATCCTTAATACATCAACGAATGGGAAGGGGATGGTCGGGAGGGCCCCAGTCGTCAATGATTACGGGGCCACTACTAAATATTAGGTTTTCTATATCTCCTTACAGGAGTCAAACCTATAATTTATTAGTGGCCCCTCCATCATTGACGAACATGCCTAATATCTAAGACTGGAGGGGGACATGCGTAATCATATCATAACTCTAGTAAAAGCAGATAATCAAACAACCACATAGTATTCTTACTTCGAAAAAATATATATTTATTGGCGTAGCACATAAATACAAGAAGGGGTTCAAGCAGGAGCGTGCTTCAAAGAAGCCTGCTTGATAAAAAGGGTTAACTCTTGAGACTCTGCGAACAGATCTGTAAGTTAAAAAGGCACCCCACTCAACATAAGTGGTGAAAAATAAAAACTTATAAGTTTACATGTGCACATATAACCCCATAATATTAGTGGATACATCTTGCAAAATATATCCAATGCTTAAAATTAAATTGCTTTCACAGCTAAAACTACTATAACAACACTGTTGTTTGTACTACCATTGTACTAGCACAATTTCCTGCACTGAATAGTACAGAGAAATTTTCATATCACACTACTCATAACTAGTATCACAGCTCTTATACTCCGGCGGGGTCTAGGGTGTCCTATGTTACACTGACTGCACCCCCCCCCCTTTTCCTTGAAATTAAACCAAAAGTGACTTAAGGGCCACCTAGACCCTCTGCCTTAAAGCTATACATGGCAAAGAAGGTTTGTCTAGAGCTACTGACAGGTATTGAGTCAAAAACGTATGATTAGAGGCCCACAAATGTGTGGACGTAATATCTTCCACAGAAAAATTCTTAAGGAAACGCAAAGAGGCTGCCCATTTGCGTAAATCGTGGGCCCTACCCACAACGCCGGGATTACTCTCTTTAATGACCTCGACCAAAAGAGAAGCCAATCTACGTTTCAGCAAGCGCTTACCCGTACTTGCTACCCATAAAGCACCCTGGGGGTTTAGAGGAGCTACTCTCAAATATTTGGTTAGAGCCTGCACTGGACATAAATTATGGTGCACCTTTCCCCTTTTCAACGCCGGCACAGTGAACTCTGAAAACACGTGTTCACTGTGCTCATTCTTGGCTATGAACCCTGGGGAAGGTGCAATGTGAATACACTCATTAAGCCTACCAAACCTGAGGCAATTAGGTGTGTTGCTCATCGCCGCCAGCTCAGACACTCTGTTCCCGGTGGCCAAAGCCAAAAGGAATACAGCCTTTTTTAAGATTAATGTAAAGTCTGCAGTATTCTGGTACAGACGGGAATGAAGTAAAGACAATGCTTTGTCCAGAGACCAAGTAGGCATGAGCTGACGGGGAGGTGGACGGAGTTTAAAACATGCCCTAATAAAACCTGTTTCCTCCGCGACTGGTATGGTGAGACCGGTAAGGTCCCAAAATGGCATCCTAATCGCTGTTAAGTGATTTTTTAACGTTACCACAGATAACCGTTTATGCTCGAACAGATAATTTAAATAATTAAAAACTAACGCCACCGAGGGCACAGTTTGTTCTGTCCTAAGGATCCAAGAAGTAAAGGCTTGCCAATGTGATTGATACTGTCGTTTTGTAGACTGAGTATATTGATTCATTAATTTATTGGTCATGTCTCTACCATACGGTGCTAGCCACTTGGCCTCCTGAATGTCCATAATGCAAAAGTCAGCGAGGTCGCTAGGTTGCCAATCGTGTCTAAGTGGAAAAACCCGACCGGGAGCGACACCGGGTGCGGGCACCACGTTTTCAATTGCTGGTACCACAACTGCGCCGGCCACAGGGGCGCGATTAGCGAGACTAAGCCCCGATAATCTCGTAGTTTGTTTACTACATGGCACATTAGAGACGCGTCTGGTGGCGGAAACAGATAGATGGAACTCCACCTGTTCCAGTCTGTCACCAGGGCGTCTGGCCCCCCTGCCGGCATTATCGTCCGGCGGGTGAGGTACATTGGGAGTTTGTGAGTCTCCTTGGATGCAAACAGATCCACTTGTGGATGGTAAAGCTCCGCAATCATTTGGTTGAAAATGGGTTGCTTGAGCTCCCATTCTACTGTTGTGCTCTGTCTCCGAGACAGAGCGTCTGCCCAGACGTTTGCTACGCCTGGAAGATAAGATGCGTGAAGATGAATGTCCAGCCTGTTGGCTAGAATAAAAATCTCTTCTGACACGTTTAGCAACTTCCGAGACCTCGTCGACTCTTGTTTCTGAATACAGTGAACTGCATTCAGATTGTCCATTCTGAAGGCCACCGACTTGCCCCGTAAATTAGAGCCGTGAGCCTGAAGGAAATATAAGGGGACTAGTAATTCTTTGACATTGATGTGGGAGATTTCTAAATGGGACCAAAGCCCTTGACCCTGGTGCCCTTGGTTTGACTGAAAACCCCAACCTATCGTTCCTGATGCATCCGTGTCTACCCATACCGTCGGCGGAGGAGAGGTCCATGACATTATTGAGTGCAACATTTCCCTCTTCGCCCAGACCGCTAGTAAGGTGTGGATTAATTTTGGTATGGGCCATAATTTTTCCGCCGGTAATAGTGGAAAATATTTGTTGCCCTCCAATATTAAACGCTTTACTTTCAACCGGCCCAACATTACAGTTAGTTGAATCCAGTTGAGAGAGCCGACCAGAGACTCCCAGATTCTCCGTGTCGTAGTCAGACTGTGAAGGAACAGGAACAGTGTCCTGCGAAACCTGTTTCGATTGTCCACACTCTGACTCAGAGTGAGAGCAGCTGTGTCCCAAACCAGCCCTATCCACTGAACTACTCGTGAGGGAACAAGGTTTGACTTTACCAGATTTACCTTGAACCCTAGAGTTTTGACATGATTTAATGTTATGTTGACATGATTTATGCATACTTGCTCCGTCTCTGCCACCACTAGCCAGTCGTCTAGGTACCACAAAATCCTGATCCCTTGTTTTAACAATGGCATCAGGGCTTGCCGGACTAATTTTGTGAATAAGCGAGGTGCCAGGTTCAATCCGAATGGCATCCTCTGAAAAACATAATTTTGATGCCTGATCCGTAAGGCCAGAAATCTTTGAAATCTTTTGTTTACCGAGACGTGCCAATAAGCGTCTGTCAGGTCTAAGGAACACATCCAACCTCCCGGCGGAAGTGTTAGCCTGATTTGGTGCACTGTTAACATCCTGAATGACTCGTTGTGAATGTGAAGGTTCAGATAAGACAGGTCTACGACGGGTCTCATCTGAACACTGTCCCTTCTGGGTACCAAAAATAGCTTGGATGTGAAGACTGGGTAATTTTGAGGGACCGGGATGATGACATTCTTGGCTATCATTTCCTTGATCAGTGACTCCACCTCTAATGAAACTAGATTCGCCGTTGTCGGCTGACGTAAACGAGGTCGCCGGAGCCACTGCCAAGTGATGCCTTTGCGTACCACCATCCTTGCCCAAGTATTTAACGGCCATGCTTTGTGACACGTTCGGAACGACCCAGTTAGCAGACAAGGGTTCGCCGGCTGTGCTACCCTCGGATCCACCCGCCTTGAGACCGGCCCCGGGAGTGAGAGAGACTTTAGTTTTTTGATGGTGGTGGAGGTGGTGGTGGTGGACGCTTAGCCGGCTGGCCGGCGTTGGCAGAAGACGGGCCTTGACCTGGTTTGTTATAGCCTCGTCCTTTCTGACCTGTAAACTTACCCTGTTTATACCTGTACTGACCTTGGGGGGAGGAGGACTGATGTAGGTGAAAGGGCTTAGATCCCCCCTGCTGTGCTTTTGCGACTGGCTTGGGTTTGGGAAAGTTAAATGGTTTCTTAGAAGGAGTGGGACTTTGTTTAAAGGCCTGAGCCATATTGAAACCGTTCTCCACACATCAGGGGACATTACAGAGGGAGTTAGCACTGGTGACATGACCACCTGATTCGCAATTCGATCAGGAAGTTTCCGCACCAAGGACATCCTGAGATCTTGTCTCGCTCGTACTGCCTCAAGTAAGGCTGTGCGGATATCACCCAATGACTGAATTGACGTTTGAAGGAGCAATCGCCGAGACAGTTCAACCGATCTTCTGGCATCCGCGTCTGCGATTGCCTGAGTGGATCGGAGCATCGATTTCGCCACCTGGTGCGTCACAATGTACTGGGAGAAAAGTCTATACGCTTTCCCCCGTAGCTTAAATTCCCGGTCTAGGTGAGTTGGAGAAGGAGTAGTGAAAGGGTCCTTGAGTTCACAGAGATTGATTTTGGGGGCAGCTAAGAAAGCAAACAAAGCCGAAGGGACTCTGCCGGCAGAACACACTGGCATAGAGAACCAAGAATGACTATCCTGAGGAATTTGGTGGGAAGATTTTGAGGTGAAGGTGGTCGCAAAGTTTTGAGCCTCCGTCTCCCATTCCACCCAAGGTCCCGGGCCCAACTGCCCCACCTTCAACACTGGATTAGCGGCTGTGTCCGTGACAGTTTGCAAATTTAATTCTGGAGTGAGAGCTGACAGTGTTTTTATGTCATTAAAACCATCATGCTTGGACCAGTCAGAAAACAGTTTCGAAGTTGAGGCAGGGGGCAGGGCAGGTGTAGCAGTATATACAAAATAGTCCTGGTGATAATAGTTAGGAATGGCCTTAACATTAACATCTAGTACATTCCCCAAAGTATCCAAGGCCCGTAATTTTTTAGATTTATTGCCTTGGATTACCCACTCTCGTGGCACTGGAAGTTCCCCTGACAAAGTAGGTTGAGCGACTTCTGGTTTAGTGGGGATCAATTGTACCCATGACTCGTCGGGACCGTACAATAGGGGCATTGCTACCTTTCTTATTGGTGCTTTATCTAAAGGGGGCGGATTGACATCCGTTATAACCCTTACGTTAGAAGTAGTCAGTGCCGCCGAAGCAGGCCTAGTGACCACAGATGGTGATATAGAGGGAGGGTGAGGAATCTTAGTCAAAGCAATAGAAGTCATCAGAGGCCGAACATTAGAACTTGTCATGGAAGCTCCCAGGTCCACTGTAGGAGTCTCCGGCTGTTGGCCAAAAAATTTAGTTAGAGCATTAACCAGTAACCCATCTATTTCCTTCCTCCGCCGTGACAAATTTATTCGATGATGAACTCAAAGGTGAATCATTCCGATCCTGTGCGTCGTCTAAAACTGAACCCGACTCTTGCACTTCCATGTCCGAGATAATAGATACTTCGTCTTTGTCATCTGGCTCCCCGTGAAAGGATTCCGCCGAAGCCGGAGTCCCGTCGTGTTGCCAAGACAAGTCTGGAATGGATGATGGGATCGCCGCGTCCCGGTGGACATCAGCCACTGTTTGTGTATCTTGAGCCAGACATGGGCTTTCAGTCCCTGGTCGAGAATACCGCCATACACCTAGGCCTTGGCCTGCACTCCCTTGGGAGTCTGATACACTCTCAAGAGGACGATCACTGTCCACCGAACTCTCCAATTCTAAGGTTAGAATACTAATTGGCAAACTATCTTTGGTTGATGACACTACACTAGCCTCATCCGATTGAATACTAGCTTTGTCGGGGTGAGAGGTATGATGAGAGGCACTAGACTCCGGTGAACGCCGGGAGGCCTTTCGATCATGTGAGTCTTTTCTAGAAGATTTATGGCTACGGTGCGACCTAGAACTTCCTTTGGACTTTGACGATTTCTCGCTATAACCACTGGTGGACCCCTCTGTCTTGCTCTTCTTACTCGCCGGCGAAGACGAGAGAGTAGGTGGCTGCTGCCGAAGAGGGGACCTGGACCTGGATCGCGCCCGTGACGCCGCCACCGGGGGCGTAGGTTCTCGCTGTCTCTTAGATGTGCTTGGGGCTGGAGAAAGTGTAAGACCCTGTCCAGTCTCTGCCGACCTTCGTACAGTTACTCTAGAGGGACGTTTAATGGGGGGGGGGTGCTCAATTAGTAACTTATCCCAAAGAGGGACGTTATCGCATTGAAGTGACTTATGAGCCACGGTAGTAGTATAAGTGGTCATCTGCTGCCTGACCTCCCGTAAAGCGACCGCTGCGGTCTTATCATTGTCTTGAAGCATTTTATGGCTTAATTGAGAGCAAAAGGTACAGTTCCTCATAACCCACAGACCCCTTGAGCGGTCGAGACATTTAACACATTTAGTGCAAAGGGTGTGTGCAAAAATAGGGATACCTGAACAGGTGGGTGTAATGCACAAAGCAAAGACAGGGGCAAAGGTAGCCATGACAGAGATTGGTGGGAAACTTACTCCAGGTTCTGTATAGACCCGCCGGGACCCAGCTCTGGAAAAAAAAAAAAATCCAGGAATTAATGCTCATAAGGTTAACCCAACATGTTCGCACACAAGTGTTAAAATAACCCGCCGGGTAACGAGACGCAATACTCAACGACTACAGCTCCCTACGCGGTGGGGTTCCTAAGTAAAAGATTTCAGAATATCTTAACTTGTCCACAAAATTTATGAATAACCTCTGACATAATATAAAGACCAGCATGGCGTTTATAACTGATTTAGTCTTTCCGGTGGAGTTTGTTTCAAGATTCAATGAAGGAAAAAACCCCCTAAAAAGACGCCGGCCCCCGAATTATCTCGCAGATCAAAAACTGGGAAGCCTGACAAATATACGAGATCTGACTTCTCCCGAAGTGTCTTTTAGATCGCCGTATGTTGAAGGTGGCGATACAAAACGTATCCCTCAATTGTCTGGTTAACTAACTGAATTATAAATTCGTTATTCCCACCCTTCCAAGGAGCACCCGCCGGGTGTGAATTTAAGTTAAAAAACGTTAACCCCAATTGTGCCCTAAAACGCCGTATGTTGAAGGCGGTGATACACAATGCATCCCTCAATTGTCTGGTCAACTAAACTGAATTTTTTGCAAATTCGTTCATCCCACCCTTCCAGGATGCACCCGCCGGGTGTGATTTTACGTTTATAAAGTTAACCCCAATTGTTCTGATCCCCCTTCTTTGTAAAAGATCGCCGGGGAGGAAAGACAAACAACAACAGCTTAGTTTTTTATTGGCTTTGCAAAACCGGGAAAAACTACATAGAACACGTGTCCGCATGAACACTGTTAGATGGGTACAACCATTCCGCCGGGAATCATAAGGAGCCTGACACAGGCACCAGAGACGCAGTCCTGGAGAGCCACAGACACCCACTCGCCGGGGAAACAAGCCAGTTTTAAAACCACGCGTGGCCAAAACTCGGCAACCAGCCGGGTTTTTCACGGTGTAACCGAGAAAAACCCGCCGGAAAGTAACCCACCCTGTCCAGATACCATCCGAACGCAACACAGGACCGAGGCGTTAGCCAAAGCACAACTAACGCCGGGCCCACAAATAGTCCGTGGAAATAGCCAATACACAACTATCCCAGGACACATAAATAGTCCGTGGAATTAGCCAATACACAACTAAACCAGGACACACATAACACAGTAGTACATATTTATAAAATAAATCAATAACACTTGTACATGTGGCAAAGCTACGAGAGGCTGGCTAGGCCTAGGCAGACGGATAAAAGTAAACATGTCGGAATATAAACAAAAAGCACTGAATTATATCACAACAGGAACCACCGCCAACACACCACTGTAGCAACACTTCCGGCAAAGGGAAGAACTGACTCGGGACCCAGAAAATATGCTGGGAACGTCAGCAAAAATAAGCTACCTCATCAGAAAGATAAAAGGAAGCAATAATAACGCGTAATGAAAGCCGCCGGAGACTCAGGGAATAGCCTGAATTCCATTTTCTCTCCCAGGCCTTGGTAGCTGGATACATATCTTTCTGCCTCACACATCAGGGGTATCAGGAAAACCCTCTTTATATAACATACACATCCAACTTCACGACATTGCCCTACATTGCTATCCTCTATCCATAAAACACTACTCTTCCCACTACATATACATGTAACACCATACACCTTACCCAATAAATATGGCAGTACAATTGTTAAGAGCAAACCTGGTGGTCCCTCGGATATCCACCCCCGGCAGGGTTGGGTCATTGACACAGGGCCCTCCCGGTCGTCATCATGCGACTGTGTCAAGAGCATTGCAACGTCCCAAAGCTGCTCGTCGGTGCAGCTTTTTCTTTAGCAATATAAGGGGACTTCACTCTAACATCAATTCTGTACGCCAATTTCTTCAAGCAGAATCCCCTACTCTCCTTTTTTTGACAGAGACTCAAGTAACATCCACATCTGACACGTCTAGATTTAATTTTCCAGGTTATCAACTGCTCCAAAATTTCAGACCTAAAGGAGGTGTATGTTGCTTCGCAAAATCTGAAATTGCCCTGGAGGAGGTTACTAGTTTCAATTGTCCCTATTTTGATTATTCCATATACAAATTAGTTTCTGCTGGTAAACTTAAATACATATGTTGCATCTACCGTTCCCCAAATACTCCTCCAGAGCAAAGTCTCTTTGATTCTCTGTCCTCACAACTCAGTGTCCTCAACTTAAATGTTTCTTCTGAAATCACTATGTTGGGTGATTTTAATGTCCATAATGTTGAATGGCTCACTCATTCAGCCAGGACTGATGATGCTGGTCTTGAATGTGAGCTATTTGCAGACTCATTTAATCTCACTCAACTAGTCAACCAACCCACCCGTGTACCAGATAATCCTAATCATAATTCCCACCTACTGGACTTATTTTTAACAACCAATTCAGAAAATTATGATGTTACAGTGAGGTCACCGCTTGGATCTTCTGATCACTGTCTGATACAGGCCACCTGTCTATCACCTACCACACCTTCCCACTCTGAACCTGTTTTGGTGACTAAATGGCATTACGATAGGGCAGACTGGGAGGGTCTTCAAGGTTTCTTTATTGATATTCCCTGGACCTCTTTCTTTTCTAATGATGCACACTCCACCTTGAGCCACATACAAGATTTTGTAAAAATTGGAATGGAAACTTTTATTCCTCATCAAAAGTACAGTAAAAGATCTAATTCACCTAAATGGTTTGACCATAATTGTGCTAGAGTAACTGAACAAAAAGCAATAGCCTACAATGCATACACAAGATCAAAAACTCATGAAGCCTTTAATTACTTTAGAAACATCAGAAATCATGCCAAAACTGTATTAAACCTAACTAAATCAAACTTTCTCCACAAACAGGCAAATAAACTTCTAAATAATCCAAATGATAACAAAATATTTTGGTCTACTCTTAACTCATTTAAATCCAACTTCACTACTGCTTCATCCATTCCACCATTAAAATCTCCGACTGGCAATCTTGTAAGTGACCCACGAGGTAAAGCTAACCTTCTTGCGGATATTTTCTCCACCAACTCAACCTTAGATGAAATAAATCAAGATGTCCCTGTACTTAATTTTAATTCGCCTGAAATTCCCTCACTTAAGATCCACACCAGACATGTCAAAACTATTTTGCAGAATCTCTCAGTAGATAAGGCTCCTGGTCCAGATGAAATTCCTCCAATAGTACTTAAGAATTGCTCCTTGGTGCTCGCTCCTGTATTGGCAAAATTTTTCCGTCTGTGTACTCATACCTCATGCTTCCCAGTACCCTGGAAAGAAGCAAACATCCATCCAGTTCCTAAAAAAGGTGCCTCTTCAGATCCATCAAACTACAGACCAATAGCTATAACTTCCACTCTTGGTAAAGTCTTTGAAATTATATTAAATAATCACATAATTAAGCATCTTGAGAATAATAAATTAATCAGTGATAGGCAATATGGTTTTAGACGATGTCGATCAACTGCAGACATGCTTTGCCTTCTTACGCATCAAATCAACCAAGCTACAGACCAACATGGTGAAACACATACAATAGCACTGGATATATCAAAGGCATTTGATAGAGTCTGGCATCAATCCTTATTGTCGAAGATGTCACACTACGGCCTAGCATCATTAGTTCCACTAATTTCTTCTTATCTTCATAACAGAAAAATACGTGTAATGGTAGATTGCAGTACTTTATGGGAAAAGATCACTTATTTCATCTGAGGTAACACACTTACTGTGGGATCCCTTAGAAGATTGAGAGCTAGCTTCACACTCCTCACCTGTTAGACCCGGTGGAGCCGAGGATAAAGGCACTTCCTCCGACTTCCCACTTAACTCAACCTCCTCAGAAATATCCTGTTGTGCCTCCGGCGCCTGATCCGCCGGTGGCCACACCAAATCAGGGACAGACGAAGATAACATTTCAATATTACTCTCAATCAATGGTTCCTGACTTACTCAAACCCTGTCATGAGATGGCTCTGATTGACGCCAGCACCCCCTCGCCGAGGGTGGCTGTGAGTCTTGGATTATTTGGGAGCTATCAAAAAGTTGTGAAACTGAAGGTAAACCCTTATTTATTAGTGGCCCCTCCATCATTGACGAACATGCCTATTACATAAGGCAGGGTGCCTTATGTAATAGGCATGTTCGTCAATGATGGAGGGGCCACTAATAAATAAGGGTTTACCTTCAGGTTCACAAACACTCAAACACTTCAAACACTCATCCGCCGTAGTTTGAATCTACCGCGCAGAGCATAAAAAATTTGAGGAACCTTCATCATGAGCGCACGCAACCTCACTCATGGCTTCAGTCATTATGAATTGGGTTCTCACTACGAAAAAACTTCGTAAAAAATAAAAACAAAAAGAAAATAAGAATAACAATTCAATAAGCTTTCCATAATATCGTGGATGTACTTGTGTGGATCTTTGACCAGACGCTGACTTCAGGCGTCATTCTTCCTTCTCTGCTCTGCGCTCAACCTGCCCTGACGTGTCTCCCCATGCTCTGCTCGTTCCGCATTTGCTGCGTCCCTAGTGAGTTTTTTCTCATTTGTTTACTCTGGGATGTATCGAGTAAGGTTAGGATATGCGTAGCAGGAGTGTCATGGGCGGGCTGCCCGCAGTTCAGTGTATTTGGGTCGTGTGTTTGGGACGCCTATTTCGGGCGTACCCTCGTGGTCCCGTGGTGGACGCGTGAAACGTTTTCGCGGTTAGCTAGCCTAGTTATTTAGTTGGCTTTAACTACGCATTATTAGGCTTCTTTTTATCTTTCTGATGAAGTTGCCTTCTTTGTTTGTTTTCTGACGTTCCTAGCGTATTTTTCTTCACTTAGTGAAGTTTTTTCTAGGTCCCGTGTCAGTGCTTCCCTCTCCCGGGTATATTTCTTCGAGGTGTGTTGGCGGCTGTTCCTGTTGTGATATAATTCAGTGCTTTTGTTTTTATTGCGACATGTTTAAGCGATACTCCGTCTGCTTAGGCCTAGCCAGCCTCTCGTAGCTTTTTTACATGTGCAAGTGTTATTGATTTATTGTATAAATATGTACTACTGTGTCATGTGTGTTCTGGATAAGTTGTGTATTGGCTTATTCCAGGCACTATTTGTGTACCTCCGATTGCATCTGGTTGGTGTGGGTTACCGTTTCCGGCGGGTTTTCTCGATTGCTCCGTGAAAATCCGGCTGGTTCTCAGATTGCGTCTGGCGGGTGTGGGTTGCCTTTTCCGGCGGGTTTTCTCGATTGCACCGAGAAAATCCGGCTGGTTGCCGAGTTTTAATCACGCGTGGTTAAAATAGGCTTGTTTCCCCCGGCGAGTGGTGGCTTGAGGGCTCTCCAGAACTGCGTCTCTGTAGTGGGGCCTGTGTTCAGGCTCACTATGTGTTTCCCGGCGGAATGGCTTTACCCGATTCAACTAGGGGTTCATGCGGACACCTGTTGACTATAGTTTTTCCCGGTTTTGCAAAGCCGTTAAAAAACTGGGCTGTTTTGTTTGATTAGTCTTTCCACCCCGGCGATCTTTTGCAAAGAAGTGGGGATAGGAACAATTGGGGTTAACTTTTCTATTAATTTTCACCCGGCGGTTGAACCTCGGGAGGGTGGGAATCATGGATTTGCAATTTGGTAGGATTAGCCAAACAATTGAGGGATACAATTGTGTTGTGGAGAAGTATCTGGAGAAGAAACAAAAGGTGTATGTTGCCTTTATGGACTTGGAGAAGGCCTATGACAGAGTGGATAGAGAAGGTTTGTGGAAAGTACTTAGAATATACGGAGTAGAGGGCAAGTTGCTGAAAGCAGTGAAGAGCATGTATGAGGGTGCAAAGGCGGCAGTACGTGTGGAGAGTGAGCAGAGCGAGTTCTTTGACCTGAATGTTGGTTTGAAACAGGGGTGTGTGATGTCCCCGTGGTTGTTTACTGTATATATGGATGGAGTTATGAAAGAAATACTATCAAGAGCAGTGGATGTTGGTGTATCGCTGAAAAGGGAGGGAATTGAGTGGAAGCTACCTATACTGCTGTTTGCGGATGATACAGTTCTGATGAGTGATAATGAATGGGAGTTGCAGGGTCTGGTAAATGAGTTTGGAACAGTGTGCGAAAAACGGAATTTGAAGGTAAATACGGGGAAGAGCAAGGTTATGGTCTTCGAAAGGGGTGAAGTCACAGAGTGTGAGGTGAAGCTGAACGGTCAGGCTATGGAGATCGTCAACTCTTTTAAGTATCTGGGCAGTGTGTTGAGTAAAGATGGGACTATGGATGAAGAGGTGCGGGAGAGGGTACAACAGGGGAAGAGGGTTGTAGGAACGCTAAAAGCAGTAACAAGAAATAGGGTGGTCAGTATGGAAGTGAAGAAGTCCTTGCATGACAGTGTGGTAATCCCGACACTGACTTACGGAAGCGAAGCATGGACGTTGGTTGAGAGACTCAGACCAAGAGTGACAGCAGTGGAAATGAATTACTTAAGGAGGGCGTGCGGAGTTACATGGAGGGATAGACAGACTAATGAGGAAGTAAGAAGGAGGTGTGGTGTGGAGGTAGATGTGCTGGAAAGTGTGAAAAGGAACAACTTGAGATGGTTCGGCCATATGGAACGTATGGAAAGCGAGAGAATGACTAAGAGGGTGTACGAGAGCGAGGTGGACGGACAGAGGGGGAGAGGTAGACCGAATATGAGGTGGAAGGATGGAGTGAGGAACTACATGAACGAAGGTGGTGTTGGTTGGGGGGAGGGGCGTCGACTGACTGGGGACAGAGGTGCATGGGGGCGGTTCGTTCGTGGCCACCCCTTCGGGGATCACGGCGTCAGGCAATAGATAGATAGATAGAATTGGGTATCGAGACATTCTACTCACGGCGATCTATGAAGGCTTCGAGAGGAGTCAGATCTAATGATTAAGATGGGCTTAACCTGGCTAACTGCGTTATAATAAGGAGGCCGGCGTCTTATTATGGGTTCCCGGTGAACTTTATATCACAGGGAAGACTGCGTCATTTATAAAGAACTGATCGTCTTTATATCATGTCAGAGGATATTCTTAAATCTTTTGGACACGTAAAGATATTCACAAATCTTTACATATGAACCTACAGGGTAACGAGAGGTAATAGTGGTGTATTACGTCTCGTTGCCCGGCGGTTCATTAACACTTGTGTTAGAACACTTTGGGGTAACCTTTTGAGCATTAATTCCTGGAAATTTTCTTTTTTCCAGGGCGGAGTTCCGGCGGGTCCACAGAGGACCAGGTGAGGCCCGGGGGGAGTTAGCTTTTACCCAGTCTCTGCCATGGCTGCTCTAGCCCCTGTTTTTGCTCTTTGCTCAATGCCCTCATGTTCCGGGATCCCTATTTTTGCACATACTCTGTGCATTCGTTGTGTCAAATGCTTGGACCGATCAAGGGGTTTGTGGGTAACGAAGAATTGTACCTTTTGTAGTCAACTCAGTATTAAAGTATTACAGCACAACAATCTGGCCGCGGCGGTTGCATTACGCGAGGTCAGACAACTTCTTACTAATTATGCTACTGCAGTGGCTCATAAAGCACTGCAGTGTGATAACGTAATTCTATGGGATCGTTTGTTGATTCAGCACCCCCCCAATTAAACGTCCTCCTTCACGTAGTAAAGTCAATAAGTCGGCAGAGACTGGGCTGGGTAAAGGGCTTCTTCCCTCTCCCGGCACATCTAAGAGACCGCGAGAGCCATCTCCTCCGGCGACAGCTTCGAAGTCAAGATCTAGGTCCAGGTCACGGTCTCCTCTCAGAAAGCAGACACATAGTCACTCGACTTCACCTTCGCGGAAGAAGAGTAGGACAGACAAGACCAAGGACAGTTCTAGTGATACATCGAAGTCGAGGCGGAGTCACAAGTCTTCTAAGAAAGAGTCTCATGCACGAAAGTCCTCCCGGCGTTCGCCGGAGCCTCGAACCTCGCTTTCTGCCTCTACTCCCGACATGTCTCAGGTCCAATCTGACAGGTCGGAAGTGGAGTCAGAGACTGTGGTGGGGGATATACCGGCGGACAAGTTGTCCCCAAATTTTATTCCCAGTTCCAATATTCTCACTTTAGATTTAGAGGGTTCTCCCGGCAGTGATAACCCGCTAGAGGGCTCGAGTGAGGGCTCAGTCATTGGGGTGGGGCCTGGCTCACAAGTGAGTTCCGGCCAAGACCGGGGAGTTTGGAGATACTCCCAGCCATGGAGGGACAGCTCTCTTCCGTCTCAGGCAACACAGGTAGTGGCTGAAGTCCACCGGGACGCGGAGACCCCGTCTTCCATCCCTGACTTAACATGGCAACATCAGGGGGTCCCAGCCTCGGCGGAATCCACTCAGGAGGGACCGGAGGCAGGGGATGAGGGTTCTATTATTTCTGAGGTGGGAATTCACGAGTCTAGTTCAGTCGTAGATAACTCTCAGAATAAGGATGCTTCACCTAATAGTTCTTCCTCTGCTCAATTTGTCACGGCGGATGAGATTAATGGGTTACTAGCGAGTGCTTTAACAAAGTTTTTTGGCCAGCAACCGGAGCCTCCTATAGTTGGTCTGGGAGCTTCCACGCCAACATCGACTGTCCGACCTCTGGCTACTTCCATTGCTTTGACACAAATTCCGCTCACTCCCCTTATATCACCTACTATTGTTACTAGGCCAACTTCGGCGGCACTAACTACTTCCAATGTGCGAGTAGTAGCAGACGTAAATCCTCACCCGTTAGACAAAGCCCCGATCAGAAAAGGGGCTATGCCTCTCTTATACGGGCCAGACGATTCTTGGGTATCATTGGTACCAACAAAGCCAGAGGTAGCACAGTCCACTATGTCAGGGGAGCTTCCGGTACCACGAGAGTGGGTAATCCAAGGGAATAAATCTAGGAAGTTAAGGGCTCTAGATATGCTGGGAAATGTACTTGATGTTAGTATTAAGGCCATCCCCAACTATTATCATCATGATTATTTTGTATATTCTTCTACCCCCTGCGTCAGCTTCAAAACTATTTTCGGACTGGACAAAACATGACGGGTTCAATGATATCAAAGCGCTGTCGGCTCTAACCCCTGAGTTAGGTTTAAAGACATTCACAGACTCAGCCACGAATCCAGTTTTGAAGGTGGAGCAGTTGGGTCCGGGACCTTGGGTGGACTGGGAAGTCGAGGCGCAAAACTTTGCAACTACATTCACTTCTAAAGCTTCACACCAAATTCCACAAGAAAGCCATTCTTGGTTCTCTCTCCCGGTATACTCTGCCGGCGGAGTTCCCTCTGCTCTATTTGCTTTTTTAGCTGCCCCTAAAATTAATCTATGCGAGCTTTAAGATCCTTTTTCTACACCTTCCACTGCTCACCTAGACCGGGAGTTTAGGCTACGGGGAAAGGCGTATAGACTATTTTCTCAGTATATAGTTACGCAACAGGTAGCAAAGTCAATGCTAAGATCTGCTCAGGCTATCGCGGACACAGAAGTCCGAAAGGCGATCGAACTGTCTAGACGCTTGCTTCTCCAGACTTCTATACAGTCACTGGGAGATATACGCACGGCCTTGTTAGAGGCGGTGCGGGCAAGACAAGATCTAAGGATGTCTCTAGTCCGAAAGCTCCTGGATAGGATTGCTAATCAAGTAGTAATGTCCCCAGTTCTAACTGCCTCTTTAATGTCCCCGGAGGTGTGGAGGACGGTGTTTAACATGGCTCAGGCCTTGAAGCACAGTCCCGCCCCGTCTAAGAAACCTGCTTTCACTTTTACCAAGCCCAAACCAGTCGCTAAAGCTCAGTCTGGTGAGGCAAAATCCTTTCATTTGCCTAAATCCTCTTCCACCCAAGGTCAGTACAGATACAAGCAAGGAAAGTCTTCAGGTAACCATAAAGGACAGAGGTATCAAAGGCCAGGCCAGGGCCCATCTCCAGCCAAACCCGGCCAGTCGTCTAAACTTACACCACCACCACCACCAAAAAACTAGGGTCTCCCTCACTCCCAGGGCCAATCTTCCGGCGGGTGGATCAGAGGGTAGTCCAGCCGGCGAACCCTTGTCTGCTAACTGGGTCGTTCCGGGCGAATCATCGCGCATGGCCTTTAAACACATGGGCGAGGATGGTGGCACGCAAAGGCATCACCTGGCAGTGGCTCCGGCGACCTCGTTTACGTCAGCCGACAAAGGCAAATTTTGTTTCAGTAGAGGTGGAGTCACTGATCCAAGAGATGGTGGCCAAGAATGTTATCATCCCGGTTCCTCAAAATTACCCAGTTTTTACATCCAAACTTTTTCTGGTACCCAAAAGGGACAGTGTTCAGATGAGGCCGGTCGTAGACCTGTCTTATCTGAACCTCCACATTCACAACGTGTCTTTCCGGATGCTGACAGTGAATCAAATCAGGCTAACACTTCCGCCGGAAGGGTTGATGTGTTCTTTAGACCTGACGGACGCGTATTGGCACGTCCCGGTAAACAAACGGTTTCAACGTTTTCTGGCCTTAAGAATCATGCATCAGACTTATGTCTTTCAGAGGATGCCGTTCGGTTTAAACCTAGCACCCCGCATATTCACGAAATTAGTCCGGCAAGCCCTGATGCCCTTGTTGCAACCAGGGATCAGGATTTTGTGGTATCTAGACGACTGGCTGGTGGTGGCGGAGACGGAACAGTTATGCATCAATCATGTCAACATAACATTAAATTATGTAAAATCTCTAGGATTCAAGGTAAACCTGGTAAAGTCAAACCTTGTTCCCTCACGGGTGGTCCAGTGGATAGGGCTGGTCTGGGACACAGCTGCTCTCACTCTGAGTCAGAGTGTGGACAATCGAAACAGGTTTCGCAAGAAACTGTTTCTGTTTCTTCACAGTCTGACTACGACACGGAGAGTCTGGGAATCTCTGGTCGGCTCTCTCAACTGGATTCAACTAACTGTAAAGTTGGGCCGGTTGAAAGTCAAACGTTTAATTTTGGAGGGCAACACATTTTTTCCACTATTGCCGGCGGAAACATTATGGCCCATCCCAAAATTAATACACACCTTACTAGCGGTCTGGGCGAAGAGGGAAACATTGCACTCAGTCATGTCATGGACCTCTCCTCCGCCGACGGTATGGGTGAACACGGATGCGTCAGGCACGATAGGTTGGGGCTTTCAGTCAAACCAAGGGCATCAGGGTCAAGGGCTTTCGTCCCATTCAGAATCCTCCCACATAAATGTCAAAGAGTTACTAGTCCCCTTGTATTTCCTTCAGGCTCATGGCTTTTCTTTGCGGGGCAAATCAGTGGCCTTCAGGATGGACAATCTGAATGCGGTTCACTGCGTTCAGAAACAGGGGTCAACGCGATCTCGGAGGTTGCTAAACGTGTCAGAAAAGATTTTTGTACTAGCCGACAAGCTGGACATTCAGCTTCACGCTTCTTATCTCCCCGGCGTAGCGAACGTTTGGGAAGACGCTCTATCTCGGAGACAGAGCACAACAGTAGAATGGGCACTCAAGCAAAACATTTTCGACCTAATGATTGCGAAGCCTTACCGTCCACAAGTGGATCTATTTGCGTCCGAGGAGACTCACAAACTCCCGCTGTACCTAACCCGCCGGACAACCACGCCGGCGGGAGGACCCGACGCACTGGTGACGGACTGGAACATGTGGAGTTCCATTTATCTGTTTCCGCCGCCAGACGCTTCTCTGATGTGCCAAGTAGTAAACAAACTACAGGATTATCGGGGCGTAGTCTCGTTAATCGCGCCCCTGTGGCCACAGGCGTGGTACCAGCAATTAAAAACGTGGTGCCCGAACCCGGTGTCGCTCCCGGTCGGGTATTTCCACTTAGACACGATTGGCAACCTAGAGACCTCGCTGACTTTTGCATTATGGACATTCAGGAGGCCAAATGGCTAGCTCCGTATGGTAGAAACGTGACCGATAAATTCATGAATCAATACACACAATCTACTAAGAGACAGTATCATTCGCATTGGCAGTCTTTCACTTCTTGGATACTCAGAACAGAACAATCCGTGCCTTCGGTGGCTTTGGTTTTTAATTATTTACAATATCTGTTTGAGCAGAAACGTCTATCTGTAGTAACGTTAAAGAATCACTTAACAGCAATTAGGATGCCATTCTTTGACGTTACAGGTCTAACCATACCATTAGCGGAGGAAACAGGTTTCATGAGGGCATGTTTTAAACTCTGCCCACCTCCCCGTCAGCTCATGCCTACCTGGTCTCTGGACAAAGCGTTGTCATTACTTCATTCCCGGCGGTACCAAAATACTGCAGATTTTGACTTACTTTTAAAAAGGGCAGTATTCCTTATGGCTTTGGCTACCGGGAACAGGGTGTCTGAGCTGGCGGCGATGAGCAACACACCTAATTGCATCAGGTTTGGTAGGCTCAATGATTGTATTCATATTGCCCCTTCCCCGGGGTTCATCGCTAAGAATGAACACAGTGATCACGTGTTTTCAGAGTTCACGGTGCCGGCGTTGAAAAGGGGAAAGGTGCACCATAATTTATGTCCAGTGCAAGCGCTTACCAAATATTTGAAAGTCGCACCTAGGAATCAACAAGGTGCTTTATGGGTATCAAGTACGGGTAAACGCGTAATGAAACGTAAACTGGCTTCTCTCTTAGTTAACGTCATTCAGGAAAGTAGTCCCGGCGTTGTGGGTAGAGCTCACGATTTACGCAAATGGGCGACATCTTTACGTTTCCTTAAGAATTTTTCTGTTGAGGACATAGCAGCCACGCACCTCTGGTCCTCTAATCATACTTTTTTGCTCGATACCTTTCAGTAGCTTTAGACAGGCCTTCCATGCCATGTATAGCTTTATGGCAGAGGGTCTAGGTGGCCTCTGTGTCACTTAGTGTTTAGATGAAGAAAAGAGAGGGGGGGGGGGGTGCAGTCAGTGTAACATAGGACACCCTAGACCCCGCCAGAGTACGTGTGCGGAGCTTACGAGCTGTGATACAGGGTGTAGGTGCTGTGATATAAAATGTCTCTGTAGTATTAATTACAGGAAATTGTGCTAACGTACAATCATAGTAGAACGACAATGCTTGTTGTAAATAGTTTTGGCTGTGAAGCAATATAATTTTAAGTTATCTTAGTAGTTGTGGCCGCAACTTGTATTTGTAATGTAAGTACCTCTGCAGAAGTACAAGAATTCAGTACTTCTGCGACAGTACACGAGTTCCTTTTATTTTTAGGGTATAATGTTAGATTTATATCCACGAGTTAATGGGGTTTATATGTGCACATGTAAACTTTGATGTTTTTTATTTTTCACCACTTACTTTAAGTGGGGTGCCTTCTTATTAACTACCAGCTCTGTGTACAGAGTCTCGGAGTTAACCCCTTTTTTGTCCAAGCAGGCTTCTTCGAAGCACGCTCCTGCTTGTCACCTTTTTTGTATATTTTGTGACGCCTCCCGGCGCTGGCAGAATGGTTGCGTGGGGCATTGCAGCTCGCTAGCGCTCGCCAGGATGGGGGGATAGGCTACAGTTGTCCTAGAATGATCTGCTTTATTTCATTAGGGTCGTGTTGCCACAGACAGTCTAGAAATGGTCTTTGTTTTGGTCTGTGACCGCGCCTTATATTTTATATTCGCTATAATATAAATGTTGCTTGTGTGGGAGGCGAGCGAGAGAGGGTGAGGGGGTACACCTGACAGCGGGGTGAGCTATCACGCGGCTCGCTTGGGCGCTGACGGCGTTGGCGGCCGGGTGGTCAACTAGTCCCTGCCCATCGCGGCCTCGTGTTTTTTACCAGCTCAGAGCTTGCCTGACACGCGTATCGTCTACATCCTTTGCAATTCTGTCCCCCATACTCGCCACTTTGCATACTATTTCTCTCTCTCGACTTCTCCTTTCTCATTCTCTAATCTTTATTAAACACAACATCCCTTCTGGTTTCAGCATAGACGTTCACCGTCGGCCAGTCGTATTGTACGCGAAGCTCTCAGATATTTCCATGTATTAGATTAAGGAGGTATTATGCTTTATTGAGGGGTTGGAGAGACGGACTTTTCCGTGTGTGTCCTCTCTCGGGAAGGTTGTAGACCGGTATATGTCTCCCTGGCAAGGTGTTGAGTGATTCTGCTTGGTTATCTAAAGCTAGACTGGGGGTAAGGTTACTGTGTCGTTGTCTCCGATGTGTGCAGTGTTAGCTAAGCCCTGCATGACATCGACAGGTACTGTGGGAGCCTAAGTTGTCTTCGGGGGGGTTTACTTTGCGAGCACAGCGCTGTGGTGTGAGAGGGCCATAGCCTATCCCTCACAACATAGTGCTGCCTCTTTGTGTTGACTTCTGAGGGATCGCCAGGATAGAACTAGGTACTAGAGACCTAGATTTATCAAGAGAGCATCCCCGTCATATAACGTAATCTTCATTATACCACCTTCGGACAACGTTAGGCTACGAGCCGCATGCTCACCCATTGTTGCCCTGCCTTGATACCCCAGCTAGACTTTATTAACTGAGCAGACACTGGTTAGAGATAAGCCCCCATTATTATATGTATGCAACATTATTATTCACTGCACTTTTGAGCCGAGGTTGTTGTTGAGTTGCACAACCCTAGTAGGCTGTTGCGTTGTGTCACGAAGCATTTCTTTAGTTGTCGAGCATTACTACCTTTGCGCAGTCTTTATTATTCGCCTGCCTATTATTACTATATGTCCTAGCATTTATTGTGACCCGTATTCTGCATTATAATTGTTCAAGATTCTTTACGAACATCTTCCCAGCATCAGACTTATTTCAGAAGTTTCCAGTTGATGTTGCAGGACTAGCATTGCACTTTCTTTAATACAGGAGTGCCAGTTATTTGAGTATCTACCGTAACGTTAATTAATCACGTTAACTATCTTTTCTTTGTGTAACCTAATCGAGTAATCTTTTACTGTTTGAGAATAGGCTGTTTCATCGAGCATCAGCCTAGTGTGTGTGCACCAGTTACCGAGTCATAGGATACCTCGTTGTCCAGGCACGACTCAGGGCGGTAATGGTGTTTTGTTTTCCAGTGTTTAAGGCAGGGGTTGGATCTAGTGTTACCGTTGCTGCATTTTGCCATTATCTAGTCCAATGTTGAAGAGCCCTGTGTCTTTGAGAACCTGGATCGTAACAAATGGCGACCTAGCTCAGGATCTTGTGAACTAAGAGATAATTGCAGGATTGTTGTGGTCATTTGTTTTATTGAGGAATATAGTGGGCACGTTAATTTTTTTTTGGCAAAGTAGTATAGCACTTGAGAGTCTTCAGACATTTTTGGCAAGTGAATAGTGCTACATAAGAGTTTGGGGTACTTCTTTTCTGAATATTGTGGTGAGAAATGTTTGTGAGCATCATGTCTTATACCGGGTCAGAGGAGAATGGAGACACAGTACGTAATGTCGAAACTGAGGAACAGCAGCATGATGAAAGGGTTAATCGGGTGAACTGTGAGGAGGATGCTAGGATATTTTTGCAATGGCCTGTTACTGCCGAGCGGTTGGAGGGTATGGATCGGTACGGTCTTCAATGCCTGGCCACAGCTATCGGTCATGCGGTTACTAGCAGCATGACCAAGGATAACTTGATAACGTGTGTACTGGGCAGGGGGACTGGTGAGCGAGATGGGTTGAGTGCTCAGAGCCCTTCGGCCATGCTTCCCCTACACTCGACTCCCAGCCATCCCAGTAGTTTGCCGACCCCGGGTACGCTTCCGCAGTTGGGTGGTGACTGGCAGGGTGGGTTGCCCCTGGGGGGACCACCGGTAATTTCAAACATTGTAGCACCTTCACCTCCTCAAGGGTTATCTCCAGAATTATTGTTTAAGCTCGAATTAGCTAAGCTTCAGCATCAGCAGCAATTAGAATTAGCCAAGATAGAAGAGAGAAAAACTATCAGTCAGCAGCACATAGAGCTAGCAAAAATCCACAGTTCCTTCACATTTACCAATTCTTTCACCCAACCCGATCTTATAAATTCAAAAATAAACACTGCAATTTCTCTGAACCAGGACCTTTCTAGAATTAATGAATGGGGACAAGAGAATCTAGTTAACTTTAATGCACAGAAAACCAAGTACATTCAATTTTCTAACCGACAGAATCTCACTGACTCCCATATATTTTTTAATGATGTAAATATTCCCACTTCCCCTAGTATTGACATTCTCGGTGTAACATTAACTACTAACTTGAGCTGGACACATTATGTTAGAAGCATTGCTAAGAATGCCTCTAAAAAACTGGGACTCCTGTACAGAGTTCGAGAATTCTTCACTGACGAGCAGTTGGCCGTAATATATAAAAGTCATGTGCGCTCTCAGATGGATTACTGTTCACCTCTGTGGGGTGGAAGTGGTGTGGTTGCATTGAGGCAGTTGGACAAAATTCAAAATAAAGCTATTAGATTAATCAATAACCCTGCAATCACACAGGACCTTCCTACATTAGCCATACGAAGAAACGTTGCCCTTGCATTATTCTACAGATATTTTCACAGCAATTGTTCCGAGGAACTTGCTTCAATTGTGCCGCCTCTCCACATCTTTCCCCGTAGAACTAGGGCAGCTGAGAGTGCCCATGAATTTACACTTTCTCCTCCACAATGCAGAACTTCTGCTTATCAGAATTCATTTATCCCCAGAGCTACTACTCTTTGGAATTCACTTCCCTCGAATTGCTTTCCACAAACTTACAATCAACAAATGTTTAAATCCAGTTGTTACAAACATTTTATGAATGGAGGATGCCTTTAGGCACATGGACCTTTTTCTTTTATCTGTGTTTTTCCTTCCTCCGTTCATCGTCTCTTAAAAAAAAAAAAAAAAAAAAAAAAAGCTGATTTAGAGTCGACTAGGTACTGTGCCGACATGGACGTAGAGAAGTCGCGAGTAGAGACAACGGGACAGCGACTTGGGGCTGGTAACCGTGTTCATGAGCAGTCTCTCTCGCACTTATTGAAACTGGTTCCGGTGTTTGATGAGAGTGGTGTTACAGAATTTTTCGCACGCTTTGAGAAGAAGTGCCAGGAACACCAGTGGCCAGAGAATAAATGGGCAGCACTTGTATCCTCTAGATTAATAGGCAAGGGTCTTAAAGCCTACGATGCGTTGCCTATAGAGTCTTGTATTATCTATGAGAAACTCAAGGAGGCTGTCCTGAGAGCATACGAACTACAACCAGAGACGTACAGGTTGAAATTCCGGGGTGTTACCATGGGTCGGGAGAGCACCTTTTTGGAGCATGCCCGGGAGCTGTCCGATGCTTTTGGGAATTGGCTGCGGTCGGAGAAAGCTACTACGTTTGACGACATTAAACAGTTGGTGCTTTTAGAGCAGTTTTTCAAATGCACGGGCGGCGACCTGACGTTAAACCTTAAAGAAAAGCAACCAAAAACTCTACAGGAGGCAGCTGAGATGGCTGACCTCCGGCTATCACTAATTCGTGGGTGCGGGTCTGCCCAGCGTAGTGAGGCAGGTAATAAGGGGCGTGACACCCCACCCCCCCGAGTTAGTGATATACCTTATGCAAACAAGTACAAGAGCCATGATTCCAAGACTGACCACAAGACTAGCACCGTCCCATTTAAGAAGGGGCCGGGCCCTTCCCAGTACCAAGGGAAGCCCAAAGGGGAGTTGGAGTGTTATCATTGTCATAAAAAGGGACACTTTGCAAGAGTCTGTCCTAGCAAACCACCTACAGCAGCTGTGTCTTTGGCCTGCAACATTGGTGTGTCTCCGAAGTCATCTGAGTTTGCCCGGGGCAGTTGGTCAGAGGCTGAGGCACAGCCAATGCAGAAGCACCTGGGAGGCTCGAACCCTGCTCAGGATGTTTTTTGCGACCATAGAGGGTGGGGTTGCGTGATGTGGGCGGGGCGCAAGCATGGAGTAGAGGTCTTGCGTGATACAGGTGCTTCCCAGACTCTGATGAAAAACTTGACTGGCTACCCTATAAACGCGGCTCGGGTGGTGGTGGTGCAGGGTATTAATGCAACTCGGTCATACCCGCTGGTGCGGTTGGAGATGGAGGTGGATGGTGTGACACGTGAATTGGATGTCGGGATTGTGGAGAAACTGCCAGTGGAGGGCATCGACCTTCTTCTCGGCAACGACTTTGCAATGCCCGCTTCTGAGGTTCTACCCTTAGTCGTTGCCGAGAGGCCGGCCGACGTGAGTAGGGAAGAGCAAGAGTGGGTCGAGCGGTGCCAGACACAACCCATGGCGTGTGTTGTCACCCGAGCTCGGGCAGCTAAAGTGTCACAGCCTAGTCCTCCGTCTTCAGACCAGCGGAGGAACGATCAACAGGAGGAGGCTAAAGCTGGAGTTGGTTTTAAGAGTTTTGACTCGGCGGCTCTCCTGGGTGATTCAGTATTAGCACCATTACTTAATTCTGGAGTAGCCCCTGGGCCTGTCATCGAGAGTGACGAGGCTGGGCATGACGAGTCTCCACGACAGCAACATTATGTACATCGAGAGAGACAGAGGGAGCAGCCCAGTATCGGGGAAGGTCATGCATTGCTCCGGGAGCAGTTAGATCGCTTGGCACCCTCAGATATACGTCGGTTGCAACTAGAGGACCCTGAGCTCCAAACGTGTGCTAATGGAGCTGTAGAGCTCGACGAGGACGGCGATGCACAGCCAGGAGATTTTTTTTATTTAGAAGGCATCCTCTATAGGCGTTTTCAAGACCCTAAACGTAGTTGGCAAGAGGGGTCCGGAGTAGTGGACCAGTTGGTGGTGCCACGGGAGTGCAGGGATAGCCTACTGAGGTTGGCGCATGACATACCACTGGCAGGACATCTAGGGGTGAGAAAAACGGTGGCGGCTTTAGAAAAATTGTTTTAGTGGCCGGGGTTGAAGGGGCAGGTGGTAACCTGGATAGCAAGGTGTCATACGTGCCAGAGGGTTGGAAAACCTAACCAAACAATTCCGAGAGCCCCGTTGCACCCCATTCCTGTCAGTGGACCGCCCTTCAGTAAGGTCATCATTGATATGGTCGGACCCCTACCCCCTACTAGTGCCGGTAATAAATTTCTAGTAACTATCATGGATGTGGCCACTCGTTATCCTGATGCATATCCAATGAGAAATGGCACGGCAAAAACTGTTGTCCGGAACCTGCTCTGGTATTGCTCGCGGTATGGTTACCCGCAAGAGGTGCAATCGGACCAAGGTTCTAGTTTTACATCTAATCTGTTCAAACAAACTATGATTCAGCATGGCATCAGCACTGTCGTCTCTTCTGCGTATCACCCGGAGAGTCAAGGGGTGTTGGAGAGGTGGCACGCCACGCTGAAAAGCATGCTTCGATGTTACTGCGCAGAGAATGGAAAGGATTGGGACCTTGGTCTGCCGTATGTTTTGTTCGCGGCAAGAGAAGTACCTGGAGAGAGTCTCGGTTTCAGTCCGAATGAGCTTGTTTTCGGGCATCAGGTGAGGGGTCCTCTCCACATGGTGAAGGAGATGTGGAAGGGCACTAGGCATATTGTTCTGCGAGATAAGTTGCAACCTCTTGTTCCTGAGCGACAAGAGGAGTTGTTCACTAGGCTGTGGCAGTCCGTCCGCATGTTTGTTGCTTCTCCAGGCCTGATGTACGGGGTAGAATCCGACATGGAGGCTGGAGACAGTGCAAGGCTCGAGTTGGTTCCCTACCGTGTGAATCCTGCTCGACAACCTGTTGTGAAGGCGGAGCTGGACAGCGTGTGGAGAGGGGGTCTGAGGGATGAGGGATATCGTGAGTGGTCGTTGCCAGTGGCTTTGCAACCTGAGTTTGGTGGCAGAGTCCGTGTGTATGTTGATTGCAAGAGTGTGGAAGCATTATCCCTGACAGACGCCTATCCATTACCCAGAGTTGACGACACCATAGACCGCTTCGGGGCTGCCTCGCTCATCACGAAGGTAGAACTAGTGAAGGGTTATTGGCAGGCCCCGTTGCCGGAAAGAGCGAAGAGAAGTGCCAGTCTTGCGATGAACTGGACAGTTTATCAGTGTCAGGTGTTGTTGTGCTGCCGGAACACAAGTTGGATGTGTGGCATGCTACGGGCACTGATAATGTTTTGGCTTTGTTTGCAGGAGAACCCTCGCTGCTCAGTCAGTGTCTGTCGTGGGTGGAGGATCCGGGGTAGGCTACCACAGTATGTTGGTATAGCCTCCTGTCTTGGCTCGCGGTGTATTTTTGCGCTGGTGCTTGTTGGCTCGCGTGTGTAGCATCAGCGTAGGGTCGCAGAGCAGGAGTTGTTGGCTTTGATTAGACGAAAATTAGGCTACATCTATAGTAGCCACCAAAAACAACATTAAAATAAAATATGAAAAATTAAATAAAAACTCTTTCTTTTTAATAATTAATTTTAAGATAATATTGTAGCTGAGTACTGAGTGCAGATGATTTTCCCTCAGTAGGCTGTGCTTTTTAAAGCTCGCTCTGGGAGCACAATGTTATGAATTAATGTATTATGTTTGGGAAGGGTGATAAGATTTTTGTTTTATATATAAATGTTGTATTTTTTTGAGGAGACTGAGCTTGCATTCCATGAGTGGCAGAGTGGTTAGGAGTGGCAGATTCTAGCGACAATCTGCCTGTTCAGATATGGGCTCATGGTTGAGTGTCCCATATCTTGGGGGGGTGTGACACCTCCCGGCGCTGGCAGAATGGTTGCGTGGGGCATTGCAGCTCGCTAGCGCTTGCCAGGATGGGGGGATAGGCTACAGTTGTCCTAGAATGATCTGCTTTATTTCATTAGGGTCGTGTTGCCACAGACAGTCTAGAAATGGTCTTTGTTTTGGTCTGTGACCGCGCCTTATATTTTATATTCGCTATAATATAAATGTTGCTTGTGTGGGAGGCGAGCGAGAGAGGGTGAGGGGGTACACCTGGCAGCGGGGTGAGCTATCACGCGGCTCGCTTGGGCGCTGACGGCGTTGGCGGCCGGGTGGTCAACTAGTCCCTGCCCATCGCGGCCTCGTGTTTTTTACCAGCTCAGAGCTTGCCTGACACGCGTATCGTCTACATCCTTTGCAATTCTGTCCCCCATACTCGCCACTTTGCATACTATTTCTCTCTCTCGACTTCTCCTTTCTCATTCTCTAATTTTTATTAAACTCAACATCCCTTCTGGTTTCAGCATAGACGTTCACCGTCGGCCAGTCGTATTGTACGCGAAGCTCTCAGATATTTCCATGTATTAGATTAAGGAGGTATTATGCTTTATTGAGGGGTTGGAGAGACGGACTTTTCCGTGTGTGTCCTCTCTCGGGAAGGTTGTAGACCGGTATATGTCTCCCTGGCAAGGTGTTGAGTGATTCTGCTTGGTTATCTAAAGCTAGACTGGGGGTAAGGTTACTGTGTCGTTGTCTCCGATGTGTGCAGTGTTAGCTAAGCCCTGCACGACATCGACAGGTACTGTGGGAGCCTAAGTTGTCTTCGGGTGGGTTTACTTTGCGAGCACAGCGCTGTGGTGTGAGAGGGCCATAGCCTATCCCTCACAACATAGTGCTGCCTCTTTGTGTTGACTTCTGAGGGATCGCCAGGATAGAACTAGGTACTAGAGACCTAGATTTATCAAGAGAGCATCCCTGTCATATAACGTAATCTTCATTATACCACCTTCGGACAACGTTAGGCTACGAGCCGCATGCTCACCCATTGTTGCCCTGCCTTGATACCCCAGCTAGACTTTATTAACTGAGCAGACACTGGTTAGAGATAAGCCCCCATTATTATATGTATGCAACATTATTATTCACTGCACTTTTGAGCCGAGGTTGTTGTTGAGTTGCACAACCCTAGTAGGCTGTTGCGTTGTGTCACGAAGCATTTCTTTAGTTGTCGAGCATTACTACCTTTGCGCAGTCTTTATTATTCGCCTGCCTATTATTACTATATGTCCTAGCATTTATTGTGACCCGTATTCTGCATTATAATTGTTCAAGATTCTTTACGAACATCTTCCCAGCATCAGACTTATTTCAGAAGTTTCCAGTTGATGTTGCAGGACTAGCATTGCACTTTCTTTAATACAGGAGTGCCAGTTATTTGAGTATCTACCGTAACGTTAATTAATCACGTTAACTATCTTTCTTTGTGTAACCTAATCGAGTAATCTTTTACTGTTTGAGAATAGGCTGTTTCATCGAGCATCAGCCTAGTGTGTGTGCACCAGTTACCGAGTCATAGGATACCTCGTTGTCCAGGCACGACTCAGGGCGGTAATGGTGTTTTGTTTTCCAGTGTTTAAGGCAGGGGTTGGATCTAGTGTTACCGTTGCTGCATTTTGCCATTATCTAGTCCAATGTTGAAGAGCCCTGTGTCTCTGAGAACCTGGATCGTAACAATTTATATGCTGTATAAAGTTTATGCACACAAATATATCTTTTTTACAAAGTATGAATACTATGTGGTTGTTTGATTATCTACTTTTGCTAGAGTTATGATATGATTACGAATGTCCCCCTCCAGTCTTAGATATCAGGCATAATCGTCAATGATGGAGGGGCCACTAATAAATTATAGGTTTGACTCCTGCAAGGAGATAAAGAAAACCTAATATTTAGTAGTGGCCCCATAATCATTGACGACTGGGGCCCTCCCGACCATCCCCTTCCCATTCATTGATGTATTAAGGATTTTGGTTTACTTGATATGTCAGTGAAGGAAGAATGACGCCTGAAGCCAGCGTCTGGTCAAAGATCCACACAAGTACATCCACGAAGTTATGGAAAGCTTATGATTAGTTATTCTTATTTTCTTTTTATTTGTTATATTTTACGAAGTTTTTTCGTAGTGAGTACCCAATTTCATAATGACGAACCATGAGTGAGGTTGCGTGCACTCATGATGAAGGCTCCTCAATTTTTTATGCTCTGCGCGGTAGATTCAAACTACGGTAAATGAGTGTTTGAAGAGGATGCATTATGTAATAGGCATAATCGTCAATGATTACGGGGCCACTACTAAATATTAGGTTTTCTTTATCTCCTTGCAGGAGTCAAACCTATAATCGGTCTGGGCCAAGCCCGAGATACTATACTCTATGACAACATGGGTTTCTCCCCAACCTACGGTATGGATAGACACAGACGCTTCCGGAGCACTAGGTTGGGGGTATCAGTCAAATCTAGGCCATCAAGGGCAGGGCACTTGGACCCAAGACAATCATTTTCACATCAACAAGCAAGAGCTTTTAGTTCCTCTCTTTTTTCTCCAAGATCACGGCAGGTCTTTGCAAGGGAAATCAATAGCGTTCCGTATGGACAACCTAAGTGCAGTCCATTGTATTCAGAAACAAGGCTCGGTGAGGTCCCGAGAGTTGCTGAAAGTGTCAGAACAGATCTCTGCCCTTGCCGAATCGCGGGGCATTCACCTACATGCAGTATATTTCCCCGGCGTGTCGAACGTCTGGGCAGACGCTCTATCGCGGAGGAGGAGTACCTTAGTAGAATGGGCTATCAAACAAACCGTCTTCGACAGAATGATTGCGAGGCCTTACCGTCCACAAGTGGATCTGTTCGCATCCAAGGAGAATCACAGACTCCCTCTCTTCCTAACTCGCCAGGGGGTGACCCTGGCGGGGGGACCAGATGCATTATTGGAGGACTGAAACAAGTGGACTTCAATTTATCTTTTTCCTCCACCAGATTCTGTGCTAATGTGCCGGGTGATTCACAAACTAACAGGTTACCGGGACTTAGTCTCGATGATCACACCGTTATGGCCGGCTCAGGCGTGGTACCATCAGTTGCAAGAATGGTGCAGGACCCCGGTGACGCTCCCGGTCTCCGCATTCCACTTAGAGACAATTGGCAACTTTCGGACCTCGCTCAGTTTTGCCTTCTGGGCAGTTACAACGCAAAATGGTTAGCTCAATTTGGGGAAAGTGTCATAAATAAACTTTTGAACCAATATACCATGTCTACCAGGAGACAATATCAATCCCATTGGAAAACGTTCACAACCTAGATTGTAGAGTCATGGCAAACGGATGCCTCGGGAGTCTTGATTTTCAAAAACCTAGATTATCTATTTGAACAAAAACGTTTTTCAGTAGTCACATTAAAAAATCACTTATCTGCCATCAGAACTCCCTTATTTGATCTCACTGGTCTTTCAGTACCGCAGGCGGAGGAGAAAGGGTTTATGAGGGCGTGTTTCAAGCTGCGCCCTCCACCACGTCAGCTTATGCCCACTTGGTCACTAGACAAAGCCATATCATTGCTTCAATCACGTAAATTATAGGTTTGATTCCCGAAGGGAAGTAGAGAAAACCTAATATTTAGTAGGGGCCCCGGAATCATTGACGATGTTGCCTATTAGTATAATAGTCTCCATTCAACACCCACGTCAGTCGTTTGAATCAACCGCCGCGGGGAAGAAAAAGAGTCATCTTCATAAGTGCAACGCTACTTCTCTTATGGAATCGTCATAGATTGGGTACCCATTATGAAAACACTTTTGTAAAAAATAAGAGAATAAAAAAGGAAAAATTTAACACTTTAACACTGTTATCAACAAGCTTCCCACATTCGGTGGATTTTCTTGCGTTGTAGCTTCTTACCGCCTCTCGCCAAGTGCAACAATTCGTCCTTCACTGATATATCAAGATAAAAAAACTCAAAATATCAACGAATGGGAAGGGGATGGTTGGGAGGGCCCTCATCGTCAATGATTCCGGGGCACTTACTAAATATTAGGTTTTCTCTACTTCCTTTCGGGAATCAAACCTATAATTTAATAGTGGCCCCTTCATCATTGACGATGTTGCCTGAATTCCAAGACTGGAGGGGGACATTCGCAATATCGTATCCTCAGCAACCGCAGGGTTAAGTCAAGAATCCTTATAACAGGAAAAGATATTTTATTGTTTTTTGTGCATACAAAAATATAAAATATATAATATGAAAGTGTGAGCAGTGCGTTGCTTCAAAGAAGCCTGCTCCAACAACATAGTCCTCTTACATGAGGTGTTTGTTGTAATACGTGACACATAGAGTTAATGCAAAAACCCCTCATCACCTTGACCCGGAACCTGGGCTGATCTCAGCTTGTTCCTTTGGTCCATTTATTGAGTCACTTCGACCAATACCAACCCTTCTCAATCTAGTGCAAACTAGCATAGAAACCTGAAATTTACATATACAATTGACAGTAGTGTAAACATTTTTTATTATTTATAAAAATACATGAGCTTTAAATAAGCTTTCAAAAACATATAATGATTAAACCGATTTTAATAACTAATTTTTTTTTTCCCTCGAGCTTCTTAGCTCGTACACATATATTTGAGCTTGGCCCGGCGTAAGCAATGCCTAGCTTGCCCTGCATGAACTTGTAATCCTGCGGAAGGGGGTTCTTCTCATGTACTGGGATCCACATATCTCCCCCCCCTTTTCTTAAGCCCCAAATGGGCGTACACATCACAGTACTAATGACTAACGTCTGGAATACAAGTAAAAACAAAAAGAGAGAGTGTGCCCTCATGCAGATCTCAAAAAACAGAGGTTGGGCATCAATTGAAAACCGAATTTCTAAAGGAGAGAAAAACATGCAAATAAAGCCTGCACAGAGGGCACCTCCGGTGACCACCACCGACTCCGGCCGACTTGGCGTAGAGTAAGGACAACGTATGTTCATAGAGTAACCTCATAGCGCCAGAGAATCAGCTGGCTATACCAGTTTGTCCGCCGGGGGAGGGGGGATGTCATAGTGTGTTTCTAGTTGAAGAGGATCACGCAAGACCCATGCAACCACTTAGCCGGTAGCCCTGATTGGCCTTGACCATGTCCCCCCACCTCCGGCATCCAAAACGGAACATGTAAAATCATTCTGAACTTAAACTTATACAACTTAAATAAACAGTTTACTACTTCACCACTTCGAGGTCAGAGATAGTTCAGGGTCAGCGCGGCTGGCCAAAACATTAAGGATTGAATGGCCTCATTGGCCTGTGGGGATCGGTTTTTACACCATACCCGAAAGAGGATTTATGGAGCTCCGATCTTACTCTCAACCATCTGAACAATTTTACCAACACACCTAAACTTCGTTAAATGCGGAAATAGCCTCACGAAAATATCATGCCCTGGTGGGGGCACGAACTCTCGACCCTTGGATGTGAGGCAGACACCTTACCAGTTAGACCAATAGAGATATCCCACTTGGCCTGTTCGGCTCAGGGTATTTCCGCATCCGAGGTCTGTTTAGGCTAGCCTACTTTCACTGACTTTACACTACTTCACCTTCCGGGAAGCGAAAGCTCCGAACAGAGAGGAACGAACAGAGAGGAACAAGCTTGAGCCGAATCGACCGAGAGTCCGTCAGAGAGATGAACGGGAATGGTGAGTCAACTTCACTGAGCGATGCATACACGCACCTACTAACTGCCCAGTTGGCAACTTGCTTGGGCGGCTGGCAACTCCACAACCCAACCCAAGCGCATCTCACATACACTCCCTGGTCTCTCCTCTCCCCTTCCTTGCCCTGTGGGGATCCCCACAGGGCAGAGCCGCGTGACTCATTTTCCGGCGTGCGCTTGCGTGTACCGGCGCAGTCCAGTCGTGCAGAAGATTTATAAGGTGGCGCTGCCAACCCTTGGGAACAAACACAAAGTCCAACCTCGGAACCCTATTGCACAAGCACCGCTGTGGGAGAGAGGAGGACGGAGAGTAAAAGACTGCTACTACAAGTCATAAAAACATTCTAAATTTACTAGTAGCTGGAGCGTTGAACAACCGTCCGCCGGCAGCTGCACCAGTTGGGGAGACCTATTGGGGGGTCTCTACATTAAATTTAAACATCACCTTAACATCTCTCTCTGTCTGGTCATCAAAGAGCTTTGCGGCCAAGACCGGAGAGAACAAAATTCTATTATAAGCATTCTTAGGTAAACCCTGAGTCATACCGAGTCTGAGGAGCTGTCGTGATCAAATAAGGCTGCTCGGATTTCTGTGATAGTTCGAGCCGGGGAAGGGAGGAGATACTGTTGAAAAGCTTTGATGACTAATTCCTCCTTCCGCCGTGGGGGGTCCGGCATGGGTTTAGCAATAGCCAGGGCTGTATCCCTAGTTAACAGGAAACTAATAAACTTTCTATGGGCATTATCTCTTACCAGAAATTCCCGTTGGAGTTCAATAGGTTCTGGAGCAATAAAGAGCAAGGGAAAATCCTCTGCTGTTAATTGAGGGGCTATGAGAAAATAAAAAATGGGTAGTGGGACCCCACCCGGTTGTTGCGTCAGCCAGTCAAACTCGGTAATGGGGGGAGGGAGGAACTGGGGACAAAGGGTTAGAATTGATGTAATATCTATCGCGAATTGCTGAAGTTCCTGATCCCATGTTACCCATAGTCCATCACCCACCTCACCCAGATTCAGCTCTCTCTGGTCTTGATGGGGACCACATCTGTGAAACTTGAGAGAAGGTTCTGTCCACTTATACAGAAAATGACATCCATTAATGCCACAGCGTTCCTTACAATCAGGGCAAAGAGGGGTGTCTGGGTAAGGAGGGTCCTGGACCGGGGAATCCGCCGGAAGAGGAGTCAGTAGGCCTGGATTATATACAAAATACCGATAATTAGCAGGATCAGGTCTAGCGTAGATAGGGACCTGTAACACTTTACCCTGAGCATCCTTAGCTCTAAAGACCTGTCTTCGGTTAACTTCTATTGCCCACTCCCCCAGCACTGGGACCTCCCCTTGTGTCGATTTATGCCCTTCCCCTTTTGTCACAGCTGTAACCGGAAGCCAGAGCCTTCCCGGTGCTTTTGGGACTTGGGATTGTGTAAGTAATTGTGGCAAAACTGGGGGGGGGGGGGGGGGGGGGGGGGCATAGCAGAAGAGTGAGGGGTTGGGGGAAAAATAGGATCTGGCGGACTACTGGGCCTTTGGTTCCTGGCCAAAGAGTGGGACATACTGTATATGGTTGAGTATCATCTGAACCGATAGAACTATCCTGTCGTAGACCTTCAATCCGAGAAACTAAACTAGTGTCCATCCTAGTCAAGGGGTACCTATTGGAGGTAGAGGCAAGTAACAAATCATCTGCCGGCAATCCCTGATTGGGCCGACCGGCGGAAGGGGGAGTTACGTTAGAGGACAGCGAAACATCTGTGAACTCTGGGTTCATTAACACCGGGATTTAAGTCGGGGACAAAGGGCGGACTATTTGTTCCGGCAACGAACCTGGGGTAACACCTAAGGTCTGAGGCCAAATCTCCTTTACCGTAGGCAGGGGAATTACTGGAATAACCGGCGAAGGGCCCATAGTCAACGGGCGGATAATTATTCGTTCCGTCTCTGTCCCGGCGGAGGAGGTAGACTGATGGGGAACTCCTACATTGACATGAGGAGGGTGAGGCATAGATAAACTTTGAGGTGGTCCCAGTGCCTGATTGGGGGTTTGACCGCGTTTGATAGCACACTGATGGATCACCTTCTGTAACAAGTCATTTAGTTGCTCAGTCGTAAAATCAGAGGGTTTAGGATGTTTTGGGAGCCTAACTTGTTGGTCTATTTGTACAAGAGTGGCTGTGTGTGTACTAGGACTGGGATCTAGCTGTGGATGGGAGGCTCGAACTAATGGCCGGTGACTCCTGGTCACGCGGCGGCGGTGGTTCCTGAACGACCTCAGGTTGAAATTCTATGTCAATAGGGGAAGCTAACCTTAGCTGGACCCTAGATGGTGGATGGGCTGCCGCGTGAGACCTAATGGTCGTAACCGCGTCTGATGTAGAGGAACCAGGAGACTGAGTAGGAGTATGAGCCTTACCGTCCTTCGGAGTGTGTCTGTTAGTTAACACTAGTTAGGAACCCTGGAGCCTAACTTGTACAGTATTCCTTATTCTAGTGGCAGCTTGGGGGTGGCCGGCATCCGTCCCGAGGAGGCCGGGAAAACCCCCCGGCGTTCCCGAGGTGGGCGCCGGAATCACCGGCCGTGTCACCGTAAGATCTACTTGTGGATAAGCAGGAGTCTCTCTAGTTATCTTAACACTCCGTGGTGGGCTAGAAAGTTTGAGGATTTTGTCCGGCAGAAACTCTGTGCTGTCCGTTCTCCTTAGGCGGTCCGCCAGTGGATCCGGGTGGACAGGACCAGGACATTCCGGTGACATTAAGCGGCTCCTCTTGGATGGGGGAGAGGAGCTCTGTGCCGATGTTGTGGAGGAAGTAGGAGACGCAAGGGTCAACAAAGGTATTGGGGGGTTTTGTGACTGGGGAGCTATGTGTTCATCAAATGAATATAACTTGACCACCTTTAACAATTCCGGATTATCACATAACAGTTCTATGTGAGCTACTCGAGAAGCATATGCCGTAAACTTGGCTTTAATGTCAATGAGAGTGAGCAAACAAGATGTATCTTGGCCAGCGAGCCATTCCTCGAAAAGGTCTGAACAGACTGGACATGTGCGAGATGGCCACATGAAAGAGGCTCTGTCTAAGTGTTATGCCCTGTTTTTCTACAGGATTAACTTGGGTAATGTGAGTTCTAAATGACTGGGTATATAAGGCTGCATGCACAATACAAGATATGAGGAATAGAGAACACAAAGAAACACACGGTAACAAGACACACGATCACGTTTATTGATATACCACTGCAGAATACTCGTGCAAGACAATATAATAGAATTGAACAACACTAACATAAGTGGATCTGGATGGAGCCTAGTCTCCCACTTCCAATGTTCAGGTATTAATCTTCTGATCACTGGCTTATTTAAGTAACAGGTTTATACTAGAGACCATCAATGTTACTTATAAATTCATATTCACTGTTAGATTTATTACTGGGAGCTCTGGTGCACAAGTAATAGTTCACAGACTAGATTAGACACACGTATTTTAGAGCACGGGAATTCTAGTAACCTCAGGGGGGTACTGATCTAAGTTTTATATTCTTATGGCAGAAATACGTAGAACGCAAATCAGTGGGCGAACGTTAGATATCACTAGGGTTTTACTCCTATGTAATAATATCTGGATAAAGGTAATTATGAGAGTTAATGTCGCCTGTTAATTAATAAACACTGATACGCTTAGCACTTCCCAACTGGAATGGTTATATATTAATTACTCTGGGCAAAGATATAGCCACTTCGTAGAAATATTAATAAGTGAATCTCTAAACAGCACTGTAACAATGTAGTACTGATAAAGGGAATCTTGGGTAGTATCTGATGGGTCTGGTCCTGGTTATCTTGCGTCCATGATGTTGGGGGCTAACGACTGGTTCCGCGGCCGTCCAGGGTGTCCATATGTATGAAGTTCTCAAATACGTGGACAGGTCCTCCTATCCAAATCTGGCACGGAGTCTGCCAGCTCTGGAACTTACTTCTCAGTAACTAGCAAGGATAGAGCTCAAGGTTAACTCTGGTGACCAACCTGGGTTGGTGTCTATCTTTCAACTGATTTTACTGGGGGCTGGAACTGGGTTTATAGGCTCGGTTTTGGGCCCTGTAGGCCATAGGGATCTCGAGTCTTATGGACTTATTTGAGCTCTCAATAGATACGGGGACAGGTAAGGTGGTGATTACTGTTGTGGCACATGGCTATAAGATGCCCTCATAATATGATATAACTGAGCCTTAGTAAGAGGTACTATTTTGGCTATACTGGAAGTATTTAGGGGAGAGAGACTGGATCTACTTTGCGAGGAGGATGGGGACAGCTGTGATAGGAGCGTCTCTCTTAGATTGTTCAGTCTTCATTCTATGGTATAGCTGAGGTGCTAATTTAGTGATCAGAGTGTGCAAGAAAGGTAAATGGGTTATTGTGGTTTAATAAAGGTTAGTAAAGGGGTTAGTCATGCATGGTTAGTTCATTGATAGGAAGAATTCCTGTGCTACCTGGCAATGACCCGGAAGTCAAAACAAGGGTCAGGTACACCTCCGCAGGGGTGGGGGTCTCCCTCTTCGGGTGGGTAAAAAGGGGTAGCTGGGCGCCCTCTCTCTGGGATGGTCGTCCGGCGGCTGTGGCTAGGGGCTTGCCATATCACCAGTGTTTGTAATAACCCTCTGTTTATGAGACAGATGTGGGTGTCCTTAATACCAAAACCGAAGGTGCCTTGGCTAGCTGGTTTTAATCGGTTGGTTGTTAATTGTATGGTTTGCTGGATGTGGTGGAGACGGGTTGCTAACTCTGCCACATTTATCTGGAAGTATGGCAATAGAAGTTAGTTACTGGTGAGGCGGCTAGCCTCGCACCGACGACCATTGGGTGCAGGGTTGTGAATAGGTTGTAAGAGAATAGATGGCATGTAAGGGGTTAGTAAAGTTCTAATGTTGTTCTGGCCTACTAAGTGAAGGTAGGCTGGATAGGAGTATATATATAAAAGGTTGGAGAGCGTTAGCAACGGAAAAATCAAGGATCTTCAAGAGGTATGAGAGAGAGGCTAGGTCGGACAAGAGTCGAGAAGCACGGGTATCTTAATGAGAGGGGGGGGGGAAGCTCAGGGGCTACAGGGAAATTTGACCCTAAGGTCCCTGGGCGTGGGGGTGGCATTAGGCTACAATTGATATTGGAGTTTGAAAGGACAGTGAAAGTACGTTAGTCAAATGCTACCGGGGAATGCAAATACGGGGTGGTATATGAGTCTGGAAAAGATAGAATCATGTGGACTGTGGGGCGGTGGGGGAGAAGGAGGTTAACTGTAGGTGTGTGCTTGACTATGGATAAAGTAAGGAAAAACATGGTGTATTATTTCTCGTACATACGAGGGGTTATGGACCTATTATTTGACACGCTTTTTTTGTACGTCTAGGTGTCCCTGGGAACTGCGTTTTCTATGAAATATAGACCAAAGGAAAGCGGCAGTTCGTAGGGGTACTGCGTTATTGTTCCGAGGTACTATGATAGATACTGGTAACAAAGGTTATCTATACAATCTCTGGTTGGGGTAAGGATTACGTTACAGCATGGTGGCTAACATCTGTAGTCATGGCTGTCTAAGTCTTATGGGGGCAATGGTTCTATATCTTGGTGTACCTGTGGGTATCTTTAATTTCTTATGAGTTTGGACATGTGGTTTCTTTTTAACATCTATTTCTCGGATGTAAGAACATACATAGATATAGGGCTGTCGGATTGGTTGGCGTTGGCTCAACTCAGGGACAGGGCATGGATGTTTTTAATATGAATATATATTCTTGTTCATCATCGTGTAGGTAGAATCGGGCGGGTAAGAGGTGTAGGACACGAAGTAATATGGCGTAGTGTGGACTGTGGATACGAAGGAGGTAAGTGGAAGACGTATGACAATTGTGGAAAAGTAAATGGAAAAAGGTGAACACAATGGCGGATAAAGATACTTAACCTAAGGATTGAATACATAGATTTTATGGGCGATGAGTCTTCAGAAACTTAGTCTGGCAAGACAAGATATGTTAGGGAATGTTAACATTAATACTTAAACTAAGGATTAAATACATAGATTTTATGGGGCGATGGGTCTTCAGAAACTTAGTCTGGCAAGACAAGATATGTTAGGGAATGTTCATATTAATACTTAACCTAAGGATTGAATACATAGATTTTATGGGGGCGATGGGTCTTCAGAAACTTAGTCTGGCAAGACAAGGTATGTTAGGGTATGTTAATATGAATATCTTAAACCTAGGGACAGCATGGGTGTATTAACTTCTAAGGTATATAACATCTACTTCTCGGATGTAAGAACATACATAGATATAATTATGGCTGTCTGATTTGTTGGCATTGGCTCAACGTAGGGAGAGGGCATGGGTGTTTTTAATGTGAATGTATATTCCTGTTCATCATCATTGTAGTTAGAAGTGTAGGACACGAGGGGGTAGTGTACGTGAGGTGTGGAAAATGGTCAGTTTAGAAGGGGTATGTAGGTGCGGCCTGGAGCTGCTTAGCCCTGCGGGCTTGGGCCTGTCTGAATTGGCTGGCTCGGTCAGCTGGTCCTTTCGTTCTGTGGACCTTTCTTTCGGGTGTTTCTGTGTGGTGTTTGCTCGTGGCTTCTGTGGTGGGCTTCTTGTTCTGGGGCATTTTACTAAGCATTTAACACACCTGATACACAGTCTATGCGCTGGTACCGGTATAAGAATGCATGTATGAGTTGAGCAGATTGTGAACAAGGGCATGATTCAAGAGACTCCCCTCCCCAGCGGGAACGTCGCAGTGGCAGGAGGTCCTAGGGGTTTGTCTGGAAAGATTTTTTTTCCAGGAATCAGTGCTCATAAGGATATACAGAGAGAGCCTCACACATCCTATACTCCCGGGGCAGGAAAAATAGTAGGCCACGGCCTCTCCCTTCTTCCTACCCCTAAGAGGTTGTGAACCGCCTCCTCCCATGCCCCTTGCCAACATGAGAAGAGGTTTTCATTGCAGAGGGCGACCTTTATGACATGGGTCATAGGAAAGTAAGCCAACTGGCGGCGGTCAGCTCTGTGCTATAACAAACACGCAAGCAGCCGCCGGGGCGTTTACACACTGGGCCGCCGGCAATGCGGGGTAAACGACACAATGTCAGAGCGCCAGCTTATGATGTAAGTCATAGGTGCAGTAGGCCCCCTGGCGGCGGGTATCAGCGTGCTATACAAAACTATCGCCACCTGCCGTCAGACCGTTTAAACACTAAGCCGCCGGGAATGACGGAGTAAACTTCAGAGGGGCCCGCCAGCACACCACAAACATGTGTTACACAGAAAAAACATATCAGATTTCGCTGGACCTGCGAGGTTCCTGGAACGAGGAGGTAGAGGCGCCCTACCCCCCCCAACTAAACCACGACAAGGGAGAAAAGAGAAACCCAGTAACACGCCGGCACGGCGGACCGAACCAAAGGCTGCAGAACAGAGGCCGGCGGGACAAAAGGGGGGACGCTCGGTGAAAAGCACAACAACGAGAGAAACAGCCCAAATCTCAAGCATTCCCAGACGTAGGACGTCTCCCAGGACTCCCGGAAAGTGGCATATTAACCAACAGGGAGACCCAAGAAACACATGGGACATAAATAAATCACAACAAGAGCAAAATAAAAGTACCCCCCAAAACTAGATAACCTACAGGCTTATCAAGGAAAAAAGTTGACAGACAACACGGATGAAACATGAGAAAAGAGCCAAAAAGGGCGAAGAGATCGCCCCCAAATGGGGCCTCTCAGTAGGCTCGGACGCCAGAAGATCCCACAGCCACGTGTGACAATCTAAACCTGGCGCGTCTGCAAAACAAAGACAGGGTCCCACGACCCAAAGCTGAACTAAGGAACAGCTAATGTTAACTGAAAAAAAGCCTCCTAACTAAAGAGAAAGCAAAAACTAAGGCGCATAGCAACAAGTAACACCACGCGCGTGGTGACAAAAATGAACACGAGTAAGCGCCTGAACGTACCCTAATTTTAACACTTCCTGCGGGCCAACAACATCACAACCCGTGATAGCTAGTCTAAACCCTGCTCACTATCTCCCAGATATATACAAATGAGAAAAGACTCACTAGAGGAGAGCGAACGTCGAATGAAGCCGGAGCGCGGGGGCACACGTGTAGACAGTAGGCCCGCGAGGAGGAGAAGGACGAATTGTTGCGCGTGGCGAGAGGCGGTAAGAAGCCACAACGCAAAAAAATCCGCCGAATGTTGGAAGCTTGTTGATAACGGTGTTAAAGTGTTAAATTTTTCCTTTTTTCTTCTCTTATTTTTTACGAAAGTTTTTTCGTAGTGGGTACCCGATCTATGGCGATTCCATAAGAAAAGTAGCGTTGCACTTATGAAGATGACTCTTTTTCTTCCCCGCGGCGGTTGATTCAAACGACTGACGTGGGTGTTGAATGGAGACTATTATACTAATAGGCAACATCGTCAATGATGAAGGGGCCACTATTAAATACAATAACTCGCCGGATTTTGATTCACTCTTAAAGAAGGCTGTTTTCCTGATGGCTCTTGCCACGGGGTATAGGGTGTCTGAGCTGGCGGCGATGAGCAATGAACCTAATTGCCTTAAGTTTGGGAGACTACACGATCATGTGCAAATCGTGCCGTCTCCCACTTTCATAGCAAAAAATTAGCATTCTGATCATGTGTTTTCTGAGTTTTCTATCCCGGCATTGAAACGCGGACACTCTCATCATATTTTATGCCCAGTGCAGGCCTTAACTAAGTTTATGAGGGCTGCGCCTCCTCACCAATCAGGTGCTCTATGGGTGAACCAGGCAGGTAATCGTGTTACGAGAAGAAAGTTAGCTTCTCTGTTAGTAGACGTCATTAAAGAAAGTAACCCCGGCGTGGTGGGCAGGGCTCACGACATCAGGAAATGGTCAGTCTCTCTTCGGTTCTTACAAAACTTTTCGATAGAAGACATTGCTAATACTCAATTATGGGCGTCCAATCATACTTTCGTAACACGTTCCCTGTCGGTCACTCTCGATAAACCAAAGCGTACCTGTGTAGCTTTACGACAACGGGTCCAGTAGGTTATATTCTATTGTGTAAGATTTGTTTTAAGAGAAAAGAGGGGGGCGGGGGGGGGGGGGGGTGCGGAATAGCCCATACCTCACTAAGTCCCCATCCGCCGGAGAACTGTGATAAATCACGAGCTGTGATCAAACTGTGTACAGTTCAACACATTTTATTTTATGTTAATTTTAAGAAGAAATCTAGCATAGTTGCAGCTATGTAGTATTATCAGAATGTACAAACATATATTATACTGTACAAATATTGTTAAGGTTAGAACTAAATTCTACAGAGTTATAGTTCTATTTATGGGAACACATGCGTGCCCCCAAAAGTATCATGCATAGATCTTAAGGAAAAGATCTGGTCATGAGTAAGCAGACTTTCTTGATGTCACGCACTGCTTACAATCTTTTATATTTTTTATATATTGTTTGCATACAATAATTTTTTTTATTTTTTTATACGGATTATTTTGTCCCCTGAGGTTAGGATATTGTCACGAATGTCCCCCTCCAGCCTTGGTATTCAGGCAATATCGTCAATGATGGAGGGGCCACTATTAAATTATAGGTTTGATTCCCGGAGGGAAATAGAGAAAACCTAATATTTAGTAGGGCCCCGTAATCATTGACAATAAAATTACCCTCCCATCCATCCCACTTCCCATTCGTTGATTTCTAGAGTTGTATCTTGGTAGGCCTATATCAGTGAAGGACGAAGATGGCCGCTAGAGGGCCTGGAGTCGGGGAAGCAACACGCAAGAAATCCACATATGGAAAGTCATATGATAACAAATATTAAGTTAATTTTATTTTTTTATTTTTTTACAGAGTTTTTTCTGTAGGGTACCCAATCATAATGACGATCCTATAAGGGAATTAAGCGTGCACTTATGATGAGTAGCCCATGATACTTCCGCGCGGGAGATTCAAAATGCTGACACGGGACGTTGAATGGAGACTATTATACTAATAGGCAATATCGTCAATGATTACGGGGCCCTACTAAATATTAGGTTTTCTCTACTTCCCTCCGGGAATCAAACCTATAATATAACCCGTAACTGAGATGAATTGCAAAAATAGTTAAGACAGGGTTAGGCTCTATAAGCACTAATAATTATACACAAAAATACACAAGTACTGCACTGAGGATCTCTCAAATACTAGAGTTTATCACGAATATGTATGAATCCTAAAAAGCACACTTAGGAGTCTTGGCACATAGACACAACAGGTCACGAAAGCACTTCTAGAATGGAGTTAGCATGAGTTGAATATATAAACAATATATTAATCACGTATCCCTTTGTCACGTGGACGTGGAAAAGATAGGTGTCACTGGGGTTGAGTTTACGTGTAAAGTTGGTGGGTGGTGGGGCTGTAGGGTAAGATATTATCATAGATAGTCTCACAAGGAGTCCATTGTACAAAATATTTCACCTTACAACGATAGACAAGTGTGGTTTGTATCCTCAACTATAGAGGCCTATCGAGTGAAAAGGGAGGTCTGTTATACAGCCTTCAACAAAACTAAATCTTCGTTCTTGAATCGTGGTTCAGCATCTATATTATGGATCTTCTCTGGGCTCGTCCTTGTAGTGGCTTCAATGTCAGGGTTGGTAGTGGTCCTCCGACAGCGTCTTTGGTCAGGCTCCACGGCAGGGTTGGTAGTGGTCATCTGACAACGTCCTCCAGCAGGTCTTGACACACACTGGACTCCTTGCTATCCAGGGGATAGGACAGGAGGGCCAGAGAACTTGCTAGGCAGCACAGACCAGTGTTCTGGCAACTTAGCAATTCCCTGCTCGAGACTAGGATTTTGCTCTGACCAGTGTCAGTGCAATCGGTGATTACCAAAGACAGAATAACATACATAAACACTTAGTGAGTGCACATATACAAGAAACAAAGACCGAAACAGAAGGATTGAAGTGAAAATAAGAGAAAAAAAAAAAAAAAAAAAACAGTGATTAAGAACATGACGCCAACAATGGCCGGGGATCAAAACAAACCCGACCCAGAGTGCCCCGACTGCGGAATCAAGTTCGCAGGTGAAAAAAATGCAATCCAATGCGACTACTGCCAGGATTGGCTGCACTATTTTTGCACAGAACTCCCTGCCTATCAAATTCTCAACTATGCAAAAACGGCAAGGAAATTCATGTGCAAAACATGCTCCCTAACAAAGCTTGACACAAAAGGTGAGTGGGTGGCCGAGGCAGAAGCAGCCGTTCTCCAACACAAGGAACGAATAACCAAATCTGGAGCGATAAGTAAGGTAAGAAAAATCCATGTTCAGCCCCAGAGCAACAAAGATGTCACCAACACGCCAACTGACAATAGGCCTACTCCAACAACCAAGGAATTAACTGGGGACACTGACCTAGGCCAAGGCCTACCCATAAGCCCAGAAGTAGCCTTAGGCAAGAGTGACGGTGACAACCCCCATACCAGTAACTCACCAAACGTGGCTATAGGCCTAGATCTAGGGATGGGGAACACACCAGGAAATATTAGCATCACAATGCCAGATGCACATAGCCCCCCCACCGCAACACTAGCAGACACGGCAGAGCCCCCTCAAAATGCAGCAAGACAGGTGAGGTCGGGGACCCCAACGAGCACACACCCCACATGCAACGGATGCGGCCAAAATGCTCCTACATACAGTAGAACAGGGGAGGTTAGTGCTGTAAATACAAATTCATGGAGACCTAGGCCCAGAGCTGATTACAGGGGCACCGATATTAGGAGGAAAAGAATAGAAGTATGCAATTTCTACCTAAGAAATGAATGCCGATACGGAGTAGTGGGCAGGGGATGCAAACAAGACCACCCAAAAATATGTGCAAAATTCATGAAGCACGGGCGGGATGAAAGAATAGGTTGCAAGCGTGGATGGAAATGCATCGACTACCACCCATATGTATGCAGAATCTCACTCAACAAAAGGGCATGTACTATGAGAGACTGCAATCTTCCACACATCAAGGGAACCAAAATACTGACGCCAAGAAACAACGTCAACAGACCAAGGGAACACGCTACAGGACACATTCAAAGGGAATTTGCTTACACACCAACATATGAGGAAAAAATAGAAAGTCAACGCAATGCCCTCAGAAGCTGGCCAACCATCCAGCAAACTCACAAGGCCAGACCAGCAGCGGTACACACGGCTATGCCCGACCAAGGTGCTTTTTTAGAGGTAGTAATGGGACGTCTTCTGGAAGTGGAAAAAAAAAAAACGGTCTCAAGTGATTATGGAGAGATTCCTAGCCCAAACCGAGGGGCCAGACATGAACCACAGAGGAAGGTGCAACTACCACTAACTAGTTTTGTTGTGGGCAACATCAGAGGACTTTACCCACGAAACAATCAATGTAAAGTCCCTATGTTGGGAGAAATTGCAGAGGAAGACAACTCAATTTTTCTAGCCCTCACAGAAACACACCTGAACGAAAACATTTTGGATGCAGAGATCAATATCCATAATTTCACTCTATTCAGAGCCGACAGAGAGGACAGAAGCCACGGAGGAGTAGCACTCTACCTAAGGGAGGATATGGCTGCAAATACCGAAACTTTAGTTGCATTCTCAAACGGCACAACAGAGCTACTAGCAGTACACATAAGACAAACCGACATGCTCATCATAATTTTGTATCGACCTCCAAACACCACAGGGGAAATTTTCAAGGAGGTCACAGAGAAAATACAATCACTCCTACAAAATCTTCCAACTCCCGCTACAGATGTCATCATCACAGGAGACTTCAACCTGCCCATCATCAATTGGGCAACCATGAAAATAGATGGAGGAACCAGGGAGGAAAAACAGCAAGCCAAGGAGCTAATGACTATCATGGACACTGCATACATGAAGCAATACATCGAGGAACCTACAAGAGGCAACAACACACTGGACTTACTATTTGGCAACAACTTCGACCTGGTACACTCGTACGAAACTGTAAAAACTATAATGTCCGACCACAGCCTCATCAAAGTTAGAACCCCCACACCAACCGCCACACCACCAAGAAGATGTCAACAGGAATCAAGCCAAATACCCTGCACCTCTCTGAAAGATCTCAACTTCTACAGCAAAGATATAGACTGGGACAGACTGAGAGCAGAACTGGCAGGAACTGATTGGAGGGCACTATTCGAAGATAAAAACGTCGACGAAACTCTCAGTATCCTCCAGCAACAATGCCTGGAGACCTGTAAAAACACCATACCACCCAAATCAAGCAGGAAGCAGATCAAGCAGATTCCCAGAGATAGAAAAATACTAATGAAGAAAAGGACGTACTTGAGAGCCAAGCAAAGGAAGACCAGCTATGCGCACAATATCACCAAACTACAAGAAGAGCTTGATGAAGTGGAACGTAAACTCATCCAGTCACACCAAGAGCAAAGAACACGCGAAGAACTACAAGCAGTTGCAAACATACGAGTAAATAGCAAATTCTTCTATGCATATGCAAAAAGGAGACTCAGGAACACCACAACAATAGGACCACTTGCAAAACCTACGGGCGAACTTGAGAGTGACCCAACCGAAATGGCCAAGATACTCAAACAGCAGTATGAAAGTGTCTTCAGCCCGCCAAATGAAGACAAGAAAATCGAGAATGCAACGACTTTCTTTGGCAACGCTCCAGAGACACCACATCAACTCTCCTCGGTAACAGTATCAACAGAGGACATAATAGCAGCCATCGACAAGATTGGACCAAACTCTGCAGCAGGACCAGACGGCTTTCATGCCCAACTGCTAAAAAAACTGCAAACATCAGCTAGCCCTGCCTCTAAAACTGCTGTGGAGCAAGTCCCTCCAAACTGGATATGTACCACAATCCCTAAAAGAAGGTAATGTCACACCAATACACAAAGGGGGTAGTAAAGGCATAGCCAAAAATTACAGACCAGTGGTGCTGACGTCACACCTTATTAAAATCATAGAAAGAACAATAAGAGCTAAGATGGTCAGCTTCCTGGAAGAAAATGAGGCGTTCAACGAGGGGCAACATGGCTTTAGAAAAGGCCGCTCCTGCCTCTCACAACTACTATCACACTACGACAAAATCCTACAGGATATTCAAGACGGAGAAAATGTAGACGTCATATATCTAGATTTCGCCAAAGCTTTTGACAAGGTGGACCATGGGATCCTTCTACATAAACTCAAATCACTGGGAATAGGGGGAGACCTTGGAAGATGGCTCCATAGCTTCATCACCAACAGAAAACAAAGAGTCACGGTTCAAGGAAGCCTATCAGAAGCAGGTGGGGTCATCAGCGGAGTACCACAAGGATCAGTACTGGGACCTCTCCTATTCCTCATCATGATAGGAGACATCGACAGGGACCTGGAACACTCAACAGCCTCATCGTTTGCAGACGACACCAGACTCATGAAGAAAATCACCTCACAACATGATGCTCAGCTACTACAACAAGACTTGGACAAAATCCTGAAGTGGGCAGAAGAAAACAACATGGCCCTAAACGGAGACAAGTTCGAGCTTCTAAGGTACGGGAACAAGAGAGCACTACAAAACGACACCAACTACAAAAGCGGACAGCAAGAAATTACCGCCAAGGACACAGTGAAGGACTTGGGAGTAAATATGAGCAGTGACGCCACTTTTTCCCAGCATATTACCAAAGCCACAACAACAGCAAAACAAATAGCAGGCTGGATCCTGAGAACCTTCCACACAAGAAATGAGAGGTGTATGCTAACATTGTGGAAGTCACTGGTCCTACCACGACTGGAGTACTGCTCCCAGCTCTGGTCTCCCCAAAAAGTAGGAGAAATAACAGAAATTGAAGCCACCCAGAGGACATTCACCAGTAAAATCCATGGGTTTCAACACTTTAACTACTGGGAGAGACTTAAGGAGCTGCAGCTGTACTCACTTCAAAGACGTAGGGAGAGATACATCATCATCTACGTCTGGAAGATTTTGGAAAAAAAGGTACCAAACCCAAACATCCAAGAGACTCAGCACCAAAGGCGAGGGAGGCTGTGCTATGTGAGGACTACGCCGGGATCAACACAAAAAATCAAATCCCTGATCCATCACAGCTTTACATACAATGGAACCAGACTGTTCAACTGTATACCAGCCCCTCTCAGGAACATAACCGGGGTGTCTCCAGACACCTTCAAGAAACACTTGGACATGTGGCTGGCCAAAATACCGGACCGGCCACCAACACCAGGATACCCCAGCACCAACTCCAACCGACTTCTGGAATGGAGAGTGGAAGAAAGGGAGCTGCCTGGTCGCAGTGGAGCCCCAGCTCAACTGTGTCACTAACGGACGGAATACAACTAAGTGTAACTAAGTGTAAGTGTAAGTGTTCTGGCAACAAACCTCTACCCAAGAGGGGTATGTGATTGGAGGGGGGGGGGGGAGGAGGCAATTTTGACCAACTTGATCTGTTCGGCGTTGAAGTTTGACCAACTTGATCCGTTCTATGGTTCTACGTTGAAGTTTGAGAAAGTTACAAAAATTAAGCTCATCACTCATTTAAGCCTGGTTCACACATAGCCGAGTCGGTGCGCGAGTCCAACACGAGTCACACTCGTCGATTATCGCCGTCGCTGGAGGCCGAGTCGGCCGCGAGTAGCAATTGCTCCCGAGTCAAGGAGAGTGTAACACGAGTTAACTCGAGTCAATACGAGTCAACACGTGTCCATGCAAGAGTCTGTACGAGTAACTGAGAATCAAAACGAGTGTAACACGAACCAAACACGAGTGTCCAAAAATTTGAAAAATAACGGCCACATTCCAGAGCACGTAAACAAAGAGTATGGACGAGTCTAAAACGAGTCAACGCGAGTCAACACGAATCAACGCGATTGTTACACGGATGAACACGGATGTTATACGAAACAACACGAGTTTACACGAGTCGTCACGAGTGTGCAAGAGTCGCCGAGAGCCCACCAAGAGTCATTGAGAGTGACAACCACTGTGCACGAAAGTTATATAAAGGCAGCCCCCACCACCACCCATTGCCACACAACCACTCATCACCACAGAGGACACACCCAAAGTTTATATACATACAAGAAGTTAACTCACCGAAGTAATATTGGAACCTCCGACATCCAGTGTGACGTCACGCCTGGGACAGTAGGACCATATTTCATATACAAACCTGAAGAATCTAAGGATGTGTAGCTTTGAAAAGCTGAATAACATGTCTTTCATTGGAGTATACTATATTTAGTTGCGATTAAGTCTAATGACAGTATCTTGTGAGCTTGTCACCACTTTAAGGAGTCATTATTATATAATTTTCGGGATAAAATCGTTGTATGAATATTGAGATGCGGTCTCAGGATGATAAGACCGCATCTCTAGCTGCCACTAAACCTGCAGCCAACCCTACTCCTGCCAGCCACCCTGCTCCTGCCCGCATCGCCCGCATATCAACGAGACAGGTGGGACACATAAGACCTGAGTGGACTACACCAGTATACCCTGCCCAGCCAGCTTCTATGGCCCCTACCACCAGAGAGAAAAGTCAGAGGGGTAACTACGCTAAACACCCAGCTAACCATCCTAGAGTTCCCCAGCCTGATCAACCAGCTACCGGTGGTACTCCTTTATTTTCCAACTTACCTTTCATCTCCCCCACCAAGGACTGCCAAACTGCTCCAGACTTTCACTCTCTATTCCCTAGTCTGCCATTTATATCACCCATCAAAACCCCTCAGGATCTTGCAGCCATCCAAGTCATGTCCTTTTCCCGGGCTAGGATGGCGCATAAACCAGCAGTTCAACCCATGCAGCAGTTCTAAAACCTTTTCTTATATGAATCATCCTGCACATGCCATTTCTCATCCACTTCCTCCCCCACCAGGAAGTGATCCCCCCATCTTATAACAGAATCTGCCCGGGGGCATCTAGCTACAAGGTACAGCCAGAGTTCAGGCGCGCCACCCCCAGAGCTCCACGGACATAACCACCACGCGCCAACACCACCCCAGCGCCTTTGATCCTCTCAAGCCGGGCGCCTTAAGTAGGGGCAAGAAGATTGCCTTATATTCACCCAGCCTGGACATCAGTAACTAAGCTTGCCATTTGGTATTATTTAGTTCAGGGTAAGAACAGCCAGAGATAGCTGGTGTTCAACTTGTCAGTTGTGTGCTGTGATCGAAGATCTGCCAGGTCGGGTTCCCCCCATCAGGAAGAGGACTAGCTTGGGCAACCCACTTTGGGCTCCCCCTTTCTGGCCTTCGATGCGGTGCACAAACCAAGTACTAAAGGATTCCTACCTTGTTTTGTTCAAGGGATTATGAGGATAGTGTAGTAACTTGAGATCTACCAGATCGGGTTCCCCCCATCAGGAAGAGGACTAATTTTGGGCAACCCACTTTGGGCTCCCCTTTCTGGATTCTCTTTTTGCTACATGGTTCTGATAGTTCCACGAACTAGCAAGGAAGGAAGACACTTACCTTGACCCCCCATAGACTACCTATAATGTCACTATCTAGACTGCTTGCCACTCTAGGTAGATCATTATGCTAGTCACCCTAACCCCCCAAACCTTGTAGCAGAACTCCAGCATATCCTTTGGGGATCACTGCACTGTGGGAGTGCAAGAGGAACCCGGTTGTCCCATGGTAGGCGCCAAGGTCTAAGGAATCATCTTGTGACTCACCCTGGACCAGTAGCTGGAGTCATCACACCCAGCCGCGCCGCCCCCCCCCCCCTGGACTAACTTCCGGAGTCATCACGCCCAGACGCCCTCCGGACTACTGGATCCTCCCTCGATCTATGGGCCCTCCTCTTCACTACAGCTCTCCTTTAAGTGCTTTTGTACCGTTTATGGGTATAGAGTTGACTCAGGGTTGTGGTAGAAGTTATCTTCAGGGGTTCTCATTAACATTAGGCCTTGCGAGAGGTCTTTCTTCTCCCTACTTAAATTGACGTTAATTAGCCCACTTGCCGGGACCCATTATACATACCTATCAGGGGATCCTTATATATGCACCTTCCTGGGTTATTGGTCTCCCATAGCCCGACAGAGGGGGCGTGCTTATATAAGACCCATAGCATCAAACACAAACACATATTTACACGTAATCTAGTCCCTTTGTATAACTTCTAGCCTAATTCATTTAACATTCTGTCAGGTTCATAACTCGAATAGATTTCACTCTATCTCAGCTCCCGACGATTGTTGCCTCAGCCTTCAGCACCTTGCTAGTACACAATTAGAGTTAAGGATTAATCTTTGCCAGGTGAGATCTAGCACACCTATAGTATTAATATCATTTGTGAGCCTTTCCGAGCCCACTTCATTGTTGATGACCACTTGGCCATTATTGCTTTAGAGTCAGTTAACGTCACTATATGCCGGGGACATCATTGTATGATCCAGACGGCATTTGCCATTACTGCACTCTTGTCTTTTGTTGAGATCCTCTCTGAGATCTATTTGGGTAGGAGGTGTACCTCCACCATTTTGGATACCTTATAATTGTATCTTAGGAGTATTATTATTACCTTGAGTCCGGACCCATTGTCCGACTCCTATTGCTTACTTGATAACCTGATTATTGTATGTCTTAATTATTCTCATTGTTGTTGATGATCTCCAGGTTACAGGTATAAAATATATGTCTTGCTCCTCCATGAACCAGGTGTTAAACTGAATAAAATCCATGTTAACTTGTTACCTGTGTGCTTACTATCCTGCCGTGTTGTCTCTTTATTTAAAGTTTAAGGTATACCTATCCAGTTAGAGAGCTGCTCATTGTACAAAGAATATCTCGCGTTCCAATTTGGACCGGGCATAACAAATATCATAGCCAAAGTCTTTGCATACTGTCTGCATGCAGTATTGGCCAGTCATCAACTCATTATGCTAACCTATTGTGTTCCATAATGAGGATTATGGTGAATTGTCTTAAAAATGGGTTAATGTTGCGATATATTGGTCATAGGAGTGTTTACTGTGTCATAAGATAGTGAAATATACGCGGAATATACGTGGTGGTAGAGGGCGGCGCACACTAGGACAGCTGGAGCATACAATAATTTAAGTATTCATTATTATTTTCCCGTTAACCTTCTCCCACTAACACATGATTGCCTGAACAGTATAAACTGCCTTTAAATGTAGTCACCACAACGTACCCCGGGTACATGCAGTATGATTGTACTGCACAATTGAAAAAAGAACAAAAAAACAAAGATACTTTGAAATATGGCAACACCGTCTAAAGCCACTCGGGAACACAGACACACACGAACCCCGTTATTATGACTGACATATTCTTTAATTTGTTTTCTTTTTCACCACTATCATGAGTACCTAAAACATTTCCAGCTTTTGTCTGGTTTAATTATTATAACTTTCAGTAGCATACAATAATAGACCTGGGTAATATATTAAATGCTCTATAAGAGAGTTCGCTATATGCTGCATTTTGTGTCACCCCAAAGTCTGATAACCCACTCTCATTAAAGTGTGGTGGCACAAAATGACAAGGGGCGATCCAGACTTTTAAATATATACATTATATGGACAACCTTTCCTGACTATTTTTAAGAATGAAAGTAAATATGCATTGCAGAATAATTATTACAAAGCAAATAAAGACAAAATAAGGTTGCTAGACTACTCGGCCCACGGGACAGCTCGGCCAGGACAACTCGGCCAACGGCGAGACAGCTCGGCCCAGTAAAAACGAGACAGCTCGGCCCACGGCGAGACAGCTCGGCCCAGTAAAACCGAGACAGCTCGGCCCCGAGTTAATTTCGAGACAACTCGGCCTTTCACAACCCTTATTTGCTTCGACAACATAAAAACGGTATAGATGGCTATATTGATAATTTTGGAATCGTTATGTCCCTATCTATTTATGTATCTATCCTAAAGAAAACTGAGATTTTTGCACAATTTTTTTTTACATCCGGTGGTAATTCAACTCCCACCCTTTCAATATCTGAGGCAAGGGAATGAACACATTGTTTTCCTTCCCTCAAACCTTCGCCATGGACAGCTTTGAATATTTCTCTCATCACCGTTAATTTAGAAGAAAAACTATCAGACGGCATGTACAGGTGACCTCTGTTGACCATATCAATCCATGATTTGTTTACAGATACACAGTTCGCTGCCATGTAACCTAAATCAGGATATTTTTTAGAGAATTTCCTCACAACATAGCCACCTACAGTATATACAACAAGGCCTGTTTAGTTCTTCAATAATTGTACTAGGTGATTTTGATGAATTGTTACATGCTCCTACGCAACTATTTTCACCTTCATGCAACTCATCAGACAGCTCATCAGTCATATTATCCATTTCAAAGTCCATATCCTTGAATAGCAAGCTAGTTGGGCAAATACCTAGGCCCAGTTCACGGTCATAGGAGTTTGGTGTCTCTGGAGTTGCACCTGACACCACCCCATAAATAACACACTCATCATTATCAGTGTAATGCCCTCGAAAATGTCCCGCAACCACAATAATGTACTACCCGAGTTGACGTCAGGTATAGCGTAAAATAGTCGTGGATGGTAAGTCCAATAAACTCATCACGTGATAACACCACGAGACTATCACCTGGTTCTTAAAAATCGGACTAAGGTTGCTATACTTTTAGTACGTCCGTGGTAGTACAGTGGGTTAGCGCGCGGGCCTGGTGGTGATGGTGGTGCGTCACTAACCAGGGTTCAAACCCCACCCAAGGCATCTCAAAACCTGTGGGTTTTTAGGAGGGTTAAATTCCCTTCAGAGGTTCGTACCCCACGCCAGGTACCAGGAAAGGTTGATCCTAAAGGTAGCCTGGGGAGAATTCCCATTCCTATTTAACCTGGAAAAACCTAGCATTTCAATCAGCATGTTGGCTAATGTTGCATTTGTCACTGAGGGCGACTTCTCTTCCTAACAAATATTTGTTCAGTCTATATTTAAAGTGGACTGAATCTGGGTGATCCTGAGGTCCACTCATTTGCCTGATGCACCCAAAGAAATGTTCTAGGCAATCTTGATTTAGTCTTCGGGTCATCGGGAAACAGATTAACTTGCTCATGTAGTAATGTACACCCTATGTGGTGGATTGTGTTCTTTTATTTAATAATTTTCATTTTAGTAAGCGTTGTTTCCACATAGCGATTTTGATAATTTAATTTAACTTTATATTGTCCTTGTCCCAATTTTGGTTTGTTTAGTTTGCAAGTTTTACATTTTAAATTATATAATCAAGCTGATGACTGTTCTTTAACATAGCCATTAATCCTATGAGTGAATTGCAAGATGATAATATTCCTTTCTGAAAGGAATAGAGTGAGCTTGACACAGAGTTAAATACTCTCATGGTGCTCACTGTGTCAATCATACTTGTCTGTTCATCAAAATACATTCCATATCCACAGCGAAGTTTCTTATCACCATAGTTGGAGGAATTCATGACGTCAAACCAGTTATCTTGCTAGTAAGATGAACTTAGCCGTTTCTTTCCAGTTTTTAGACTCCAGAACTCCTTTCTCGCCTAAAAACACGATTGAACTTGCACAGCTCTCTGACAACAACTGTGTTGCATATTTCACACATTGTCTTTGCTGACCAGTGACTGTGAGGTGAATATCACTCACTTTGTAAGCTAATTATCCATATTCTGTTTTGGTATTGAGCAGCATTACGTGAATGCATGCAGCAGAAATTATATCTCCGTTCTGCAACTCAACCCCTGAATCAATAAAATAATTCCTGATTAAATTTAACAAATGAGGAACATCAGCAAATACAAAAATGTCTTTATCAGCCACTGGATTTTTGAAAGAAATTTTAGTATGTTTGAGAGGATCTATACCAAATTGTTTCCATACACGGAAATTGGTAGTTCCTAAATCGTGCACTATTGCAACAACGGGGTAGCCTGCTAACTCTATTCTCTCTATCAAATATGTCAATATATTTTGCACGTTTGATTGATCAAAGTCAAAATATATTGGCTGTTTCCACTTACCTACAAGGCCTCTCAACATAACTAGCTGGACACTTTTGTGTGGTTTATACAGTGTGTCTGTACCTTTATCGTAGCTCCATTGTTTTGCAATACTCATCTCATCGAAAGATATGACTGCCAGCTTTTCTACCGAATCTAAAGTTTCAGACTTGAACTTCATAAGTGACAAGACAGGTGATAAAAGACCGGGTTCACATAACACAAACTCTGTGTGGCCAGGCATTTTGACTCGAACGTCCCTTGGTTTTGGCCCAGTTACTCTTTCAGCTATGGGGGAGGCACTCGCTACAGGCAATTCTGCCTTTTGTCTCCCTCACTCACATAGAACAAAAAATAGTAATATTGGAAATTACCCCACTCGACCGCTGGGGATCTATATTATTGAGTGATTTAATATGTAGTATCACTACGGATATATTATATGTACATATTAAACAAAAGTACATAGGCTACACAATTATAACAAACAAATTCTTTTGGATCCCATTGTTCAGTCAGTTTAGTTAACATTAACTGATGGTAGTCTTGGCCAAATATCGACTAAACTAACTTACTAAATAAGAACATAAAATTGGATGCACATCTTAATTAGAATAATTTTCAACTTATATAAATTAAACAATTTTAGAATTTAGCATATTAATGCCGCATTTTCTTTTACCATCACTATCTCCGATAGACTGGAAATGGTGTCGTATTTCACACCCAAATGCCATAAAAGGGTGTCCAATATCAAGCCAACTCAACCCTGCTCTTCCACAGGGTCTAAACTCAACCCGATTCAGACTTTCGGAACTTGATAACAGTTTTAAGACTTTGTGTATATATCCATATACAAATAATCGATTTGGATGTGATAATTATAAATGTACCTAGCTATATCCTCAGAATATCCGAAAGAAGCGTCATAATCCTATAGAAGGCCGATAACCTACCGGAGTTATTATATATAATACCTCAAAGTAAGCGATTATATTATAGGATAGTCATCACAATTTTTTACAAATTCAACTAGATCAAAATAATATCGAAATGATGGATCATTAATTATTGATCTTGATAATGTAGGCCTAAAGCATGTTGTTTATAAACATTGGCCGCAGCCGCGGTGCTACTCCATTCGAGCCTAATCACGATTATATTTCGGTGTATTCTTACTTAAATGTATATCATTCGGGTTGATTAGGTTACACAATACAATATTACTAAGTAACAGTACACGCATATATATAAATATCATAACATTTGTGAAATATAGGTTCGACCGCGCTAAGCACCACGGCTGCGTGAGGGCCAGTAGGAACGTAGATATATCGAGGGGTGGGTGGGGTATCTAGCCTCGTGACCTTAGCTGCATTTTGTGTCACCCCAAAGTCTGATAACCCACTCTCATTAAAGTGTGGTGGCACAAAATGACAAGGGGCGATCCAGACTTTTAAATATATGGGCAACCTTTCCTGACTATTTTTAAGAATGAAAGTAAATATGCATTGCAGAATAATTATTACAAAGCAAATAAAGACAACATAAAAGCGAAAGAGCGTAATATACCAAATATCATTAGGTATGTCAGGGACTGGAATAATCGACAACAGAACATATCGGCAATAAATTTGAATATATACAATTTAAGATGTGTTGTGACATTACATATTAGGTGAAATTATAAAACATATTTATTTGTTTAATAGTAGAGCAAGAAATATTCGCATACATAACATTTCAATAATTCTGAGGAAGAGTGACGGATTAATTACCGTAACGAACACTGATTTTCTGAACTTCACTCTTGGTCAAGGTCACGAGGCTAGATAGCCCACCCACCCACCCACCCCTCGATATATCTACGTTCCTACTGGCCCTCACGCAGCCGTGGTGCTTAGCGCGGTCGAACTTATATTTCACAAATGTTATGATATTTATATGCGTGTACTGTTACTTAGTAATATTGTATTGTGTAACCTAATCAACCCGAATGATATACATTTAAGTAAGAATACACCGAAATATAATCGTGATTTGGCTCGAATGGAGTGGCACCGCGGCTGCGGCCAATGTTTATAAACAACATGCTTTAGGCCTACATTATCAAGATCAATAATTAATGATCCATCATTTCGATATTATTTTGATCTAGTTGAATTTGTAAAAAATTGTGATGACTATTCCTATAATATAATCGCTTAGTTTGAGGTATTATATATGTTATGCCCTGTTTTTCTACAGGTTTAACTTGGGTAATGTGAGTTCTAAATTGACTGGGTATATAAGGCTGCATGCACAATACAAGATATGAGGAATAGAGAACACAAAGAAACACATGGTAGCAAGTTACATGATCACGTTTATTGATATACCACTGCAGAATACTTGTGTAAGACAATATAATAGAATTGAACAACACTAGCATAAGTTGATCTGGATGGAGCCTAGTCTCCCACTTCCAACGTTCAGGTATTAATCTTCTGATCACTGGCTTTGATTTCACAGGTTTATATACCGAAGACCATCAATGTTACTTATAGATTCATATTCACTGTTAGATTTATTACTGGTAGCTCTGGTGCACAAGTAGTAGTTCACAGACTAGATTAGACACGCATTTTTAGAGCACGAGAATTCTAGTAACCTCAGGGGGTACTGATCTAAGTTTTATATCCTTGTTTCAGAAATACATAGAACGCAAATCAGTGGGCGAACGTTAGATATCACTAGTTTAAATATCTGAATAAGGTAATTACGAGAGTCAAGGTCGCCTGTTAATTAAAGAGCACTGATCGCTTAGTACGTCCCAAATGGAATGGTTAAGTATGAATTACACTGGGCAAGGTCTTAGCCACTTCGTAGAAATATTAATTAGTGAATCTAAAACAGCACAGTAATATGTAGTACTGCTAAAGGGAATCTTGGGTAGTATCTGATGGGTCTGGTCCTGGTTATCTTGCGTCCATGATGTTGGGGGCTAACGACTGGTTCCGCGGCCGTCCAGGGGGGCCATATGTGTGAAGTTCTTCAATACGTGGGCAGGTCCTTCTATCCAAATCTGCCACGGAGTCTGCCGGTTCTGGGATCTCACTCCGGAACAACACAAGGGCAGAGCTAGAAATTAACTGCAGGGTAGTGACCCCTGTTTGGTGTCTAGCTTTCAACTGATTTGACTGGGGGCGGGAGTTAGATTTATAGGCTCGGTTCTGGACCCTGTAGACAGTAGGGATCTCGAGTCTTATGGACTTAATTGAGCTCTCAATAGATATGGGGACTAGGTAAGATGGTATTTACTGTTGTGGCACAGGGCGATAGGAAGCCTTT